>CM051244.1:133209198-134409198 GCA_027917425.1 Gastrophryne carolinensis
CAGGTTTAAAGCGAAAAAACACCTTATACTTATGCCGCTCAAAGTAAGGAGGCTTCATACAAAGAGCGGCCAGTTCTGTCACACGACGCACCGATGTGACAGCTACCAAACAAACCACCTTTAAGGTCAAGATAGACAATGTAGCGTCGCCCAAAGGCTCAAAGGGAGGACCCTGTAGAGCAGAAAGCACCAAATTCAAATCCCACAACTGTAATACAGGCTTACGCAGTGGATGTACATGGGTAACTCCTTGGAAAAAAGTCCTGATCAGTCTATGATTGCCAAAAGATCATTGGAAAAAGATGGCCAAGGCCGAGACCTGACCCCTGAGGGTGCCCAGCTGTAGACCCAAGTCTAAGCCGTGTAGTAAAAATACCAAAATCCTAGAAATAGAAAAAGTGCGACAAGGGAAACTCTTGGATTCACACCAAGCAATGTAGGCATGCCAAACTCTATAGTAAATCATGGAAGACGACTTCTTCCGCGCCTGAATCATGGTCTGAACAACAGTGGCTGACAACCCCTTTTCAGTTAGGATTGAGGTTTCAACAATACAATTCTGTGAGTACTCACCTGTAGAATTGTTTTTGTAGTATACAGCACGTCCTGTTTCACTAATTCTTTACGTCTGGGTTATCCGCCACAAAGTGGCGCAGTGGACTGCAGAAAAGACTTGTGGAATCTCCCGGCCCTATAAAAAGCCAGGAACCTCCCACAAATTCCCAGTGTTACAAAGCAGTTAGACAAGAAGCCGGGAGAACAATAACGAAAGAAATCCCAAAAGGAGCATTTGAACAAATCACCATACAGAGGAAACCAAGAATAATGAAAAAAGGGAGGGATGATGAAGGGGGCGCAGAGCTGGGAAGCGAAGGGGGCGCAGAGCTGGGAAGCGAAGGGGGCGCAGAGCTGGGAAGCGAAGGGGGCGCAGAGCTGGGAAGCGAAGGGGGCGCAGAGCTGGGAAGCGAAGGGGGCGCAGAGCTGGGAAGCGAAGGGGGCGCAGAGCTGGGAAGCGAAGGGGGCGCAGAGCTGGGAAGCGAAGGGGGCGCAGAGCTGGGAAGCGAAGGGGGCGCAGAGCTGGGAAGCGAAGGGGGCGCAGAGCTGGGAAGCGAAGGGGGCGCAGAGCTGGGAAGCGAAGGGGGCGCAGAGCTGGGAAGCGAAGGGGGCGCAGAGCTGGGAAGCGAAGGGGGCGCAGAGCTGGGAAGCGAAGGGGGCGCAGAGCTGGGAAGCGAAGGGGGCGCAGAGCTGGGAAGCGAAGGGGGCGCAGAGCTGGGAAGCGAAGGGGGCGCAGAGCTGGGAAGCGAAGGGGGCGCAGAGCTGGGAAGCGAAGGGGGCGCAGAGCTGGGAAGCGAAGGGGGCGCAGAGCTGGGAAGCGAAGGGGGCGCAGAGCTGGGAAGCGAAGGGGGCGCAGAGCTGGGAAGCGAAGGGGGCGCAGAGCTGGGAAGCGAAGGGGGCGCAGAGCTGGGAAGCGAAGGGGGCGCAGAGCTGGGAAGCGAAGGGGGCGCAGAGCTGGGAAGCGAAGGGGGCGCAGAGCTGGGAAGCGAAGGGGGCGCAGAGCTGGGAAGCGAAGGGGGCGCAGAGCTGGGAAGCGAAGGGGGCGCAGAGCTGGGAAGCGAAGGGGGCGCAGAGCTGGGAAGCGAAGGGGGCGCAGAGCTGGGAAGCGAAGGGGGCGCAGAGCTGGGAAGCGAAGGGGGCGCAGAGCTGGGAAGCGAAGGGGGCGCAGAGCTGGGAAGCGAAGGGGGCGCAGAGCTGGGAAGCGAAGGGGGCGCAGAGCTGGGAAGCGAAGGGGGCGCAGAGCTGGGAAGCGAAGGGGGCGCAGAGCTGGGAAGCGAAGGGGGCGCAGAGCTGGGAAGCGAAGGGGGCGCAGAGCTGGGAAGCGAAGGGGGCGCAGAGCTGGGAAACGAAGGGGGCGCAGAGCTGGGAAGCGAAGCGGGCAGCCCAGCCTGGAGCGCAAGGATACCTTGGGCGCACGGCACGCACCGTGACACTGTTACTCACAGGGGATATCCCACACATGGAACACAGCTGGGATTTCCAAGAAGGACCCCCAAGCACGCTATCCCCAGAAGCCTCCATATAGTGATTAACACAGGCGCAACAGGCCAGCACAGGGTAAATGCTAACAAGAGCCCCCCAGGATGCCCCCCCAAGGGATGCCCCCAGAAGCCAGTAAGGGAAGATGAGGGATAGTAAGGGGTAGGACAGGGAGAAACCACAACCCACAGTTGTCCCGCCTGAAAGACATAAGTAAAGACACATAAGCATCCCGCAGCACATGCCCCAAGGAACCAAAAACCCCCAAAGGGGACTCACGGACCAAGCAGGGCAAGGGCACCAGCCGCCAGACCACAGGAAGAAGCGACAACAGACAGGGAGATCACCGTCGCAGCTCCAGGATGAAGAAGGACCCCAGACGCACAGCAGAATCATATACTCATAATATCAATTCTACAGGTGAGTAATCACAGAATTGTATTATTCTTAGTATACAGTGCGTATGAACAGAAGACCAAGTAGCGGCCTTGCAAACTTGTTCAACAGAAGCCTGGTGCTGAAAAGCCCAAGAGGCACCAATAGCACGAGTGGAATGAGCAGTAAGGCGGAAGGGAGAATTCTTCCCCTTAGCAGAATAGGCCTGAATCACAGCCTGACGGATCCATTTGCTGATATTAGATTTAGCAGGAGCCAAACCCTTCCTAGGACCAGAAGGGACCACAAAAAGAGCATCAGTTTTCCTGAAAGGTGCAGTAGCCACCAGATAGTACTTTAGGCCCCTAACCACATCCAAGGAATGAAAAACCCTCTCCTTAGCATTACTAGGATTAGGGCACAAGGAAGGAAGAACAATGTCCTGATTCAGATGAAAGGCAGACACGACTTTAGCCAGAAAATCTGGCTTGAAGCGAAACACCACCTTGTCCTGGTGTCCCACAAAGTAGGAGGGCTGAATGGAAAGCGCCGCCAACTCAGAAACACGCCTAACAGAAGTGATAGCCACAAAAAACACAACCTTGAGAGTAAGAATGGCCAGGGCCGCATCCTGCACAGGTTCAAAGGGAGCACCCTGCCAAGCAGACAAGACCAAGTTCAAATCCCAAACAGGCAACATAGGCTTACGAGGGGGACGCACATGAGTAACCCCCTGGAAAAAGGTCCTGAACAGAGAATGCTGGGCAAAGGACCTCTGGAAGAAAACAGCCAGGGCAGAGACATGACCCATCAGAGTACTGAGTTGGAGCCCCAGCTCCAATGCATGCTGCAGGAACTCCAGGATCCTGCAAATAGAGAACACACAACAGGGAAGAGACCTAGCCTCACACAAGTCAATGTAGGCATGCCAAACCCTATAGTAAATGGAGGAAGAGGACTTTTTTCTAGCCTTTATCATGTTGTCAACAACAGAGGCAGACGGACCCTTTTCCATCAAGATGGAGGTCTCAGCAGCCAGGCCGTCAAAGCTAGAGTTTGTAAATTGGGATGGCGTAAGCGACCCTAAGTGAGCAGGTCTGGCACCCTGGGCAGAGCGTACTGTTCTACTGCCAGCTGCACCACGTCTGTGAACCACACTCTTCTTGGCCACCTGGGAGCCACCAGGATAGCTGGTACCCCCTCCTGAGCTATCTTGCACAGAACCCTGCCCAACAGGGGGAATGGGGGAAAGGCATACAGGAGCTGAAAATCCCGCCATGACATTGCTAGAGCATCTGTTGCCAAGGCCAGAGGGTCCTGGGACAGGGAGACAAAGGCCGGGAGCTTGTGGTTGTGACGGGACGCAAACAGATCCACATCTGGTTGGCCCCAACGGTGACGAGTGTGAAACACCCTCTTGCAGAGGGACCATTCTCCCAGGCGAGAGGTCCCCCTGCTCAGGGAGTCTGCCTGCAGATTCTCCACCCCCGGAATGTATACAGCTGAGATGCAGGGAATATTGTCCTCTGCCCAGGACAGGATCAGAGACACTTCCTTGAGGGCCCCCTTGCTCCGAGTCCCCCCCGATTATTGATGTAGGCAACCGCTGTTTGGTTGTCCGAGCGTACCTGAACAGGCGACCCTGAAGGTGGTGGGTCAAGTGAGCCAGCACCAACCTGATCGCCCTTAGTTCCAGAATGTTGATGGGTGTGTGGGCCTCCCGAGGGCCCCACCGTCCTTGGAACTGCAGAGACTTCCAGAAGCCCCCCCAACCCATCAGACTGGCATCCATGGTGACTGTCTCCCAGCAGGGGGCCAGAAAGGATCTGCCCACCAACAGGTTCCTGGAGTTCAGCCACCACGAGAGGGACGGCCTGGCTAGGGGGGATAGAACAAGGACCTGGTCCAGGGACGCGGGATCCTTGTCCCATACTGACAAGAGGTGGAGTTGCAGAGGCCTCACGTGCATAAGGAACCGCCTCAAAGCATGACACCATCAGGCCCACCAGCTGCATTCCCTGCCTGATGGAGGGATGAGGGCAAGATAGCAGGGACTGAACCTGCACCAGTAGACTGTCCACCTTCTGCTGAGGAAGAAAAATCCTTGCCTGAACTGTATCCAGATTCATTCCCAGGAAGGGTGTCACCAAGGAGGGAGACACGGATGACTTGGGATGGTTGATCACCCAGCCAAATGACTCCAGTGTGGACACTACTCGCTGAGTATCCAGCTCTGCCTGTTGGAGGGACTGAGAAGTGATGAGAATGTCGTCCAAATATGGCAGCACACGAATGCCCTGAGCCGAGCCAACACCCCTGCCAGCACCTTGGTAAACACTCTGGGAGCTAAGGTGAGACCGAAGGGCAATGCCACGAATTGGTAGTGCTGATCCTCCAGAGCGAACCTGAGGAATCTTTGATGACCTGGAAAAACAGGAATGTGAAGGTAAGCATCCTTGATGTCCACAGAGGTCATGAAATCCCCTGGACGCAGGGAACTGATAGCAGAGCACAGTTTCCATGCGAAAGCGCCTGCACCTGACAAATTTGTTGAGGATCTTCAAGTCCAGGATGGGCCTGACTGACCCATCTCTTTTGGGCATGGTGAAAAGGTTGGAATAGAACCCCTTGCCCCTTTCTCGTAAGGGGACCTGACAGATGACCCCCAGCTCCAAAAGGCTTTGCACCGCCAGAATCAGAGCCTGAGCTGACATGGGGTCATGAGACATCCGGGATCTGATGAAACTTTGGGGGGGGCACCTGCGCTGGGGTAACCTGCCTCCCTTAGCAAACAGGTCCAGGCAGTCCCCAAAGGCGTAGTCCTTTGAAGGGGAAACCAGTGAGAGCTTTCCTGGCAGCGTTGTCAGCAGCCCACTGGTGCAGCCAAACCGAGCGGCGTATAGCCACCACTAGGGCAGAGGCTCTGCCACACACCCTAATGGTATCATCCAAGGCAGAGAGGACAAGTCACAAAGACCTCACAACGAGAGAGTGCATTCAACTCCTCACTAGACACATCATCAAGAGCACCCTCTAAGACCACTCTAAGCAGGGTCCAAATAGCCACAGCTGTATTGGCAGAGGCACAGACCGGGCGCAGCGCCGTCCCCACACACGCAAAGGCATGGGACGCCAGCTGATAAATACGCCGGTCCTCACTATCCCGCAGCGTAGTGTCAGAGTCAGGGGAATGCGTGACAGAGGTGTTAGATAACCCTAGGACCGGGGCATCCACCTCTGGAGGGGATGACCAGCGCTTCACCACATCAGCAGGAAAGGGATACCTCTTATCCCAACTCTTAGGGACTCCGGGGAGCCGGCTGGGACGCTCCTATTCCTTGAGCACGAGGTTATTAAAATGGGCTTGCTCAGGAAACTCAAAACGTGGCTTAGCCGTATGAAACAATTCCCCCTGCTGCCTGGGGGCCGCAACCGGGGTGGAGATAGCCAACAGCCTATCAGTATCATCTGGGGCCCAGGGGTCAGAGCCAGAATCATCATGACTCCTGGGCCTCTCATCAGATGACCCCGAGTCAGAGAATAACTCCCCTTCTTCCAAAGGGGTATAACCAGACAGTTCCAAGAACTCATCAGCCTCCATAGGGAAAAGAGTGACATCAGGCATCAAGTGCCGCTTCTTAGCAGAGGCCTTACTTGCCAAGGTATTAGCAATCAACTTCTCAACACTAGACAGTCTGGAAGACACATCAAGCTGAGAATCCCCACTGGTATTCAACTCAATAGGAGTCAAATTTAAGCTTGGGAGATTAGGTGAAGCCATACATAGCAGCTACTGGTAAACCAGGCTGCAGCGCAAGCACAAGGTATACAGACCCGCACATTGTCAGCACTAGTAGGGGACACCCCACAAGCTACACACAGCCGGGCATGTCCCGAAGGAACCCCAAGCACATTATCCTGAGATGCCTCCATATGGTGATTATATATATTTGACCTGCCTGAAGGACATAAGCGAAGAGAACCCCATAAGTGACATGTATAATGACATAGGGTAAATAAAGCCACGTGCGAGGGCACTCACGGACCGCGGTAGGTAGAAGTCAGCCACGCAGCAGCCGAATCCAGAGAAAAAATGGCGCCGGGTATACCTCAAGGGGCGGGCTGCGGAGACAGTGATGCGGAACGCGCCAACCGCGCCCCCCCCCCCGAAGAGCGTGAAGCAGCACACGTGACGAGTAGCCAATGACCGCGCAACAGAGCCTGAGGAAATGCCGCCGCGGAGCACAAAAGAGCGTGCGGCGGCGGCATTTTAAAAACGCAACCAAGTCAGCGCGGAGACTGAGACCAACAAGAAACAACAAGAAAACACCAAGGCATATACACCCCCCCCCCCGAGAACTACAAGGGAGAGCGAGGGAGGGCAGCGGCCACTTTACAGAGAGCCCACCGATAGACAGGGGCAAGGGGCAATAGGGCGGGAGGGGCATCCCATAGAGGCTCACTATATGCCTATACTGCCTACCCTTTGGTGGGGGATTGCGGTGGAGCAGCGCTCCTAAGCACCTGACAGCGGTGCTGCCTACCATCACCCGGACCAGCGCAGCTAAGGCTGGGAGACACATTTAAAAATTGAACGGCTGGGAATAGTCCTACAGGGCCACAGGCTAATAGCTTCGCTCACCTGCGAGGAGAGCCATCTTCTTGTCCTTTGCAGTCCAGACTGCAGAGAAATTCTGGGGATTTGTGGAGGTCCCTGGGTAATTGAGGGGAAGGGGAAGGAGCCAATTTCGCGGTCTCTGCAGTCCAGCGCCATCTGGCGGAGTAATACCCAAGTGTAATGATTCTTATCTGGAGCAGGACGTACTGTATACTAAGAATAAACAGACTGAAAACAGCAAAAAAACACCCTCGCCGCTACCACCCCCCCCCCCTCCAGCCGAGCAAACAGTGGGGAGGGAGAGAGGAAGGCAAGCGAGCAGCGGCGAGAGCCCAGGTCAGCGATGGGGGGGGACCCCAAAACGCCAGAACAAGTAAACAGTCCCCAAAAACACTCACCCCCTTAGAAGCTAGGACAGGAACTCCGCATCCCTAGCAGGCTCACCATAAAGCCTATGGCCGGCTACCCTTTGTGGTACAGGGTCTGGGGCTTGGAGCAGCGCTCCTTGAGCACTTGACCCTAGTGCTCCTCTACCCTCACCCGATCCGTCAGCCGAGGCTGGGAGGCACAGAGGGTCCAGAAACAGGTGGAAATAGCCCTGCAGGGCCGCAGACTTGGTTGCCCCGCTCACCTGCGCAATATAGAGAGCCATCTTCTATCTTCGCAGAATCACTGCAGAGAAAAAACTGGATAAGTCTATGGTGATTCCGTTTTTATATGGTACCGGGAGGAGCCACTACTCTTCTGCAGTACACTGCGCCACCTTGTGGCGGATTACCCAGATGTAATGATTTCATGAAGCAGGCCGTGCCATGCAATGGGAAGAGAGACCATCTTCGCAGCCAGACTGCAGGAGAAGACTGGGGTCTTCTGGGTAATTCTGGTCCTTTTATGGGCCAGGAGGGGCCACAAGTCTTCCTGCAGTCGATTGCGCCACCTGTGGCGGATTACCCACATGTAAAGAATTGAAATGAAGCAAGCCATGCTGTACACCTGAAAAATACAATTCTGTGAAACTCACCTGTAGAATTGTTTTTGTATACATGCAGTCCAGGCCGTCCCACCCCGCCCTTGGTTCATTACCTTGTTTGCCTATTCTGGTGATTATCTTTTTGGACCATTGTCCTTAGTTCTTTGTGAGAGAGTACATGCTGAAGTATGCGAGTTGACATGGTTTCTTGACCTCCCGGCCTGTCTCATTTACTGCTTTTTGACATTCTGTTTTGCTTTTTGTCTCTATGGAGACAGCTCCTTTTATAGGAGGCGGGGGGGGGGTGTTACAGCTCTATCTTTGCAGTAACTGGCGCGGATAACCCAACTGTCATTATTTGTGGGATGGCCTGGACTGGATGTATACAAAAACAATTCTTCACAGAATTGTATTTTTCCCTATATCCAGTGTCCAGGTCGTCCCAGTGATGACATGTGGGTATTCCGCCCCCGGGGGGGGGGGGGGGGAGATACCCACTTGTCATCACTAAGACGACCTGGACTGGATATACCCAAAAACAATTCTACAGGTGAGTTGCACAGAACTGTATTTTTTCAGTGATCCCAAGGGATACACACAAGGCATCCCAAATTGCTAGAGAAATTTGGGGGCTTTTATGACCCTAAGCCTGAAACTGGGCTTTAAAATACACCCTTCTGGAATCCTCCACAGAGGCAACAGCAGTCTAGCCTGAACTCACCATAACTTCTTCATATTCCTGTTCCTCTTGATTGTCATCTTCATTTTCATCATCCTCTTCATCTGGCTCAGGAAGGTCCTCGTCATCATCCAGCTCAGCCAGGAGAGTGCTTGCCCGACAGCTGTCCAGGAAATCTGTTGGCCAGAAGGAAACAATCCAATACTGAAAGGACTATGGTATATTATTCCAAGGTAACTGGCTTTGTAAAATTTCAAACAACAAAATGTCCACAAACTAAATTCACTTAAAGCGGACCTTCACCCTAAATAAGAGCCTATCTTATAGGTTTCCTCCAAGATATAAATACAGATTTCCCACATTAAAAATCATCCTACCTGCATCTATTACATTTTCTGAGATTTTAAACATCCAAGATGGCGACCCATAGAGGTGCAAGCTGCATGCAAACAGGAAGTGTCTTCTGACTTTGCCGCTCTGCATTCTGGGATTGCTGACATTTTCCTGACCCCAGCTCTGCTCTGTCTGTGCAAAGCACAGCTATAACCCTGCTCCCTTGCACTTTTGACCCCTCTACTCTCCTCAGTAGGTGATACTACTGAGCCAAGATGGCGGCGCCCGTATCCTAGAGTGCTGAACAGAGTTGCTGGCCAGTGAGGGAAAGATTAAAAAGTGACTAAAAATGTTAAAATACATTAATTTTAGATTCTGGGGAATAGTTTAAGGGTTTGGGCTTTAATTCATTACATCATGCTGAAGGTCTGCTTTAAATGCTCTACCTCTAATTAAAAAAATAAAAAATAATGGAGGTCTGCACAGGAACCTAGTGGAGGATATTCAGACAGTGGGCCAATTTGCTTTCATGGACAAACACTTTAAAAGTATAGGGGATACTATAAATTACATCCATTTAATAATAGGACATTGCTGTATTTACATCTATTACAATCTCTACTTTTACTCGTTTCCAAACACTACAATTGGAAAATCTCAGATCACATAGGGCTTTCAAGACATGTCTTCCTTACCATATAAGGAATATTCAGCCTCCTGGCCAGTGTCACTTTCACTGGAGGTGGAAGTCAGGCTGGTGGTCAGAGTATTGCTAAGAGAATGGCCTACAGAGAGGCCAGTGGTGGCTGTAGCGACATTACTACTAGTCACACTAGAAGTAGACATTGTAACAGTTGACGTGGTTCCGGTTGTGGTTAAATTAGGAAAACTCTGTGCTCCCATGAGTGGTGAGGCTAAAAATAAAAATGAAAGTTTAAAGACACTAAAGTAGGTGGTCTGTATTTTATAATCATTCAATCTGCAACACTAATTAAAAAAAATTCAAATAAATACAGCTTAAAGCAGTCCCTCCAGTGAAAAATGTCTTTAGGTCCCTTTTACCAATTGCGCCCCAAGGTATCCTGCAGTAAAAAGAACCAGAGGAAGCCAAAAATACAATTCTGTGATTACTCACCTGTAGAATTGGTATTATGAGTATACAGTACATCCTGCTCCAAATCTAATACTTACACTCGGGAATATACTGGACTGCAGAGACATCAAAAATAGGCTCCTCCAGGCCCCTCAAATATCCAGGGACCTCCCACAAAAACCCCAGCATTGAAAAGCAGTTAATGAGAAGCCGGGAGAATTAAACAACCCAAACTGGTAACTATAACAAAGATAACAATCACCATACAGGGGATCCAAGATAATGCAAAACCAAGGGTGGGTTGGAGCAGGACGTACTGTATACTCATAATACCAATTCTACAGGTGAGTAATCACAGAATTGTATTATTCTTAGTATACAGTACGTCCTGCTACAAATCTAATACTTTCACTCGGGACATCCAATAGCAGTGTCCATAAAGTAGGGTGGGATCCCCAAGAAAAATCAGCAGCAGACAGTTTAAACCACTGCCGCCTGCAGAACCAGGCTGGGGCCCTAACATCAACCTTGTAAAACCTTGAAAAGGTATGAACAGAAGACCAAGTAGCGGCCTTGCAAACCTGTTCAACAGAAGCCTGGTGCTGAAAAGCCCAAGAGGCACCAATAGCACGAGTGGAATGAGCAGTAAGACGGAAGGGAGGATCCCTCCCCTTAGCAGAGTAGGCTGAATCACAGCCTGACGGATCCATTTGCTGATAGTAGACTTGGCAGGAGCCAAACCCTTCCTAGGACCAGAAGGGACCACAAAAAGAGCATCAGTTTTCCTGAAAGGTGCAGTAGCCACCAGATAGTACTTCAGACACCTAACTACATCCAAAGAGTGCAAAACCTTCTCCTTAGCATTGCTAGGATTAGGGCACAAAGAAGGAAGAACAATATCCTGATTCAAATGAAAGGCAGACACTACCTTAGGCAGAAAGTCAGGTTTGAAACGAAACACCACCTTGTCCTGGTGTCTCTCATAGTAGGGGGGCTGAATGGAAAGCGCCGCCAATTCAGACACACGCCTGACAGAAATACAACCTTGAGCGCAAGAATGGCCAAGGCAGCATCCTGCACAGGTTCAAAGGGAGCACCCTGCAAGGCTGACAGAACCAAGTTCAGATCCCAAACAGGCACCATAGGCTTACATGGGGGACGCACATGAGTGACCCCCTGGAAAAAAGTCCTGATCAGAGGGTGCTGAGCAAAGGACTTCTGGAAGAAAATAGCCAGGGCAGAAACCTGACCCTTCAGAGTACTGAGCTGGAGCCCCATCTCCAACCCATGCTGCAGGAACTCCAGAATCCTGGGAATAGAGAACACACGACAGGGAAGAGACTTAGATGAACACCAGTCAATGTAGGCACGCCAAAACCTGTAATAAATGGAAGAGGAAGACCTCTTTCTAGCTTTAATCAAAGTATCCACAACAGAGGAAGACAGCCCCTTCTCCATCTAGATGGAGGTTTCAGCAGCCAAGCCGTCAAAGCCAGAGTTTGTAAATTGGGATGGCGTAGTGAGCCCTGAGTGAGCAGATCTGGCCCCCTGATCTACTGCCAGCTGCACCACGTCTGCGAACCACACTCTTCTTGGCCACCTGGGGTCCACCAGAATTGCTGGCACCCCTTCCAGAGCAATCTTGCACAGAACTCTGCCCAGCAGGGGGATTGGAGGGAAGACATAAAGGAACTGAAATTCCTGCCATGACATTGCTAGCACATCCGAGGTCAAGGCCAGAGGATCCTGGGACAGAGAGACAAAAGCTGGGAGCTTGTGATTGTGGCGGGACGCAAACAGATCCACATCTGGTTGGCCCCAACGGTGACACAGAGATTGAAACACCCTGCTGCTCCAGGTCCCTCCCTGATGATTGATGTAGGCAACTGCCGTCTGGTTGTCCGAGCGCACCTGAACAGGCAGGCCCCGAAGGTGAGTAGTCAAGTGAGCCAGGACTAGCCTGATCGCCCGTAGTTCCAAGACATTGATAGGCGTGTGGGCCTCCTGAGGGCCCCACCTCCCCTGGAACCGCAGGGACTTCCAGAAACTCCCCAACCTGACAGACTGGCCATCCGTGGTGACCGTCTCCCAGGAAGGGGCAAGAAAGGATCTGCCCCCCAACAGGTTCCTTGAGTCCATCCACCACGAGAGGGACCTCCTGACCAGGGGGGAGAGCACACAGACCCTGTCCAGGGACGCTGGGTCCTTGTCCCAAACTGACAAAAGGTGAAGTGGCAGAGGCCTCAAGCGGAACTGAGCATAAGGGACCGCTTCGAAGCACGCCACCATCAGGCCCACCAGCTGCATCCCCTGCCTGATGGAGGGATGGGGACAAGCTAGGAGGGACTGAGCCTGTGCAATCAGACTGTCCACCTTCTGTTGAGGAAGGAAGACCCTTTCCTGAACTGTATCCAGATTCATCCCTAGGAATGAAGTTACCAAGGAAGGGGACAGTGAGGACTTGGGGTGGTTAATCACCCATCCAAATGACTCCAGAGTGGACACCACCAGCTGAGTATCCAACTCTGCCTGGTGTAGGGACTGGGAAGTGATGAGAATGTCGTCCAGATAGGGAAGCACGCGGACGCCCTGACGTCTGAGCAGGGACATCACGCCCGCCAGCACCTTGGTGAACACCCTGGGAGCTGAAGTGAGGCCAAAAGGCAAGGCCACAAACTGGTAGTGTTGATCCATCAGAGCGAACCTGAGGAACCTTTGATGATCTGGGAACACAGGAATATGAAGATAAGCATCTTTGATGTCCACAGAAGTCATGAAATCCCCTTGGCGCAGGGAACGGATGGCAGAGCGCAGAGTTTCCATGCAAAAGCGCCTGCCCCTGACAAACTTGTTGAGGATCTTCAAGTCCAGGATGGGCCTGACTGAACCATCTTTTTTGGGTACTGTGAATAGACTGGACGGGGACAGGCAGCAAACTCCAACTTGTAACCGGAGGACACTACCTCCTGAATCCACCGGTCTGAGACATGAAGCCTCCAGACGTGAGTGAAGTGCTGCAGCCGTCCCCCCACCCGGATGGGTGACGGCGCCCCATCATGCCTGAGGAGGCTTGGGAGAGGATTTTGCTTTGGGACCCCAGGAGGAGCCAGGACGTCCACGTCCTCTGCCCCTACCCCAGAAATCTCCCCAGGCCCCAGGAAAGGAAACCCCCCTCCCCTGTTTGGCACCACGGAAACGGGAGGAGAAGGAACCCTGACCCCGAAAGGGCCGAGATTGCCACCTGCGCTGGGGTAACCTGCCTCCCTTAGCAAAAAGGTCCAGGCGGTCCCCAAACAGGCGCAGTCCTTTAAAGGGAAACCCAGTGAGGGCCTTCTTGGCAGCGTTTTCAGCAGCCCACTGGCGCAGCCAAACAGAGCGGCGTATAGCCACCACGAAGGGAGAAGTTCTGGCACACATTCTGATGGTGTCATCCAATGCAGAGAGGACAAAATTTACAAAAACATCACAACTGGAGAGTGCATTAAACACCTCACAAGGCAAATCATCAGGGGCACTATCAAGCATATTTCTGATAAGGGTTCTAGTGGCCACAGCAGTAATGGCAGAGGCACAGACCGGGAGCAGCACCGTCCCCGCACATGCAAAGGCGTGGGATGCCAGCTGGTCAATGCGCCGGTCCTCAGCATCCTGCAGGGTAGTAGAATCAGGGGAATGCATGACAGAGGTGTTAGATCCACCTGGTGGGGGGGGGGGGGGGATGACCAACATTTAACCACCTCAGCAGGAAAGGGATACTTCCTATGCCAACTTTTTGGAACCCCGGGAAGTTTACTGGGGCGCTCCCATTCCTTGAGCACAAGGTTATGGAAATGTGCCTGCTCGGGAAATTCCAAACGTGATTTTGCTTTATGGAAAAGCTCCCCTCTTTTCCTGGGAGCCGCAACAGGGAGAGAGATGGACAGAACCTCAAAAATTTGGGTCAATAATCTGTCAGTGTCATCCGGGGCACAGGGGTCAGAGCCAGAATCGTCATGACCCCTTGGTCTCTCATCAGATGAGCCTGAGTCAGAAAACAGCTCCCCTTCATCAGACGGGGTATAGCCACAAAGATTCCAAAACTCCTCCGTTTCCATAGGGAAAACAGTGACATTAGGCATCAAGTGCCGCTTCTTAGAAGGGGCCTTACGCGCCAAGGTATTAGCAATTAACTTCTCAACAGTAGCCAGTCTAGAAGACACATCAGGCTGAGAATCACCACTAGTATGCAACTCAGTAGGAGTGAGACTTAAGCTTGGGGGAGTAGGAGAAGCAAAACGAGGTGCAGCCACTGGTAGACCAGATTGCAATGCAAGCACCTGCTCAGCACAGGTTACACAGACCCGCGCCTTGTCAGCGTCAGCATGAGGCTGCCCACACGCTACACACAGCCGGTCTTGTCCCGAAGGGATCCCGGTCACATTATCCTGGGATGCCTCCATATGGTGATTATAGCGGCGCTATACGCCGGTAGGGAATGACGTTATATAGCAACCCTGGATGCCCCAATAACCCGCTAGGGAAGTGGGAGTATAAAATTTACAAGGCCTACAAGTTATATACTAATATAGGGCCGGGAGAAGCCAAAAAGGTTCGCCCCGCCTGAAAGACATAAGCAGACAAAAACCCGTAAGCACACAGTAACAAAAGTGAAAGATATAAAGCCGCCCGCGAGGGCACTTACGGACCGCGGTAGGTAGGGGTCCGTCGCGCATGGGCCAACCAAGCAGGTTAAAAGATGGCGTCGTTATACCTCGAGGGGCGGTATCAGCGATGACAGGCCCCGCCCCCCCTGAAGAGCACGAAGCCATGCAAGCAGTCAATGACGGCGCACCAGCGCCTGAGGTAATGCCGCCGCCAAGCGCAGAACAAAGTCAGCGCGCGGCGGCAATTTTAAAAAGACAGTAAAGGCAAGTCAGCGCGGCGGCTGACACAAGACTAAACAGAATGGAAAAAACAAAAGTGTAAAACACAGAATGCATAGCATACACATTTACACACACACACACCCTCTTTTCCCCAGAAGGCTACAAGGAGGATGAGGGAGTACAGCGGCCACTTAAATAGGGCCCAGCTACCCTTTGGTGGGGGATTGCGGTGGAGCAGCGCTCCTAAGCACCTAACAGCGGTGCTGCCTACCTTCACCCGACCAGCGCAGCCAAGGCTGGGAGGCATATTACTAATGGAACTGGTGGGAATAGTCCTACAGGGCCGCAGGCCAATAGCCCCGCTCACCTGCGAGTAGAGAGCCATTTCTCGTCCTTCGCAGCCAGACTGCAGAGAAATTCTGGGGATTTGTGGGAGGTCCCCGGGTATTTGAGGGGAAGGGAGGAGCCTATTTTCGATGTCTCTGCAGTCCAGCGCCATCTGGCTGAGTATATCCCGAGTGTAAGTATTAGATTTGGAGCAGGACGTACTGTATACTAAGAATATTGGGCATTGGATGCTATATGATCAGAGACAGGAAGTATTTACCAGCTTCAAGGAGGAGGTTAGGGCTATTTCCTGCCCCCATCAGATAGAGCTCTGCTAGGAAAAGGTCTCTCTCTAATATGCAGGGCTCAATGAATGCATCACGGATAGGGTTAGGTTAGCTTAGTATCCATGTAAACCAGGTCCCTGAGAGTGTAGGTCTGCTTTAACATTCCTGGTCAGTTGCACTAAAACCTACCCATCTTAAAAATCCTGCCCTGATCTTTCTGAGCACCCACCGACTCTTCTGCCAATAGAAGATGTGTCCAGAACGCCTCTGCCATTGTCACAGTGAAAGGAGTGCAACTATTCACGGTGGGTGTCAGACTCAACCTATGTGGGTGCACCTTCGTAAACCTGAGGAACACAGTCAAATCTTCAATGAGGTATACATTTCAGAATAGCTGACTAAGAACATGTAGAGGTCGGGGAGTATCCTATTTCTTTCTTCCTTAAAGTGGACCAACACCCAGGATTTTGACTATCCTGGGTTTTGGTCCACTTCGGCGGGGCACCCTGATTGGGGGTGCCCCGCTGTGTGAAACCCCCAAAAACTCACCTCTCCCCGCTCCCACGTGAACACCGCAGCCAATCCCCGCCAACGTCCAGGCGGGGGACAGGAACGTCCAAGCCGCTTCCGGATCAGGTAAGATCTTTTTGGGGTTTCTGGGAGGTGATCGGCCCGGGAATCTTATAGATTTCTGGGCCGATCACCCCTGGGTGTTGGTCCACTTTAAAGGAGCAGAAAAATGGCCCAATGATACAAATCTATATAAATATCCTGGGTGGTGGGAAGAGAGGTCACTCATCCAGCATCAAGAAATATCCAGCCAGGCTAGTTTCTTTTATTTTCATGGGACATCAGGGGTGACAGGTTCTGACATCAGGGGTGACAGGTTCTGACATCAGGGGTGACAGGTTCTGACATCAGGGGTGACAGGTTCTGACATCAGGGGTGACAGGTTCTGACATCAGGGGTGACAGGTTCTGACATCAGGGGTGACAGGTTCTGACATCAGGGGTGACAGGTTCTGACATCAGGGGTGACAGGTTCTGACATCAGGGGTGACAGGTTCTGACATCAGGGGTGACAGGTTCTGACATCAGGGGTGACAGGTTCTGACATCAGGGGTGACAGGTTCTGACATCAGGGGTGACAGGTTCTGACATCAGGGGTGACAGGTTCTGACATCAGGGGTGACAGGTTCTGACATCAGGGGTGACAGGTTCTGACATCAGGGGTGACAGGTTCTGACATCAGGGGTGACAGGTTCTGACATCAGGGGTGACAGGTTCTGACATCAGGGGTGACAGGTTCTGACATCAGGGGTGACAGGTTCTGACATCAGGGGTGACAGGTTCTGACATCAGGGGTGACAGGTTCTGACATCAGGGGTGACAGGTTCTGACATCAGGGGTGACAGGTTCTGACATCAGGGGTGACAGGTTCTGACATCAGGGGTGACAGGTTCTGACATCAGGGGTGACAGGTTCTGACATCAGGGGTGACAGGTTCTGACATCAGGGGTGACAGGTTCTGACATCAGGGGTGACAGGTTCTGACATCAGGGGTGACAGGTTCTGACATCAGGGGTGACAGGTTCTGACATCAGGGGTGACAGGTTCTGACATCAGGGGTGACAGGTTCTGACATCAGGGGTGACAGGTTCTGACATCAGGGGTGACAGGTTCTGTCACCCCTAGATTTTATTCCTATCATAAGAGAATAAACCACAATCTTGGTGTGAATATTATTCAGTTTGGGTGTATTAGTCTCCACCCCTTCATTAGCTGACATGTTTATATACATTTTTATTATTACACAATATCTCGATGGTGCTCCTTTAAACATGCAGATGCCCTTTAAGGCACTAGTACAGGAATACTCACTTGCAGAGCTCACAGCATTTCTTCCCAGTGTGTTGGTGTTGTTGTCACTGCTGCTTCGGCTCAGGTTCATATTGTTGGTGGCGTTTGTCCTGGCAATGTTTGCAACTCTCCGTACGAAAGATTCAAGGCTGGAAGTCTCTCGTGATGACAAATTGGGAACACTTGCACTGGAACTCATGGGAGCTCCTGCGGCCAGCAGAGAACTGACCGAGAGTCTGTTGCTGGCAGATGATCCCAGCGGCCTTGGAACAGCAGCCTCCTTATTACTGAGTTCTGAAACCGTACTGACATCGGGAGAGCTAATGCTTACCATGCCCATTGATATGGCAGGCGCTTCCCCTGTTTTTCTCTCTCCTCCTTCACCCACATCATCACCCCCTGCAGGGCATGCAGATGAACCAGAGGCTGCTGGGTTAGTGGACAAAACAAGAATGGGATCATGATGCAGGTCAGAGCCCTGGTCTTCTGCCCTTCTCTCTGTCTTGGCACAGGTCAGGCTCACATCGCTGCTACTTGCAATACTGCAGACAGAGCTGTTGCTCCCCTTGCGACTGCAGGAGCCAGTCACACCGCCGGCAACCACACAAGAGGAGGAGGAAGAAGGTGGAAGCGCTTTGTCAGGGCAGTTGTTTTTCACCAGGCTGCTCCAGGATGGTGGCGTGCCTGCAACAGTGGATGAAACAGGTTTGGAGGACACTGCAGATTCTGGGTCATAACCTGGGGCCAGCTTGAGGTCAAACTTTCCTTCCGCGCCCATGCGGTAAGAATTAGAGCCACCGGCATCCCATATGACATCAATCCAGCCTGGAAAGGGACAGTAGCGTGTAAGATAGAAAAGCAGACAGCAAAGAGCATTTGATTGGGATCACAAAAGAGTTAAAGCTGCATTAGACATTTAAAGAAAGCCTTAGAAAAAGTATAGAGAAGGCCAGTTATCTTAGTACTGCAGGCCTGTCCATGTTTTATTAAGACTAGTAAATGCAGTTCTTGTGTCACGTAGAGAACTGCTGTAGTTAGTATTATTAAAGCAGACCTTCACCCTGATTAAGAGCCTATCTTATATGATCCCCACACCCTGTACATACATACGCACATTAAAAATCATCCTACCTGCATCTACTGCATGTTATGAGCCTTTAAACATTCAAGATGGCGGGTCATGAAGCATCAGGCAGCCTGCAAACAGGAAGTGTCTCCTAACTGTGCCACTCTGCAAGATTGTGGGATTGCTGTCCTTTTCCTGATCCCAGCTCTGCTGTGTCTGTGCAAAGCACAGCTATAACCCCACCCCCTGTACTTTATCCTGCTCGCCTCTCCTCACTATGTAATGCTTCTGAGTCAAGATGGCGGCGTCCGTATCCTGGAGTCCTGAACAGAGTTGCAGCCCAGTGGGGGAAAGAATAATAAGTGACTAAAAACTTAAAATATATTAATTTTAGATGCTGGGGAATAGTCTTAAGGGTTTGGGCTTTTCATTAAATCATGCTGAAGGTCCGGTTTAAATACGTTTAAAGACAAAAAGCAGTAATTTAAATTTAGTGCAAGCAGAAAGCTGAAATAAGCGATAAAATTGGGAAAAGGGTTATAGCAGCTCAATATGCCAATTCAACTCACCACAGAAAAGTGAAGCAATATTGAAAAACATTTTAGGTTAGTTAATGTGCAAGCACAATGGGCAGATATTAAAGGGCAAGTAAACTAATCCTGCTGTAGTTGGGTGCATATTTTTTTAAAGGCCCACTGTGGACACAAATGAAAGAGAATGCTTACATCAGGTCCAGATCTTTATTAGGGCTGTCCAGACAAATAATTCAAAAAGGCAATAATCTATTTTTGTCCCTAACAGCTGTTCCTGTGACTTCTAGGATCAAGTTAGTTACAGTGATTCTATTTACTGCAATGGCTGACAAAAGGCAAATATAGTTTGTTTTATTTGGCTGGACAGACCCTAACCTTAACATGCCAGGGGCTGTACCCAACATTCATACCACTGCAATAATGATTACAGATACTTTAGAGAAGCATTTTCCCTTTCTTTAAAAATGTATGCTTTAAAAAAAATAAAGGTGCATCATTCTTAAGACGCATTGGTGTGGAGGGCTTTCAGCGTGTAGATGGAAAATACAATTCTGTGATAACTCCCCTGTAGAATTGGTATTATGAGTATACAGTACGTCCTGCTCCAAATATAATACTTACAAGTGGGATATACTCCGCCAGATGGCGCTGGACTGCAGAGACATCGAAAATAGGCTCCTCCCGGCCCCTCAAATACCCGGGGACCTCCCACAAATCCCCAGCATTGAAAAGCAGTTAACAAGAAGCCGGGAGAATTAAACAACCCAACTATCAACTATAACAATGATAATCACCATACAGGGGATCCAAGATAATGCAAAACCAAGGGTGGGTTGGAACAGGACGTACTGTATATACATAATACCAATTCTACAGGTGAGTAATCACAGAACTGTATTATTCTTAGTATACAGTACGTCCTGCTCCAAATATAACACTTACAAGTGGGACATCCAATAGCAGTGTCCATAAAGTAGGGTGGGATCCCCAAGGAAAAGGCAGCAGCAGGCAGTTTAAACCACTGCCGCCTGCAGAACCTTTCGGCCAAGAACAGCATCAGCTGAGGCCCTAACATCAACCTTGTAAAACTTTGAAAAGGTATGAACAGAAGACCAAGTAGCGGCCTTGCAAACTTGTTCAACAAAAGCCTGGTGCTGAAAAGCCCAAGAGGCACCAATAGCACGAGTGGAATGAGCAGTAAGGCGGAAGGGAGGATTCTTCCCCTTAGCAGAGTAGGCCTGAATCACAGCCTGATGAATCCACTTGCTGATAGTAGACGTAGCAGGAGCCAAACCCTTCCTAGGACCAGAAGGGACCACAAAAAGAGCATCAGTTTTCCTGAAAGGTGCAGTAGCCACCAGATAGTACTTCAGACACCTAACCACATCCAAAGAGTGCAAAACTCTCTCCTTAGCATTGCTAGGATTAGGGCACAAAGAAGGAAGGACAATGTCCTGATTCAAATGAAAAGCAGACGCTACCTTAGGCAGAAAGTCAGGTTTGAAACGAAACACCACCTTGTCCTGGTGTCTCTCATAGTAGGGGGGCTGAATGGAAAGCGCCGCCAACTCAGACACACGCCTGACAGAAGTGATAGCCACCAGAAACACAACCTTGAGCGTAAGAATGGCCAAGGCAGCATCCTGCACAGGTTCAATGGGAGCACCCTGCAAGGCTGACAGGACCAAGTTCAGATCCCAAACAGGCCCCATAGGCTTACTTGGGGGATGCACATGAGTGACCCCCTGGAAAAAAGTCCTGATCAGAGGGTGCTGAGCAAAGGACTTCTGGAAGAAAATAGCCAGGGCAGAAACCTGACCCTCCAGAGTACTGAGTTGGAGCCCCATCTCCAACCCATGCTGTAGGAACTCCAGAATCCTGGGAATAGAGAACACACGACAGGGAAGAGACTTAGACCAACACCAGTCAATGTAGGCATGCCAAATCCTGTAATAAATGGAAGACGAAGACTTCTTCCTAGCTTTAATCAAAGTATCCACAACCAAGGAAGACAGCCCCTTCTCCCTCAAGATGGTGGTTTCAGCAGCCAAGCCGTCAAAGCCAGAGTTTGTAAATTGGGATGGCGTAGTGAGCCCTGAGTGAGCAGGTCTGGCACCAAGGGCAGAGCGTACTGATCTACTGCCAGCTGCACCATGTCTGCGAACCGCACTCTTCTTGGCCACCTGGGGGCCACCAGAATTGCTGGCACCCCTTCCAAAGCAAACTTGCGTAGAACCCTGCCCAGCAGGGGAATTGGAGGGAAGACATACAGGAACTGAAAGTTCTTCCATGACATTGCTAGCGCATCCGAGGTCAGGGCCAGAGGATCCCTGGACAGAGAGACAAAAACTGGAAGCTTGTGATTGTGGCGGGACGCAAACAGATCCACATCTGGTTGGCCCCAACGGTGACACAGAGATTGAAACACCCTGCTGCATCGGGACCATTCTCCCTGGTGAGAGGTCCCCCGGCGATTTTCCACCCCCGGGATGTACACAGCTGAAATGCAGGGGACATTGGCCTCTGCCCAAGTCAGGATCAGAGACGCTTCCTGGAGGGCCCCCTTGCTGCGGGTCCCTCCCTGATGATTGATGTAGGCAACTGCCGTCTGGTTGTCCGAGCGCACTTGAACAGGCAGGCCCCGAAGATGAGTAGTCAAGCGAGCCAGAACTAGCCTGATCGCCCGCAGCTCCAAGACATTGATAGGTGTGTGGGCCTCCTGAGGGCCCCACCACCCCTGGAACCGCAGGGACTTCCAGAAACCCCCCCAACCTGACAGACTGGCATCCGTGGTGACCGTCTCCCAGGAAGGGACAAGAAAGGATCTGCCCCCCAACAGGTTCCTTGAGTCCATCCACCACCAGAGGGACCTCCTGACCAGGGGGGAGAGCACACAGACCCTGTCCAAGGACGCTGGGTCCTTGTCCCATACTGACAATAGGTGAAGTTGCAGAGGCCTCAAGTGGAACTGAGCATAAGGGACCGCTTCGAAGCACGCCACCATCAGGCCCACCAGCTGCATCCCCTGCCTGATGGAGGGATGGGGACAAGCTAGGAGGTACTGAGCCTGTGCAATCAGACTGTCCACCTTCTGCTGAGGAAGGAAGATCCTTGCTTGAACTGTATCCAGATTCATTCCTAGGATGGAGTTACCAAGGAAGGGGACAGTGAGGACTTGGGGTGGTTGATCACCCATCCAAATGACTCCAGGGTGGACACCACCAGCTGAGTATCCAACTCTGCCTGGTGTAGAGACTGGGAGGTGATGAGGATGTCGTCCAGATAGGGAAGCACTCGGACGCCCTGACATCTGAGCAGAGACATCACGCCCGCCAGCACCTTGGTGAACACCCTGGGAGCTGAAGTGAGGCCGAAGGGCAAGGCCACAAATTGGTAGTGTTGATCCATCAGAGCGAACCTGAGGAACCTTGGATGACCTGGGAACACAGGAATATGAAGGTAAGCATCTTTGATGTCTGGGCGCAGGGAACTAATGGCAGAGCGCAGAGTTTCCATGCGAAAGCGCCTGCCCCTGACTAACTTGTTGAGGATCTTCAAGTCCAGGATGGGCCTGACTGAACCATCTCTTTTGGGTACTGTGAATAGGTTGGAATAAAAACCCTTGCCTATTTCCTGGCAGATGACCCCCAGCTCCAGGAGGCCTTGCACTAGCTCCTGAGCTGACACAGGGTCCTGAGGAATCCGGGATCTGATGAATCTTGAAGGGGGATCAGCAGCAAACTCCAACTTGTAACCGGAGGACACTACCTCCCGAATCCACCGGTCTGAGACATGAAGCCTCCAGACGTGAGCGAAGTGCTGCAGCCGTCCCCCCACCCGGATGGGTGAGGGCGCCCCATCATGCTTGAGGGGGCTTGGGAGAGGATTTAGCTTTGGGACCCCAGGAGGCGCCAGGACGTCCACATCCTCTGCCTCTGCCCCAGAAATCTCCCCGGGCCCCAGGGAAAGAAACCCCCCTTCCCTGTCTTGCACCACGGAAAGGGGAGGAGAAGGAACCCTGACCCCGAAAGGGCCGAGATTGCCGCCTGCGCTGGGGCAACCTGCCTCCCTTAGCAAAAAGGTCCAGGCGGTCCCCAAACAGGCGCAGTCCTTTAAAGGGAAACCCAGTGAGGGCCTTCTTGGCAGTGTTGTCAGCAGCCCACTGGCGCAGCCAAACCGAGCGGCGTATAGCCACCACAAGGGCAGAAGTTCTGGCACACATTCTAATGGTGTCATCCAATGCTGATAGGACAAAATTCACAAAAACCATCAGAACCGGAGAGTGCATTAAACACCTCACAAGGCAAATCATCAGGGGCACTATCAAGCATATTCCTGATAAGGGTTCTAGTGGCCACAGCCGTAATGGCAGAAGCACAGACCAGGTGCAGCGCCGTCCCGCACATGCAAAGGCGTGGGATGCCAGCTGATCAATACGCCGGTCTTCAGAATCCCGCAGGGTAGTAGAATCAGGGGAATACATAACAGAGGTGTTAGATAACCCTAGGATCCACCTCGGGGGGGGATGACCAACATTTAACCACCTCAGCAGGAAAGGGATACTTCCTATCCCAACTTTTTGGAACCCCAGGAAGTTTACTGGGGCGCTCCCATTCCTTGAGCACAAGGTTATGGAAATGTGCCTGCTCTGGAAATTCCAGACGCGATTTTGCTGTATGGAAAAGCTCCCCTCTTTGCCTGGGGGCCTCAACAGGGAGAGAGATAGACAGAACCTCAAAAATCTGGGTCAATAATCTGTCAGTGTCATCCGGGGCCCAGGGGTCAGAGCCAGAATCGTCAAGACCCCTTGGTCTTTCATCAGATGAGCCTGAATCAGAAAAGAGCTCCCCTTCGTCAGACGGGGTATAGCCACACATAGCCACAACTCCTCAGTTCCCATAGGGAAAACAGTAACATTAGGCGCTAAATGCCGCTTCTTAGCAGGGGCCTTACGCGCTAAGGACTTCACAATAATCTGTTCAACAGTAGCCAGTCTAGAAGACACATCAGGCTGAGAGTCCCCACTAGTATGCAACTCAGTAGGAGTGAGGTTTAAGCTTGGGGGAGTAGGCGAAGTGAAACGAGGTGCAGCCACTGGCAGGCCACCCCGGTCACATTCTCCTGGGATGCCTCCATATGGTGATTTTTTTTAGCAGCGCTATACGCCGATAGGGAATAATGATATATAGCAACCCTGGATGCCCCTAATCCGCTAGGGAAGTGGGAGTATAGTTTTTTATAAGGCCTATAAGTAATATACTACAAAAGGGCCGGGAGAAGCCAGGAAGGGTTCGTCACGCCTGAAAGACATAAGCAGACAAGACCTTAAGTACATCGTAACCCAAGTGAAGTAAATAAAGCCGCCCGCGAGGGCACTTACGGACCGCGGTAGGTAGGAGTCCGTCGCGCATAGGCCAACCAGACAGGGAAGATGGCGTCGGTATACCTCGAGGGGCGGGCCAGTAACAGCGATGACGCGGAACGCGCCAAAGACGAGCCCCGCCCCCCCAAAGAGCGCGAAGCCAGCACGGCAAGCAGCCAGTGAAGGCGCGCCAGCGCCTGAGCTAATGCCGCCGCCAAGTGCGGAGCCAAGTCAGCGCGCTGCAAATTTAAAATACAGTAAAGACAAGTCAGCGCGGAGGCATGTGAAAAGATAGTGTAACTGGCACAAATGCAATATATACCATCTATACACATACACCCCCCCCCCCCCTTTCCCCCGAAGACTACAAGGAGAATGACGGAGGACGGCGGCCACTTAAATAGGACCCACCGATAGGTAGGGGCAAGGGGCAATAGTGCGGGAGGGGCATCCCAAAGAGGCTCACCATAAGCCTGAACCGCCTACCCTTTGGTGGGGGATTGCGGTGGAGCAGTGCTCCTAAGCAACTAACCAGCGCAGCCAAGGCTGGGAGACATATTACTAGTGGAACAGGTGGGAATAGTCCTACAGGGCCGCAGGCTAATAACCCCGCTCACCTGCGAATAGAGAGCCAATTTCTCGTCCTTCGCAGCCAGACTGCAGAGAAATTCTGGGGATTTGTGGGAGGTCCCCGGGTATTTGAGGGGCTGGGAGGAGCCTATTTTCGACGTCTCTGCAGTCCAGCGCCATCTGGCGGAGTATATCCCACTTGTAAGTATTATAATTGGAGCAGGACGTACTGTATACTAAGAATACAGCAAGTTCAAAAGCAATGCCAGCATTGCACCTCAGTAAACACGAGAAGTAGCATCCTATGTGCTCCAAAAGCTAAAGTATTTTAGATTTACTTGCCCTTTAAACTGCCAGCATGAGAACTGTAATACTGACAACAGTATAAGACAATTAGATAAAAAGAATTGCATGCACTTACCATTGTGCAACTCCCCAGTGACAGTGCCTTCCCCTTGTGCACTACCGTCCTGGTCTCTCCACTTCCAATCAATGCCACGAACAACTCTTGCTCCAGGCACCATGTATTTTAAAATCTGCGAGCGCACTAACCGCCTTTGGCGTCTTAGATTTGCTTCTGCTTCTTTGGCTGCTTTACCTTAAAAAGTACATTGATACTTTTGTTTTACATCATTTAGATAAGCAGGCATAGCCAACTACATCAATTTTGATAATATTAAAATGACAGGGCTCACTATTTAGAAACACTTTTTATGTTTTTGCTATAAAAAAAACTTTGTTTAGCATTTGGGTAGTACTACCTACAGTGTCTGTACTACGCATGCAATAATATATTTATAATAATATAATATCACGGCCGGCTTAAAAAAACTTGCTGTTAAAATAATATACCAGACCTGTTAGACCCCCCCTTCCCCCAGGGTACCAGTACCGCAGGTTGGGAAACTGAGATAATCCACACAGTTGCTGTACAGCAAAAATATGCCGGTTAGGAGACAAGAAGTGGTGTAGAGACAAAAAAAAAATGGTGGTGTTCTAAGGGCAATTTCGGCCACTGAAGGAAATCTGGACCATTTGACTGCTGGGGGCCAATTGTGGGGACGGTAAGGTAAGCAGTTTGCAAGGGGCATCAACAATCAATTGTGAATACCTAATTCCCCCAACATGCTTGGGCCAATATCCATTTTGTCAAATTTATTGTAATGCAAGATATTAAAGTAAATACACACAAACATCTCAGAACATGCAGTAAATATTTGTATTACTACTTGAACCTACTATTTTTAGGGGGAAGATACAATAAGTAGTACTTTTTAATAGCTTAGCTGAACGAATTCTTGCCATGTTCCCACCTACCAGCTGCACTTTTGAAACATTTTTACGCTAGAGTCTCCAATAAAACTAAGAGACGGTAGACCAATAGACTGGCTGGACGCTTACCAATGGGTTTGCGGCAGCTTAAGCCGCCAAGAGTAAGCTTCATAGACATTTCCAAGACTGACTGCAAGGTAGCAATAGAAGGTATGAATCAGTTTGCCTTACTACTGCTCTGCCAATTCGTCTCCAGCAGGCAAAGTTTGTGAAGATGGGAGCTGCTCTTCCAGGTTCCAGCTGGTTGGAGAACAATGGGCTCCTCCTTACACAGTGTACTTCTGTGTATGGCCCACTGTTATTAAAGGTAGACAGACGAACATAGGCCACTCCCACCCACCAGCCAGAACCAGGAAGCGCAGTTCTGTGCTGCAGAAGACCAATCAGCAGTGGGGAGCAGCAGCAATATAGGTCCATCATCCTGCCCTGCTGTGAGGTCTATGGAGAAGATTCCTTTAAAGTGGACCAAAACCCAGGATTTTGACTATCCTGGGTTTTGGTCCACTCCCCGGGTCACCCCTAATCGGGGATGCCCCACTGTGTGAAACCCCCCCGATCGCCGCAGCCAACTCACCTCACCACGATCCTACGGCGCATGCGCGGACTGACTCACAGAGCTCGCCAGGCATGGAGAAGAAGACCTGATTTGATTGTAAGAACTCTATCTGATACCTCATCTAAGAGTCAAAGGCAGATCAAGCTAATCCTTTGAGAACCAGGAAGGACAATGGTTTCTTCCGAGCTAAAGAGATAAATAATCTGTTGATTAAAGAGAGGTTTTGCAGTCTTCTGGCTAGGAAGACCAAAAAATACCATTTTGTGAATACTCACCTTGTAAAATGGGTATTATGAGTATGTCACACACCCCGCTTCAAGATATTCATTACCTGTGGGTAGTATGGTCCTGTAGAGGGCTTCTGCAGAGATGATTGGAGGAAAGAAAGCCCCTCCCAGTCCATAAGTACCTGGGACCTCCCACTCATTACCCAGTATCAAGAAAGCAGTAAGGTAAGGGACCAGGAAGTCATAACAACGCAAAGTTCACCATATGAAGGATGCAGAATCCAAAGGGCGGGTTGAAGCGGGGTGTGTGACATACTTATAATACCCATTTTACAAGGTGAGTATTCACAAAATGGTATTATTCTAAGTATGTCACACACCCCGCTTCAAGATATTCAATAGCAGTGTCCATAAGGGGTGGGGATCCAAAAACAAGGTATAAAGCACAACTTAAACTACTGCAGCCTGCAGAACTTTGCGGCCAAAAACAGCATCCGCTGAGGCCCGCACATCAACCTTGTAAAACTTAGAAAAAGTGTGAACAGAAGACCAGGTAGCGGCCTTGCAAACTTGCTCAACGGAGGCATGGTGCTGAAAAGCCCAGGAGGCCCCAACCGCACGAGTAGAATGAGCTGTAACACGAAAGGGAGGATCTCTCCCCTTAGCAGAATAGGCCCCGACAATGGCCTGACGAATCCATCTACTGATGGTAGACTTTGTGGGTGCTAGACCCTTCTTGGGCCCAAAAGGCACCACAAAGAACGCATCAGTCTTGCGAAAGGCAGACGTTACCACCAAATAATACTTCACAACACGAACCACATCCAAAGAGTGCAGGACCCTCTCCTTGTCATTGCTGGGGTTAGGACACAGAGAGGGCAGAACAATATCCTGATTTAAATGAAAGGACGAAACCACCTTAGGAAGGAAGTCCGTCTTAAAACGGAAAAAAACACTTTATCCTGATGTCTTTCAAAATATGGAGCTTGAATAGACAGAGCCGCCAACTCAGAAACACGTCTAACTGAGGTGATAGCTACCAAAAATGCCACCTTCTGCGTAAGGGAAGAAAAAGGAATATCATGCAAAGGCTCAAAGGGGGGACCCTGGAGCGCAGAAAGAACCAAATTCAAATCCCAAACCGGAACCAAAGGCTTCCTAGGAGGCCGCACATGCGTAACCCCCTGAAAAAAGGTCTTAACCAAAGGATGAAGAGCAAAAGACTTTTGGAAAAACACCGCCAGGGCAGACACCTGCCCCTTCAAAGTACTGAGTTGGAGCCCTAGGTCCAGACCATGTTGCAAAAACTCCAAAATTCTAGAGACAGAGAATTCCCTACAAGGGAAGGCCCTAGACTCACACCAATCAATATAAGACCTCCAAGTCCTATAGTAGATATTAGAGGAAGACCGCTTCCTAGCACTAATAAGAGTCCGAATCACAGCATCCGAAAGACCTTCCTCCTTCAAGATGGAGGTTTCAGCAGCCACGCCGTCAAAGCCAGCGTTGGTAAATTGGGGTAACGAAGATGACCCTGTGTGAGCAGATCTGGCAGCAGGGGCAGAACGAACTGATCTTCTGCCAACCTTACCACGTCTGCGAACCAGACCTGTCTTGGCCACCTTGGAGCTACCAGAATTGCTGTTGCTCTCTCCAGAGCAAGCTTGCGCACTACTCTGGCCACCATGGGAAACGGAGGGAACAGGTACAGAAACCCCAGATCCCTCCAGTTCAGAGACATGGCATCCGTTGCGAGAGCCAGAGGGTCCTTCGCCAGAGACACAAATGCCGGAAGTTTGTGATTGTGACGGGAGGCAAATAGGTCCACCACCGGTGACCCCCACCTGAGACAAATTGAGTGAAAGACCCTGGGATTGAGAGATCATTCCCCCTTGCGGGCTGACATCCTGCTCAGAGAGTCCGCCTCCGTGTTCTCCACTCCTGGGATGTAAACTGCTGAGATACACGGGACATGTCTCTCTGCCCAGTCCAGGATCAGAGACACTTCCTTGAGGGCATTCCTGCTGCGGGTGCCTCCCTGGTGATTGATGTAGGCCACCGCCGTCCGATTGTCCGACCTGACCTGGACCGGCAAGTCTCGCAGTTGATGAGTCAAATGACAAAGAACCAACCTGATGGCCCTCAATTCCAGAACATTGATAGGCTCGTGAGCTTCCAGGGGACTCCACAAACCCTGAAGTTGCAGATCCTTCCAGAAGCCCCCCCACCCTGAGAGGCTGGCATCTGTGCTGACTATCTCCCACTGAGGAGTCCGAAAGGATCTGCCCCTCAGTAGTTTGGTTGAGTTCAGCCACCACCGAAGCAAGCGGCGAACCCGGGGAGACATCTGAAAAAGATGATCCAGCGACTGAGGAGACCTGTTCCAGACCGATAACAGATGGAGCTGAAGTGTCCTTGTGTGAAACTGAGCAAAGGGAACCGCCTCGAAAGAGGCCACCATCAAACCCACCAGTCTCATCCCTAGACGGATGGACGGTCGAGGCATGGACATGAACAACCGAACCAACTCCTGAATCAGAAGAACCTTGGACTGAGGAAGGAAAACTCTGGCCAGATCTGTATCCAGAGACATTCCCAGAAAGGATACTGTCCTGGACGGGTGTAGGGAGGACTTGGGGTAGTTGATCACCCAGCCCAACCTCTCCAGAGTGGATATTACCGTCCTGGTGTCCAATTCTGCCTGGCTGAATGACGGTGCCATGATGAGGAGATCGTCCAGATATGGCACTATGCGAATCCCCTGCGCTCTGAGGAGAGCCATCACCCCAGCAAGAACCTTGGTGAAAACTCTTGGAGCTGTGGTGAGACCGAAGGGAAGAGCTACAAACTGAAAGTGCTGAACCTCCACCGCGAACCTCAGAAACCTCTGGTGTGCGGGAAAAATGGGAACATGGAGGTAAGCGTCCTGAATGTCTATGGACGTCATGAAGTCCCCCTGACGAAGAGAATGAATAGCCGAGCGCAACGTTTCCATGCGAAACTATCGCAGTCTGACGAACTTGTTGAGAATCTTTAGGTCCAGTATGGGCCGGACGGAGCCATCCTTTTTGGGGACCGTGAACAGATTTGAGTAAAAACCCTGACCCCGGTCTAATGAGGGAACTGGGCAGATGACTGCCATTTCCAGAAGACTCGATACTGCCGCCCGGAGCTGCTGCGCAGCCAGTGCCTCCGGGGACACCCGAGACCTGAGGAAACGCGGGGGAGGGCAGGACTCGAACTCCAGCTTGTAGCCGGAAGACACCACTTCCCGGATCCACCTGTCCGAGACCTCTCGATTCCAGACCTGGGAGAAGTGCTGTAGCCGTCCCCCCACCCGCACGGGTGAGGGCGCCCCCTCATTGTTGAGCGGGCTTGGCCACGGGTTTGGGTTTTGAGCCCCAATTGTATCCTGAACGGGCACGTCCTCTGCCCCTATTCCAGGAACCTCCCTTTGTAGAAGGGAAGGCGAAACCTCTTCCTGCTCTAGATCCACGAAAGGAAGGAGTGAAGGAAGCCGCTCCTCGAAAGGGGCGATGTTGCTTCTTGCGTTGAGGTAATTTGCCCCCCTTTGCCATGGCGTCCAACTTGTCTCCGAATTTTTTGTTACATTTGTATTGGATTAGTTTTCCTCCACCGCACGGCCACAGACTTTAAAATGGTTATTTAATTTAATGTTGTGGTGCGGAATTTCTACATATAGTTTAGTCAACTTGTCTCCAAAGAGTCGTAACCCAACGAAGGGAAGAGCTGTTAGTGACTTTTTTGACCCAAAATCAGCCGCCCACTGGCGTAACCAAATTGAACGCCTGATAGTAACCATTAGAGCACAGGCTCTACTTCTCATCATCAAGGAATCATCCAAAGCGGCTACCATGAAGGACAAAAACACCTCACATTGTTTTAGTTCACGAAATTCCTCACTGTCCGGATTCAAACCGGAGGAGGATAACAAGTTAATGACCACCTTTCTAGTAGCCACCGCCAACAGCGATGAGGCACAAACAGGCCTTATGGCTGCCCCAATACTGGCAAACCCATGACAGGCCATCTGGTCAATGCGTTTATCCTCACCATCCTTAAAGTGGACCAACACCCACGGGTGATCGGCCCGGGAATCTATAAGATTCCCGGGCCGATCACCCCCCACCCCGCGGGACATCCGAGATCGGGATGTCCCGCGGGGTGTAACCCCCCCAAAACCCCCGAAAAACCCTACCTGATCTTCCTCGCCTCCCTCGCGCCCCTGCAGGCGTGCGCGCGCCCGCGCCGGCCGTCTGCGAATGGCCGGCGCGGGCGCGCGCGCGTCAAAAGGGACGCGCGGGAGGCGGCGGCGGCGGCAGCCGCTTAGACGTCCTGGAATAGAGCTTGTACGTTGGCGCTGGGAGCGCGGAGAGGTGAGTTTTTCGGGGGGTTGGGGGGGGGTTTCACACAGCGGGGCACCCCGATCGGGGGTGCCCCATCGAAGTGGACCAAGACCCAGGATAGTCAAAATCCTGGGTGTTGGTCCACTTTAAGAGAGGAACAATCGGGGTTATTCATTACGGCTGAGTTGGATAACCCCAAAATAGGGGCGTCCACCTCGGGGGGAGACGCCCAGCGCTTAACCGTATCCACTGGAAAAGGATACCTTTTATCCCAACTCTGGGGAATGCCTGGGAGCCGGGCAGGCCTTTCCCATTCCTTAGAAATAATATTATCAAAATGCTTTTGATTAGGAAATTCCAACCGCGGTCTGGATTCGTCATAAAACTCCCCTTGCTGTTGAGGAACCTCCGCCGGAGGCGAGATAGCAAGCACCTCAAACATCTGAGTCAGAACATTAGGAGTATCCAAGGAAATCCCTGACCTCCGATCGGAATCAGCACCAACAAATTGCTGATCATCAGAAAAATCTGAATCCTCAAGTAATTCCCCTTCTTCTAGAGGGGAATAATCTGACCAATCCAGGCCGTCCTTATCATCATAATCAAAATGATTAACCTGTGATAAATGCTTCCTCTTAGCCGATGTTTTCTTGGCAACCGTGGAGGAAATGAATTTTTCAATACTGGCCAACCTGGCACACACATCAGATTGCGACTGCCCCCCCGTGGCAACCTCACACGGGGCACGGGTCAAAATGGGAGGGGGAGAGGATGAAGCCGGCTGCGCTGACCCAGAGGCCTGGGGACCGGACTGCCGTGTAATAGTCTGCTGTGCACATGATATACATAGAAAAAAATCATCCCCTGTTAGGGATACCCCACAACCCATGCACTTCCGGGATTGTCCCGAGGGAAGCCCGGAATCTTGGGATGCCTCCATAAGGTGAACTTGAGTAGTCGCTATGAGTGAGGGAATTACGCTATTAAGCAACCCGGGATGCCCTTATATTGTCCAAGTGGGAGGTTTTGTAATAAATGGCAAAAGCAACCAGGTATTCTAGGACAGGGAGAAACCTAAAAAATCCCTGGCGGTTAAGCCTAAAAAACATAGAAAAAGACAGTAAGAGGTTCTCCCTATATATATAATATATTATATCTATATACTTATATACATGCAAGTGTGTAAAGATAACAAAAGGCCGCAGGGCCACTCACTGATTGTTCAGGCGCCACCACGCTGTGTCCTCTGCCTGAGGTAACTCAGAGCAGTGCGAGAGACGCAGCAGGGGGGCGTGGCCAGCGCGTATCGCGCGCTGCAAAGCTCCGCCCCCGCAACGCCACCCAGCTGAGGAACAAGTTCCTCCGCATAGATAGAGAAAACTAGAGGGGGCGGACCGCGGCGACGCGCCGAGAGTCCGGTCCCGCCCCCAAGCTCAGTCGTGAGGGGAAGCTCCCCTCCATTTAAACAGACGCGCGCACCGGTGCCGCAGGCAGCCGCGGCACTGGGCGCATAAGACAGCCGGTAGCAGCCCGCAGAACAAGCGGAGCCGCTCCCCGCTCGGTCACGCTACTAAGTATCTAAACACCTAAAGGGCGCGGGCTGCGGCCTCACGCCGAAGGCCCGGCCCCGCCCCCTCACAGAAGAGCGTGAGGGGAGAAATCCTCCCCTCAGCTCTGAGGTAAAAACCCAGCACCGCGGCGGCAATAGCGGAGGGCAGAAAAGGATTGTAACAAGCTGAACATTGTAACTATTAACACAAAAAGTGTAACCATTTAAAATAAATCTATTTTGCAGGCGCCCCAAATAGAAAACACCAGAAGCTGAGTAGAAGGCCCCCACACAAGCTAAAAAAGAGGGAATAGGCCAGTTAAGGGGAAAATTATACTCTTGGACAGGGCATCCCAAACCGGGGTCACCAACCCGGTATAACCGCCTACCCTCTTTATAGGGTCTCACGGCGGAGCATAGCTCCTGAGCACCTGAGGTGCTGGTATACCCTCGCTCGGACAGCAGTCAAGACTGGGAGGCATTCAAATATCTATATATTCATAAGGGGAATAAAGAGTCCGAACGGAAATAAAAAATATATAGGCCGGGAGTAGACCCGGCTACCTTAAAGTCCCCCTGTTCAAGGAGGAGATATCATCTGCTGCTTGCTCGCCATCTGCAGATGAAGACTGGGTAATGAGTGGGAGGTCCCAGGTACTTATGGACTGGGAGGGGCTTTCTTTCCTCCAATCATCTCTGCAGAAGCCCTCTACAGGACCATACTACCCACAGGTAATGAATATCTTGAAGCGGGGTGTGTGACATACTTAGAATAAGGCTGAGGCCTTTAGGGTATTTACTGCTAACCCTTGTTTTAAAGCCCTCAAGTACAGTAGCAACTGTGTCTCTTTCAAACTGTTCGATTCACAGAATGAATTGAATCTCTTCCATACTTTAGCGTAGATTTTTCTGGTAGTTATTTTCCTTGATTCTAGGAGCATCATGACTACTCTATTAGAGAGACCCTTTTTTCTTAAGTATAGTCCATTCAGTATCCACGCTGATAATTTCAGAGACTGGAAATCCAGGGCCCCTTCCACCTGACACAGCGAGAAGGAGCGATGGCATTTTGAATTTGTTGCGGACGCGAAGAGATCTATCTCTGGATTGCCCCACCTTGTTAAATATGTGGATTTGACTGCCTGACCGGAGTCCTGGCTCAGAAAGTTCGCTACCGGGGTTAGGGATCCCTTTAACCCTTTAAGTGCCAAGCACATAACACCTACGTGCCCACATGTCCGTGCCTTAAGTGTCAAGCACGTAGGTGTCACGTGCTTGACTTTCCCCCCTGCTAGTTAAAAAAATAAATAAATACTCACCTGACCCCTCATTGGATCCGGCCGGGTCTCCTCTTTAATTTGGTGCCATCCGATCACCCGTGGGGGCTTGGATGGCTCCAGGAGAGCCCCCGGAATAGCCCCCCCGGCTTCGGCAGCAGCAGTGGCTAACTGTAAAGAAAAAATAAATAAATAAAAATGACATTTACTTACCTGCGGTCGCACTGCCTCCCGACAGGTCTCCTCTTCACTGGGGGGGGGGGGGACCTCCGATCACCCCCCCCAAGGCTCTTCCGTGGCAAAGAGAGGGCAGAGATCACCCTCTCCCCCCACTTCGTGGATCGCGGCTGCTAGCCCTTAAGTCCAGCACCCGAGACTAAGAATCAGTCTGCTCGGGTGGTTGGAGGAGAGAGGTGGGGAGGGGGAGATGGCTGTGATCGCCCCCCCCCCCCCTCCCCAGGCTCTCTCCTCAAAACACCCGAGCAGACCGACAGCTGGCATCGCAGATCGCTGGGGGACACAGGATCGGAGTAGAGTAAAGTAAAAAAAAAAAAAAAAATTTTTTTTTTTATGTGTTTTTACATTTAACCCCTTGTGAACTGGTAAGGGGTCTTGCCATTAACTTGCCATTAACCCCCGGCACCCCTATTACCTGCCTCCCCAAAGCCCGGGGGCAGAAGATCCCGGGCCCACATAGGCTATGTGGGCTTGTAGGCTGCAGGGTGGGGGGGGCCACAAAAGCCCCCCCCACTCTGTTCCTACAAGCCTCCATAGCTGGTCCCAGGCTGGTAATGCTGGGTAAGGGGGACCCCATTTCATTTTTTTCGCTTTAACCCTTAAAATTCCAAAAAAAATGGGGTCCCCCCCCCAAAAGGCTTCCAGCTGCAGCAGGAGAGCAGAAGCCAGATTGATCAGCATGGGACACAGGGATGGATGGGAGGTAAGTATTAAAAAAGATAAAAAAAAATAAATAAAATATTTTTTCTGCTTGTTTGTGTTTTTTTTACACTTACCGTATATACTCGAGTATAAGCCGAGTTTTTCAGCCCACTTTTTGGGCTGAAAAAAGCAGCCTCGGCTTATACTCGAGTCAGTGACTTACCTGAGCGAGGGCAGAAGAGCCTCCGAGGCGGCAGACGAGACGCCGAGGCTTCAGAACTCGGCGGGGAGATCAGTACACCCAGCGCGAGGTGGGTGTACCAAGATGGCGGCCCGGGCCTCAGTGACGCGACGTGACGTGGCGGCGCGGAGCGCGCCGGCCGCCATCTTGGTACACCCACCTCGCGCTGGGTGTACTGATCTCCCCGCCGAGTTCTGAAGCCTCTGAGGCGGCTCTTCTGCCCTGCGGACCCATGCCGTCGTCCCGCGCCGTCCTCTCTCCCGCACCGTCGCTGGAAGGAGCCTCGCTGAAGATCCTGCAGGAGCTGAACTGGTGAGTGTGTGTGTTGTGTGCATTGTATGTGTGCTGTGTGTGTATGTGTGCTGTGTGTGTATGTGTGCTGTGTTGTGTGCTGTGTTGTGTGCTGTGTGTGCCTTGTGTGTGTATGTGTGCTGTATTGTGTGCTGTATTGTGTGCTGTGTTGTGTGCTGTGTGTGCCTTGTGTGTGTATGTGTGCTGTATTGTGTGCTGTATTGTGTGCTGTGTTGTGTGCCTCGGCTTATACTCGGGTCAATAACTTTTTCCAGGTTTTTGGGGTAAAATTAGGTGCCTCGGCTTATATTCGGGTCGGCCTATACTCGAGTATATACGGTAACCCCTTGTGAACTGGTAAGGGATCCATGAGATCCCGATACCAGTTCACAAGGCTGGGGGCTGGCAAGTCACCTGCTGCTAGCGGGTGACTTGCCGTTAACCCCCGGCACAGAAGAGCCCGGGCCATGGCTATGTGGGCTTGTAGCCTGCAGGGTGGGGGGGCCACCAAAGCTGGCCTCCTTGCACCCTGTTCTACAAGCCCCCATAGCTGGTCCAGGGCTGGTTATGATGGGTAAGGGGGACCCCATATTTTTGGGGGAGTTTTAAGGGTTTTTAACCTTTAAAATTCCCCAAAAAATGCCCCCCCCCCCCAAGGAGGGGAGACCCTATGTCTTTTTTTTTAAATTAACCCCTTATGTTTATAGTGTGGAAAGTAGTAGTATTTTATTTGTAAATGTTATAAAGTGCTATTTTCAGTTTGGGGGGTTTCCTGGGCAAGAATGGGGGGGGCTACCAATACATATGTGGTACCGTTGTAATCGGGAGAAATTGGGCTTTCACATGCAATATGGTTTTCTCTTATAAAGTAAATGTTTTATTTCAAATAAAGGAGACAATTGTCTAAAAAATATTTATTTTTTGTTTTTTTGAATATATAAAAAAAAAAAAAAACAGTACAAAAATTACAACCAAGACATTTCATGTTACAGCCTAAACTCTGCTGCAAAATATATATCTATAATTTTCCTAGAAATTCCGGTAAAAATCACAGTTAAACATGGCGCAGAATGGGGAAAAATGACCTGTCAACAGAGGGTGACAAAACTTCAAGTAGGCTGGAAATGAAAAGAGTTAATAGTACCTATGCATGTTGGGTATTGTTCTGCTCGAAGGACCTTGCTCTTTCAGATTTAGCATGTTTTTTTCTTGTTTGCATATTTATATTTTAGGAAAACATGTTATTTATTCATTTTTTTTATTCATTTTTTTTTTAGGAAAACCCTGTGGAACCTAAGAATTCTTTGAGGGATTACTTCCATAAAGGTGAGCCTACTACAACAAGCTGGGTACTCTTAGAAAGCTTAACATGTGTACTTTCAGGGAATATATGGTTTATTGGGGATATTCCAAATGTAAAGGGTTGTTTTGGTTGAAAAATTGCAAGATGTGCACTTTGTCTGCAGAGCTGTAATTTTCAAGTAAAATTACTGTTACGCGCACGCTTTACTTTGTGGTGCTTGCCAACTCTTCCCTTGACAGCACCTATGCATGTTGGGTATCGTTCTGTTCGGGGCATGTTGCTTTTTGAGATTTTACTTGTTATTTCTTGTTTTTTTTTTTTTTTTTTTTAGGAAAATGTGGCTTGATTCTTCCGTTTTATTCTTTTTTAGGGAAACTTTGTGCAACCAAAGAATACATTGAGGGATTACTTCCAGAAAACTAAGCCCACATAAACAAGCTTGGTACGCCTAGAAGGCTTGAGGCATGTACTTCCAGAGAATATATCGTTTGTGGGGGGGTATTTCAAATGTAAAGGGTTGTTTTTCTGGAAAAACTGCAAGGTGGGCATAGCGCAGTTGTATTTTATCTGAAAATCTCCTAAAGCTCTGTTTCAGTTTGGTGGGAGTCTCCTGGGCAGGAAAGGGTGTCTACCTATACATATGTGGAACCGCTGTGACCGGGAGAAATTGGGGTTACGCACGCAATCAAATTTTATTGACAAACTTACATTTTTTATTACAAAAAAACACTACAAATTCCCAAAAACATTTTTTTTTTTTTTGCACATATTTCACCAAAAAGTATTGAGAATACACAAAAAAGGCCAAACAAGACATTTCATGTTGAAGCCCAGACACTGTTGAAAAAAACTATATATAATTTTCCTGGGAAATCCCTGGAAATCCTTTCAAAAATCACAGCTGAACATGTGTAGCTCAAAACAGTGAAACATGGTCTGGCAACAGAGGGTGACAAAAGCTGCAGGTAGGCTGGCAGCGAAAGGGTTAAAGAGGAACACCACAGATTCATTTTACTTTCCTGTGTTATTCCTCTCTACGGTGGCATCCTGAATTGGGATGCCCTACTGTGTGTACGCCCCAGGTTGCCCCATTTCACTCACCTTCCTTCTGCTCTCACGCCGCAGACTCGGAAGAGAGCGAGTGCACAGATTGGCTGAGCGACCCTTTCAGCCAACCCCTTTGTTGCCAACTCCATGGCCTCCGAAGTTCCTCTTTAAGTGGACTGCTGACAGGGATCTGATCCAGACATGTAGAGGCCCCAGGAGAGACAGTACAAGGGACTATCAGGCTTCTGAACTGTGATGATTTAAATAAGCTACGTTTGTCATGTTGTCTGACCGAATCTGATTGCCTTTATCTTTTAAGAGGGGGTTTGAAATAATTTAAAGCTTCCTGCACTGCTTTGAGCTCTCGGAAATTTGAGGATCTGAGCCTCAATACTCTGGACCAGATCCCCTTTATGTGGTGTGAGTCCAGGTGTGCTCCCTAGCCTCAACCGCTGGCGTTGGCTGTGATAACTGTGATAACTCCGTTCAAAACAACAACCAACTGCGCATGTGCTGTGGGAACGGCAGAAAGGTGAGTGGAGTGGGTGATGTGGAGGGTTTCAAACAGCAGGGCATGCCAATTCGGGATGCAGCAGTCTATCTATTTACAAGATACTGTCTAAAATGAAGGCTGGTCCTAATCTATATGGTGTATTAGCTGGCATAAGAGGCCAGATATATTTATTATCTATCTATCTTTATATATATATAATGTTTAAATGGGCCTTCCATTGCAATCAGATTAGGTAGGTTTACTAAGGTGGATGCAGAAACACAAGCATGGCTAAGCACAAGGTCTCCCACAGCATTTTCCATGACAACAGACATATATGTATATATGAAAATTCAAAATTTACCTTCTAAAGTCACAACTAGGTAAGTAAACTTACCTAGCTGGTCTTCACATACTCCTGTAACATTGCCATACAACTCAAAGCCAGAAAGTGAAAGGTAATGTGTCTGACCACTAGCATTCTTGCCCGTCTGTTTAATTCGAATGTGTCTCCAACCCTGCTTTTCTTCTCGTGACGGATCCAAAGGCCATGTAGCCGTGGACCTTGAAGAGAGAAAAACTAATTTTAATCTATGTTTACACTATTATTGTTATACGTGTTTGTAACAATACAATTCTGTGAGTACTCACCTGTAGAATTGGTTTTGCCTGTGTTCGGTTCGGGCTGTCCCAGTTATCCATATACGTGTGGGTAGTTCGCCACCAGGTGGCGTCAGTTAAAGCAAGATCCAAAGCTGTAACTCCTCCCGGCCTCCTATAAATAGAGCCGTTTCCATGGAAATCCCCAGAACGTCAAAAAGCAGTAAATCAGACAGGCAAGGAGGCTACGAAAAACATGTTAACAAATATGCTACAGAAGCCCTGGGTCGTCGGGCATTACGTAACGATCGACAGACATCTGGACTATGTCCGCGAACCAACTCCGCCTCGGCCAACGAGGAGCCACCAGGATGGTTGGTACCCCCTCCTGGGCTATCTTGCGCAGCACTTGGCCCAGGAGTGGAAACGGAGGAAATGCATAAAGGAACCTGAACTCCATCCATGGAATTGCCAGAGCGTCTGTGGCGAAGGCCAGAGGATTTCTTGACAGGAAGAGAGAGCTTGTGATTGTGTCAGGACGCAAACAGGTCCACGACCGGCTGACCCCAGCGGAGATACAGAGCGTGAAAGATCTTGTTGCTGAGAGACCATTCCCCCAAACGAGACATCCCCCTGCTCAGGGAGTCTGCCTCCTGGTTTTCTACCCCGGGGATGTAAACCGCCGAGATGCAAGGAACATTCTCCTCCGCTCAAGTCAGAATTTGGGACACCTCCTGAAGGACTTGCTTGCTCCGAGTCCCGCCTTGGTGATTGATGAAGGCGACAGACGTCTGATTGTCCGAGCGGACCTGAATCGCCCGACCCCTAAGATGGGGAGTCAATTGAAGAAGCACCAACCGAATCGCTCTCAGCTCCAGGAGAGTGATGGGTAAGAGGGCCTCCTGTGGCCCCCACTGACCCTGGAACTTCAGCGTTTGCCAAAAACCTCCCCAGCCAGTCAGACTGGCGTCCGTGGTAACTATCTCCCACCGGGGAGTCAGAAAGGACTTGCCCACCACAGATTTCTGGAGTCCAACCACCACAAAAGGGACTGTCTGACCATGAGGGACAGTGAAAAATCCTGATCCAGGGACTCCTGCGCCCGGTCCCAACTGATCAACAGATGCAATTGAAAAGGTCTCATGTGGAACTGGACGAAGGGCTCTGCCTCAAAGCAGGACACCATGAGACCCACCAGTTTCATCCCCAGACGAATAGATGGCCACTGACACCCGGCGCCTGCACCTGCGTCTGCGTCTGGAAGCCCTCCACCTTCTGCTGGAGCAGGAATACAATGATCTGAGAGGTGTCCAACGTCATGCCCAGGAAGGACTTCACCATTGAGGGAGTGATAGAACTTGGGGTAATTGATTACCCATCCGAAATCCTCGAGAGTGGATAACACCGTCCAGGTGTCGCTCTCGGCCTGCTGAAGGGACTGAGCCGCAATCAGCAAATCGTCCAGATAAAGAAGAACACAAATGCCCTGGTTCCTCAGAATAGCCATGAGGCCGCCAGCACCTTGGTGAACACACGGGGGCTTAGGCTATCCCGAATGGCAGTGCCACAAACTGGTAATGCTGATCCTCCTGCGCAAACCTCAGGAACTTCTGATGCCCCTGAAAAATCGGGATGTGCAGATAAGCATCCTTGATGTCCACCGTGGTCATGAAGTCGTCGGGCCAAAGCGAGCTCACCGCGGACCGTAAGGTCTCCATGCGGAAATGTCTGACTCCGACAAACCTGTTAAGACCCTTCAGATCCAGGATAGGTCGCAGCGTTCCGTCCTTCTTGGGCACTGTGAACAGATTGGAGTAGAACCCTCGACCCCATTCCTGGCGAGGCACGGGGCAAATCACACCCGATAGTAGAAGGCTCTGAACGGCCATCCTTAGGCCCTGTGCCGTCAATGCATTCCGGGAGATCCGCGACTGAAGAAATCTTGAGGGCGGCCAAACTGCCAGCTCTATTTTGTACCCGGAGGAAACCACCTCCTGGATCCACTGATCCGAGACGTGCTGTCTCCAGATGTGAGCAAACAGCAGAAGCCGTCCCCCCACCCAGATGAGTGAGGGTGCCCCCTCATGCCTAAGAGGGCTTGGCAGGGGGTTTGGATTTAGCTCCCCAGGAGGGATTGGGTCGGCCGACCACTGCTGCAACCAGAGCGAGCGACGAATGGCAACAAGCAGAGCCGAAGCCCTGGACACTATCGTCCATGGCCGAGACTACAAAAGCAATAAAATACACACAGGCTTTGAGGTCTTGATACTCCTCCACCCGCTTGCGAGATTTGGCAAAATCAACAAGGCGCCTCACCTTCTTCCTGATGGCCAAAGAGACAATGGCCGCGAAGCCCAGCACCTACAAGGTGACAAGCCAGCTGATCCATGCACCTGTAAGCTGGGTTGCGCAAGGAAGCAGTATCGGGTGACGGCATAACCGTAGTGTTGGATAACCCCGAAACAGGGGCATCCACATCGGGGGGACGGGGCCAGAGGCGGCTCAGCTCCTCAGGGAAGGGATAGCGCCTGTCCAGGCCCTTAGGCACCGATGGCAATTTGCTAGGTCTTTCTCATTCCTTAAACACCATACTGGAAAAGTGGGCCTGCTCCGGGAAAACAAGCCTCTGTCTCTCAGGTCGGAATAAATTACCCCGACTCCTCTTAGCCGCTTTAGGAGGAACAATATGCAAAGTCTCAAACACAGAAGACAGCAACTTCTCTGTGTCGTCAGGGAGTCACATATCCTCATCCGAGGAGGAACCAGGCTCGCTAACTTAGCCGACCGACCGATCCCCTGAGGAAGCGGAGTCCCTAAACAACTCTCCTTCCTCCATGGAGTCCCGACAAAAAGATCATCATCATCAGCAAATTCCGAATAACCCGGCTCGATGTGCAGCTTCTCACTCGTGGCCTTCCCCGTAGCCGGGCGAGATAACTGTCACTGCAGGCTGGCCACCCGGTAAGCCAAATCGGCTTGGGACCCCCTGCTGGCTTCCCCTTCGCTGAGAGCTGAACGCAGTAGTGGGGGGGGTTGGCAAGGCCGCAGGCAAAGGAGGGCTAGGGGCAGGGACGCTCGCCCTATCATGCTCCAACAATATGATCCTGGCACAAGTGACACAAACCGTGCTGAGTCCGCCAGGGGGCAGGTACCGCATAAGGGACAGAGCTTCACCCGCCCAGAGGGGGTCCCTAGCTCATTATCCCCGGAAGCCTCCATTATGGTGCTACAAAAATACAGGTCACAAGGCACTAACGGCCCAAACCTGAGTGACCCCCAATTTAGTCCCTCTTTTTAGTAATCCCTCTTTAAGGGGAGAGGGTGCGGAGAGAGAGGGGTGGTGTAGGAGACCGGGAGGAACTACAACCCTCAGCTGGAAATGGAGGGGGCCCACTTAGAAGACACAAACGGAAGGATTCATGAGCATCCCACAGCACATGCACATCAAAAGCCAACATAGAAAAAAAACAGAGGGACTCACGGAACCGACTGGCGAAGTAGCGGTGGGTCCGGGAGGCAGGCACCAGGAGCGCAGGCAGTGTAACTGAGGTCGTCGGCCCGTGGGGACCCTTGGCAGGGTCCGCAAATGACACAGTGAGCAGCAAGGAAAAAGGTGTCTGAGCACAGCAAGACTGAACCACGGGGGACGGGCCGTGCAGCAATGACGCAAAATGCGTCACCGCGCGGCCCCGTCCCCCCTCTCCGGGCGCGAAAAGAGGCGTCCGCAGCACCTAAAATGGCGCAGAGAGCGCAGGAAGCTCCTCTGTGGGCCGCCCCTCCCCCTCCCGGACGCGGAGCGTGGTGTTCCCCGCCAACATGCCGAGGCCTCGGTAGAAGGCGGCCTCAACAAGCCCCCCCCCCCCTCACAGCTACCAGATGGAGGGGAAGGAGACGAGGTGAGGGAACTAGGGAAGGTGAGTATGAACACAGCTGCCAGCAAAGTCTGAGGTAAAAAGCACAACATATGACAATAAAGCTTGTGGGCACAGATAAGGGCATAACCCCGGGCAATATAGGTGGTTCCCCCCCAATAGGCTCACTATCACCTATGGCCGGCTACCCTTTATGGAGGGTAGCTGCTGCAAGACAAATCTGGGGATTTCCATGGAAAAGGCTCTATTTATAGGAGGCCGGGGGGAGATACAGTTTTGGATCTTGCAGTAACTGGCGCCACCTGGTGGCGGACTACCCACATGTATATGGATAACTGGGACAGCCCGGACCGAACACAGGGAAAAAAGCTTTGTCATACATTGTGCAATATGCTTTACTGTGAAATATAATGCCAGAAAACATAACGGTTTAGTACCCAGGTTCATTCAGGCTGCAATCATCTACATGGGTATATAACGTAGTCCAATTCTGCCCATCCTTTGAGACCTGGAAGACCCAATTTCGAAGTGCAGAGCGTCCATAGCCACGAGCATGTCGCAGAGTGTAGGCAGAGGGAATGACCCAGAGTCCAAGGTCGATGGCAAACCATGCGCTTTTATCATCATTTGTGTGGCAATTCAGAGCTGAACTATCACGGCTCAGAATGTCCTCAAGCCGTCCATATGGCAGACTTCGACCTTCAGAAGATGTAACCACTACCAAACCATAAGCAGCAGGGTTAACCCATTCATATGCGGTTCTGCAAAAGTACAACATATATGAATATTAGAAAACAAGAATAGAAAATACACGCACCAGTTACATTTAAAGAAATACATTTTCATACAGAGCTATGCCAATAGGCAACAAGGAGAAAAACAGAAAAGATCTGCATTTGTAATATGACAAATATTCAGCTTTATCAAACTAGATACAGAATACAGTGAAACGCTGAAGATATTTAAACAGTTTAAAACGTTTTATAGAGATCCAAACACTTATTTTGTGAATTGTGTTGACCGCAGCAGGGGGGCATTCATATTACCGATGCTTCCTGTGCCCCACATACCTGGTTTTGGGCACCACACTTTTGCCTCCTAGTAGCTCTTGGGGTAAAACCAGGCTTGCGGGTGGGGGTATACGTGGGGAGCATTGTCAATCTTTGATGCCCTGCTGTAATCAGGAGTATTTTTCATAAAATGGGTGAATTGCTTTTCATGACATTAATGACCAGGTACAATGAAAAGCTGTTGCAGCAAAGTACGAGGAGTGTTCAAAAAGTTATCTACGTGAATACATTTTTCTAAAACGTTCTACTTTTCAATGAAATCCACATCGACTTCGAAACTGGAAGGTAGTTGGAAGGGAATAATACAATTCTGTGAAACTCACCTGTAGAATTGTTTTCGAGTATATCCAGTCCAGGTCGTCCCAGTGATGACAAGTGGGTATTCCGCCCCCAGGAGGCGCTCGACTGCAAGATCAAAAGTTGTCGCTCCTCCCGGCCCTCTATAAAGGCAGGTGTCTCTATCATTCCCCAGTGGTTAAAAAGCAGTAAAGAAGAGACAGGCCGGGAGGCCAAGAAACCATGTTACTTCACATAGCTTCAGCTTGTACTCTCTCCGAACAATAAAAATGGTAATCACCATAACAGGCAAACAAGAGATAATGAACAAGGGCGGGTGGAACGACCTGGACTGGATATACTCAAAAACAATTCTACAGGTGAGTTTCACAGAATTGTATTTTTCCCTATATCCAGTCCAGGTCGTCCCAGTGATGACATGTGGGACATCCAAAAGCAGTGTCCATATAGGGCGGGATCCCCAGTGCGGAATAGCATGTAGTTCATTTCACTACCGCCTGAAGCACCTTCCAGCCAAAGACAGCGTCAGCTGAGGCCCTGACATCAACTTTGTAGAACTTTGTAAAAGTATGAACAGAAGACCAAGTAGTGGCCTTACAAACTTGTTCAACAGATGCCTGGTGCTGAAAAGCCCAAGAGGCACCAATAGCTCTAGTAGAATGAGCTGTGATCCGAAAAGGGGGTTCCTTCCCCTTGGCAGAATATGTTTGCACCACCGCCTGTCTGATCCACCTACTGAGAGTGGACTTGCTGGTGGCAAACCTTTCCTAGAGCCCTCTGTTAGGACAAAGGGCAAATCCGACTTCCTGAAGGATCCAGTCGCAACCAGGTAATACTTAATGGCTCTGACCACATCCAAGGCATGGAGGGTCCTTTCCTTAGAATCAGTCGGTGCAGGACACAAGGAAGGCAAGACAACTTACTCATTAAGGTGAAAGGGAGAAACGACCTTAGGCAAAAAATCAGGTTTAAAGCGAAAAACTACCTTATCCTTATGCCGCTCAAAATAGGGAGGTTTCATACAAAGCGCGGCCAGCTCTGATACGCGACGCACCGAGGTGATTGCTACCAAAAAAGGCCACCTTGGAGTCAAAATAGGCAATGCAGCATCGCACAGAGGTTCGAAGGGAGGACCCTGAGGAGCAGACAGTACTAAATTCAAGTCCCACACCGGTAATACTGACTTACGCGGTGGCCGGACATGGGTGACTCCCTGGAAAAAGGTCTTGATCAACCTATGGTTGGCAATGGATCTCTGGAAGAATATGACTAAGGCCGAGACCTGGCCCCTTGAGGGTGCTCAGCTGGAGACCCAAGTCTAAGCCGTGTTGTAAAAACTCCAGAATCCTAGAAATAGAAAATGTGCAGCAAGGGAGACTCTTGGTCTCGCACCAAGCAATATAAGCGTGCCAAACTCTGTAGTATATCATGGAGGAAGACTTCTTCCATGCCTGAATCATGGTATGCACAACTGTGGCCGACAGCCCCTTTTCTGTCAGGATTGAGGTTTCAATAGCCAGGCCGTCAAAGCCAGCGTCCGTAAATTGGGGGCTAGCAAGGAGCCACCAGAATGGTTGGTACCCCTTCCTGGGCTATCTTGCGCAGCACTCTGCCCAGGAGTGGAAACGGAGAGAATGCATAAAGGAACTTGAACTCCATCCAGGGAATTGCCAGAGCGTCTGTGGCAATGGCCAGAGGATCTCTTGAGAGGGAGACAAACCTTGGGAGCTTGGGATTGCGTCTGGACGCAAACAGGTCCACATCCGGCTGACCCCAGCGGCGACACAGAGTGTGGAAGGTCTTGCTGTTGAGAGACCATTCCCCCAGGCGCAAAGCGCTTCTGCTCAGGGAGTCTGCCTCTTGGTTTTCCACCCCGTGGATGTAGATCGCCGAGATGCAGGGAACATTCTCTGCCGCCCAAGCCAGAATCTGGGTCACCTCCTTGAGGGCTCGCTTGCTCCGAGACCCACTCTGGTGATTGATGTAGGCGACAGCCATCTGATTGTCCGAGCGTACCTGGATCGCACGACCCCTTAAATGGGGAGTCAAGCGAAGAAGCACCAACCATATTGCTCTCAGCTGCAAGATATTTATGGGTAAGCGGTTCTCCTGCGGACCCCACTGACCCTGGATCTTCCGAGTCTGTCAAACGCCTCCCCAGCAGTTCAGACTGGCATCCGTGGTAACTATCTCCCAACGGGGAGTCAAAAAGGACTTGCCCACCAAAAGGTTTCCGAAGTCCAACCACCCCAAGAGGGACTGCCTGGCCAGGGGGGACAGCGAGAATTCTTGCTCCAGAGCTTCCTGCATCCGGTTCTGGCCGGCCAGCAGGTTTAATTGAAGAGGTCTCATGTGAAACTGGGCGAACGGCACTGTCTCGAAACATGACACCATTAGGCCTACCAATCTCATCCCCAGACGAATTGATGGCCGCTGATAAGATAGCAATGCCTGCACCTGCGTCTGAAGACCCAAAACCTTCTGCTGTGGCAGAAAGACCTTGACCTGAGCGGTGTCTATCGTCATTCCCAGGAAGGATCTCACTGTTGAGAGAGTGATAAATGACTCTGGGTAATTGATTACCCAGCCGAAGGCCTCTAGGGTTGACAAAACCTTCCGAGTATCGCTCTCGGCCTGCTGAAGTGACTGGGCCACAATCGGCAGGTCGTCCAGATAGGGCAGCACATGAATGCCCTGGTTCCTCAGGATAGCCATGATACCCGCCAGCACCTTGGTGAAAACACGGGGGGCTGAGGATATCCCAAATGGAAGTGCCACAAACTGGTAATGCTGATCCTCCAGAGCAAACCTCAGGAACTTCTGATCGGGATGTGCAGATAAGCATGCCTGATGTCCACAGTGGTCATGAAATCGCCGGACCGAAGCGAGCTCACTGTTGACCGTAAGGTTTCCATGCGGAAATGTCTGACACTTACTAACCTGTTGAGACCCTTCAGGTCCAGGATTGGTCTTAAAGTTCCGTCCTTCTTAGGAACCATGAACAGGTTGGAGTAAAAACCTTGACCCTGTTCCTGACGAGGAACAGGGCAAATCACATCTAACAGCAGGAGGTGTTGCACGGCCATTCTCAGGCCCTGTGCCTTCAATGGGTTTGGGATATCCGAGATCGAAGACATTTTGTGGCCAGCCTGACTGCCAGCTCTATTTTGTAACCGGAGGACACCACCTCCTGAATCCACCGATCCACCATCTCCAGATATGAGCAAATAGCAGAAGCCGTCCCCCGCCTTCTCACGCCTGAGGGGACTTGGCAGGGGGCTTGGATTTGGCTCCCCAAGCAGGATTGGGTCAGCCGTGGGACCTACCTCTACCCCAGGTATCTCTGCGGCCACCTGCAAATGAAGAGCCTCTTCCTCCACGAAAGGAGCAATAGGCAGATGAGTTCCGAAAGGGCCGAGCAGGCTTCCGTCTCGAAGGGAGTCTACCATCCTTGACCAGAAGGTCCAGACGCTCCCTGAACATCCTGTGCCCCACGAAGGGGATACTAGTAAGCGACTTCTTGGCCGCGGCATCAGCCGACCATTGCCGCAACCAGAGCGAGCGGCGAAGTGCAACAAGCAGGGCCGAAATCCTGGCACCAAGCCGGACACCATCGTTCATGGCAGAGACAACAAAGGCAATGAAATCCACGCAGGCCTTGAGGTCCTTATCCACAAGGCATCTCACCTTCTTTCTGATGGCCAGGGAGACAATAACCGCGGCACACACAGGGCGAAACAAGGCACCGGCAAAGTTGAAGGCATGACAGACCAGTTGATCCATGCGCTTATCAGCTGGATCCCGTAAGGAAGCGGTATCAGGTGAAGGCATAATAGAAGTGTTGGACAACCCCGACACAGGGGAATGCACCTCGGGAGGACGGGGCCATAGCCGGACTAGCCCCTCCTGGATACCGCCTATCTAGGCCCTTAGGCACCGACGGTAGCTTGTTAGGCCTTTCCCTTTCCTTGAAAATCATATTAGAAAAACGGGCCTGCTCTGAAAAGACTCGCCTCTGTCTTTCAGGCCTAAACAAATCACCTTGCTTCCTCTTAGCCGCTCTGGGAGGAACAATGTGTAAAATCTCAAAGACTGAAGCAAGCAATTTCTCTGTATCATCAGGGAGCCACGAATCCTCATCCGAGGAAGACCCAGACAAACTGTCCTTGCCAGCAGAATAATCCGCAGTAGAACAGGAATCCTCTGGCAACTCACCTTCCTCCACAGAGCCCAGATCATCAAAAAGATTGTCATTATTCGAGTAAACGAGCTTGATGTGCCGCCTCTTACTTGTGGCCTTCTTAGGAGCCGTTCGCGAGATCTGTCTCTCAAGACTGGCCACCCTATGCGCCAAATCAACCTGGGACCCACGGCTGGCTTCCCACTTACTGAGGGCTGAGTGCAGCAGCGGAGGTTCTGGCGAGGTCGCAGGCAATGTACAAGTGGTACAAACAGTGCTGAATCTGCCCAGAGGACTTGCACTGCACAAGGGACAGAGCTTCACCCGCCCATATGGGGCCCCCAGCTCACTATCCCCAGATGCCTCCATTATGGCGATTTGAAAAATTGTCCAAGGCAGGTTACAAGGCGCTAACGGCCCAAACCTATATGATCCCTCTTATAGGATCCCTCTTAATAATAGGACACACAAATAAAACTTGCGGGATGGGGAGGGATATAGGGCACAACTAGACTACAAGTGTGGTTAGCCCAAGTAGGCTCACTATCAGCCTATGGCCGGCTACCCATTAAGCAGGGTCTGTTGCCCAGAGCCTAGCTCTGCCAAAACGCCTGACCCCGGCGTTCTCCCTACCGTCACAATCCCGAGTCAGCCGCGGCTGGGAGGCAAGAGTGGGTCTTACGGGATCAGTGGGAATAGGGTCCGCAGCGGCCGAAGGGCTAGGAGGCCCCGCTCAGCTGCCAAAATCCAAGAGAAAGTATCCAACAATCTTCAGCAGCCAGACTGCAAGATGAACACTGGGGAATGATAGAGCGACACCTGCCTTTATAGGGGGCCGGGAGGAGCGACAGCTTTTGATCTTGTAGTCGAGCGCCCCCTGGGGGTGGAATATCTACATGTGATCACTGGGACGACCTGGACTGGATATAGGGAAAAATACAATTCTGTGAAATACTCACCTGTAGAATTGGTATTATACGTATACAGTACGTCCTGCTCCAGATAAAGTACTTACACTTGGATTATCCTCCGCCAGATGGCGCTGCACTGCAGAGACATGTAAAACAGGCTCCTCCCGGCCCCTCAAATACCCGGGGACCTCCCACAAATCCCCAGCATTGAAAAGCAGTGAAGAAGCCGGGAGAATTTAACCACCAAAACTGGTAACTATAACAATGATAACAATCACCATACAGGGGATCCAGAATAATGTAAAAAAAACTTGGTGGGGTGGAGCAGGATGTACTGTATACATATAATACCAATTCTACAGGTGAGTATTTCACAGAATTGTATTATTCTTAGTATACAGTACGTCCTGCTCCAGATATAGTACTTACACTTGGGACATCCAATAGCAGTGTCCATAAAGTAGGGTGGGATCCCCAACAAAAAAGGTAACAGCAGGCAGTTTAAACCACTGCCGCCTGCAAAACCTTGCGGCCAAAAATAGCATCAGCTGAGGCCCTAACATCAACCTTGTAAAACTTTGAAAAGGTATGAACAGAAGACCAAGTAGCGGCCTTGCAAACTTGTTCAACAGAAGCCTGGTGCTGGAAGGCCCAAGAGGCACCAATAGCACGAATAGAATGAGCAGTAAGGCGGAAGGGAGGTTCCTTCTCCTTAGCAGAATAGGTCTGAATCACAGCCTGACGGATCCATTTGCTGATAGACTTGGCAGGAGCCAAACCCTTCCTAGGACCAGAAGGGACCACAAAAAGAGCATCAGTCTTCCTGAAGGACGCAGTGACAACCAGGTAATACTTCAGACACCTGACCACATCCAAGGAATGCAGAACCGTTTCCTTAGCGTTGCTAGGATTGCCACAATGAAGGAAGAACAATATCTTGATTCAAATGAAAAGCAGGCACCACCCTAGGCAGAAAGTCTGGCTTACCTTATCCTGGTGTCTCTCAAAGTATGGGGGCTGGATAGACAGAGCCGCCAGCTCAGACACACGCCTGACCGAAGTAATAGCCACCAGAAAGACAACCTTGAGGGTAAGAACAGCCAGAGCATCATCCTGAATAGGCTCAAAGGGAGCACCCTGCAAAGCAGACAAGACCAGGTTCAAATCCCAAACAGGGACCATAGGTTTTCGTGGGGGAAGCACATGACTGACCCCCTGAAAAAAAGTCTTAACCAAGGAATGCTGAGCAAAAGACTTCTGAAAGAAGACAGACAGGGCAGAAACCTGACCCTTCAGAGTACTGAGTTTTAGACCTGACTCCAACCCATGTTGTAAAAACTCCAGAACCCTTGGGATGGAGAACACCCTACAGGGAAGAGACCTAGACTCAATCAATATAGGTACGCCATACCCTATAATAGATGGAAGAAGAAGTTTTCTTCCTAGCCTTCACCATGGTCTCAACCACTGAGGCAGACAAGCCTTTTTCCATCAAGATGGAGGTTTCAGCAGCCAGGCCGTCAAAGCCAGAGTTTGTAAATTGGAATGGCGTAAGGGGCCCCGAGTGAGCAGATCTGGCACTCCTGGCAGAACGTACTGGTCTACTGCCATCTGCACCAAGTCTGCGAACCACACTCTTCTTGGCCACCTGGGGGCCACCAGAATCACAGGCACCCCTTCCAGAGCAATCTTGCGCAGGACCCTGCCCAGCAGGTGGAATGGAGGAAAGACATACAGGAGCCAAAATTCCTGCCATGACATGGACAGAGCATCTGTGTCCAAGGCCAGAGGATCCTGAGACAGGGAGACAAAGGCCGGGAGCTTGTGATTGTGACGGGATGCAAACAGATCCACATCCGGTAGACCCCAACGGTGACACAGGGACTGGAATACCCTTTTGCAGAGGGACCACCCCGCCTGACGAGAGGTCCCCCTGCTCAGAGAGTCTGCCAGTAGATTCTCTGCCCCTGGGATGTACACAGCCGAAATGCATTGAACATTGGCCTCCGCCCATGTCAGAATCTGTGACACCTCCTGGGAGGGCCCCCCTGCTCCGGGTCCCTCCCTGATGGTTGATGTAGGCAACCGCCGTCCTGTTGTCTGAGCGCACCTGCACAGACAGACCCTTCAGGTGATTGGTCAACTGCTCCAGTACCAACCTGATTGCCCGTAGTTCCAGAATGTTGATGGGTAAGTGGGCCTCCCGAGGGCCCCACCTCCCCTGGAACCGCAGGGACTTCCAGAATCCCCCCCAACCTGACAGACTGGCATCCGTGGTGACCGTCTCCCAGGAGGGGGCCAGAAAGGACATGCCCTCCAGCAAGTTCCTGTGGTCCAGCCACCACAAAAGGGACCGTCTGACCAAGGGGGGGAGCACACAGACCCCGTCCAAGGACGTTGGGTCCTTATCTCATACTGACAGAAGGTAAAGCAGGAGCCTCACCTGTGCAGTTAGAGCCTCCACCTTCTGTTGAGGAAGGAAAATCTTTGACTGAACCGTATCCAGAATCATTCCCAGGAATGGGGTCTCCGAAGAAGGGGACAGAGAGGACTTGGGGTGATTGATCACCCAGCCGAAGGTGTTCAACTCTGCCTGCTGTAGGGACCGAGAGGTGATGAGTATGTCCTCCAGGTAGGGCAGCACGCGTATGCCCCTTGACCTTACCAGGGACATCACCCCCGCCAGCACCTTGGTGAACACTCTGGGAGCTCAAATGGTAAGGCCACAAATTGGTACTGTTGATCTTCCAACGTGAATCTGAGAAACCTTTGGTGTCCCTGGAACACAGGGATGTGAAGATAAGCATCCTTGATGTCCACAGACGTCATGAAATCCCCTGGGCGCAGGAAGCCGATCGCAGAGTTTCCATGCGAAAGCGCCTGTTCTTGACAAACTTGTTGAGGATCTTTAAATCCAGAATGGGCCTGACTGACCCATCTTTTTTGGGCACTGTGAAAAGGTTGGAATAGAACCCCTTGCCCCTTTCTCTTAAGGGGACCCTGCAAATGACCCCCAGATCCAGAAGGCCTTGCACGGCCTGCATCAAGACCTGAGCTGAGACAGGGTCCTGGGGGATCCGGGACCTGATGAATCTTGTGGGGGGCCGCACAGCAAACTCTATCTTGTAACCAGGGGACACTATCTCCTGAATCCACCGGTCTGAGATGTGGCGCCTCCAGACGTGCACGAAGTGCTGTAGCCGCCCCCCCCACCCTGACGGGCGAGGGCACCCCATCATGCCTGAGGGGGCTTGGGAGAGGATTTGGGCTTAGACCCCCAGGAGGAGCCAGGACGTCGTCCTCTGCTCCTGTGCCAGGAATCTGCACGAGCCCCCGCAAAGGACACCCCTTTTCCCTGCTTAGCACCGTGGTAGGGGAGTGAAAGGGGGCCCTGGCCCCGAAAGGGCCGAGACCGCCGGGGTAACTTACCTCCTTTAGCAAAGAGGTCTAGGCGGTCCCCAAACAGGTGTAGCCCCTTAAATGGAAGCCCAGTAAGGGCCTTCTTAGCAGCATTGTCAGCAGCCCACTGGCGCAGCCAAAGTGCGCGGCATATAGCTACCGCCAAGGCAGAAGATCTGGCACACATCCTAATGGAATCGTCCGAGGCAGATAGGATAAAGTTTACAAACACATCACAGTTAGACAGTGCATTAAACGTATCAGGTGGCAATGCATCAGGGCCTTCAAGTACACTTCTGATCAGGGTCCTGAGCGCCACAGATGTAATGGCCGAGGCGCAAACCGGGCGCAGCACCGCCCCCACAAATGCAAAGGCATGGCATGCCAATTGGTCAATACGCCGGTCCTCAGAATCCCGCAGTGTAGTAGTGTCAGGGGAGTGCATAATAGAGGTGTTAGACAGCCCTAGAATAGGAGCATCGACCTCGGGGGGCGATGACCAGCACTTGACCATATCAGCAGGAAAGGGATACTTTCTGTCCCAACTCTTAGGTATACCGGGAAGTTCCCACTCCTTAAGCACGAGGTTATTGAAATAAGTTTGCTCAGGAAATTCCAAACGAGCCTTAGCAGTATGAAAAAGCTCACCCCTTTGCCTGGGAGCCGCAACAGGAGGAGAGATGGACAAAACCTCAAAAATCTGAACCAGCAGTCTGTCAGTATCATCCGGGGTCCAGGGGTCAGAGCCAGAATCGTCATGACCCCTGGGTCTCTCGCCAGATGACCCTGAGTCAGAGAACAGCTCCCCTCCGTCCGAGGGGGTATAGCCATATAGATGCAACAACTCGTCAGACTCCGTAGGGAAAAGAGTGTCATCAGGGGTTAAGTGACGCTTTTTAGCAGTGGCCTTATGCACTAAGGTATTAGCAATCAATTTTTCAACACTGGCCAGTCTAGCAGACACATCAGGATGAGAATCCCCGCTTGTATTGGGGGTGAGACTCAACCGTAAGCAATGAGCATAAAGGTCGCCCGCAAGGGCACTTACAGACCGCGGAAGGGGGGACCGTTACACACGCGTACGCGCGACTGTACAACAAAATGGCGCCGAACGAACCTCGAAGGGCGGGGCAGAGCGGGCCATGACGTGGAGCGCGCCAGGCCAGGCCCCCGCCCCCCCAAAGAGCGCGAAGCCCATAGACAGCAGCATCTTCTGAGGCAACGCCGCCGTCCGGCGCGGACATCCAAATGAGGGAAAAGACGCGCGTGGCGGCGGCGGCGGCCATGTAATAGTAAAACATATCTAGTCATACAAGTAATCACTACACGCACTGACCCCCCCCCCTTCTTTCTCCCCCGAAGGCTACGGGGAGAATGAGGGAGGATGGCGGCCCTTTGTACAGGACCCACCGGCAATAATGCGGGAGGGGCATCCCATAAGGCTCACCATCAGCCCATACAGCCTACCCTTTGGTGGGGGACTGCGGTGGAGCACTTCACCCGACCAGCGCAGCCCAGGCTGGGAGGCACATCACACGAAGGACGGGCGGGAATAGTCCAACAGGGCCGCAGGCTAATAGTCCCGCTCACCTGTGAGAGAGTGATATTTCATGTCTTCACAGCAAGCACTGCAGAGAAATCTGGGGATTTGTGGGAGCTCCCCGGGTATTTGAGGGGCCGGGAGGAGCCTGTTACATATCTCTGCAGTGCAGCGCCATCTGGCGGAGGATAACCTAAGTGTAAGTACTATATCTGGAGCAGGACGTACTGTATACTAAGAATATAGAACCTGCTCCACTTTGCCTCCAATCATGGGAGTCCTTAGACTAGTAGATTGCTGCAGCAGAAACCATGTTACTGCCTCTTTGACTGCATGAACATCAGGAAATCAGGCTCGCATATAAAAGGTATTCAGGTTATGAAACAGAAAGTAATCACTAGGAGCCAGGTCTGGACTGTAGGTTGGATAGTTAGGCTCCATGAAGTCACATTTCCTGGTAGCAGCTTGTGATTTGCAAGACTTGTAGTGGAGTGGAGGAATTGACAGAAAGGGGCAGTACTGGAAAAGCACGAAGAAAAGTGAATGAGTAGCAGAGTTTAGAATAGAATAGAGGGGTGCCAGTCTGTCTGCTGGTAACGAGGGTGTTGCAATAATTAAGTTGAGATATGACCAGAGCATGCACTAACAATTTAGTGGTATCAGGTGAAAGGAAGGGACGGATGCGGGAGATGTTTTTAGATTGGAGACAGCAGGAGGTGGCTAGGGTGTAAATGTGAGGTGTGAATGAGAGAGAGGGGTCCAGAATTACTAAACTAACCATTCCTTGGGGAGGTTTTAGAGAGAGGTCAAGGGTTTAGGTTTCTGAGGTTCCTGAGCAAGGTAGCATGTTTGTGTGCAGATGGGGTAGTAGTGAGGGAAGAGTGTTAGTGTTAAGAGGTTGTGATCAGAGAGGGCAAGTAGGGATGAAGAGAGACTGGATACATGCATGTTAGTAATAAATACACATCCTGTATCCCAACAAAGTTTGCCACAACCTTTCCAACTAACCACTGCACAAAATTTCTTTGGTGTTGGTGACCCCTTGTGCTTCCATTGCATGGACTCTAGGTCTTCTTCTCAGGACCATGGTGGTAGACCCATGTTTCATCACCCATACCAGTTCAAGAACAAAAGTGCCTCCTGGATTTTCTCCAAACATGTCATAATCCCCATTTTGATGGTAACTTTTTTGCTCATATGTCAACATTTGAGCAACCCACCAGGAACTGACCTTTGACATCAAAGCATGAATGATACCGGAAAACGTACCAAATAAAATGAGCTAGAATTCAAGAGAACACAGACTTGGATGCAGCAATCCTGGTAGTAGGAAGGTGCGTCATCATGATAAACAGCAATCCTTTCATGGATTTGTTTAGGAGACTTCCTTTCTTCCTTAGTAAGGAACTTAATCGTGAAACAAAGCTTCTCACTTTCTTTGTAGCCCTGCACTGTACTGCACCGCCCATCCTGTCACTTGTTTTCATCAGACTGAACTGATACTGTGTTTTTGCATGTCCAGACTCTAACATTGACAGGGGAAGATAACTTATTGAACATTTTAAGATAGAATGATACTTATACTAAATTGAAGCTCCTGCCCAAATATATATATATATATATATATATATATATATATATATATATATATATATATACACACACACACACACACACACTCACTCTATAGATGAAACATACTTTGCATTTGTTCCAATCCAATACATGATTCCATTGTCATCAAAGTCATGTTGGTGCCTGAACACACAGCTCTGCCCCTCACGCAGCTTGCGCACAAACACAAAGGATGACCGGTCAAAGTCATACCACTGCTTAGCCACCTGTAATTGAAATAAAGAATCATCAGAAAGCCACACAGTGTAAAAAAAAAGAAGCAAAGTCTAAAAAAACATTAAAGTGGACCAAAACACCAGCCCAACAGCCCTGGAATCTATAGGATTCCAGGACTGCTAGATTCCCTCCCATGGGGCATTCAGAATCGAGATCCACCGCTGTGTGAAACCCCCCAGGTCAGCCAGAAACTCATCTTCGTTTTGGTCCAACAGAGCATGCGTGAGCAGTGGCCAAATGCCCGCTATGGCTTTAGCAGGGGGTGTGCCCGCACCAGGCATTTGTGAATGGCCGGTACGCTCCCTGTTTGAGGGTAGCGGGGGGATGCGGCCGCCAGTGTGCTCGGATCTGCTCGCCTTAGACAAGCTCTTAGACGAAGGGGCGGGAGATGATCCGAGCGTGCTGATGGGTTGAGAGGACGTGCATATGCTGCAGGTCCGGGGAAAGGCAAGTCAGATCAGGTCGACGTGGGGTGTTTCACACAGTGGCGCTACGCCGATCGGGGTTTCCCGGGGGCAAGGGCCAAAACCCAGGATAGTCAAAAAGTAGCCACAACTCACCATCTTCAACAAATACTGTTCTAGAGACTCCACTGTAGCCAGTGGCTCCATTTTGAGCATTCGACCGGTTCGGTCAATAAGGGAGGTCTCTCCAGGTGCACGCTCCAGTCTGAACCGAAGCCGTCGAGTTAATATCTAATACCAGTGAGAAAATAATCATTATCAGTACATCATACTCCATATATGTTCGTTGCTACCTAAACAAAAGAGGTGCTTAAAGCTTTGTTGTAAAAGTTATCACTGAACAAGCAAATTCTGCTTCACCAGAGGATAACCGTGCAGAAAGTAAGTAATCACCTCCAGGGCAGCCACATCAGAGGAGTGGAAGCATAAATCACAGGTAAGTATAGTGATGCAGACACGTAGCATTTTGGCATGGGGAGGGTGGAGCAGGGGCACAGGTTATTTTTCTTTGTAGGCCTACTTTAAAGAGGACCAACACCCAGGGGTGATCGGCCCGGAAATCTATAAGATTCCCGGGCCGATCACCTCCCACCCCGCGGTACATCCGAGATCGGGATGTCCCGCGGGGTGAAACCCCCAAAACATCTTACCTGATCCGCCGCCGCCTCCCGCGCGCCCCTCCAGACGTGCGCGCGCCCGCGCCGGCCCTCTGTGAATGGCCGGCGGGGGCGCGCACGCGCCGAGAGTGACGCGCGGGAGGCGGCGGCGGCGGAAGCGGCTTGGACGTTCCTGATCCCCGCCTGGACGTTGGCGGGGATTGGCTGCGGCGTTCACGTGGGAGCGTTGAGAAATGAGTTTTTGGGGGTTTCTGGGGGTTTTCACACAGCGGGGCACCCCCGATCGGGGTGCCCCGCCGAAGTGGACCAAAACCCAGGATAGTCAAAATCCTGGGTGTTGGTCCACTTTAAGGTCAAAAGGTAATTTAGAGGGACAAGCATAAATTATATAATCGGAAATTTCTGATAATTTTTATAAATACCTGACCAACTCAAACAAATATTTGGCAAGCAAATCAGGCTTAGACCTGATTCAGGTGAGAATCTTGTCAAACTGTACACAAAAGTTTGTAGTCAGCGTAACCAAACATAATTTCTCTTGCTAAAGTCTTCCTTTAAGAGTTCCTGTAGCGGTTTACCTGAAGATTGTAGCTTGACCCAGGTGTATCATAGAGGTGTAGTGGCAACCGCTCTATAGATTCCAGCACTGCAATCAGTTTTCGGATCAAAGCAATGGCTGGTCGACTAAAGAGACATAAAGCATGAAGATAACATTACCAGATCAAAGCCCCCCACCCCCCCACCCCCCCCAAAAAAAAAACCCAACAAAGTTTAGTTGATTTGGAAGTATACTTTTTTTTCTTGAGTACTGAATTGTAACTACCTTTCATCATCCTCATTTTCTGTAAATGCAGTCTTAAATACATTTAATCTCTCCACCATTTGTCCACAGTCTTGCTTGAGAATATAATCTTCATTCTGAGGAATAAACTGGTTAAAGTTTACAATGCATTTAATAATTTCTCAAAAACAGAAGTAACATTTTTAGGCTGAAATAATTTTGAGACAGAAAGATAGACATTAAACTATTTACCACACTTATCTAATGACAAGCTTTAAATTAAAAATACTTTTTATGAGGTCTGCTTATATTGAACAAGGGGTTGATTTAGGGCCAGGTGAGAACTCTTTTTTTTTTTTTTTTAGGAGAGAAAACTTCCATTGCCTTTCATTGTCAACCTTGGGGTGGATTCATAGCCAGGAGAAAATGTTCACCCAGTAAACAATGAAAGTCAATAACCCTTTTCTCTCCCAAAAAAGAAGTGAGAATGCTCACCTGGCTATGAATAAACCCCCATATCTGAATATACATAAACATACTGAGATCAGGAACAATTCTAACCCACAAATGTGTAGTCTTCTTAAAGCGGAACAAAACCCAGGATTTTCACTTTCCCAGGTTTTGTTCTGTTCTCCAGGGGCATTCTGATTGTGTGAAACCCCCCAGAAAGCCCTAAATGCCTAACTTCTTCCATGTTTCAACAGCACATGCATGGGCACTCAGCCAATGGGAGCAGTTTGCTCAGTTTACCTCTTTTGGCAAACTGCTCTCATTGACTTTAATGGGGAGCGCACACTGCCACATCTCCAGCTGTACATGTGACCCTGCCCCAGCTGATCTGAATGGCTGGCACTGTATATAGGGCTCTCCCTATTGAAAGGGCTGTCTGCCAAATGGTGTAGTCCTAGAGGGTGGTTCCCATTAAATGGGAGCCCGTGCATGCTTCATTGGAACAGGGAAAAAGGATTTTTAATGGGTGACTGGGGGTTTCATACAGCGGGGTATCTTCTAGATTTTTTTCCGATTTAAATGTATTTCACCTTACAACCATTATTCAAAAGACAGTAAATGGGTGTAGATCTCCATGGGGATTTCTCAGCTTACTAAACAGTGAGCACTGAGCATAGTTGGACATGGTAGCCAGCCAGGAACATATTTCTCAAAGATTTTAAATACAACCAGAACACAGAATATTTATTTTGGTTTTGAATAAAGTGGAGGAGCGTAGAAAGACTATATAAATAACTATAACTATTTGGTCTCAATGACAGTAATAGTTATCTGTTAAAGAGCATCTGTACAGCAGAGGGGAACCTCAAAGGAAGTAGCAACTTTCCTAGTATCCAGTCCCCCTGACAGGACTATGAAATATCAAGTATTTTGAGCTTATTCCAAACCAAATGTCATCAGACCTCTTTTAAAGAAAATGTATATACTGTATACAACAATTAACCCACTTCCTAAAGTACATACATTGTTACTTCCTAAAGTACATACATTGTTAAGGACAGTAAGAAGGGCCTGCACGAGACCGCTGCTGCACATTTCATAGGGGGATATGGTATTTTCATCCTTTAGTAGGACAATTAGGTTCTCAAGAGCCGTCTTCATTAAATCTCTCCATGTATTCTCTCCTTCAATACACTGCAAGATATGTGAAACACAATTAAGAAAACAGACCACACAAAAATACAATTCTGTCATTACTCTCCTGTAGAAATGTTATTATGAGTATACAGTATGTCCTGCTCCAGATGATAATCCTTAAGTCTGGGTTTACCTCCGCCAGATGGCGCTGGACTGCAGAGAACAGCAAAATTGGCTCCTCCCGGCCCCTCAAATACCCGGGACCTCCCACAAATTCCCAGGATTGAAAAGCAGTTAACAAGAAGCTGGGAGACCAACAATAACAAACCAACAATAACCAGCTAACAACAATAACAATCACCATACAGGGGATCCAAGAATAATGAAACCAGGGTGGGGTGGAGCAGGACGTACTGTATACTCATAATAACAATTCTACAGGCGAGTAATCACAGAATTGTATTATTCTTAGTATACAGTACGTCCTGCTCCAGATGATAATCCTTACGTCTGGGACATCCAAAAGCAGTGTCCGTAAGGCAGGGTGGGATCCGTATAAAGGCAACAACGCGCAGTTTAGACCACTGCCGCCTGCAGAACTTTGCGGCCAAAAGCAGCGTCAGCTGAAGCCCGAACATCAACCTTGTAAAACTTGGAAAAGGTATGAACAGAAGACCAAGAACAGCCTTGCAAACTTGTTCAACAGAAGCCTGGTGCTGAAAAGCCCAAGAGGCACCAATAGCACGAGTAGAATGAGCAGTAAGGCGAAAGGGAAGATTCTTCCCCTTAGCCTGGTAGGCCTGAATCACAGCCTGTCTGATCCATTTGCTGATAGTAGACTTAGCAGGAGCCAAATCCTTCCTAGGACCCAAAGGGACCACAAACAGAGCATCAGTCTTTCTGAAAGGCGAAGTAGCCACCAGATAGAACTTCAGATTCCTGACCACAACCAAGGAATGCAAAGCTCTCTCCTTAGAGCAACTAGGATTAGGGCACAAAGAAGGAGGAACAATGTCCTGATTAAGATGAAAAGCAGACACAACCTTAGGCAGAAAATCAGGCTTAAAGCGAAACACCACCTTGTCCTGGTGTCTCTCAAAGTAAGGGGGCTGGATAGAAAGCGCCGCCAACTCAGACACACGCCTAACAGAAGTGATAGCAACCAAAAAGACTACCTTAAGAGTGAGAATGGCCAAGGCAGCCTCATGCACAGGTTCAAATGGAGAACCCTGCATGGCAGATAGAACCAGGTTCAAGTCCCAGACAGGCAACATAGGCTTACATGGGGGGCGCACATGAGTAACCCCCTGGAGGAAGGTCTTGACCAGATGATGCTGAGCAAAGGATCGCCGAAAGAACACAGCCAAAGCAGAAACATGATCCTTCAGAGTACTGAGCTGGAGCCCCAGGTCCAAACCATGTTGAAGAAACTCCAGAATCCTAGGGATAGAGAACACACGACAAGGGAGAGACCTAGACTCACGCCAGTCAATGTTGGTACGCCAAGTCCTGTAGTAAATGGAAGAAGAGGACTTTTTCCTAGCCCTGATCATAGTGTTAACAACAGAGGCAGGCAGCCCTTTTTCCATCTAGATGGAGGTTTCAGCAGCCAGGCCGTCAAAGCCAGCGTTTGTAAATTAGGATGGAGTAACGGTCCCTGAGTGAGGTCTGGAACCTTGGGCAGATCGTACAGATCCACTGCCAGCAGCACGATGTCTGCCAACCACACTCTTCTTGGCCAACGAGGGGCCACCAGGATTGCTGGCACCCCTTCCTGAGCAATCTTGCGCAGAACCCTGCCCAAACGGGGGAATGGAGGAAAGACATACAGAAGCTGAAAGTCCTGCCACGACATTGCTAGAGCATCCGTGGCCAAAGCCAGAGGATCCTGGGAAAGGGAGACAAAGGCTGTAAGCTTGTGAATGTGACGGGACGCAAACAGATCCACATCCGGCTGACCCCAGTGGTGACACAGGGAGTGAAACACCCTGTCGCTGAGGGACCATTCTCCTAGGCGAGAGGTCCCTCTGCTCAGAGAGTCTGCCAACAGATTCTCCACCCCAGGGATGTACACAGCTGAAATGCAGGAACATTGTCCTCCGCCCAGGACAGGATCAGAGACTTCCTTGAGGGTCCCCTTGCTCCGGGTCCCTCCTTGATGATCGATGTAGGCAACCGCCATCTGGTTGTCCGAGCGTACCTGAACAGGGAGACCCCGAAGGTGTGGGGTCAAGTGAGCCAGCACCAACCTGATCGCCCTCAGTTCCAGAATGTTGATAGGGATGTGGGCCTCCTGAGGGCCCCACCGCCCCTGGAATTGTAGGAACTTCCAAAAGCCCCCCCCCCCCTACCTGTCAGACTGGCATCCGTGGTGACTGTCTCCCAGCAGGGGGCCAGAAAGGATCTGCCCGCCAACAGGGGGGACAGAGCAAAGGTCTGGTCCAGGGACGCAGGATCCTTGTCCCACATTGACAAGAGGTGGAGTTGAAGAGGCTTCATGAGAAACTGGGCATAAGGAACTGCCTCGAAGCACGACACCATCAGGCCCACCAGCTGCATTCCCTGCCTGATGGAGGAATGAGGGCAAGAGAGTAGAAACTGAACCTGCGCTAGCAGACTGTCCACCTTCTGCTGAGGAAGAAAGATCCTTGCCTGAACTGTATCCAGATTCATTCCCAGAAATGGCGTCACCAGAGAGGGAGACAGGGAGGATTTGGGATGGTTGATCACCCAGCCAAATGACTCCAGCGTGGACACTACTCGCTGATTATCCAGCTCTGCCTGTTGGAGGGACTGAGAAGTGATGAGAAGGTCGTCCAAATAGGGTAGAATACGAATGCTCTCGGATCTGAGCAGAGCCATCACCCCTGCCAGCACCTTGGTGAACACTCTGGGAACTGATGTGAGACCGAAGGGCAATGCCACAAATTGGTAGTGCTGATCCTCCAACGCGAGCCTGAGGAATCTGATGACCTAGAAAGATGGGAACGTGAAGGTAAGCATCCTTGATGTCCACAGAGGTCATGAAGTCCCCTGGGTGCAGTGAGCTGATAGCTGAACGCAGAGTCTCCATGCGAAAGCGCCTGCATCTGACAAATTTGTGAGTAAAGTAAAAAAAAAGTTTTTATTTTTTAATAAAGTCATTTTTTATTCTGTCTGTGTCTTTTTTTTTTACTGTTAAATGAGACCCCTTATACCAGTTCACAAGGCTCGGGGGTCTGGCAAGTCACCTGCGGCTAGCGAGTGACCGTGGCCACGGGCTATGCGGGCTTGTAGCCTGCAGGGCCAGGGTCCACAAAAGCTGGCCCCTACGCCCTGTTTCTACAAGCCATGCATAGCCGCATAGCCTAAACTCAGCTGCAAAAAAAATATATATATATAACTTTCCAGAAAATTCGAGCAAAAATGGCGCAAAATGGGGAAAAATGACCTGTCAACAGAGGGTGACAAAATCTCAAGTAGGCTGTCAATTAAAAGGGTTAAAAGTAGCTATGCACGTTGGGTATTGCTCTGTTTGGGGGACCTTGCGCTTTCAGACTTAGCTTGTTTTTTCTTGTTTGTATATTTATATTTTAGGAAAAGGTGTTTTTTATTCAGCTTTTTTTATACATTTTTTAGGGAAACCCTGCGCAACCAAAGAATTCTTTGAGGGATTAATTCCAGAAAGATGAGCCCACTACAACAAGCTGGGTACGCTTAAAAAGCTTAACGTGTGTACTTTCAGGGAATATATGGTTTATGGGGGATATTCCAAATGTAAAGGGTTGTTTTGGTTGAAAAAACGCAAGGTGCGCACTTTGTCTGCAGAGCTGAAGATTTCAAGTAAAATTACCGTTACACACATGCTTTACTTTGGGGTGTGTGGCAACTCTTCCCTTGACAGTAGCTAAGCATGTTGGGTATTGTTCTGTTCAGGGAATGTTGCATTTTCAGATATTACTTGTTTTTTCTTGTTTGTATATAGTTTTTTTTTAGGAAAACATGGCTTTGATTCTGCTTTTTTATCCTTTTTTTTTTAGGGAAACTCTTTGCAACCAAAGATTACATTGAGGGATTACTTCCAGAAAAATGTGGCCACATTAACAAGCCTGGTACACCTAGAAAGCTTGAGGTGTGTACTTCCAGAGAATATATAGTTTGTTGAGGGTATTTCAAATGTAACGGGTTGCTTTTCTGGAAAAACTTCAAGGTGCGCATAGCATAGTTGTATTTTATCTGAAAATCCCCTAAAGCGCTGTTTCAGTTTGGGGGTCTCCTGGGCAGGAAAGGGTGTCTACCTATACATATGTGGTACCACTGTAACTGGGAGAAATCAGGATTTCACACGCAATAAGATTTTTTTGACAAACTTACATTTTTTATTACAAAAAAACACTACAAATAGTAAAAATTGCTTTTTTTTCACATATTTCACCCAAAAATTTTGAGAATACACCTAAAAAATGACAAACAAGACATTTCATGTTAATCCTTTTGTTGCCAAGCACGTAACACCTACGTGCTGGCTTGGCTGGGCCTTAAGTGCCAAGCCCGTAGGTGTTACGTGCTTGACTTTCCTCGCTTGTAGTTTAAAAAGTAAAAATAAAAAATACTCACCTGACCCCTTGTTGGATCCGGCCGGGTCTCCTCTTTAATTCGGTGCCATCCGATCCCCCGTGGGGGGTCGGATGGCTCCAGGAGAGCCCCCGGAATAGGCCGCCCCCCCCCCCCCCGCTTCTGCAGCAGCAGCTTCTAACTGTAAAAAAAAAAAAAAATAAAAATGACATTCACTTACCTGTGTGTGCGCTGGCTCCCGCTGTCCCTCCTCTTCACCTGGGGGGCCTCCGATCCCCCTCCAGGACTTACCGATCTTCAGGAGAGAGCCTGGGAGGCTCTCTCCTCTCTTCTTCTCGATGGCGGCCGCCATCATGCCTCTAAGCCCCGCCCCCTTGGGGGCGGGGTTTATGAAGTCATCCCGGCCCCGAACGGGCTTCAGCTTTCTCAGCTTCTCAGATGCCGGTGATCGGCGCTGGGGAAGGAGGTGACAGGAGATCCTCTGATCTCCTGCCTTCTCCTTCTCTGGATGCCGATCACCGGCATCTGTCAGCTGAGCGGCGAGGGACAAGAGCTTGCAATCGAAGGTAAGTACAGTAAAAAAAATTTTTTTTTTTTCTAATAAAATACTTTTTATTATTGTGTCGTGGTTTTTTTTTTAACAGTTAACCCTTTGTGAGCTGGTAAGGGGTCCATGAGACCCCTTATACCAGTTCACAAGGCTGGGGGGGTGGCAAGTCACCTGCCCTAGCGGGTGGCTTGCCATTAACCCCCGCACCCCCATTACCTGCCTCCCCAAAGGCCAGGGGGGGGCAGAAGAGCCCGGGCCCACATAGGCTATGTGGGCTCGTAGGCTGCAGGGTGGGGGGGCCACCAAAGCTGGCCCCCCCACTCTGTGCCTACAAGCCCCCATAGCTGGTCCCGGGCTGGTTACTTTGGGTAAGGGGGACCCCACGTCATTTTTTTTTTTGGATTTTGAAGGGTTTTTAACCCTTCAAAATCCCAAAAAAAATGGGGTCCCCCTTTTTTTTTTTTAATTAACCATTTGTCATCCAGCAGCTATAAAAGGCAGGAAAGGGTGTCTACCTATACATATGTGGTATCGCTGTAACCGGGAGAAATTGGGGTTTCTCAAACAATAAGATTTTATTGACAAACTTACATTTTTTATTACAAAAAAACTCTACAAATTGTAAAAAAATATTTTTTTTTTATTTTTTTTCACACATTTCACCCAAAAAAATTGAGAATACACCTAAAAAATACAAACAAGACATTTCATGTTAAAGCCCAGACTCTGTTGAAAAAAACAATATATAATTTTCCTGGGAAATCCCTGGAAATCCTTTCAAAAATGACAGTTGAATATGTGTAGCGCAAAATAGTGAAACATCGTCTGGCAACAGGGAGTGGCAAATGCTGCAGGTAGGCTGGCAGCGAAAGGGTTAAAGCCCAGACTATGCTGAAAAAAACAATATGTATAATTTTCCTGGGAAATCCCTAGAAATCCCTTCAAAAATCACATTTGAACACGGGGAGCGCAAAATAGTGCAAAATGGTCTGGCAGCAAAGGGTGACAAAAACTCCAGGTAGGCTGGCAGCGAAAGGGATAAGGCTCACCATGGCCTATACCGCCTACCCTTTGGTGGGGGATTGCGGTCGGAGCAGCGCTCCAGAAGCACAGCCAAGGCTGGGAGGCAAGTAACAAGTGGAACGGGTGGGAAAAGTCCTACAGGGCCGCAGGCTAAAAGCTCCGCAAACCTGCGAGTAGAGAGAGCCATCTTCTTGTCCTTCGCAGTCCAGACTGCAGAGAAAATCTGGGAATTTGTGTGCTAGAAGCATGTCCTCAAGGTGCTGAGCTGATATAATTTTTTTTGTTCTTACGTTGGTAAAATGTGTGTTTTATGGAAGCAATTTTCACTTCAGCATTGGTCATAGCAGCAGTGTTCTGTGTGTTCAGGGCTCACTTAACTCTTCTTGTAACTCTTGGTGTACAGTTGCCAATATCAACAGATTTCAGATAGAAAAACCCAAATTAGCTTACCATAATGGCATTTCTGGTAGTCCTCCAGTACTCTAAATAGGAAACACAAACTGGACATCGTTAAATACCCCGCCCCTTCCTCCCGGACCTCAGTGTCCTAACCGAGGAATCCCAGAAGAAACATGTCTAAACAATCCCTGGGCGGGATTGTAAGACGCCGTCCTGGAGGACTATCGAAAATGCCATTACCGGTAAGATAATTGGTGTTTCCCCAAACGTCCTCCATGGCGGCTTAGCCAATGACAAGGGGGGGGGAAATAAACCGTAGAATTTTCCTGCCAAACTCCTGTGCCTTGTCGGATGAAAGATCCACTCTGTAGTGCTTCAAAAATGAGTGGAAGCCCAAGTTGCTGCTCTGTAAATCTCCTCCAGAGACACTCCTAGCAGAGTGTTCCTGCTTGGACTTTGAGGCTTGTCCCACTGAACCTTCATAAAGCTAATCCACCTGGTGATGGAGGCTTTGGAGGCTTGCAGTCCTCTATTTTTCCCAGCAAATAAAAGCAACAAATGGTCGGATCTCCTCTAGCCATAGTTGCGGTCAACAGAATGATTCTGGCATCCAACAGATGCATCCCTTTGCTAATCCTTAAGGTCCTCTGGTTTGAGACCTGGCAGGTAGAACCCCTGGCATCTGTGGAATTCAGAAGAGATTTTTGGCAGGTAAAGTGGGTCAAGTCTGATGGTGAGATGATCTGGAAAATTCCTAAGATATGGTTTCTTGGTGGACATGGCTTGAATATCCCTAATACTTCTGCAATGTAATTGCTGCCTCTTTCAGGGGCTCGAAAGCTGGCTGTGTATAACCGTTCTGGACGATGGAACGGTCCCAGTGAGGAAACGACTTCACTGGTCTTCCTCTAGACAGAGAAATAAAAAACATTTCGATCAGATCCTGCTGTCTCAGGCTACGGCCTAAGAATTAAGGATACCGATAGTGCTGCCACCTGAACCTTTAAAGTACTGGTGGTTAGGCCCATTTCCGCCCCCCCCCCCCCCCCCCGTAAAAACGTCAAAACTGCTGCAAGGCCTGAGTCAATCAGATTAAGGACAGAACAAAATGAAGAAAACTTCTTCTGCACCTTACCATAGATCCTGCAGGTAACCATCTCCCTGCTCTGGAGAATGGTCGTAACGACCCAACTGGAAAATCGCCTACGCCTTAGCAGGCCCAATTCAGGATCCATGCCGTCAAATGGAGGCTCTGAAACTGAGGATGGAACATTGGTCCCTGATGCAGCAGATCTGGAGTTGGCGGAAGCCTTACCGGAGGCTCTACTGACATCTGCCTTAGCAGGGAGAACCACAGTCTCCTGGGCCAACAGGGGGCAGTCAGAATCACCCTTGCCTGGTCTAACCTGATCTTCCTAATTACCAGAGAGAGGGTCTAAAATAGAGGAAAGGCATAACATAGATTGAATGCCCCCCAATTCTGACCCAGGACATCCCCCCATCCCCAAAGCTCCCTGGCTCCTGTGAAGAGAGAAAAAGTCAGCATTTTCGAATTTTCCCTGGTGGCAAAGAGATCCACTTCGGGGGAGCCCCAGAGGTCTACTAGTTGTATAAAGGAACTCTGGCTTAACTTCTACTCCGCCTGTCTGAGCTGAACTTGACTGAGGTCCGCCAGAACATTTAGTTCCCCCTTGACGTGGAGTGCTTGCCAAGAGGCTATTGACCTTTCCATCTTGGCACAGATTGTCTCGGAAAGAGACATCAAATCGACTGATCTTGTGCCACCCTGATGGTTGTGATAAGCCATGATTCACAATCTCAATAATACCATTTTGTGAGTACTCACCTGTAAAATGGGTATTACGAGTATGTCACACACCCCGCTTCCAACATTCATGACACTTGGGTAACCAGCCTGTAGAGGGCGATCTTGCAGAGATGACATGAGAAAAAGGAGCCCCTCCTGGTCCATAAATACCGGGGACCTCCCACTATTCCTCAGTCTTTTAAAAAAGCAGTGAAGAACCAGGAAGAGCAAATTATATAGTGAAAAATAATAAGAAACACCATATAAAGGATCCCAGAACAAAAAAGGGCGGGGGAAGCGGGGTGTGTGACATACTCGTATTTTACATGTGAGTACTCACAAAATGGTATTATTCCTAGTATGTCACACACCCCGCTTCCAACATTCATGACACTTGGGACATCCAATAGCAGTGTCTATAATGGGCGGGGATCCCACAAGGAGAATAAGGCATTACTTAAATTACTGCAGCTTGCAGAACCTTGCGACCAAAAGCAGCATCCGCTGAGGCCCGCACATCAACCTTGTAAAACTTAGAAAAAGTGTGAACTGAAGACCAAGTAGCAGCCTTGCAAACTTGTTCAACAGAAGCCTGGTGCTGAAAAGCCCAGGACGCACCAACAGCACGAGTAGAATGAGCAGTAACACGAAAAGGGGGAAACCTTCCCCTTAGCAGAATAGGCCCCAACAATGGCCTGACGAATCCATTTACTAATGGAAGATTTGCGGGTACCAAACCCATCCTAGGCCCAGAAGACACAACAAAAAAGGCATCTGTCTTACGGAAAACAGAAGTAGTAACCAAATAATACTTCACACAACGAACAACATCCAAAGAATGTAAAACCCTTTCCTTGTTATTACTAGGATTAGGGCACAATGAAGGAAGAACTATATCCTGATTTAAGTGGAAGGCAGACACCACTTTAGGAAGAAAATCTGGTTTAAAACGGAAAACCATCTGATGCCTCTCATAGTAAGGAGCCTGTATTGACAGGGTCGCCAATTCAGAAACCCGACGGACAGAGGTAATAGCAACCAAAATGGCAACTTTTTGAGTGAGAATATGAAGAGGAACCTCCCGTAAAGGTTCAAAAGGAGCCGCCTGCATAGCAGAGAGCACCAGATTAAGATCCCAAACTGGAAGTAGGAGCTTTCTAGGAGGCCGCACATGCGTGACCCCCTGGAAAAAATACCATTTTGTGAGTACTCACCTGAAAAATGGATATTGTTGGTGTGCCACACACCCCGCTTCACTTCTTAAATATTCATTACTTCATGGGTTAATCACCTGCAGGTGACGTAGTGCAGAGAGGAAGTCTTGTAACGAGCCCCACCTTCCGGCCTATATATACCTGGTACCTCCCTTCAATCACCAGTATAATCAATAAAGCAGTAATACAAGGTACCAGTATTCCACCAGTAACCTCAAAATCAAATTTGATATAAAAAAGGCTTCACCATATAAAGGCTTCGGTAATACCGAAAAGGGCGGGTGTGAAGCGGGGTGTGTGGCACACCAACAATATCCATTTTTCAGGTGAGTACTCACAAAATGGTATTATTCTTGGTGTGCCACACACCCCGCTTCACTTCTTAAATATTCATTACTTCATGGGACATCCAAAAGCAGTGTCCACAAGGGCTGGGCAACTCAAGGCCAGGTGAAGCATAACTTAAACGACTGCAGTCTGCAGAACTTTGCGGCCGAAAACAGCATCCGCTGAGGCCCGCACCTCAACTTTGTAAAACTTAGAAAAAGTGTGAACAGAAGACCAAGTGGCGGCCTTACAAACCTGTTCAACAGAAGCTTGGTGCTGAAATGCCCAAGACGCCCCAATGGCGCGAGTAGAATGAGCAGTGATACGAAAAGGGGGAACTTTCCCCTTCGCAGAATAGGCCGCAGTAACGGCCTGACGTCTCCACTTGTTAATGGCAGATTTGGCTGGTGCCAAACCCTTCTTAGGCCCATGGGGCACAACAAAAAAGGAATCCGTCCTACGAAAAGGAGACGTGATAATCAAGTAGTACTTAACACAACGTACTACATCCAAACAATGCAAAACCCTCTATTTGTCATTCTTAGGATTAGGACACAAGGAGGGAAGAACAATATCTTGGTTCAAATGAAAAGCAGAAACAACCTTAAGAAGAAAGCCTGGCTTGAACCGAAGGACCACTTTATCCTGATGCCTCTCAAAGTAAGGCGCCTGGATAGACAAGGCCGCCAACTCTGACACGCTGGACCGAAGTGATCGCTACCAAGAAGACAATCTTCTGAGTCAGGGTAGACAAAGCAATATCTCGCAAAGGCCCAAAAGGAGGCGCCTGAAGAGCAGAAAGAACCAAATTCAAATCCCAAACAGGGAGTAATGGTTTCCTGGGAGGCCGCACATGCGTAGCCCCCCTGGAAAAAATTTTTTAACTAAAGGTTCAAGCGCAACACTCTTCTGAAAAAAGATAGATAAGGCAGAGACCTGCCCTTTCAACGTACTTTAATTTAATTTAGTTAAAATACAAACACAAAAGTTTGTTATAGAAGAATATCCTTGGTGCTTGCCATGCTACCAATCCAATTCCCCATTGAATTCCACAATGCAAATGTAATCATCATTGTACTACAAAAATTTTTTTTTTTTTTTTTTTTTTCCACAGTTGTCAACTGTCTTACTTGCCAATGCGCAGGTTATTACTAACACAATAGAACATATTGTACATTATAGACAATTAAACTTGCTCAATGATTCACTTGCCCAAATCATAGCAGTGAGTAATATCATGTAATAAGCGGTAAACTAGTTTCACCCCCACTAGGGGGCTTCTTCAGTACCAAACCGCACTTAAGGGCACTTGATCAGCCTATCCAGGCCCGTTAGATTATTCCAAAAGCCTCATGTCCAGGTGCACAATCCCAAAATTGATGCTGGATGGACAGGTTTAGATATCCCAAGTTAGTTAGTGCTCCGTTCGCCAATTATGAAGGAACGGCGTCTGCCCTATGTTGAGAGGTTCCCTATTCCTCAATGATAAGGGAAGCAGAAATACGGGCTTGGGGTCCGCTCTCTCAGCTAAGATGTAATCCGCTGGTCTGCCTGGTAACCATCCAGGGCAGGTCTAAAGGAGCCCGCCCAGCAATACACGTCCGTGCATGTTGTGCTGCATGCTTGACCCGGATACTTAGCTGGAGACCAGAGTCCAGCCCTGATTGTAAAACCTGGAGAGCGAAACGACCCTACAAGGAAAAATCTTATCTCACACCAAGCAATATAGGCTTTCCAAGTCCTATAGTAGGTGATGGAAGAAGACCTCTTCTGGGCATTGATCAGAGTCTTAAATGACTGAATCAGAAAGACCCTCCTCCTTCAGGATGGAGGTTTCAGCAGCCAGGTCATCAAACCCAGCGCTGGTAAATTGGGGTAACACAATTGACCCTGAGTGAGCGGATCGGGCCGAATAGGTAGAACGAACTGGTCCACTGCCAGCCGAACGATATCTGTGAACCTCACTCGTCTTGGCCACCTAGGGGCCACGAGAACAGCGTACACCCTTTCCAGAGCCAACTTCTGAAGAACCCTGCCCAGCATGGGTATCGGAGAGAACAGGTATAGAAATCCCAGAACTCCCCAGCTCAGGGACATGGCGTCTACTGCCAGAGCCAGAGGATCCTGGGAGAGTGACACGAAGTTCGGGAACCTGTGATAGTGATGAGGGGCCAACAGGTCCACCTCCGGGGTCTCCCATTGGAGACACAGTAAGCGAACCACCCGAGGATGGAGAGCCTATTCTTCCAGATGGGGAGAGCTCTTGCTCAACCGGCCCACTACCTGTCTCATCACCACTGGAATGTGAACCGCCAAGAGACAGGGAACATGGAACACTGCCCATGTCCGGACCAGGGACACCACTCTGAGAGTACTCAGACTACGCGTCCTTCCCTGAAGACCACGTAAGCAACCGCTGATCGATTGTCTGAACACATCTGGACCAAAAGGCCCAGAACGTACTGAGTCAGGAGAGCAAACACCTGACGGATGGTTCTCAGATTCAGAATATTGATGGGACAGTGGGGCCTTTAAGCTCTCCACTGCCCCTGGGACCGCGGTTCCTTCCAGAATCTGCCCCATCCCGACAGACTGGCGTCCGTGGTGACAACTTTCCAAAAGGGGGGTCAGGAAAAGCCTGCCCTACACAAGATTGGTCGAGACCAAACACCACAGGAGGGACTGCCGTACACGGGAGGACAACTGGAAGGACTGATCCAGCGACTGAGGTTGCTGGTCTTAACACGCTAACAGAAATAGCTGAAGCGTTCTCGTGTGAATTCGGCAAAAGAAAGACACACTCTGTCTTGATGAGAGTTCAGGCCAGGATGAACCGACCCATGAACGGACCGTGAAGAAGGGTGAGACTCGAATTCCAGGTCGTAACCGGGCGACACTACCTCCTGGATCCATCTGCCTGGAACCACTTGGTTCCAATGGTAGAGGTGTCGCAATAGTCCCCCCACCCGCACGGGTGAGGGCAGCCCCTCAATGCTGAGTGAGCTTAACAGCAGGTTTTTGGGCTTGGTGCCCCAGGACTGAGTGGGCCGGCCACGGCCCCTCCCCCGAGTCCAACCTGCGCCACAGGTAGCGGGAAAGGACGCACCCCTGCCCGCTCTGAATCCTCGAAAGGAAGGCCTACCGGAACTTGTCCCCCTGAAGGGACCACAGGGCCTCTTGCATTGTGGCATCTTACCACCCTTTGCGACAGAATCAAATTTCTCCTCAAACAGCGCAACCCCAAAAAGGGGAGAGCTGTGAGCACCCTTTTTGGAAGCCGTGTCCGCTGACCACTGACGCAGCCATACTGACCCGCGAATAGCCACCAGCATAGCTGCCGCCCTGCTACTCATAATCAGCGCCTGGTCCTGAGCAGCCAGGACATAAGCCACAAAAGATTCACACTGCTTAAGCGCAGTGAACTGTTTGCAAGCGGGATTAAGATCCTCATATAGCCCTGAATTAAGGATTTAATTGCCAATAGCAGAAGGGCTGAAGCACATACCGGGCGCAACGCTGACCTGGAATAGATTACAACCAAGTCGAGCGTATTTGGTCAATTCGACGATCTTCCCCATCTTTGGGGACAGTGGTCTCAGCAGATTGTACCATAGCCGAGCTGGAGAGCCCTAGTACAGGGGTAGCCCCAGGCGGTCTCCCATCCAAGTACTGACCAGGCCCGTCACTGCTTAGCTTCCAAGATCAGACAAGACTGGGCGCATTCAGGGCGGTGTGGCCGTAGGCCTCAAAAAAATGTAATTAGCATATGCCCCCTTGTGCTCTTATAGTCAACAAAACATAAGCACAATGGCCAACTGGAAGGAATTCCAGATAACCGCGTGGGATGTTCCCATTCCTTAAGAACCACCCTCTCAAAGAGGTGTTGTCTGGGGAAAAACCAAACGCGGCTGAGGCTCTTTAAACAACCAACCCCTGGCGGGGCGGGCACCTCAGGCATATCTAAACTCAAAATTTTAAACATTTGAGCCAGAATAGAGGGGGTGTCCAAAACAACCCCCTCTGACCAATCGCCAATCTCATCAGCCACAAGCTGACCTGTCGGCTCATCTGACTCAGACGGGAATTCATCCTCGTCCGGGCATCCATCGGACCATTCCACAGGTACACAAAACTGGTCCTGTGGAGCCGAAGGTACCGGAGTCAGGTGCCTTCGTTTTGCAGCGACCTTTAACGCTGCTTTAACGGGCATAACTTTCCGGGGGCTGGGCTGTGCTGCCACCTCGGAATGCGAATCCCCACTTTGACAGTGTCATGCGGGGTCCGGAAATAGGGAGGGAGAGGTAGGAGAAGATGAAGGATGCGATGGCCCCGCAGCCGAAGCAATGGACTGGCGCGCAACAGTCTGTTTTGCACAAGGGATGCAAATAAAGACATCATCAGCTGGGAGTGGAACCCTATAACCTACGCACCCCCCAAACGGCTCACAGAACCGTTTCCGGAAATTACGGAAGCCTCAATATGGTGATTTATGGTATTCGCAATACTGGGACTTTTAAGGCATAAGCCAACCCGGGATGCCCCTTTACTAGTAATGTCCCGGAAGGGAGGATTTTTTTTTTTTTTTTTTTTTTTAATTTTTTTTTTTTTTTTTTAAGTTAAGTTAAGGTCCCCTTTAAAGAACTTATATATATATATATATATATATTTATATATATAGTCTATGTATATATACATTCACAAAGATATCCCAATAGTTAGCCAGGCACATAGAGCCAGAGGGCCACCATAAGCAGGGATCCCAGGATCTGCAAGGAAAAACCATCAGATCCTCACATGTGTATAAACAAACATAAGCATGGCACCAAAGTGCCCTTAAATCACGCCCCCCTTAATACAGAGTGACTCCCCACTGTATTACTACAAGGAATGCATTCCCCATTTAATGGCCCCAACGGGAGGGGCCGCTTACCTGGACAGCAAAGGCAGCAGCCGGAACAAGACTGCAGCCAGCAGCCAGCACAGAAGACAAAGTGCGGCCGTGCGCCCATGCGATTTCCTACATTGAAGGAAGCAAAAAGCTGGGCCCGCCGCAGACGTCGGCGCCGCGCGTCAGCGGGCCCCCCCCCCCCCCCCCCCCCCCCCCCTCCTACGCCGATCAGCTGGAATCACTTACAGCTGGGCCACAACACGTGCGCTCAGGCGGCGGAGGGGGGAGGGAAAAAACCGCATGGTGGTGTACAATGCAAACATGAATGCCAGGCGAGGAGAGGGGAGAGGGAGGGAGGGGAGAGGGGGCCACAAAGCAACAAACTGCAAGAGAAGTGGCCAGCCTTTACCCAGCGCAGCCTGCCCTTAAAGCAGACCCCAAAAAAAAAATACACATGCTACAGTGAATGCATAACATGACACATATGTTACATGCAGTGATACAAGTGAAACACACATACTAAAGCACACCCTCATACACCCCCCCCCCCCCCCCCCCAGTGAAGGGAGAAAGGACCAGAACGGGGGAGTAAGGGGCTACGGGGACCCTCGGGACAGGGGCATCCCATTTCCGGATCACCATGCCGGATTGCCGCATTGCCCCCAAAGGAGGGGGACGAGCGGAGGAGATAAGCTCCTAGGCACCAATAGTGCCGTCTACCAATTACCCGGTGAGCAGCCTAGGCTGGGAGGCTTCCTATCCACCATAGAGGTATACAACTCAAACCGGGCAGAAATAGACCAAAAGGGGGGTGGCGGGGTAAGCCCCGACCTACCTGTAAGCAGGAAACTTCCAACCTCTGTTTGTCAAGCAGAGAGAAAAATACTGGTGATTGAAGGGAGGTACCAGGTATATATAGGCCGGAAGGTGGGGCTCGTTACAAGACTTCCTCTCTGCACTACGTCACCTGCAGGTGATTAACCCATGAAGTAATGAATATTTAAGAAGTGAAGCGGGGTGTGTGGCACACCAAGAATAAAGTCTTAACCAAAGGGTGAAGAGCAAATGACCTTGAAAGAAAATAGCCAAAGCAGAAACCTGCCCTTTCAAAGTACTAATCTGGAAGCCCAAATCCAGACCCCATTGCAGAAACTCTATCCTAGGGATAGAAAATACCCTGCAAGGCAGGGACCTAGAATCACACCAGTCAATATAGGACCTCCAAGTCCTGTAATAAACCACAGAGAAAGACTTCTTTCTAGCTCTAACAAGAGTCAGAAAGACAGCATCAGAAAGGCCTTCCTCCTTTAAGATGGAGATTTCAGCAGCCACGCCGTCAAAGCCAGCATTGGTAAATTGGGGTAACAAAGTTGACCCCGAGTTAAGAGATCTGGAAGAAGAGGCAGAGGCAACAGAGGCAAGAGAGCTCTGTGAACCACAGGCTTCTTGGACACTTTGGAGCCACCAGAATTGCTGGTGCCCCTTCCAGAACCAACTTGCGCACCACCTTGCTTACCATGGAGAAAGGGGGAAAAAGATACAGGAACCCCAGATCCTTCCAGGCAAGAGACATGGCATCCATTGCCACTGCCAGAGGATCCTGGGATAGAGACACAAAAGCTGGAAGCTTGTGGTTGTGGCGAGACGCAAACAGGTCCAACCGCGGAGTCCCCCACTTGTGACAAAGGAACTGAAAGACCTCGGGGTTGAGAGACCACTCTCCCTGGCGAGCGCATGCTCTGCTCAGGGAGTCTGCCTCCACATTCTCTATCCCCGGAATGTAAACTGCCGATATGCAGGGAACATTGATCTCTGCCCACTGAAGGAACAGAGACGCTTCCCGGAGGGCAGCCCAACTGCGAGTCCCTCCCTGGTGATAGATGTATGCAACTGCTGTTCAGTTGTCTGGCCGAATCTGAACCGGCAAACCCCGCAAGAGATGAGTCAGTGGAGCAGAACAAGACGAATGGCCCGAAGTTCCAATAAATTGATTGGGGAGTGAGCCTCCAGAGGCCCTTACAACCCCTGAAACCGTTGTCTCCTCCAGATGCCCCCCCCCCCCCAGCCCGTAAGGCTGGCATCTGTGGTGACCAACTCCCAACAAGGGGTCAGAAATGATTTGCCGTCCCTGAGATTGCTCGAAATCAGCCACCACTGGAGGGACTGCAGGACGAGGGGAGACAACAGACAAGTCCGATTCAAAGACAACGGGCGCTTGTCCCACTTCGCCAGTAGAAAAGAGCTGAAGCATCCTCATGTGGAACTGGACCAAAGGATCTGCTTCGAGCGTGGCCACCATCAACCCCACTAATCTCATCCCCAAGCGGATAGGCTGATGAGGATTGGACAGGAACAGATGAATTAAATCCTGAATCAGAACAATCTTGGACTGAGGAAGAAATACCCTGGCCTGAAGGGTATCCAGAATCAAGCCCAGAAAGGGAATCTCCCTTACAGGACAAAGAGGATTTTATCACCCAACCAAAACTCTCTAGTGTAGTCATCACTGTCCTGGTGTCCAATTCCGTCTGACTGAAAGATGACGCTGTGATGAGCAAGTCGTCCAGCAATAGCACGATCCGAATGTCCTGGACCTTGAGAATAGTCATTACTCCTGCCAGGACCCTGGTAAACAGGAATGGAAGAGCCGCAAACTGAAAATGGTGGTCTGCTACTGTGAATCTGAGAAACCTTTGGTGAGCGGCAAAAATAGGAATGTGCAGATAAGCATCCTTGATGTCTATGGACGTCATAAAGTCCCCCTGGCGGAGAGCGTCGATCGTTGAACGCAACGACTCCATGCGGAACTTTCGGAAACGAATAAACTGATTGAGTCGTCTCAAATCTAGAATAGGCCGAACAGAGCCGTCGATTTTTGGGAACCATAAATAGGTTGGAGTAAAACAAGAGACCTCTTTCCGCTGGAAGAACCTGGCGGATAACATCCATGTTTAAAAGGTTCGCCACAGCCCCTGTGCGATCAGCGGATCTGCGGGCATCCGAGACCTGAAAAATCTGGGAGGAGGCCGAACCTCGAATTCCAGCTTGTAACCCTTGAGGACACAACTTCCAGAATCCATCTGTCTGATACCTCTTGACCCAAGCCTGGAAAAAAGAATCACAGCCGTCCCCCCACCCGTACGGGTGAGGGCGCCTCCTCATTGCTGGGCAGGCTTGGAAGTGGACTTGGGCTTAGATCCCCAACTCTGACCTGGACGGCCACGTCCTCTTTCTCTGTTCCATGCAGTCCCCCTTGGGGCTGAAAAGGGCCGATCCTCTGCCCGTTCTGGAACCACGAAAGGAAGGGTTAAAGGAAGCCGATCCCCGAAAGGAACGACATTGCTTCTTACGCTGAGGCAATTTGCCTTCTTTAATGACAGAATCCCAACTTCTCACCAAAGAGGCGTAATCCGCCAAAGGGAAGTGCTGTAAGCGACTTCTTTGCCACCGTGTCAGCTGCCCACTGGCGTAGCCAAATAGACCGCCGAATCGCAACAAGCAAGGCAGAAGGTCTGCTACACAAAACCATGAAGTCATCTAAAGCAGAAAGTACAAAAGACACAAATAAATCACATCGCTTGAGAGCGGAAAACTCATCAGAGGCTGGATCAAGCCCTGAGGTATTCAATAGATCTCTAATAACAGACCTAATAGCGACTGCCATAAGTGCCGAGGCACCCACAGGCCGCAAGGCCGAGCCAACGCTAGCAAACGCATGGCAAGCCATTTGATCAATACGTTTGTCCTCCCCATCCTTAAGGGAAGTAGATTCCGGAGAATGCAAAACAGAGGAATTGGACAAACTGAGCATAGGTGAATCCACCACAGGGGGGATGACCAACGCTTACAGTGTCTGCAGGAAAGGGATATATTTTTTTATTTTTTTTTTTATCCCAGCCCAAAGGAATGCCAGGAAGCCGCGCAGGCTTTTTCCATTCCTTAAGAATGATATCTTCAAAATGTTTCTGATTAGGAAATTCAAAATGAGGCTTGGAGGCTCCAAAGAACTCCCCTTTCTGAGGAGGGACTGCTTCTGGAAAGTCGATAGCCAAGACCTCATATAATTGAGCAAGAGCTTTAGGGGTGTCAAAATTCTCCCGTTCAGCGTCAATACCCACAAATTGCTGAACATCCGAAACATCAGATTCTTCAAAGAATTCTTCTTCAAACGGAGAACAATCAAAAATGCTTGCTACAATCAAGCTCATTTGCCTCAACGGCCAGAGCTACAGGTTTTCTTTTAGCTGAGGCCTTCTTGGCCACAGAGCTAGACATTTATTTTTCAATGTGAGCCAATCAGGCACATACATCAGAAAGCGACTCTCTACCCATGACAATATCACTGGGGGTATGGACAAGACAAGGCGGTGTGGGGGGAAGAGGCAGGAGCCACCGACCCTGAGGCTTGGGCCCCTGACTGCTGCATTATAACCAATTGAACACAAGATACACAAAAAAAAAAAATGCATTATCCCCAACAAGGGATGCCCCACATCGCAAACACTGCCGAGTCTATTCCGCAGGCACTGAAAAGCCAGTATCCTGAGATGCCTCCATATGGGGTTTATTAAAATACTTAATTTTTTTTATAGTCGCCAAGTATATGGGATTTTTACAGCCGAAGCTACCCGGATGCCCCTTAATAGTCCCTAGGTGAGAGGATTTTAAACAAGGACCAGGAGAAACCCCAATTAAGAGAGTTTCCCCCCCGGAAGATAGAGAAAACACAATAAGCCTTATGCATATGCAAGAAAGAAATGACAGTAAATAAAAAAGATTTCCCTTTAGTAAAGGGTACTCACAGTGACCACAACGGCCCAGCGACAGCCCTGCGACCAATCAATATAAGAAAAGCCCAGCAGCAGCACCAATGCCAGGACCAAGAACCAGTGGAGGCCAGCACCAGAACAGGAACCAGCAAACCACATGTCAAACAGGAAGAGGAAGCAGAAATGCGACGCCGACTCGAAGCCCCGCCCACCTCCTAGCACTGCTCAGAGAGCAGAGGGCGGGCCAGCCAAGGACAATAGCATGAAATCATAGAACGTGGCCGAACGAAAAAAAGAGAGGGAAATTTAAAAAACCCCAAAACAGGTATGTCACTTTCTTATCTTTTCTTTTAAAAAACAAATGCATAGGCCAAAAGATACTCCCTAAATAAAGATTCCCCCCCCCCCCCCCCATCACCCCAGCAGGGTCCAGGAGGGCCAAAAGCGGGGAAAACAATAAGCACCCAATAGGCACAAGGAGATTTAAAGGGACGGGGCATCCCATGCCGGGGGACACCAATCCGGATTCCGCCTACCCCTTATTTGAGGGCTCACGGAGGGAGCAAGCTCCCATATACACCCAAGGGTGTATCTACCTTTGCCCGAGCCCATCAGCCAAGGCTGGGAGGCATAACTTAAATATCACAATACAAAAATGTGGCTTCAGGCAGAAATAGAAAAAGGCCGGGCGTAACCCGGCTACCTGCAGGAAGGAGAGTCATCTTCTGAATGCTTCGCCGACTGCAGAGACGAAAAGACTGAGGAATAGTGGGAGGTCCCGGGTATTTATGGACCAGGAGGGGCTCCTTTTTCTCATGTCATCTCTGCAAGATCGCCCTCTACAGGCTGGTTACCCAAGTGTCATGAAAGTTGGAAGCGGGGTGTGTGACATACTAGGAATATCTTGCTACCTTTCCTCAAAATGGTTTAGGGCTAGCTAAACTGTTTTTAGTTCCCAAAAGTTCAAAGATTTTTGGGCCATGGCGCTGGACCAAGTTCCCTGAACGGTTAGCCAGGTGTAGGACCTCCAAAATTGCCTCTGTGAGCTCTGATCAACCGGATCCATCCTATGATCCGAAGGCGTGACAGGTGCATGCGTGGAATCAGACTCCTCTCTGCTGCTGGATGACACCCCCCCCCCTCTGACTGACCGGAACTGGAGACCGAATTGCTAAAGAGGTCATGGCCATCAAAGCTGGAATCCTCAGAGGACTCCACATGGATGTGCTTGCGCTTAGCAGTAGCCTTTCTGCCTGGTCGAACGGAGATTGATCCACTTCCTTAGGTGAGACCCCGTCATTTGGCGGACCCTTGGACAAGAATTGACCCGGCAGGCCCCGAAAGAGGGTATCCCGTTCAGAGAAGTCCGAGCTGGAAGTCGCAGGGGAAAGGGGGCGGTCCAGTGGAGGTACGAAACCTGCCAACTGCGTAAGATGCATGAAACATGCTTCGCGGCCCAAAGATCCTGCTCACCTCCTTGAGAACTTTTCTGCTTTTGGTGCCCCCCTAGTGGTTGATATATGCCACCACCACCAGGGAAGCTGTCCCGCTCCAAGGCAAAGGACACAAGCAGAGCAACCAGGGAAGAACGAACGGCCGTTAGCGAGACCTGAGCGGAGTCGGCAGCGACAGTGGCAAGCCTCTCTGCCCCACCACAGTGGACCAGGCAGTGACTTATCACTGCCTATACCGAGAAAAAGTGTCTCCTCTTCCTGCCGCCTAGCCCCGACCCCAAAAAAGGGCACAAAATTCAAAAGTGCAGGGGAAAAAATGCTTCCACACATTTGCTAACATAAAAAAATAAATGCTACATATGCTCAGCACATTGAGGACATTTTCAGAGAAAGTGGACCTTCTCTTTAAACCAGAACAACTCTCAAAAATGAGTGTTGTCCCAATTTATCCGGTAGCAGGGGGGGCATCCGACACAGAGCATACCACCTGCAGAAGCCGAAACTCATTGCACTAATATAACCCCCTCATCAAGGACCTCTTCTGCCAGCTGCCGGATTGAGTCACCACATGACTGTCATCATCCGGTAGGGATTGCCCTTTGAACAAACCTCATTGGCTCCTGGAAGTCACATGGGGCCATGGTGCACTGTGGGATCCCAGATTTAAGCAACGTTGCCGGGAGACATGCTTCTCTGGGTGTGGGGGAATTCAGCAGAAATCAAATGCACCTGTGCTACCAAATAAATCATGACAACTCATTTATATGTTGTTTTAGTTTATGCTCAAAATTAATTTTTACCCTCTTGAACCTAGATACACACATGCATGTTCTTTGTACACTGACCTGTCTGTTTGTATGAAGCTCCCAAGAGGATTCCAACTGCGTAGCAATATTCCTTAGAGTAACTACTACACCACGTGGCATGCTCTCCACTGCCTTAAAATGATCATCATATAAATCTCTAGCCATTGTGCGCACCTGGCAGTCACAAACATATAGGAGAGATTGTACGGTTAATGAAAACTATGACTTTATTTAGCACTGTAAAATAAATGCTGTACAATTTCAAACTGCATTAGGATTTAAAATAGGATTACAGCTTGCTTTTGATTTGTATACCTTTTGCTTTGTTTTCTCTAGTTTGGACTTGAGCTTTCTACCCCTTTTCCCTGTCCAGCCAGTAACAAACTCTGATCCTAAAAGAAAAAAAAGAAATAGAGAAAAAAAAAAATAAACAGATAGGATTTAAAAAATGAAAATACAAACTGAGCACCTGTAGGATTGTTTATAACCCACATAGCACACAGTGAATATAACTTGTCACTGTGCAATTCCTACAATATGTACATTATGTATAATCCTGAGAAATCAAAAAGTTTCATTTAAAATGGCAAAGAAAACAGCAAAAAAGTACACAGACTAAATAGATGTACAAAACCCATGATTTTTACTATCCAGGGTTTTGGTTCGTCCCCCTGGGGCAGCATCACTCACATCTTTCGGCTGAGCAGAGCTGGGAAAGGATGTGAGGGATGATGTCGTGGGTTCGTTGGTAAGCAACACCAGCGCTTTGGGAGGTTCACGCAGCAGGACATCCTAATATGGGATGCCCCAAGGATAGGAAACCAGGTTTTGGTCCACTTTAAGAAAATATTTGAATTTTGTACTAACCAAGCGAAGTCTCGGCAGTAAAAGAGTGCTTTGTCCCACGATTAGACTCAAACACAAAACCTGGAAGATCCTCTTTCAGTATTGTTGCCTGTTGTCCATCAGAGTTGTGAATGGCTATCTCTCCATCTTTCAAACAAGTAAGTGACCAGTTCCCCACGGTCAGCTTTCCTGGTCCTGGTGTTGACAATATAGGCTGACTAGATGTTGAAGGTTTGACCTGGCTACGTGCTCTCTGCAGCTTCTCTAAAAACTCACTCCTGCTTTCTATGAGCAAAAGAAGAACAGAAAGTTGTGGCTTTTGAAAGCATAATGCATTAGACATTTTGCACATAAATAACTAACAGACCTGAGCTATCAGATCCTCCTTCAGGACTGCCACTTGAATACATGGTTGCTAGTTTGCCATCCAAGATGAACCGAAACCAGCCATTACTCCCATTTGAGAGCTCTAGGGCTGCAGCATCACTCCAGATATACAAACAATCTCGTCCGCGGATGACCGACCAGTCCCTCCAATGATAGGGTCTTCCTTGTTGAAGTTCTTTGGCATCTTCCTGGGGTTCATCATCCTGTAATAAACAATTTGGTGATTAAACTTGAAGCTGTATATAGGATAATATAGGTCCATGCTATGCTTTTAAACACTTGCCTTCTCTGGCTTAGGATCTTCCTCATTTTCATCATCAGAGGTAGGTCCAGCTAGGGTAGACACTTTACTTATGACACCAAGTCTTGCTAACTGGTCAAGGAACAGATCATCCCCTTTATCTACAAGATCCCGAATAATCTGAAGTGCAAGTAGGTGACCATCGTCGTCATCCTAAAAATAATAGGCCAAATAAATCTGAAAACCAAGACTATTGTAGTCCATAATTCCTATGTTGCGATAAAATTTGATTCAAGGATACCGTGAAAGGGTTTGAAATAAGCAATACACTAACCTCCTGATCCAGAACAGAAGCCGTAATCTCCACAAGGACAGTAGGGAGATTGTGCCCAGCATCAGAGTCACATACTTCATTCAACAATGCCTCAGAGCAGAAATGGATCATCTTACGGATAAGTGCAAGGCTGGCTTTCCTGTAGATGTTTTTAAAATGCAATAATGTCAAAACCAAAGTACACAACATCACCATACAAGCAAAAAGGTATCTAAATAAAAATAAAAAGTAAGTTGTGTTACCATAATGGAGGCCTACAAAAACATTAAACATTTGGGATCTACTGGAGACTTCTACGAGACTACTTTTGTTAATTAGGTATCAGGACACTTTAGCGTGGAAAACCAACTTGCATATACACTTTGATTTCTTTGCTATTTTAAATTTTGTGTACTCGCCTGTAATATTTATCTCTCTATACCATCCCGAAACACCAAATATACCAAATATGGTTAAGTCCCTTGTCAGAGGGGTGACTTCAAGCATACAGAAATAAAACTGCAATAATTAAGCACAGAGCTCCTTGAAAATTAGAAATATCCGTGTGCAACGTGATCCCGAAGCGCATGCACGAGATGTGGAAAATGTCAAAGGTGCGTGCTTCACCCAAAATCACAGACTCTTACCGGATTTGGAGAGTTCAATAAGCTCATACACCAATCAATAAGGTAACTTCATCACACCTTGCCAATATCAAATAGGAACTTCCAGCATCAAAATTAAATGGCAACCCCTTCCGTATTGGCCAAATGCTGTTATTGTAAAATCCTTGAGGGAAACATGCAGCCGCCGACGCGTTTCGTTGCCTATAGCAACATTAATGAGAAATAAAACTGCTCCTGCCCTCCAATATTGAAAATCAAAACAAACGCAGTGCTGGTAGATCAAAACACTGACTTTTGCCCATATGACATAACAGACACAAGCCATAGAAAATACAATTCTGTGAGTACTCACCTGTAGAATTGTATTTTTTTTTCTGGTGTCCTGCTCGGGTCACTCCATTCTTGACAATTGGGACATCCAAAAGCAGTGTCCAAGAAGGGTGGGATCCCCAGTGAGCAACAGCACGTAGTTCATGACACTACCGCCTGAAGCACCTTACGGCCAAAAACAGCATCAGCTGAGGCCCTAACATCAACCTTGTAAAACTTAGAAAAAGGATGACCTGAAGACCAAGCCTTACAAACCTGTTCAACCGAAGCCTGGTGCTGAAAAGCCCAAGAGGCACCAATAGCTCTAGTAGAATGAGCTGTAACACAAAAAAGGGAGTTCCTTCCCCTTGGCAGAGTACGCTTGCAACACCGCCTGTCTGATCCACTTACTGATTGTGGATTTGGCTGGAGGCAAACCCTTCCTAGGCCCGTCAGGAAGGACAAAAAGAGAATCCGACTTCCTAAAAAATTCTGTGGCAACCAGAAAGTACTTAAGGGCTCTGACCACATACAGGTTGAGATGAAAAGCAGAAACAACCTTGGGTAAGAAGTCTGGTTTAAAGTGGACCAACACCCACTGCTGATCGGCCCGGGAATCTATAAGATTCCCGGGCCGATCAGCTCCCTCCCCGCGGGGCATCCGAAATCGGGATACCCCGATGTGTGAAACCCCCCCCGGACGCCCACAAACCTTGCCGCCGCCTCTCGCACATCCCTCTAACAGCGTTTGTAAGAGGGACGCGCAAGAGGTGGCGGCCCCAGCTTGTCCGTCGCTTGTCTGTCGGCGGTGAGGTACGTTTTTTGGGGCTTTCTGGGGGGTTTCACACAGCACGATCGGGGTGCCCCGCGGAAGTTGACCAACACCCAGGATAGCGAAAATCCTGGGTGTTGGTCCACTTTAAGGCAAAAATACAATTCTGTGAAATACTCACCTGTAGAATTGGTATTATAAGTATACAGTACGTCCTGCTCCAGATAGATTACTTACACTTGGGTTATCCTCCGCCAGATGGCGCTGCACTGCAGAGACATGTAAAACAGGCTCCTCCCGACCCCTCAAATACCTGGGACCTCCCACAAATCCCCAGCATTGAAAAGCAGTGAACGAGAAGCCGGGAGAATTTAACCACCCAAACTGGTAACTATAACAATGATAACAATCACCATACAGGGGATCCAGAATAATGCAAAACCAAGGGTGGGGTGGAGCAGGACGTACTGTCCCACGTACTTGGGAGAGGATTTAGCTTTGGGACCCCAGGAGGAGCCAGGACGTCCACGTCCTCTGCCTCTACCCCAGAAATCTCCCCGGGCCCCAGGGAAAGATACCCCCCTTCCCTGTCTTGCATCACGGTAAGGGGAGGAGAAGGAACCCTGACCCCGAAAGGGCCGAGGTTGCCGCCTGCGCTGGGGTAACCTGCCTCCCTTAGCAAAAAGGTCCAGGCGGTCTCCAAACAGACGCAGTCCTTTAAAGGGAAAACCAGTGAGGGCCTTCTTGGCAGCATTGTCAGCGGCCCACTGGCGCAGCCAAACCGAGCGGCGTATAGCCACCACGAGGGCAGAAGTTCTGGCACACATTCTGATGGTGTCATCCAATGCTGACAGGACAAAATTTACAAAAACATCACAACTAGAGAGTGCATTAAACACCTCACAAGGCAAATCATCAGGGGTACTATCAAGCATATTTCTGATAAGGGTTCTAGTGGCCACAGCAGTAACAGCAGAGGTACAGACCGGGCGCAGCGCCGTCCCCACACATGTAAAGGCGTGGGAGGCCAGCTGGTCAATGCGCCGGTCCTCAGCATCCCGCAGGGTAGTACAATCAGGGGAATGCATGACAGAGGTGTTAGATAGCCCTAGGATCGAGGCATCCACCTCGAGGGGGGGGGGGATGACCAACATTTAACCACCTCAGCAGGAAAGGGATACCTCCTATCCCAACTCTTTGGAGCCCCGGGAAGTCTACTGGGGCGCTCCTATTCCTTGAACACAAGGTTATGGAAATGTGCCTGCTCTGGAAATTCCAAACGTGATTTACCCTGTTTCCCCGAAAATAAGACACTGTTTTATATTAATTTTTCCCCGGAAATATGGAACAGCGTGCATCTCCTCCACCTCCCTGGAGCTCCCCCCTTACGTGCCCCGTCATTACGCCCCCTAGTGGTTACAATACAATTTTCGGGGGATGACTTATATAACGATATCCTCCGAAAACAGGCACTAGGCCTTATTTTCGGAGGATGTCTTATTTTCGGGGAAACAGGGTAGCTGTATGGAAAAGCTCCCCTCTTTGCCTGGGGGCCTCAACAGGGAGAGAGATAGACAGAACCTCAAGGTCTGGGTCAATAATCTGTCAGTGTCATCCGGGGCACAGGGGTCAGAGCCAGAATCGTCATGACCCCTTGGTCTTTCTTTAGATGAGCCTGAATCAGAAAAGAGCTCCCCTTCATCAGACGGGGTATAGCCACACAGATTCATAAACTCCTCAGTTCCCATAGGGAAAACAGTAACATTAGGCGTCAAGTGCCACTTCTTACCAGGGCCCTTACGCGCTAAAGACCTCGCAATAATCTGTTCAACAGTAGCCAGTCTAGTAGACACCTCAGGCTGAGAATCCCCACTATTATGCAACTCAACAGGAGTGAGATTTAAGCTTGGGGGAGTAGGTGAAGTGAAACGAGGTGCGGGCCAGAGTGGGGCGTGACGCAGGGTACACCAAGCCAGGCCCCGTCCCCCCAAAGAGCGCGGCGGCGCCATTTGCAATAGTAAAAAAGACAAGTCAGCGCGGCGGCAGACACCACATATATTAGTCAAAAGACATGACAAAACGCCATATGCACGAATCACGCTTCACGCTCACCCACACCCCCCCCCCCCCCTTCTTTCCCTCCCGAAGGCTACAGGGAGAATGAGGGAGGATGGCGGCCCTCTGTACAGGACCCACCGCTACACGGGGCAATAATGCGGGAGGGGCATCCCATAAGGCTCACCATCAGCCTATACCACCACATCACACGAGGAGCGGGTGGGAATAGTCCAACAGGGCCGCAGGCTAATAGCCCAGCTCACCTGCGAGAGAGTGATAATTTCATGTCTTCGCAGTAAGCACTGCAGAGAAATCTGGGGATTTGTGAGAGGTCCCGGGTATTTGAGGGGCCGGGAGGAGCCTGTTTTACATGTCTCTGCAGTGCAGCACCATCTGGCGGAGGATAACCCAAGTGTCTATCTATCTGGAGCAGGACGCACTGTATACTAATAACAACCACCTTATCCTGATGCCGCTCAAAGTAAGAAGGCTTCATACAAAGCACAGCCAGCTCCGAAACGCGACGCACCAAAGTGATAGCTACCAAAAAGACCACCTTCAGAGTCAAAATGGATAAAGCAGCATCGCACAAGGGCTCAAAGGGAGGACCCTGGAGAGCAGAAAGCACCAAATTCAAATCCCATACCGGTAGCATAGGCTTACGCGGTGGACGTACATGAGTAACTCCTTGGAAAAAGGTCTTGATAAGTCTATGATTGGCGAAGGATCTTTGAAAGAAAATAGCCAAAGCTGAAACCTGTCCCTTGAGGGTACTCAGTTGGAGGCCTGAATCCAAACCATGTTGTAGGAACTCCAAAATCCTAGAAAAAGAAAACGTGCAACTAGGGAAAACCCTAGACTCACACCAGGCAATGTAAGCGTGACAGACCCTGTAATAAATCATGGAAGAGGATTTCTTCCGAGCCAGAATCATGGTACGCACAACCGAGGCAGACAGTCCTTTCTCCGTCAAGATGGAGGTTTCAGCAGCCAAGCCGTCAAAGCCAGCGTTTGTAAATTGGGGTGGCGTAACAGACCCTGATTGAGAAGCCCTGGATCGTCGGGCAAGACTGAGCGATTCACTGACATCTGAATTATGTCCGTGAACCAACACCGCCTCGGCCAACGAGAGGCCACCAGAATGGTTGACACCCCTTCCTGGGCTATCTTGTGCAGCACGCGACCCAGAAGAGGAAATGGAGGAAAGGCGTAAAGGAGTCTGAACTCCGTCCAAGGAATTGCCAGCGCGTCCGTGGCAAAGGCCAGAGGATGTCTTGACAGAGAGACGAACCTTGTGATCGTGTCGAGACGCAAACAGATCCACGTCCGGTTGACCCCAGCGGAGACACAGAGCGTGAAAGATCTTGTTGCTGAGAGACCATTCCCCCAGACGAGAAGTCCCCCTGCTCAGGGAGTCTGCCTCCTGGTTCTCCACCCCGGGGATGTAAACCGCCGAGATGCAGGGCACATTCTCCTCCGCCCAAGACAGGATCGGGTTCACCTCCTTGAGGGCTCGCTTGCTCCGAGTTCTGCCCTGATGACTGATGTAGGTGACCGCCGTCTGATTGTCCGAGCGGACTTGGACCGCACAACCCCGAAGATGCGGTGTCAAATGAAACAGGACCAACCGGATTACTCTCAGCTCCAGGAGATTGATAGGTACTTGAGCCTCCTGCGGGCCCCACTGGCCCTGGAACTTCAGCGATTGCCAAAAGCTTCCCCAGCTGGTCAGACGGGCGTCCGTGGTGACAATCTCCCAACGAGGGGTCAGGAAGGACCTGCCCACAAGAAGATTCCTTGAGTCCAGCCACCACAAGAGAGATTGCCTGGCCAGAGTAGACAGAGAGAAATCCTGCTCCAGGGACTCCTGTGACTTGTCCCAAACAGTCAGAAGATTCAACTGAAGAAGTCTCATGTGAAACTGGGCGAAGGGCACCGCCTCGAAACAAGACACCATGAGACCCACCAACTTCTACCCCAGGCGGATGGATGGACGTTGACAAGACAGTAAGGTCCGCGCCTGTGCCTGAAGGCCCTCCACCTTCAGCTGGGGAAGGAACACCTTGACCTGAGAGGTGTCCAGCGTCATGCCCAGGAAAGACCGCACCAAGGAAGGAGTGACCGAGAGTGGACCTCGAGAGTGGACAATACCGTTTGAGTGTCGCTCTCGGCCTGCTGAAGAGATTGAGCAGCAATCAGCATGTCGTCTAGGTAAGGAAGAATACGAATGCCCTGGCTCCTCAGTAGGGCCATGATACCCGCCAGCACCTTGGTGAACACCCGGGGGGCAGAAGAAATTTCAAACGGCAGTGCCACAAATTGGTAGGGCTGATCCTCCAGCGCGAACCTCAGAAACTTTTGATGTCCCTGGAATAGAGGGATGTGCAGGTAAGCATCCCTGATGTCCACCGTGGTCATGAAGTCGCCTGGCCAAAGTGAGCTCACCGCTGACCGTAAGGTCTCCATGTGGAAGTGTTTGAATCTGACAAATCTGTTGAGACCCTTCAGGTCCAGAATAGGCCTCAGAGTGCCGTCCATCTTGGGCACCTGAAGAGATTGGAATAGAACCCTCGACCCCGTTCCCGGTGAGGCAAAGGACAAATAACTCCTGACAACAGAAGTCGTTGGACAGCCAATCTTAGGCCCTGCGCCACCAGAGGGTTCTGGGAAATCCGCGACCGAAGAAATCTTGGGGGCGGCCAGGCTGCCAGCTCTATTTTGTACCCGGAGGACACCACCTCCTGAATCCACCGATCCGAGACGTGAGCAAATAGCAGAAGCCATCACCCCACCCGAATGGGTGAGGGCGCCTCCTCACGCCTGAGGAGGGGGGGTAAGGTGGGGAAAAGACCGTGAGGAAACACACTATGGATAAACTGGGACCCGTCATCACGCGGCGGCACCCCCCACCCGAAGCAGACAGGAGGAACAAGGAGTGTGCTCCAGCGCCAAAGAGACCAAAATGGCGCCCGAGTCTCAACGAGGAACAGGCAGGGGAGGCCAAGCCCTGCCCTGCCACGGAGAAATAACACGCCGGAGCACGCGTCCGGCTCCGCTAGCCCCCAGAGCCCAATCGACAACCCCAGCCGGACCTGGACCGGGAGGAGAGGAGAAGAGGAGGAGGAAGGTGATTAAGCAAAAGTCAAGTAAAGACAAATGCACACACATAATAATATAATATATATATATATATATATATATATATATATATATATATATATATATATATATATATATATATATATATTGTAGGGATCTTCCCGGGGGATGGTGTGTTTGGACACAGTTCACGACAGACTTAGGTGTTATAAAAGCAGGTCTTGGCGTTTATTCATGGCATAAACAGTCCAGTAAACAAAACATACAGCAGCAGCGTGCTTCTTTAGTGTACAAAACAAAATAAAGACCTAGCCCGTCTGGGCGCTTACTAGCAGGTTCTTCTCACCTAGCTGACACTTTTAAAACACAGCGTTCGCCTGGACATCGCAGGGTGAGTTTTTAGCTCCAGCAGTGGCTGCGTTCGCAGCTTCCTTCACACACACACACACAGGCTGTTCATTTCTGGCTGAGAGCAATAGCCTGCAGTCTCTGCAGAGCTTTTACCTCCCAGGCTAATTAGGATCAGAGCTCACCTGATTCAAAACCCAAACAGGATCGGAGGGGTGTGGAATGACAGGTCCCTCTACCAAACCTACCTGCCATTCCATATAAATCCAGGCCCGGCAAAATTGAACAACACCTCAGCAGCATACCACTGCTGGGAAACAAATCAATCCTGGACTTACCATCTCACCCAGCGTAGTAACCTAGGTGAAATGTACACCCCCTCGACCACTTCTCCAGTGACATGTCTACAATATATATATATATGGCATTCGTCTTGTGGAAGGCCCGAAAGAATGTAAGACCCTTTCCTTGTCGTTACTAGGTTTAGGACACAAGGAAGGAAGAACTATATCCTGATTTAGGTGGAAAGCAGACACCACCTAGGAAGGAAATCCGGTTTAAAACGGAAAACAACCTTATCTTGATGCCTCTCAAAATAAGGGGCTTGAATAGACAAAGCCGCCAGTTCAGAAACTCGGCGGAGTAGCAGCCAAAAAGGCAACCTTCTGAGTAAGAATAGGAAAGGGAATATCCTGCAATTACTCAAAGGGAGCTGCTTGCAGAGCCGAAAGCACCAAATTAAGATCCCAAAAAGGAAGTAAAGGCTTTCTGGGAGGCCGCACATGCGCGACTCCTTGGAAAAAGGTCTTAACCAAAGGATGAAGAGCAAACAATCTTTGAAAGAAAATTGCCAAGGCAGAGACTTGCCCTTTCAAAGTACTAATCTGGAATCCCATATCCAGACCTCGTTGCAGGTATTCCAGAATTTCTAGGAATAGAAAACACTCTACAGGGCAAAGCCCTGGATTCACACCAATCAATATAGGACCTCCAAGTCCTGTAATAAATGACAGAGGAAGACTTCTTCCTAGCTCTAATAAGAGTCTGAATAACCACATCAGAAAGACCTTCTTCTTTCAAGATGGAGACTTCAGCAGCCATGCCGCCAAAGCCAGCGTTTGTAAATTGGGGTAACAAAGTTGACCCTGAGTGATGAGATCTGGAAGAAGAGGCAGATGGAACCGATCCACTGCCAGCCTTACGACGTCTGCGTACCACAGACGTCTTGGCCACCTTGGCGCCACCAGAATTGCTGGCGCCTCCTCCAGTGCTAGCTTGCGCACCACCTTGCTGATCATGGAGAATGGGGGAAACCGATATAGGAACCCCAGATCCTTCCAGGCTAGAGACATGACATCCGCTGCCACTGCCAGAGGATCCTGGGATAGAGACACAAAAGCTGGCAGCTTGTGATTGTGACGAGAAGCAAACAGGTCCAACCGTGGAGTCCCCCACTTGTGACAGAGGAACTGAAAGACCCTTGGATTCTCCCTGGCGAGAACATCCCCTGCTCAGGGAGTCTGCCTCCACATTCTCTATCCCCGGAATGTAAACTGCTGATATGCAAGAACATTGATCTCTGCCCACTGAAGGATCAGAGACACTTCCCGGAGGGCATCCCAACTGCGAGTCCCTCCCTGGTGATTGATGTATGCAACAGCTGTTCGGTTGTCTGACCGAATCTGAACTGGCATACCTTGTAAGAAATGGGTCAGTCAAAGTAGACAAGACGTATGGCCCGAAGCTCTAATACATTGATTGGAGAATGAGCCTCCTGAGGCCCCCACAATCCTTGGAACTGATGCTTCTTCCAGAAGCCCACCCAGCCCACCAGGCTGGCATACGTGGTAACCAGTTCCCAACGCGGAGTCAGAAATGACTTGCCCTTCTGGAGGTTGTGCGATATTAACCACCACTGAAGGTACTGCAAAACGTGGGGAGACAACAGACAAGTCTGATTTTATTGATAGTGGGCACCTGTCCCACTTTGCCAAGAGGAAGAGCTGAAGCGTTCTTATGTGAAACTGGGCAAACGGGACAGCCTCAAATGCAGCTACCATCAATCCCACTAGTCTCATGCCTAGACAGATAGACTGACGAGGGTTGAACAAGGGTTGAACAAGAATAGACGCATCAAGTCCTGATTGAGAACCATTCCAGAATCAGGCCCAGGAAGGGAATTTCCCTGGACGGACAGAGAGAGGATTTGGGGTAACTTATTACCCATGTGAACCTCTCTAGCGTAGAGACCACCATCCTGGTGTCCAACTCTGATTGTTCGAGGAAGGAGGCCGCGATAAGAAGATTGTCCAGAAAAGGCACAATGCGGATGCCCTGGACCCCCGAATATAGCCATCACTCCTGCCAGCATCTTGGTAAAGACCCTTGGGGCCGAGGTAAGGCCGAATGGCAGGGCCACAAATTGATAATTCTGGTCTTCTATCGAGAACCTGAGAAATCTCTGGTGACCCAGAAAATAGGAATGTGCAAATAAGCATCCTTGATGTCTATGAATGTCCCCCCTGACGGAGAGCATCGATCGTTGATCGCAGAGACTCCACGCGGAATTTTCTGAAACGGATAAATTGATTGAGTCTCCTTAGGTCTAGGATAGGCCAAACAGAGCCGCCCTTTTTGGGTACCGTTGGAGTAAAACCCCAAAACCCCTTTCCGCTGGAGGCACTAGGCCGATAACAGCCATGTTTAACAGATTCGCTACTGCTGCCTGCAGTCCCTGCGCAATTGCTGGATCTGACGGCATCCGGGACATGAAAAATCTGGGAGGAGGCCGGGACTCGATTTCCAGTCTGTAACTGGAAGAGACTACTTCCAGAACCCAATTGTCTGATACCTCCTGAACCAGAATCCAATTTTTTCTCCAAAGAGGCGCAATCCCACAAAAGGGAGCGCTGTAAGCGATTTCTTGGCTACAATATCAGCTGCCCACTGCCGCAACCATATTGACCGCCGGATGGCGACTACAAGGCAGAGGTTCTGCTGCACATGAGCAGAGTATCATCTAAGGCAGAAAGTACAAAAAGGTGCAAACATCTCACATCGCTTAAGAGCGGCGTACTCATCAGAGGCCGGATCAAGCCCTGAGTAATTCATTAGGTCTCTCACAACAGACCTAATAGCCACTGTCATGAGTGCCGAAGCACCAACAGGCAGCAAGGCCGAACCCACACTGTAAAAAGCGTGGAACGCCATTTGATCAATACGCTTATCCTCTCCATCTTTAAGTGGAGTGGAGTCAGGAGAATGCAACACAGAGGAATTGGATAAATTAAGCACGGGGCATCCACCCATGAGCAGAGTATCTATTAAAAATCGAATCTCTCAATTAACTAAATATTAATGCATAGATGGCCAGTGTATGCTTGCAAACACATAGGAATTTGTCCTCCGCATTTAACCCATCCGTGCAGTGAGTGTACACATGCCCAGAGCGGTGAGCACAGGTGGTAATGACCAACGCTTAACAGTATCAGCTGGGAAGGGATATTTCTTGTCCCAGCCCAAGGGAATGCCATGAAGCCGCGCAGGCTTCCCCCATTCTTTAAGAATAATATCATAAAAATGCTTTTGATCTGGGAATTCTAACGAGGTTTAGAGGCTCCAAAGAATTCCCCCTTTTTAAGGAGGGACTAATTCAGGAGAAGTAATAATCAAAACCTCAAATAACTGAGAAAGAGCTTTTGGGGTATCCACAACACTTGCTTCACCCTGCTCAATCTCAGTACCAACAAATTGCTGTTCAACAGAAACATCTGATTCCTCATATAATTCTCCTTCTTCTAACTGAGAAGGATCAGATCAATCAAGCAATTCACAATTGTCTGACTCACCTGCCGGAGCGGCATGAGTCAAGTGCTTTTAGCTGAGGCCTTCTTAGGCACAGAGTAGACATTAATCTTTCAAGATGAGCCAATCTGGCACATAAATCAGCATGCGACTCACCACCCATGACAATATCATTGGGGGTACGGACAAGACATGGCAGAGTAGGAGATGAGGCATTAGCCGAAGGCCCTGAAGCCTGGGCCTCAGTTTGCTGCATAATAGTTAATTGTGCACAAGGGACGCAAAGAATTGCGTTATCCCAACAAGGGATGCCCCACATCCAAAACATTGCCGAGTCTGTGCAGAGGGAATTGCATGTCCGTTATGCTGGAATGCCTCCATATGGTGTTTAGTATTATACTATAATTGATTATAGTCGCCAAGTATATATGTGATTTACGCAATTGCTACCCGGGATGCCCCTTTAAATAGTCTCAAGTGGGAGGATTGAAACACAAATGGACCCCCAAATAAGGCTTAAGGGCTTTATATATATATATTTTATAAGGACCAGAAGAAACCCCTTTTTAAATAAGGAGTTTCCACCTACAGAAAACAAAACAGTTACCAAATGCACACAATATAAATAAAAGACAGAAAAAAACTCCCTTCAGCCAAGCTGAAGGGTACTCACAGCCCATGCGATAAGCTCACCTCATGAGGTAAGGAAACAGGAAGTCAAACAGAGCATACCAGGTGCTCTCTTAATAAAAGCATGCCAAGCCCCGCCCACTTCCAGGATCACAAGGCCAAAAATGGAGGGAAAATTCAAATCTAAACACAGCTAGAAACAAAGAGCTTTAATAGGTAAGCAAAAAATGCTGCCTAGACAGAGATAGGAAAATCTACATGAAACATTTCCTATTAAATAGTATAGTAAAACATACATAAGAAATAAAGACTTATTTTATATGTTTCCTTTTTTTTTTTGTGCATGGTGACAAATAAGCCCAGATAACGCCCCCCTTTCCCCCCTCCTTTTTACCCCAGCAGGGTTAAAGGGGAACTAAAGGGGAGAGGGTAGAAATGCACATATCAGGTATAAGGGGATTTTAAAGGGACAAGGGCATCCCACATCGGGACACACCAACCCGGAAGCCGCCTACCCAAATCTGGGTCTCACGGAGGAGTAAAAACTCCTGTATACACCAAGGGTGTATGTATCTACCTTTGCCTGAACCATACAGCCAGGGCTGGGAGGCATACAATATAACCAAACAGGTTTTAAAAATTTCAGACAGAAATAGAGAAAAAAGGGCCGGGAGCAAGCCCGGCTACCTGCAGCTTGAAGGAGAGTCATCTTCTGAATGCTTCGCCGACTGCAGAGACGAAAAGACTGAGGAATAGTGGGAGGAACCCAGTACTTATGGACCAGGAGGGGCTCCTTTTTTCCATGTCATCTCTGCAAGATCGCCCTCTACAGGCCGGGGTCCCAAGTGTTATGGATATCGGGAAGTGGGGGGTGTGACATACTAGGAATAATAAAGCTTGTGGGAGAAATAGACAAGGGGTCCCAAGGTGGTTCCTCCCCCCCATATAGGCTCACCATTGCCTATGGCCGGCTACCCTTTGGGACAGGGTCTGCGGCCCAGAGCATAGCTCTACCGAACGCCTGACTCTCGGCGTTCCCCTACCGTCACCTGATCCGTAGCCGAAGGCTGGGAGGCAGAAGGGTCCACGGAAAAAGGTGGGAATAGGGCTGCAGCAGCTGACAGGCTTGGGATGCCCCGCTTGTATGTGATATCCATGGAGAGAGATAGCATCCATCTTCGCAGCCAGACTGCAATTATTAGGGAAACAGATGCCTTTATATGAGCCGGGAGGAGCCACAAGTTTCGTCTTGCAGTCAACTGCACCACCTTTTGGAGGATAACCCAACTGTCAAGAATGGAGCAACCCGAGCAGGACACCAGGAAAAGGGCATCAAGAAATGCAGGAGGGAGTGTGCCATAATGGAATAATAGCTTTCTCCATTTCCGCTGCATTGACACCACTGTGCATAGGGGAGTACGCGCATCCTCCATTGACTGTAGCTCCCTCTGCACAGTGGTGTCGCTGCAGAGGAGGAGGAGGGAGTGATGCCCGACTGGAGACTGACATCGGGCAATCTGGTGTCTTTGCACTGGACTAGCAGTGATAGCCTGCACGGGATGAAAGGTGAGCACAGTGTTTTTTTTTGTTTTTGACAGTAGCCAAAGCCTATACATACACCTTGTGCTCTTAAGAGTACATACTACGAAACAGTATGTAGCCTAGCATACCTGGATCACCGAGGCCTGGCGCTGAAACATCCAGAGCAATACAACTGCCTTAGTATCAAAAGTATTAATCCAAAATAGCACGACCTTAAGGCAGAGACCCCATCGAAAGCATGTAGATTCTTATTAATTCTTATGAAAAGGAACATTTGAACACAAGAAAGTAAACCCAACCTTCTTAAAGCGGACCTTCACTCTGAATAAGAGTCTATCTTATATGTTTCCCACACCCTGTACATACAGATTGTCCACATTAAAAATCATCCTACCTGCATCTACTGCATGTTATGAGCCTTTAAACATCCAAGATGGTGGCTTATGGAAGCCGCCATCTTATCAGGCAGCCTGCAAATAGGAAGTGCCTCCTGACTGTGCTGCTCTGCATTCTGGGATTGCTGATCTTTACCTGACCCCAGCTCTGCTCTGTCTGAGCAAAGCACAGCTATAACCCGCCCCCCTGTACCTTATCCCACTCTCCTCTCCTCAGTAAGTGTGATGCTTCTGAGTCAAGATGGCGGCGCCCGTATCCTAAAGTCCTGTACAGAGTTGCAGCCCAGTGGGGGAAAGAATAATAAGTTAGTGACTAAAAACGTAAAATATATTAATTTTAGATGCTGGGGAACCGTTTTTTAAGAGTTTGGGCTTTTCATTAAATCACGCTGAAGGTCCGGTTTAATAAAAGAGACAAAAGAAAAAAAACACAATTTCCATAAAAACATAGGACTACCTTGTTCTTGATTAAAGTAATTGGCAAGTCAAAAGTTAAAAAATAAATATCAGTAGCTTACATTATATTGAGGCACTCTAACGCTCTCCTTCCTGCTATGTATGTGTCCTAGTGAGGAAATCACTTCCTCATTCAGCTTTCAGTCTCTACCACGCTGACCTGGTCCTTCAATCAACCATCTGATTAGCTGCCCCTCTCTGCAGCTATGAAACCCTGCCCTTCTCTTTGGTCACACTATGTGCTGGCAGTGATAACTAGATGCACAACAATGGACTTTTTTTTCTATGTTATATGTAAAGCGCACAGTGTGCTTACATCTCATCGCTGTTGCCACACCCACTGTTTCTCATTTTTTCTCTACATCTCCAATGCTCTAATACTTTTACTAATAACTTAGGAACTACAGGATTTAAGGATGTAAACATCTAAGGATGTAAACTGATTGATGATTGGGACAGTGCAACGTGTAGCTCGAGACAATAGGAAAACAATCGGGCGATCGCCTTTAGTATAACTTTCTTGTCATATAAGATAACCTGACTGACAAGATGGTCCACTCCAATATTCGCCAAACAAAACTAATTGCCAATAGAAAACCAATCTTTAGATCCAGCTCAATATCCGCCAAACAAAAACAATTGCCGAAAACAAACCTTTAAAGTCAACAGTGTTATAGGGAACTTCTGTCAGAGGCTCAATGCTAACACCACCAACCTTTAGACCTAAAAGAAAATAACACAGTGGAGAGCTCAGAAACTCGAGCCACAGAAAGACTAACAGGACTGTCCAGTGGCCTCACACCAAGCTACAAAGGCCCTTAAAGTGGACCAAAACCCACAGAGATCGGCCTAGGAATCTAAAGGATTCCCGGGCCGACTGATTCCCTCTCCCTGGGGCATCCAGAATCAGGGTGCCCCGCTGTGTGAAACCCCCCAGGTCGCCCATAAACTTCCCTCCTTACCCGGTCCAACGGCGCATGCGCAAGCACCCTTTAGCAGGGTGCGTCCCAGGCATTTGTGAATGGCCCGCACGGGCATGCTCCCTGTTAGAGGGTGGGGGGGGGGGTGTGGCCGACAGCGCGTTCGAATGCGCTCGTATTAGACAAGCTTCTGGATGCGGGGGCTCGAGTGGATCCCAGTGTGCTGATTGGACGAGCGGACGCACATGCATTATAGGACCGGGAAGAGGTGAGTTTGTTCGGGCAACCTGGGGGGTTTAACACAGCGGGGCACACCCATCGCAGGCAAGGACCAAAACCCAGTATAGTCAAAATCCTGGGTTTTGATCCACTTTAAAGTGGACCAACACCCACCGCTGATCGGCCCGGTGGGTGTTGGTCAGCTCCCTGCCTGCGGGGCACCCCGATCGGGGGCCGCCGCCTCCTCTCGCGCATCCCTCTAGCAGGGCGCGGGCACGCTCCCTGTAAGAGGGACGCGCAAGAGGCGGCGGCGGGCGCTCTCACCTTGTCCGTCGACAGACCTCGCTTGTCCGTCGGCGGTGATTGGGGGTGCCCCGCGGAATAGTGAAAATCCTGGGTGTTGGTCCACTTTAAATCCAATAGACGGTCCCATATGCAGTGGCAGACTGGGGCCAAAAATCAGCCCTGATATTACAAGTCCGTGGCCGTACAGAGACATCCCTGCTGAGGCCCTAAACCTTGATGCTGGGATATTATTGGGGGCTGGGGTTCCATAGCTTGTGGGTACAGTGGGACTGGGTACAGGGGAATGAGAAGGAGACTAAAGGGGCAGGGATTGAATGTGGATGTAAAAGGCCCCAAAGCAGTGCAGCCCACTGGACATTGTCCCAAGTCTCCCTATGGCCAGTCTGCCCCAGCCCACATGAAACCTACTTATCTGGGAAGCTCCAGCAGACAACCATTTGTCTACCAGTCTGCTGAGCTCAATAGCCATGCCACTACATTCATCTGTAGCTTATGAGTACAGGGTGCCTCAGAGTCCCCTGCGAGAAAATAGCCACCACAGAAGCTCCCTTGCCAACCAAAAAAAAATAAAAATGATGAATGCTCAACTTGTGGCACTACCCCAAGATTAGAGGCCTTGCAATCTACCCACTGAGCTAGCCTAAAGTAGTGGAAAAATGTTTCCAACTCCCCCCCCCCCCCCCCCCCCCCCCCAAACAGTGGGTCTAGAAGCAGTACCAGGAAAAACGTACACCTGACTGAGCCCTGGAGATCACGAGAGTGAGATCACTAGAGGGTTTCTTTAACCGCACTCCGTGAAGAGCTTTATTTTTAGATGCCTTACAGTCCTACTCTTTACCTACACCAATAAATTATAATAGTCCAAAGAAAAAAATGAAAAAAACAGCAATATTTGTCTCTTTTGTTTAAACAACTCTCCTATGTGGTCTATCAGCAAATAGATTTTCTCCCCTCCAAACTATTCTAAGATTTGTTGCTCACCTCTTTCCCAGTGCTGCTTCTTCCCATCAGGCCCCCTACTGGCTGTTAATATCTGAACAAATTCAGTTTATACTTCACCTCAACCTACAAAACCATGCCCCTACACAATCTCCTCTTGTCCTCAGCCCCAATTCCCTTCTCCCACTCTCATCTTCATCTACTTTTCAAGTCTTCTAGACTTTAAAATTCCATTAAAACATACCTATTTATTGCCTTGCCACACTTCAGAACACTTGTCACCAGGGTCTGTCCAGGAACATTTAAAAAAAAAATCTATACTCACATTTTGCCCCCTGCAACTTTTTCAACTTAGTAAGTGAAAAACTTAGTTTGCCCCTCTCTTAATAAAGGCCACTACCCGGGACTTTAGCCTTTAGATTGTAGGGGCATGTTTACTGCTGTATCTGGGGCACTTCTGTCCCACCAGACACAAAACCATTGTGGTCACATTTGAAGCACATAAAAACATGTATTTTAAAGGACAAAATGGCCCAATGATAAAAATCCATATAAATATGTTGGAAGGAAGGAGGAAAAGTCACTTATATACCCGGCATCAAGAAATACCCAGCCAGGCTTGTTTTTTTATTTTAATGAAAGGAAGAGGAAATCAGGGGTGACAGGCTCTGTCACCCATAATACACTAAACCTGACACCCCGGGATCTTGTTCCTGCCAGAAGGAGTTTTATTCAGTCCTGGTGTATAAGTGACCCCTCCTTCTCATTAGCAGTTGTGTTTATATGGATTTTTAACATTAAACAATTTGGTGATGGTGCTCTTTTAAGTATTTACACATTCATCACAGCGCTAGATTGTCATCAATTGACTGAGATTAAGTTAAGATTTACAGCATTCCGGGGGGTATGTGTGGGGTTATGCTGAAACCCCCCCAGACTGTCATTTAGCGGCATGGACCAACACGTCTGCTTTAACTGTGCAACTGGAGAAGTTCTAATCAACATTATCAATAGTAATAATAATAATGATGATGAACCTGATAGATGGAAGCATTGTTTGCTGAAAAGTTTGAGCAAACACAGGCAGCAGCCTTTTTAGGTAAACTGGGGCCATTTCTGGGTCACCCTTCGGCTCACTGCACTCTTCTTCCTCTCGATTAGAGTCCTTTTTCTTTTTTTCATCTCCCTTGTTTACTGGGCACATCCAGTCACCTAAAACCAACAAAACTTATCAGCATTCAAAAAGTATACACAACATCTAATACGTACAAAGTCACAAAGTCAGTATTGACAAACATACATTTTTTTAACAGACCTGGAGATTGTAGAATGGCAACCACTTCACTGTGCCCACGTTCCCTTGCCTTGTCTAAAGGAGTCTTCCCATCCTCATCACGCAAGTCAGGATTAGCTCCATGGCGCAGAAGTGTCTGTAGACAATGACCAGATATGTTATATAGATTACTTTATGGCTTCATCATTATAATTAAACTGGGAAGGGGGGTGAGATGTCCCAGCCAGGGCCACACCCCCAGGGAACCAGGAGACCTGGCCAAGTCACATATCAGTCATTGTAGGGCCTCCTAAATTTATTGCACGAGATCCAATCTAAGGAAAATCTGATGGACTCATCTTTAGGCACCCTCAAACTGTGTGTTTCCAACACACTTCATGGAAATATACAAGTGCAGCAAAAATGGGAAGCAGACATGCTTTTTTATTTCTTGATTTTCATCTGGAGGTGCAGACACCTAATATTCTGTTGCCAGTAGTAACACTAACAATTAAAAGCCTGCTCCCATCAAACCTAACCACACCCCCAGCTGTAACAAGCAATGAGAAATGAGGACCTGACGCCTCACATAATAATCTAGCATATTGTACAAAAACGAAATGTAGTTACATCAACACAGGGCAAGAATTGTGTCTCTAGAAGAAAATCAAGAATTGAAGCTTTTACAAAGTACTCCATAAAATCATGTTTCATTCATTTATCTAGGGACACAGACACCATAGGGAAAACCTAAAGAAATTCCTAATGGGTAAGAAAATTTCCCCTAAAGGATTATTTGTTGCTACCAGGAAGACAGGAACTCCTCTTAAAGTGGACCAACACCCAGGATTTTCACTATCCTGGGTTTTGGTCCACTTCCACGAGGCACCCCGATCAGGGCCCCCCTGCGTGAAACCCCCCCAAAAAACTCACATCACCCCGCTCCTATGGCGCATGCGTGGCCGCTCGTCCAATCAGTGCGCTTGGAGCCGCTGTGGTATGCACGTCCAAGGGACGTACAACCACAGCGGCTCAGAGCACACTGGCGGCCGCATCTCACGCTTCCCTGTAATAGGGGGCACGCGCCCTGCTAGGCGGGAGTTGGACCAGGAGTAAGGTAAGGTGAACGGGGCGTCCTGGGGGGTTTCACACAGCGGGCATCCCGATTTTGGATGCCCTGCGGGGAGGGATCTGATCGGCCTGGGAATCTTATAGATTCCTGGGCCGATCAGGCAGGGCATTGGTCCACTTTAAAGTGAATCTATTCCAAGCATTTAGGAAACTGCAGGGATAAGATTGTGGAGTGTCTAATCCTCAGAGTGCCTCAGAGAACCCAGCTGAACTGTGTCTTAACTGAAGGTCTTGATTTGGAACATGAAAACCAAAAGCTTCTGAAAAGGAAGACATAAGCTTTGGCCTCCAACTTTAGAGTGCCGACTGAGAGGCCAGTATCCAGTTTTGAATGTAGAAAGGCAAAACCCTTTGCCCAAGATAAAATTCAGGGTGAGATTCCAGATTCTTCTCACCACTTATATAAGTAATCAAGTAAACCTGAGCATAGAACAACCTACTGGCACTCAGAAATGTATGTACCATATCCAAAGAAAAGACGACCCTTTTCCTGTAGCACACTGACTTCAACAGCTATGCTGTCAAAGCCAAGAACCCGAAAATTGGATGCCAGAGAAGAACCCTCCATTGCCTGGCCACTGCCAGACTGACATATACATGTACCAGGAACTTCGTATGGAACAGCTTCTTACTTGCTCTTGCATTACACCCAGCAGAGATAAACCTGGTTAAAATCTTACCAGTGCATGAGCAGAACATCTGTCTCTACTAGGTGTTTTTTCTACCCTACTTAATTAGGCCTCTACCTTCCTGTTGCCCCTGTAGACAGAGAAATTAACATACGAGTCCTCTACCTGCAGAAGATCTGAGGGAACATTAGTAAAGCAGAGAGTCTGTGTCCCTGCATTACCCTAAGGATGCCTCAGAAATTCAGACTTCTTTTTTGTTCCATTGCATCTTTCTTTAACATAGAAAAATACCATTTTGTGAATACTCACCTGTAAAATGGGTATTATAAGTATGTCACACACCCCGCTTCAGATAGTCATTACACTTGGGTTATACCGACCTGTAGAGGGCGATCTTGCAGAGATGTCATGAAAAAAAGGGAGCCCCTCCCGGTCCATAAATACCTGGTACCTCCCACTCATTCCCCAGTAATAAGACAGCAGCAAGGAAACAAAGGGACCAGGAAGAGCCAAAATAACCAGTAACAGTAAGAAAGGTTCACCATATAAAGGATCCAAAATACCAAAGGGCGGGGTGAAGCGGGGTGTGTGACATACTTATAATACCCATTTTACAGGTGAGTATTCACAAAATGGTATTATTCTAAGTCACACACCCGCTTCAGATAGTCATTAAACTTGGGACATCCAATAGCAGTGTCCAAAAAGGGCGGGGATCCAAAACAAGGCAACAATGCACAAACTTAAACCACCGCAGCTTGCAGAACTTTGCGGCCAAAAACAGCATCCGCTGAGGCCCGCACATCAACCTTGTAAAACTTGGAAAAAGTGTGAACAGAAGACCAAGTAGCAGCCTTACAAACTTGCTCAACAGAGGCCTGGTGCTGGAAAGCCCAGGACGCCCCAACAGCACGAGTAGAATGAGCAGTAACACGAAAAGGGGGAATCTTCCCCTTGGCAGAATAGGCCCCAACAATGGCCTGGCGAATCCATTTACTAATGGAAGACTTGGCGGGAGCCAAACCTTTCCTAGGCCTGGAGGGCACCACGAAAAAGGCGTCAGTCTTACGAAAAGAGGAAGTAGCCACCAAATAGTACTTCACACAGTGAACCACATCCAAAGAATGCAAGACCCTCTCCTTGTCATTGCTGGGCTTAGGACACAAGGAGGGTAGAACAATGTCCTGATGCCTCTCAAAGTACGGGGCCTGAATGGACAAAGCCGCCAACTCCGATACACGCTGAACGGAAGTGATTGCAACCAAAAAGACAACCTTCTGAGTAAGCATAGAAAGAGCAATATCCTGCAAAGGCTCAAAAGGAGGAGCCTGAAGAGCAGAAAGAACAAACTTCAAATCCCAAACTGGGAGCAAAGGCTTCCTAGGAGGCTGCACATGCTTAACCCCCTGAAAAAAAGTCTTAACCAGAGGATGAAGAGCAAAATACCTTTGAAAGAAAACCGCCAGGGCAGAAACGTGCCCTTTCAACGTACTAAGCTGCAACCCCAAGTCCAGACCACGTTGCAGAAATTCCAAAACCCTAGGGATAGAAAACACCCTGCAAGGCAAAGCCCGGACGTCACACCAATCAATATAAGACCTTTAAGTCCTATAGTAGAGGTAGAGGAAGGCCTCTTCCTAGCACTAACCAGAGTCTGAATGACAGCATCAGAAAGACCTTCCTCCTTCAAGATGGAGGTTTCAGCAGCCACGCCGTCAAAGCCAGCGTTGGCAAATTGGGGTAGAGTAGTTGACCCTGAGTGAGCAGATCCGGCAGAAGGGGCAGATCGAACTGATCCGCTGCCAACCGCACCAAGTCTGCGAACCAAACCTGCCTTGGCCATCTTGGAGCCACCAAGATCGCTGACACACCCTCTAGAGCCAGCTTGCGCACCACCTTGCCTGCCATAGGGAACGGAGGGAACAGGTACAGAAACCCCAGATCCCTCCAGCTCAGAGACATGGCATCCACTGCCAGAGCCAGCGGATCCCGCGAGAGAGACACAAATGCCGGAAGCTTGTGATTGTGACGAGAGGCAAAGAGGTCCACCTCCGGAGTCCCCCACCTGTGGCAAAGTGACCGAAACACCTTGGGGCTGAGAGACCATTCCCCCCGGCGAGATGAGCACCTGCTCAGGGAGTCCGCCTCCGTGTTCTCCACTCCTGGAATGTACACCGCCGAGATGCATGGGACATTGCTCTCTGCCCAAGCAAGGATCAAGGACACTTCCCTGAGGGCACTCCTGCTGCGAGCCCCTCCCTGGTGATTGATGTAGGCGACCGCCGTCCGATTGTCCGACCGAACTTGAACCCGTAAGCCCTGTAACTGATGAGTCAAGTGAGCCAGAACCAACCTGATGGCTCTCAGCTCCAGAACATTGATGGGATCATGAGCCTCCTGAGGCCCCCACAGTCCCTGAAACCGAAGATCCTTCCAAACCCCCCCAACCTGACAGAATGGCATCCGTGGTGACCGTCTCCCAACGAGGGGTCAGAAAGCCCCTGCCCCTCATCAGATTGCTTGGTTCCAGCCACCACTGAAGGGAACGCCGAACCCGGGGGGGCATCAGAAACGACTGATCCAATGACAGGGACGGACGAGGGAGGGACAGAAGAAGCTGAGTCAATAACAATCAAAAGAACCTTGGGCCGAGGAAGGAACACCCTGGACTGAGAAGTATCCAGAGACATTCCCAGAAACGACACCACCCTGGACGGAGAGAGGGAGGACTTGGGGTAGTTGACCACCCAGCCGAATCTCTCCAGAGTGGATACCACAGTCCTGGTATCCAGCTCCGCCCGGCTGAGAGAGGATGCCATAATGAGAAGATCGTCCAGATAAGGCACGATGCGGATACCCTGGGCTCTGAGGAGGGCATCACCCCTGCCAGCACCTTGGTGAAAACCCTTGGAGCCGAGGTAAGGCCAAACGGAAGAGCCACAAACTGAAAATGGCGATCTCCCACCACAAACCTGAGAAATTTCTGATATGCCGGGAAGATCGGAACGTGCAGATAAGCATCCTTGATGTCTATGGACGTCATGAAGTCCTCCTGGCGAAGCGAATTTATGGCTGAACGCAGAGTTTCCATGCGGAACTTCCTGGGACGGATAAACCTGTTGAGGAGCTTCAGATCCAGGATGGGACGAACGGAGCCATCCTTTTTGGGCACCGTGAACAGATTGGAATAGAATCCCAGGCCCCGGTCCAAGGAAGGCACCGGGCAAATGACAGCCATGTCCAGGAGATCTTTTACCACCGCCCGGAGCCCTTGCGCTACCAGAGGCACCCAAGACCTGAAGAATCTGGGAGGAGGCCGGATCTCGAACTCCAGCTTGTAACCGGAAGACACCACTTCCCGGATCCATCTGTCCGAGACCTCCTGGTCAAAGACCTGGGAGAAGTGATGCAGCCGTCCCCCCACCCGCAAGGGTGAGGGCGCGCCCTCATTGCTGAGCCGGCTTGGCAGCGGCTTTGGGCTTAGAGCCCCAGCTGTGACCTGGATGGGCACATCCTCTGCCCCTGTTCCAGGAATCACCTCTGGAGGAGAAGACAGCCGACCCCCTGCCAGCTCTGGCTCCACGAAAGGAAGGAGCAAAGGAAGCCACCCCCCGAAAGGGACAACGTTGCTTCTTACGCTGAGGTAACTTACCCCCTTTTGCGACCGAATCCAATTTTTCTCCAAAGAGCCGCAACCCCAAAAAGGGAAGAGCCGCAAGCGACTTTTTGGACACCAAATCAGCCGCCCACTGGCGTAACCAAACCGACCGCCGAATAGCCACAAGCAAGGCCGAGGTTCTGCTACACATCACCATGGTGTCATCCAGGGCGGCTAGCACAAATGACAAAAACAACTCGCACCGCTTAAGGGCGGTGAACTTATCACTAGCCGGGTCAAGCCTGGAAGTGGACAACAGGTCCCTAACAACCGACCTAGAAGCCACTACTAAAAGCGCCGAAGCACAAACAGGCCGCAAGGCCGACCCGACACTGGCAAAACCATGACAAGCCATCTGGTCAATGCGTTTATCCTCACCATCCTTGAGAGTATAACAGTCAGGAGAATGCAAAACGGAGGTGCTAGACAACCCCAAAACAGTGGCATCCACCTCGGGAGGGGACGACCATCGCTTCACCGCATCCGCCGGAAAGGGATATTTCATATCCCAACCCGGAGGAACACCTGGAAGCCGAGTAGGCCTCTCCCATTCCTTAAGAATAATGCAATCAAAATGCTTTTGATTATGGAATTCCAAAGCGCGGCATAGCCGCCTCAAAGAACTCCCCCTTCTGTGGAAGAGCCACTTCTGGAGGAGATATTGCCAGAACCTCAAACATATGAGCCAGGACCTTAGGGGTATCCCAAGAATCCCCCTGACCTCGCTCGGCATCAGTGCCAACAAACTGCTGATCGTCAGAACCGTCCGACTCCTCGAATAGCTCCCCTTCCTCTAGAGGGGGGTAATCAGACCAGTCCAGTGAATCAAACTCATCAAAATCAGACGCCGGCGTGGCTGGAGACAAGTGCTTTCTCTTAGCCGGGGCCTTTCTGGCAACAGCGCTAGAAGATTTTTCAAGATTGGCCAATCTGGTACACACCTCAGATTGCGACTCCCCACACATGACAGCATCACATGGGGTACGGGTCAGGCGGGGAGGGGTAGGTGAAAAGACTAGCGGCGCAGAACCCGACGCATGGGATCCGGACTGCTGCGTAATAGTCTGCTGCGCGCATGGTATGCAAAGGAATACATCATCCCCAGTAAGGGATACCCCACACCCCGAACACTGCCAGGGTTGCCCCAAGGGGAGCCCGAGCCCAATATCCTGGGAAGCCTCCATATGGTGATTTTATCGGCAGTCGCAATGCCCAAGGGAATTACGTAATATAAGCGACCCGGGATGCCCCTTCTGTGTCCCGCGTGGGAGGATTTATAGGGAGTTCTTAAACTAAACCAGGTACCCTAGGACCGGGAGGACCCTTTAAGATCCAAGAAGGGTCCGCCTGGAATACAAAAAGAGGGACTATCACACACACAAACCCACAGATGCTGTGTACATAAACATATGCCAAGGCACACATACATATAATAGAATATATCAATCTCGTGCTAACATCCCGAATAACCGCCAAGAAGAGAGTGGAGCCCACTGGGCGCTTACGGTAATGGCGTCCTGCACGAGGCGAAGGGAACTTGCAGCAAAGAAGAGGGGCGGGCCGGCGCGAACCGCGAGCTGCGCCCGACCCCGCCCCTCTCCCCTGACACAACGCGGCTCCCGGCCAGTGACCGGGCTCCGCAGCGGCACCAGCAGCACGGAGGAAGGGGGCTGGCCGCAGGATGGCGCCCCGCCCCCTCCGAAACCGCGCCGGAGAGGGAGAAGCTCCCCCGGAGACTGACAGTAACGGCCGGCGGCGCCGCAAACCGCCGGCCCGGCCAAGAAAGCGTACCACATACACACAAGTAGCACAAACATGCACTCTGAGGGTAAAGGAAAACTAATGGGAAAAGCGCCCCCCCCCCAGCTGAAGGGAACAATGGGTGACTGGGGAAGGGGGGAAATAACACCACAAAGGTGTAAGGGCAAGGACAGGGCATCCCCAACCGGGATCACCAACCCGGAATACCGCCTACCCCTTAGTATGGGGTCTCACGGTGGAGCAAAGCTCCTAAGGCACCATAAGGTTCCGTCTACCCTTGCCCGGACCCGCAGCCTAGGCTGGGAGGCTCTTTATTAAAAAAGGGGATTAACAGTAAGTCCAGGCAGAAATAGATCAAAAGAGGGGGGCCGAGAGTTACTCCCGCTACCTGCAAGGAAGAGACATCTTCTGACTTGCTCACCGTCTGCAGAGATGAAAGACTGGGGAATGAGTGGGAGGTCCCAGGTATTTATGGACCGCCCTCTACAGGTCGGTATAACCCAAGTGTAATGACTATCTGAAGCGGGGTGTGTGACTGTAACTGCGCTCACGTGACCCGGCCGGCGCCATGACAAAGCAAAATCCCCTCAGGTTATAGCACCCACAGCCGCGGAGCGCAGTACAAAGCGGCGCGGCAGCTAAAAACACCACAAAATACACAAAAAACTTCAAAACACCACAGATATCACCACTCGCTGCTACCACCCCCCCTCCAGAGTCAGAGGGGGGGGGGGAGAGATGAGAAGGCAGTGGCGAGCAGCCATGGCCAGGGAGGGGGGGCGCATCCCTATTAGGCTCACCATAAAGCCTATGGCCGGCTACCCTTTGTGGTACAGGGTCTGCGGCTTGAAGCGGCGCTCCAGGAGCACTTGACCCTGGTGCTCTTCTACCTACACCCGATCTGTCAGCCGAGGCTGGGAGGCAGTGAGGGTCCAGAAACGGATGGAAATAGACATGCAGGGCCGCAGGCTTGGTTGCCCCGCTCACCTGCGCAAGAGAGAGAGACATTTTCTAAATTCACAGTATCACTGCAGAGGAAACACTGGGAACTCTATGGTTAATCCCGTTTTTATAGGGGGCCGGGACATGCCCCAGCTTTCTGCAGTACCACTGCGCCACCTTGTGGCGGAATAACCCAACTGTTATGAATACCGAAGCAGGCCGTGCCATGCAATAAAGAAAAGAACTTGGAACAGCTAAGCTGAATCCCCAAAGGCAGACTGCTCAGCCCATCACCCAGGATGTAGTTCCTGCTTTATGTGGTCACAGATGAGTGATCTGTACAACAAAATTAGTCTGAAAGGAAAACATTTGGACACTTACTGCTTGAGCAACTTTATCACCCGGCAAGACACGGGTAAAGCTGGACCCCACTGTGTTTAAAAGCAAAATACTCCTTTCCTGCTCTGGTCTAGGGGTTGTGGCTATAGGTGAGCTAAGCAAATCCACATAGATTTCTAGGTCTGTGTATACTACAGCACTCTGTGCCTTCTAAGCCTTTTCACTTTCATTCTAGCTACAGTAACTGCAGAATGAACAGTTTAAGGTATGCAACTTTAAAGCGGACCTTCACCCTGAATAAGTTTATCTTATATGCTCCCCACACCCTGTGCATACAGATTGCTCACATTAAAAATCATCCTTTCTGCATCTACTGCATGTTATGAGCCTTTAAACATCCAAGATGGCGGCTTACAGAGCATCAGGCAGCCTGCAAACAGGAAGTGTCTTCTGGCTGTGCCGCTCTGCATTCTGGGATTGCTGTCCTTTCCCTGACCCCAGCTCTGCTCTGGCTGTGCAATCGCTCTCCTCTCCTCACTATGTGTGATGCTTCTGAGGCAAGATGGCGGCGCCCGTATCCTAGAGTCCTGAACAGTGTTGCAGCCCAGTGGGGGAAAGAATAGTAAGTAAGCAACTAAAAACTTAAAATATATTAATTTTAGATGCTGGGGAATATGTTTTTAAGGGTTTGGGCTTTTCATTAAAGCATGCTGAAGGTCCGGTTTAACTATCACTCCTTTATTTCTAATGATTACTATTTCTATATGCAGATCATACTAGCAAACAGTGCCGTGTCAGATCACAATGTCAGAAGAGAGGTCAAACGAATAATGTAAATATAATCCGTCCATTGAAACCTCCGGTTGCCCTGAAAGGATTTCCTAAAGCTATGTCACACAGTTGACCCAATTCCCTATGATGGGCTTAGTCTGGTAAGTAAAAAATCCATGTGAATCTCTGCACCTTTGCCACCTGAGGTCGCCCAAAGCAAGCTGCATAATGTAGCGAAGATGACCTCTGACCCCTATTTACATCTGCTCCTCGCTCACACAGGAACTCCACCTACAAAGAAAAAAAAAAAGAAGAAAACGTTTTAAAAAGGGGTAAAAACTAAACAAAGGGACTTCTGATAAATAATATATCATAAATGCTCACCATCTCCTGTGTGCCAAAAGCAGATGCCCAATTTAGTAGAGTCTGGCCAACATCATCCATAAAATTGACTTCAAAGGCTGACAAACAGAACAGTCATAAAAAACAAGACAGACAGACTGTATTGTTGTTCACCACATCCCCTTTTCTGAATTATAAACCGTACAACAACTCACAAGAAATGATCAATTTCTCTATAAAATGCACACATGCAGTAACAGGTTACATTGACAAAAAAAGAAGAGAGGCTAAAAGACTCCAGGGACATCGAGTAATTGCTCCTAGGGGATGCCCCACTCTGTGGACCCCCCTCTCCCGCAGTGGGCCGCAATTGCTTACCTTTCCGTCAGTCCCTCACCGCAGGAGGCATCTCCGTGCTCAGGCATTCAGATAGGCTGGATGCGGGGAGTGTGCATACATCCCGGGGATGTGGTTGCCCCCAATCCCTATGCCTGTGTATTAGTATGCACAGCATAAAGCGTTGATAGGACGAGAGCTTGCGCATGCGTTATGGGAATGGTGGAAAGGTGAGTTGAGTGGGTGATCTAAGGAGGATCACACAGCAGGGCATCCCAAATCGGGAAGTCCCAGGAGGGAGGACTAATCATCGGGATATTCAAAATCCTGGTGATTGGTCCACTTTAATGTCCATGGCAAATGGAATACCATCTCAGGGCCACCCTATGAATGGAAGGCGCTCTGTGCAAGACTAAATGATCGTGGTGCCCCCCTCCCCCCCCCCACCCAAACACACTTCTGCACTTACTCACTAGTGGCCTACTGCCCCACATAGTTGCCAACAGCCAATGGGGGTCACTGAAAGTCCCCTGCGTATAACATAGCATCAAGCCAGATACAGGTACCCTCTTGCAGAAGCGTTTCCTAGCCATGTGACATGGCAGCTGGTGGGAAGGCAATGCATAAGTGGGGGCATTCTTCCAGCATCAGGAATGATGCTAGGGCCAAGTGGACCTGTTAGTATGCACTGAAGTGTACAAAACCTGTATTTGCTGACCCTGAAGTCTAAAGGACTCCGGAGCTTGCTAACTTCCTATCCCTGGTGCATCCCAATGTGGGTGTGGAACCACCCAAGATAATCAGTATACCTACTGTACTTACCTTGTAAGCAATGGTGCATGCACTGGAGGGAGATTGGGGATGACAGCTGCGGCCTGTTTCCTGTACCAGGCTCTTTGGACAAAAAAGTTCTATGCCCTGCATTAATATGCACAGCATAGAGTGCCGATTGGATGCACCTAGTGGAAATGCTGGCAATCCCAGGGGGGGTTCATACAGTGGGAGGCCCTGGACATAGGGAATTAGCCAGTTTGATCCATTTTAAAGCAGGCAGGTGCACATGGCACCCCATTATTCTGACCCAACCAAATGTGCATCCCAGCAGTTCCAATTGACAACCTCCCACCCCCAAAAAATACAATGGCAGAGGTGAGCAGGCACATGGCGCCCCTCCTCTCAACCCAGGACAAATTGTGGGTGGTCAGGCTTTCCAGGATGGCACCACTGGGCCCTTAAATCAGATCTTACTCCTGTTTATTTATATGTTGAAATAAAATGCAGTTGTGCGATTCCTGCTCTATAGAACACAAAAAACGGAATTGTTTACCCATTCTCTCACACACAAATGTAAAAAATAAATATTCATATGCATGAACAAAAAATACAATTCTGTTAAATACTCACCTCTAGAATTGATATTATAAGTATACAGTACGTCCTGCTCCAGATAGATTACTTGGGTTATCCTCCGCCAGATGGCGCTGCACTGCAGAGACATGCAAAACAGGCTCCTCCCGTCCCCTCAAATACCAGGGACCTCCCACAAATCCCCAGCATTGAAAAGCAGTGAACAAGAAGCCGGGAGAATTTAACCACCAAAAACTGGTAACTATAACAATGATAACAATAATAACAATCACGATACAGGGGATCCAGAATAATGCAAAAAACCAGGGTGGGGTGGAGCAGGACGTACTGTATACGTATAATATCAATTCTACAGGTGAGTAATCACAGAATTGTATTATTCTTAGTATACAGTACGTCCTGCTCCAGATAGATTACTTACACTTGGGACATCCAATAGCAGTGTCCATAAGCAGGGTGGGATCCCCAACAAAAGGTAACAGCAGACAGTTTAAACCACCGCCGCCTGCAAAACCTTGCGGCCAAAAACAGCAGCAGCTGAGGCCCTAACATCAACCTTGTAAAACTTTGAAAAGGTATGAACAGAAGACCAAGTAGCGGCCATGCAAACTTGTCCAACAGAAGCCTGGTGCTGGAAAGCCCAAGAGGCACCAATAGCACAAGTAGAATGAGCAATAAGGTGGAAGGAAGGATTCCTCCCCTTAGCAGAATAGGCCTGAATCACAGCCTGACGAATCCATTCGCTAATAGTAGACTTGGCAGGAGCCAAACCCTTCCTAGGACTGGAAGGGACCACAAAAAGAGCATCAGTTTTACTGAAGGACACAGTGAAAACCAGGTAATACTTCAAACACCTGACCACATCCAAGGAATGCAGAACCCTTTCCTTAGCGTTGCTAGGATTAGGGCCCGAGGAAGGAAGAACAATAACCTGAGTCAAATGAAAAGCAGACACCACCTTAGGCAGAAAGTCCGGCTTAAGGCGGAACACCACCTTATCCTGGTGTCTCTCAAGGAATGGGGGCTGGATAAACAGCCGCCAGCTCAGACCCACGCCTAACCGAAGTAATAGCCACCAGAAGACAACCTTGAGGGTAAGTCCAGCCAGAGCAGCATCCTACAAGGCAGACAAGACCAAGTTCAAATCCCAACAGGGACCATAGGTTTACCAGGGGGACGCACGTGAGTGACCCCTTGAAAGAAAGTCTCAACCAAGAAAAACTGAGCCAAGACTTCTGAAAGAAGGCAGACAGGGCAGAAACCTGACCCTTCAGAGTACTGAGTTTTAGACCCAGCTCCAACCCATGCTGTAAAAGCCCCAGAACCCTGGGGACTAAGAACACCCAACAGGGAAGAGACCTAGACTCACACCAAACAAGGTAGGTACGCCATACCCTATAATAGATGGAAGAAGAAGTTCTCTTTCTAGCCTTCACCATGGTCTCAATCACCGAGGCAGACAAGCCTTTCTCCAACAAGAAGGAGGTTTCAGCAGCCAGGCCCTTAGAGTTTGTAATTGGGATGGCGTAAGGGGCCGTGAGTGAGCAGATCTGGCCCTCCTGGCAGAACGTACTGATCTAATGCCATTGTATTCAACCTAGCCTGATGTAGAGCCTGGGAAGTGATGAGGACGTCCAGGTAGGGCAGCATGCGGACACCCTTGGTCTCATTAGAGACATCACCCCAATCAGCACCTAGGTGAGCACTCTGGGAGCTGAAGAGAGGCCAGATGACAAGGCCACAAATTGGCAGTGTTGGTCTTCCAACGCGAATCTGAAGAACCTTGGTGTCCTGAAGACACAGGGATGTGAAAATAAGCATCTTTGATCTCCACCGACGGCATGAAGCCCCAGGGGCGCAAGGAGCTGATGGCCGAGCGCAGAGTTTCCATGCAAAAACCTCCTGTACCTGACGATTTGCTGAAGATCTGTGAATCCAGAATGGGCGAGACTGACCCATCCTTTTGGGGAACTGTGGAAAGATTGGTGTAGCATCCCTTGCCTCTGTCTGTTGAGGGAAATCTGCAAGTGACCCCCAGACCCCGCAGGTCTTGCACGGACTGCGCCAACACCTGAGCAGAGGCAGGGACCAGGAGTACCCGGGACCTGATAATCTTGGGGGAGGCCGCACAGCAAACTATCTTGTAGCCGGAGGACACTACCTCCTGAATCCACCAGTCTGAGACGTGATGCCTCCAGACATGAGTAAGGTGCCGCAGCCGTCCCCTCACCCTGACGGGCGAGGGCGCCCCATCATGCTTGAGGGGACTTGGGAGAAGATTTGGGCTTAGCCCCCCCGGAGGAGCCAGGGCGTTGTCTGCTGCTCCTGGGGCAGGAATCTGCGCGAGCCCCCGCGAAGGACACCCCTGATTCCTGTTTAACACCATGGTAGGGGGTAGAAGGGGTGCCCTGGTCCCGAAGGGGCCGAGACAGCCGCCTGCGCTGGGGTAACTTACCTCTCTTACCAAACAGGTCTAGACGGGCCCCAAACAGACGTAGCCCCTTAAAAGGAAGCCCGGTAAGGGTCTTCTTCGCAGCATTGTCAGCACCCCACTGTCGCAGTCACACCAGGAGACGTATAGCCACCACTTGGGCAGAAGTTCTTGCACACATTCTGATGGTGTCATCCAATGCTAATAGGATAAATTTTACAAACACATCACAACTGGAGAGTGCATTAAACACCTCCCAAGGGAGATCATCAGGGGCACGATCAAGCATTTTTCTGATGAGGGTTCTAGCGGCCACAGCAGTAATGGCAGCGGCACAGACCGGACGCAGCGCCGTCCCCGCACATGCAAAGGCGTGGGAGGCCAGCAGGTCAATGCGCCGGTCCTCAGCATCCCGAAGGGTAGTATAATCAGGGGGATGCAAGACAGGGGTGTTAGATAGCCCTATGATCGGGACATCCACCTCGGGGGGGGGGGGGATGACCAACATTTAACCACCTCAGGGGGAAAAGGATACTTCCTATCCCAATCACCTGGAACCCCGGGAAGTTTACTGGGGCACTCCCATTCCTTGAGCACAAGGGTATGGAAATGTGCCTGCTCTAGGAATTCCAAACGTGAAGTTGCTGTATGGAAGCGCTCCCCTCTTTGCCTGGGAGCCTCACCAGGGAGAGAGATAGACAGAACCTCAAAGATCTGGATCAATAATCTGTCAGTGTCATCCTGGGCCCAGGGGTCAGGGCCAGAATCGTCATGACCCCTCGGTCTCTCATCAGATGAGTCAGAAAAGAGCTCCCCTTCATCAGAAGGGGTATAGCCACCCAGATTCATAAACTCCTGAGATCCCAAAGGGAAAACAGTAACACAAGGCGTCAAGTGCCGCTTCTTACCAGGGCCCTTACGCGCTAAAGACCTCGCAATAATCTGTTCAGCCGTAGGCAGTCTAGAAGACAAATCAGGCGGAGAATCCCCACTTGTAAGCGACTCAGCAGGAGTGAGATTTAAGCTTGGGGGAGTAGGTGAAGTGAAACGAGGTGCAGCCACTGGCAGGCCAGATTGCAAGGCCAGCGCTTGCTCAGCACAGGGTACGCAGACCCGTGCCCTGTCAGCGTCAGCATGGGGTTGTCCACATGCCATACACAGCCGGTCTTGTCCCAGGGGGACCCCGGTTACATTATCCTGAGATGCCTCCATATGATGATTTTTAGGCACAATATGCCAGTGGGGATTGATGCTATAAAGTAACCCTGGATGCCCCAATGACCCGCTAGGGCAGTGGGAGAATTTTACAGGGCCCGACTATCAATTACAACAGGCCGGGAGAAGCCAATGGATTCGCCCGTTCTGAAAGACACAATGAGAAGAAAAGGGGTGTCAGAACCGAAAAACACTACAATGAGTATAAAGCCGCCCGCGAGGGCACTTACGGACCACTGTAAGTAAGAACGTCACACGTGCGCGCGGCCTGACAACATGGCGCCGAGTACCTCGAAGGGCGGGCCATAGCGGGCAGTGGCGCAAAGCGCGCCAAGCCAGGCCCCTCCCCCCTGATGGGCGCAAAGTCCAACAAGCAGCCGATGAGGACGCCGAAGCGTCTGAGGTAACGCCGCCACCCGGCGCGAAACATCCAAATGAAAGAAAAAGGCGCGCGCGGTAGCGGCATTTGTCATGAGTAAAAAGACGAGTCAGCGCGGCGGCTGACACCACATATAAAGTCAAAAAGACATTACAAAAGGCCATATGCGCGTAATCACGATACACTGACACCCACACACACCCCCCTTTCTTTCCCCCCGAAGGCTACAGGGAGAATGAGGGAGGATGGCGGCCCTTTGTACAGGACCCACCGCTACCGGGGCATGGGACAGTAATGCGGAAGGGGCATCCCATAAAGGCTCACCATCAGCCTATACCGCCTACCCCTTCGGTGGGGGACTGCGGTGGAGCAGCGCTCCATAAGCACGCATGGTGCCGCCTACCTTCACCCGACCAGTGCAGCCCAGGCTGGGAGGCACATCATCACAAAGGACGGGTGGGAATAGTCCAACAGGGCCGCATGCTGATAGCCCCGCTCACCTGCGAGAGAGTGATAACTTCATGTCTTCGCAGTCAGCACTGCAGAGAAATCTGGGGATTTGTGGGAGGTCCCCGGGTATTTGAGGGGCCGGGAGGAGCCTGTTTTGCATGTCTCTGCAGTGCAGCTCCATCTGGCGGAGGATAACCCAAGTGTAAGTACTATATCTGGAGCAGGACGTACTGTATACTAAGAATAGTATACTAAAATTCAGACATCAACTGGAATCTTTTCTGCACATCATTTAAATACCCCCTTCAAACAAAACATATTTACCTCCAGTGTCAATTGCATCTATTAATGCATCTGTATCCTTGCTACGTATGCAGTCAATGAGTTGACGGTGGGAGCGCTCTCCGGAGCTGTCTAATCTTCTTAGCCCTGGGATACGGCCAGTAGAGCCGGCACTAGATTTTGGCAAAGCTTTGCGTCCTTCAAATAGTAGCACCAATAGCAAATCTACGAGACGCATTGTGTCCAGCACACATCTCTCATCACCCTGCAAAGCACTCTCCATAGAGTCTAATAACTCTGCACGAAGCAAATCCTGTCAAGGAAAGAAAGACTGCGTGTAAACCAGACTACACTGCACAAGATTTGACTGTTTTTTTTTTTTTTTTTTTAAGCTGACCTGTTTGTGGCAATACCTTAAAGTGGAAGTCCAGTGTTCAAATAAACCCCCCCCCCCCGCCCTGCCTCTCTCCCCCAATGTTGAGGTTGTGTGGCAGAGGGGCGGTTGCAAGAAAGAAAAATATCCTACTTCGCCTCTGTCCTGCGCTACTACCGGCGCCCCTGCGGCAGCTCCTACTCCTGTCTGCCCATTCAATTTAATGGGGAAACATCTCTGTCCTTCCTGTTCAAGATGGTGGCACCCATGACCCCAAGTGCCAGGAGAGTGGTGCTGGATACCAGACGAGGCAAGACGTTTTAAAGTTTTAAACGTTGTAGCCCCTTGGCCAGCTTCAGAATAGGGGGGAAGCTCATTCTAACACTGGGATTCCACTTTAAGAGAAAGAGGATATCTAGACAAACATTTCGATATAAAGCTTGATACAAAAAAAATTAATAAAACAAAAACAGAGAACCTTGGTTACAATTTCATTATAGCAGTCTCTATGCTTTGTGATGTGTGCAGCTACCTTAAAAGATACCTTAAAATGTACATTGCCAAACAACTGTGTCCTAAAAAAGTGGACCAAAACCCAGGGTTTTTAATATTCTGTGTTTAGTTCCTTGTGGGAACAGGTTTTGTCAAATCCCGCATTGAGAAACCACACCAGGCGCCCAATACAAATATCTCACTAGCGTTCCCACGGCGTAGGCACGGCTCTTTGGCCATGCATATAAAAGTGCAGCAAACAAAACTATACGGTTGCTTAGCCATGCTCGCGACTTTATGGCTGAGCATGGCCCAGGAGACAAGAGATGCCACTGCCGGCCACAGATGCGCTGTGGGTTGGCCGGCCAGGTAAGTATATTAAGCGACTGGCAGGGTTTCAACCAGCTGGGCATCACAATTTGGGTATTTAACCGGACCCAGTGCCTTATAGGAGCTAGGTCCGCTTTTGGTCAACTTTAAGCTGTTATCCAAGTTTATTATTATTATTTTTTCCTTACTTCAGCAATTGTGTGTTTTATGGAAGAAGTTCTGACTAACTAAACTGTTGCTATTAGCATCCGTACACCAAGAACTAAAAGGAGAGAGAGGTGAGCCCTGTACACACAGAACGCTGCTGCTAGTGCCAATGACTGAAAAGGATGCTGGGATTAGTAGGAAATAAATGCACAGCGCAATGCCAAACTACACCCATCTGGCAAGGCAGACAACAGACCTACACTGAAGGTGTATACAGGAGATGCGGAAACCAGGTACTCTGGTATGGGAGAATTACATTACTAAATATAGCTTGTTAAATTAAATCCAATTATTAAACTAAATGCACATTCGATCTTCCCTGTTAAAAAGGGAAAGTAAAGTCAAAAATACTTTTCTTCCCTAATACTATTCCTAAAACCAGCAGTATGGGGACAGCCCGAGCAGGCGTTGGGCTTGCCTATACCGGTTACAGTGAACACATGACTGCCAATAACCAGATATGCTCACCAGCTCTCTGGGCAGCTTCTGTGCACACTCCTGCTCCCTCACTGATTGGCACTGCCAACGCATCAGTTTCTGGGTTGCAGCTAAGCTGGGAAGGGCATATCATGGTGCAGCTTTATGATTCATGAGCAAATCACCAGGGGACAGAGTAGCTGTAAGGCCACTTTTGTGCGTGGTCCTGGGGGAATGATATTGAAAGCAGGGCCATTGCTTCAGTAAGTGGAGGAAAAGCACCTGGAACAGCTATCAGGCAAACTGCTAGCGTCCTTATTATTGCCTTTGAGTTTACAGTCCTTTTCATCACTGTACAATGCAAATATCCGGAACATAAAGTTGAAAAAGAACCAGAATACAGAGCAATCTTAATTGTTGGACATCATGGGGCTCTCCTGAGTAAGACAGAATACTTTAAAGCACTACAAGGTGGTTCTTCTAAAGTGTATATAATAATCAGCACTTGTCATTTCTCAAAGGGTTTTTTTTTTTAAACAAGATTTAAAGTGGACCAAACATATTGGTCCTTGCCCCCAGGGCATCCTGATCTGGGATGCCCCGCCTTGTGAAACCCCCGCCTAGTAAAGCTCACCTTTCTCTGGTCCAACAGTGCATGAACAGACACACAACCAATCAGTGTGCTTGGCTGTGCTTGTTAATTTCAGCTAAGAATCGGCTAAGGGCTAAATCTAGCTAAAAGCAGCCGAGTGCGCCAGCGGCCACGTCCTCGCCAGCAGGGTGTGTACCCATGCTGGCCATTCACAAACGTCTGGCCCAGGCCAGGCTAAAGTTATAGCATAGTGTCGCTGCAGCCCGCACATGTGCTGTTGGATTGGGGAGCAGGTAGGTTTTCTGGGGACTCAAGTGCTTTCACACAGCAGGGCAACCAAAATCGGCAAGCCCCGGGGTTAAGGAATCAGGGGGCCCTGCAGTCTTATAGATTTCAGGGCCTCCTATGTTGGGTTTTGATCCACTTTAAAGAAAACATTTGTCTATAAATCCTCTTGGATTTTACTTTATGCAGACAAGGCACGGCATTTCTTTCCTAAATAAAACACTTAAGAATTCCATCACAACATACATGTGTTACCACCGGAGATCCGCGGCACAGCGTGGAAAGAAGACTGACAATTGTGGAGACCTGGTTGCTGATCTTGGAGTCTCCTGAAGTTGAAGGGCCACCACTGGTGCCTCGTCCTGGTTTGCAAGCGGAAGAAGGACCAGAGACAGTTCCGCCAGCGGCTGCCATACGGGATAACAATTCTTCAGTAAGCCCATGTTGAGCGAGCGGTGCTGGATCCACACCTCTTCTTGTAAACCGATCTGCTAGTGAGGCAAAACAACGAAGAGCCCCATCTGAAACCTACATAAAAACAATGAAAAAGAAATAGTTTTACCCTTCTTGACATCCTTAAAACTTAATTTAAAATACACCTTACTGTGGAATTCTCTCTGTTACCTGATGATCCTCATGTTTTAAAAGGCTTGAGAGGGACTCCACACAAGTTTCTAAAGAAGCATCCTGTGGCTCCATCTTTCCACAAAGCCGGGACACCACTGCCATCGCAGAATGCAGAGTGTCCTTATGAACTAGATGCCCACTGTCACGTATGAAAGTTAGGACACAATTCAGACCACCTGCCTCAAACACTGCTCCTGATTCACGTGTACAGATTAACTCCAGCACCTGTGGAAAAAACATCAAATTAAGCATAAAAATAAAAATATTCAGACATAATGGAGTCGATTCAGAGCCAAGTGAGAATTCTCACTCCTTTTTTAAGAGAGAAATGCCATTGACTTTTATTGTCAACCTTGAGGCTGATTCAAAGCCAGGTGACAATTTACACACGGTAGGCAATGAAAGTCAATGGTAGTATTCTCTCCTTAAAAAAAGAGTGAAAATTCTCACATGGCTCTGAATCAACTCCCAATATGGAAGTTGTACACTGAAAAAATTAACTTGCCATCTAAAACAAGCTTTTTAAGTTTACCATAGTTAAACTTAGAACTCTGGCTTTTAGCTTGTTTTGCAGAGGGGGCATAGGGATATTTTTCACTGCACACCCGAATTCTACCACACCTCACCCGCTATGGATATTCTACAAAATGTCCTGTCTAAAATTAGACAGATTAAAAGTCCAAGAGGTATGAGAAGCAATGCATGTCTGTGCATACTATAGAGTGAATGTCCACTCACCTGATCAGCACTCCCGCACCGCTGATTGTCCTCCTGCATCTGAATAGCCTCCCGCAGCCCTGGTTCCGGTAGGCAGCAGGAGGACAATCAGATGCAAGACACAACGGCGAGGGGGTGCCAGTAACGTTAGTAAGAACAGCAGGTAATGGTTTCTCTACGAGTCCTTCAGGATGACCCACAGAGAGAGCAGTCCCTTCACCCGGGGAGGAAACACAAACTGAAGAGGTTAAAACCCAACCCCTCACCCCCACCTCAATCTAAACCAAGTAACAAAGGTATACCGTAGGACAATGGGAGGGAACCAAGGGTTCATCCTGAAGGACTCGTAAAAAACCATTACGGTAAGTCTAATGGGGATTTTCTTCAGGACGACCCACGGAGGGGATAAGTAATTATACCATAGGGGTGGGAAGCTGCAAATAAGACCCTTCTACCAAAGGCCTGATGTTTTGCAGAAAGGATATCTAGTCTATAGTGCTTGAGGAAGGTGTGGGGTGGAGACCACATTGCTGTTTTACAGATCTCTTTTATAGAGGCTCCCGTCCTCTCTGTCCAGGAAGCCGACATAGCTCTTGTTGAATGTGCCGAGACCTGTGGAGGAGGAACTCCTCTGGATGTATAAGCCTGCACAATAGTCTGTTTTATCCATCTGAGATTAGTGGATTTAAAAGCAACTAGGCCTCTTCTCTTCCCGATGAAAATTATCAAAAAGGTGCTCTGATACTCACCACTTTCTAGATCTCTCCAAATAGATGATTAGGGGTTTTCTCACATCTAAAATTGAGAGATCTTTCTACTTGCCGTAGCAGGTAATGTCGGGAGTCCTATGTCCTGGGACCTATTGAAAGAAGTAGCAATTTTCGGAAAAAACAAAGGATCGGGTCTTAATATGGCCTTGTCTGAAAGAATTGTGCAGTACAGTTCCTTCACTGACAGAGCTTGCAGCTCACTTACCCAGGTACCCAGGATGATGTGATAGCCAAAACAAAACTTCAAACACAAAAACTTTTTCTGGTACTTCCTCCAGTGGCTCAAACGGAGATTCCAGTAGCCATTTCAAAACAATGGTTTTGTCCCGTGTCAGAGAAAACGTTAAAGGGTCCTCACATTTTATGGGTAACTGCCTTAGAGAACCGATTAATTAGTTGATCCTGTCTCAACTAAAAATGGATAATGCTGAAATCTGAGTGTGGGACATCCAAAAGCAGTGTCCATTAGGGCGGGATCCCCAGTGCGGAACAGCATGTAGTTCATTGCACTACCGCCTGAAGCACCTTTCAGCCAAAGACAGCTGAGGCCCTAACATCAACCTTGTAAAACTTGGTAAAGGTATGAACTGAAGACCAAGTGGTGGCCTTACAAACCTGTTCAACAGATGCCTTGTGCTGAAAAGCCCAGTGGGCACCAATAGCTCTAGTAGAATGAGCTGTAATACGAAAAAGGGGGTTCCTTCCCCTTGGCAGAATATGCTTGCACCACCGCCTGTCTGATCCACTTACTGAGGGTGGACTTGGCTGGTGGCAAACCTTTCCTAGAGCCCTCTGTTAGGACAAAGAGCAAATCCGATTTCCTGAGGGATTCAGTCGCAACCAGGTAGTACTTAATGGCTCTGACCACATCCAAGGCATGGAGGGTCCTTTCCTTAGAATTAGTCGGCGCTGGACACAAAGAACGTAAGACAACTTCCTCGTTAAGGTGAAAGGGAGACACAACCTTAGGCGAAAAACCACCTTATCCTTATGCCGCTCAAAATAGGGAGGCTTCAAACAAAGCGCGGCCAGCTCAGATACGCGATGCACCGAGGTGATCGCTACCAAAAAGACCTTTAAGAGTCAAAATAGACAATGCAAAATCGCACAAAGGCTCGAAGGGAGGACCCTGAAGAGAGAAAGTACCAAATTCAAGTCCCAAACCGGTATTACTGACTTACACTGTGGACGGACATGGGTGACTCCCTGGAAAAAAGTCTTGATCAACCTATGATTGGCAATGGATCTCTGGAAAAAGATGGCTAAGGCCGAGACCTGGCCCTTGAGGGTGCTCAGCTGGAGACCCAAGTCTAAGCCGTGTTGTAAAAACTCCAGAATCCTAGAGATAGAGAAAGTGCGGCAAGGGAGACTCCTGGACTCTTACCAAGCAATGTAGGCGTGCCAAACTCTATAGTATATCATGGAAGTAGACTTCTTCCGTGCCTGAATCATGGTATGCACAACCGTGGCTGACAGCCCCTTTTCCATCAGGATTGAGGTTTCAATAGCCAGGCCGTCAAAGCCGGCGTCTGTAAATTGGGGTGCCGCAGCGACCCCTGAGTGAGAAGCCCTGGGTCGTTGGGCATGATGTATCGATCCACTGACATCTGAACTATGTCCGCAAACCAACTCCTTCTCGGCCAGCGAGGAGCCACCAGGATGGTTGGTACCCCCTCCTGGGCTATCTTGCGCAGCACTCGGCCCAGGAGTGGAAACAGAGAGAATGCATATAGGAGCCTGAACTCTATTCAAGGAATTGCCGGAGCGTCTGTGGCAAAGGCCAGAGGATCTCTTGACAGGGGGACGAACCTTGGGAGCTTTTGATTGTGTCTGGACACAAACAAGTCCACGTCCGGCTGACCCCAGCGGAGACACAGAGCGTGAAAGGTCTGGTTGCTGAGAGACCATTCCTCCAGGCGTGAGGCGCTCCTGCTCAGGGCATCTGCCTCCTGGTTTTCTACCCCGGGGATGTAAACCATCGAGATGCAGGGAATATTCTCATCTGCCCAAGCCAGAATCTGGGTCACCTCCTTGAGGGCTCGCTTGCTCCGAGTCCCGCCCTGGTGATTGATGTAAGCGACAGCCATCTGATTGTCCGAGCGAACCTGGATCGCACGACCCCTTAAATGTGGAGTCAAGTGAAGTACCACCACCCGGATCGCTCTCAGCTCTAGATTTATGGGTAAGCTGTTCTTCTGCGGACCCCACTGACCCTGGATCTTCTGCGTCTGCCAAACGGCGCCCCAGCCGGTCAGACTGGCATCCATGGTAACTATCTCCCACCGGGGAGCCAGAAAGGACTTGCCCACTAATAGGTTCCTGGAGTCCAGCCACCACAAGAGGGACTGCCTGGCCGGGGGAGGGGGCAGTGAAAATTCCTGTTCCAGCGACTCCTGCATCTGGTCCCAGCCGTTCAACAGGTTCTACTGAAGAGGCCTCATGTGAAATTGGGCGAAGGGCACTGCCTCGGAGCATGACACCATTAGGCCCACCAGTCTCATCCCCAGACGGATTGATGGCTGCTGAAGAGACATCAAGGCCTGCACCTGCGTCTGGAGGCCCAACACATTCTGCTGTGGCAGGAATACCTTGACCTGAGAGGTGTCTAACGTCATACCCAGGAAGGACCTCACCATTGAGGGAGTGATAGAAGACTTTGGGTAGTTGACTACCCAGCCGAAATCCTTGAGAGTGGATAACACTGTTCGGGTGTCGCTCTCGGCTTGCTGAAGGGACTAAGTCACAATCAGTAAATCTTCCAGATAGGGCAACACACGAATGCCCCGATTCCTCAGGATAGCCATGATACCTGCCAGCACCTTGGTGAAAACACGGGGGGCTGAGGATATCCCAAACGGCAGTGCTACAAACTGGTAATGCTGATCCTCCAGAGCAAACCTCAGGAACCTCTGATGCCCCTGGAAAATCGGGATGTGCAGATAAGCATCCCTGATGTCCACCGTGGTCATGGAGTCGCCAGGCGGAAGCGAGCTCACCGCAGACCGTAAGGAATCTATGCGGAAATGTCCGACTCTGACAAACCTGTTGAGACCCTTCAGGTCCAGGATAGGCCTCAACGTTCCGTCCTTTTTGGGAACCGTGAACAGACGGGCGTAGAAGCCTTGACCCTGTTCCTGACGAGGTACAGAACAAATCACACCTAACCGCAGGAGGTGTTGCACGGCCATTCTCAGGCCCTGTGCCTTCAATGGGTTCTGGGATATCAGAGACTGCAGAAATTTTGAGGGCGGCCTGACTGCCAGCGCCATTTTGTAACCGGAGGACACCACCTCCTGAATTCACCGATCCGAGACGCGTTGTCTCCAGATATAAGCAAATAGCAGAAGCTGTTCCCCCACCCGGATGGGTGAGGGCGCCTCCTCATGCCCCCTGGCAGGGGGCTTGGACTTGGCTCCCCAGGAGGGATTGGGTCGGCCGTGGGACCTACCTGGTCCCCAGGAATCTCTGCGGCCACCTGAAAATGAAGAGCCTCTTCCTCCTTGAAAAGAGCGATAGGCAGATGAGCCCCGAAAGGGCCGCGCAGGCTTCCGTCGCTGAGGGAGTCTACCATTCTTGACCAGGAGGTCCAGACGCTCCCCGAACAACCTGTGCCCCACGAAGGGGATACTAGTGAGTGACTTTTTGGCCGCAGCATTGCCGTAACCAGAGCGAATGGCGAAGCGCAACAAGCAGGGCCGAAACCCTGGCACCAAGTTGGACACCATCGTCCATGGCAGAAACAACGAAGGCAATGAAATCCACGCAGGCCTGGAAGTCCTTATACTCCTCCGCCCACTTGCGAGCCTTAGCGATAGCCACAAGACGTCTCACCTTCTTTCTGATGGCTAGGGAGACAATAGCCGCGGCACACACAGGGCGAAACCAAGCACCAGCAAAGGTGAAAGCAAGACAGACCAGCTGATCCATGCGCTTGTCAGCTGGATCACGTAAAGAAGCAGTATCGGGTGAAGGCATAACCGTAGTGTTGGACAATCCCGACACAGGGTAATCCACCTCAGGAGGACGAGACCATAGCCAGACCAGCTCCTCAGGAAAGGGATACCACCTGCGCAGGCCCTTAGGCACAGACGATAGCTTGTTAGGCCTTTCCCATTCCATAGAAAATCATATCAGAAAAATGGGCTTGCTCAGGAAAGACTCGCCTGTGTCTCTCAGGTCGAAACAAATCACCCTGCTTCCTCTTAGCCGCTCTTGGAGGGACAATGTGCAAAGTCTCAAAAACTGAAGCAAGAAATTTCTCTGTATCATCAGGGAGCCATGCATCCTCATCCGAGGAAGAACCAGGCACACTGTCATCCACAGCAGAATAATCCACCGTGGAACGGGAATGCTCAGGCAACTCGCCTTCCTCCACAGAGCCCACCCCTCCAAAAATATCATCATTATCCGAGTTAACGGGCTCAATGTGCCGTCTCTTACTCGAGGCCTTCTTAGACGCCGTTCGCGAGATCTGTCTCTCGAGACTATGCCAAATCAACATGGGACCTGCTGGCTTCCCCCTCACTGGGGGCTGAGTGCAGCAGCGGGGGGTTCCGGAGAGGCCGCAGGCAATGAAGGGCTAGGGGCAGGTACGCCCGCCCGGTCATGCTCCAAAATGACGCTCCTGGCGCAAGTGGTACAAACAGTGCTGAATCCGCCCAGAGCATGCACCGCACATGGGGCAGAGCTTCACCCGCCCAGATGGGGCCCCTAGCTCACTATCCCCAGCTGCCTCCATTATGGTGATAAGCAGAAAATTTGTATGCAGGTTACAATGCTCTGATGGCCCAAACCTAATTAGCCCTCTTTTATAGTTCCTCCTTTTTGATCCCTCTTAATGAAAAGGGAGAGGGGGGGGCGGGGGACCGGGAGGAACCACAATCCACAAATATCAATGGGCCCACCTAAAAGACACGGGCAAAAGAAGGCCATTACAGTACAGCATATGCACATCATAGATAAAAGAATTAATATTAGTAATAGGGACTCACGACACCGACAGCGTAGGCCAACACCGAGGGGTCCCAGGCAGCGTGGCAGGGGAGGCAGCAGCAAAATAGCGCAGAGGCAGCAGCTCGGCGCGCTCCGCGAGGGGCGGGCCGCACAGCAGTTACGCAAAAAGAGTCATCGTGCGACCCCCCCCCCCCCCCGGCGGCGCAAAATGGAGCGCCCGCCCCAAGATGGAGGCCTCCTCCACCAGAAGCCCCCGCATAGCATGTCACCCGGCGTCCCACAGCGGGGCCCCCGTACAACCCGCGCGGCAGCACCACAGCCGCCAGTATACCGAAGATGCATCCTCCACGGGATCAGTGGTAATAGGGTCCGCAGCGGCTGACGGGCTAGGAGGCCCCGCTCAGCTGCAATATCTAGGAGAGAGTATCCAACGATCTTCAGCAGGCAGACTGCAAGATGAACACTGGGAAATCATAGCGAGACACCTGGTTTTATAGGGGGCCAGGAGGAGCGACAGCTTTTGATCTTGCAGTCGAGCGCCCCCTGGGGGCGGAATACCCACATGTCATCACTATGGGATGACCTGGACTGGATATAGGGAAAAACCAGGATCTTCTCGGCCAAAACGAAGCTATAAAGATAATGCTGATTTCTTCTCGCCCTTCTGGATCACCTGCGGCAGTAGTCTGAATGGAGGGAAGGCATAAGCTAGGTGAAAATTCCAGAGATGAGCTAGGGAATTTACTGCTAAGGCACTGTCCTCCCCCTCATGAGGGAGTAAAAATCATATTTTTGAATTGTTCACCTTGGCAAAGAGGTCTATCTGTGGAAGACCCCAAAAGACTACAATCTGGAAGAAAACATAAATGTAATCTAACAGACCTGCCAAGTCCTCTAGCAAGTCTCCAGAGGAACCAGAGGCTCCTTCACCACTGTTATCCAACTGAATACTCTAGTTAAGGGAGTCCTCGGATGAGAGTTCACCCTCACTCTCCCCCGCTACCTCTGAACCTGTTTAAAACTGAACTGGCCCAGGACTGTGGGTCTCGGCAGAAGGAATAGATGCGGAATAGAAGACTTATAGACCTCGAACATAGAGGTCATTTAATTTCTCATGCCTAGCATGTCCCTGTATATAGCCAAAGTCTCCTCTTCCATTCTTATCTGTAAGCATGTCTGGCAGACAGACTTCTGCCAGGTATCCGAAAGTGTAACGCTACAAGATTCACAGCGTCCAATTGGTTTAGGATCCTTGGGCTTTTCTCTTTGGGGGGGGGGGGGGGTCATTAACTGTATCCTTCGTGTTTAGGTGGATTAGACTAGAAAGGACAGAATACAATACATAAGACATGTATACATACCCCCAGAGATACCAGAATAACCGGCAAAATACATAACAGTATTTCCACTGCCTTTTCCTGTGGCATTTTGCAATAAGTGTTAAGGCTGGCTGACACCCTGCCTGCACCTGGACTCTTTTGCCCAAGATCGCCGATTCCTTTAGTGAACTGCTGTGGGCTGCCAATAAGTCTCCACTGCGCTGCTGGTGCCCTCCACCGCCGCTGTTTTTCCATCTGGAATCCCTTCCCTGTGTGGCGAGTGGAAGAACTGAAGCTGGTTGTACTTCCAGGTCACCCCACGTGTAGAGACCGCACCCGGAAGCGACGTCAAAGTGCAGTCGGGTCAGCAGTAGCAAGTCTCCTCCATCCTGTAGCCCCCGGAACGAAAAAGACAAGAAACCGTCACCGACCCAAGAATGCTTCGGTAAGCCAGTCCAGGATCGCTCAGGGCTACATGCTCGAAGCACGTGCCACCGCCCCTGGCTGGGATTTAAAGGAGACCGCGAACAACTTGTGTGCTGTCAACTATGAGGGACTGCCCTGGCCACCTTGGGGGAACTACACCCGGTGACAAAGTAATCCAGGGCTCAGCTGGCTTCTCCTGGGGCTCCTGGAGATGAAAATAAAACATTGGCTGCAACCTATCTGCCCAGTGGTTTTCTTAGAGAGGAAACACAAACTGAGATGGAGGGGGAAGGGGTGGGGTTTTAAGTTCAGTTCAGTTTAGTTTGTGTTTCCTCCCAGGGGGAGGGACCGCTCTTGTCATGGGTCGTCCTGAAGGATGAGGGGAGAAGAATCCTTAACTCACCCGGAATCCAACGGCAGTCCCATTGCCGGGTGCAGCCTTCTTGGTTTTGCAGAGTGGATTCCTCCGCTCTGTGCGCGGTTCCACCTGCCCATTCACACAGAACAAAGAAGCAGCTCTGTGCACAATCTGCCTGCGCACTGCTGACATTGCTAGTCTAGCACAGTGGATTGGGGGGGATTCTGCCACATTGCCTGGTACAGAGGGTTGGAGGAGGGGAGGTATGCCACACTGTTTATTATAGGGGATCCTGCCACACTGCCTATTATAGGAGATGGGGGGGTCTGCTACACTGCCTATTATAGGGGACTGGAGAAAAGGGATCCTGCCACACTGCCTATTATAGCAGATTGGGGAGGGAGATTTTGCCACGCTGCCTGCTACAGGGGATTGGGGGGATTCTGCCACACTGCCTGGTACAGAGGATTGTGGGGGGTATGCCACACTGTCTACTATAGGGGATTGGGGAAAGGGATTCTGCTACAGTGCCTATTATAGGGCATAGGGGGGATTCTGCCACACTGCCTGGTACAGGGGATGGGGGCATGCCACACTGTCTGTTATAGGGAATTGTGGGGGGGGGGGGGGATTCTGCCAAACTGCCTATGATGGGGGATTGTGGGTGGGATCGGGGGGGGGGATACTTCCTATTCTAGGAGATGGGGGGGGGGGGGAATTCTGTCACAGTTTGTCGGGGGGATTCTGCCACACTGTCCGCTATAGGGGATTGGGGAGGGATTAAGTCACACTGCTTAATAAAGGGGATTGGGGGTGGGGAGGTTCTGCCACACTGCTTGTCATAAGGAGATTGGTGGTATTCTGCCACTTCCTGGTATTAGGCTCTTGGGGAGGGATTTTAGCACATTTGGTTCAGAATATTTTTTTTCTCCTCTGAACCCTAGGTTTGTCGTATGTTCGGCACCACCTTATGGTGTGAAAAATACGGTACCTATATTTTAATACACGGAAAACAGGAATAGACATTGAAAATGAAGAATAAAAGTCAGAGTGTACTTGGGGGAGTCTTCACTGCCAGGATAATAATGCTGATTTTGATACCACATCTTAATTAGCCCCTGCCTGCACTGCCCTTACCCCCAAACCCCTGGTGGGAGAGGAAGAGCACATGAGCGTGGGAATTCTCAGGAGCATCTCTTACAGGCTGCAAAGAGACAACAGGAGGCTGCCTGACCACTGACAAGAACTGTATGTGCAGGGTAAATATAGGTCCAGCTGTAAATACCTTTGGACTGATGCACATATATACACATGAATTTGAAAAATTAAAAGCTGGAGTCCCTAGGGGCACAACTAAACTAAAATAATGCACAGAAATCTTACTCTTTTCCAAATGTATTCACGGTTATTACCTTCACACACTGCTCAGCCAAGTCCCGGCTAGTGCGGTTATTGAGCTCTACTACAACCAGCCTGTTACAGAGTGCTTTAATGGCGCCTTCTACTCCCACGATGCGCCTGGTACATTCAGCTGACACATCCAGATAGTAGGTGATTGCACGAGCTGTTACTTCAAGCACATTGTCAGGGGCACTTTCATCCAAAAAGATCTTGCACAGAGCTGGAAGAAATGTACGAGGGGGACACCTACACAGACAATAACAGAACAGTGAGAAACAGATGTAAACAGTATCCCAACATAAGGAACACACAGAACGATGCTCTAACACTTTCACCACTTCTGTAGTATTGATGGTGAGGGCATATGACATGCCCCGCTGTTCACTTCAACACTTCAAACAGAGGGGGCGTGTCATATGCCCTCCCATATGCCCCTGGACAAAAATACCATTCTGTGAATACTCACCTTGTAGAATGGGTATTATAAGTATGCAGCACGCCCTGCTCCAGTAATGATTCATTACATCTGGGATAGTGTCCACAAGAGGGCGCTTTACTGCAGAGATGGCAAAAAGAGGCCCCTCCCTGTTCTTATATACCCAAGACCTCCCACTACATTCCCCAGTATAAAACAGCAATAAGGGAACCAGGAGAAGCCAATAACAAGATTAACCACCATAACCAGGAAACATTCACCATATAGAGGATCCAAGAATAAAAACTCAGGGTGGGATGGAGCAGGTCGTGCTGCATACTTATAATACCCATTCTACAAGGTGAGTATTCACAGAATGGTATTATTCCAAGTATGCAGCACGCCCTGCCCCAGTAATGATTCATTACGTCTGGGACATCCAATAGCAGTGACCAACAAACAGGTGGGGATCCCAAAGGTAAACAATGCGCAGTTCAAACCACTGCCAACTGCAGAACTTTGTGGCCAAAAACAGCATTCGCTGAGGCCCGAACATCAACCTTGTAAAACTTGGAAAAGGTATGAACAGAAGACCACGTAGCAGCCTTACAAACTTGCTCAACAGAAGCCTGGTGCTGAAAGGCCCAGGAAGCCCCAACAGCACAAGTAGAATGAGCAGTGACTCGTAAGGGAGGATCCCTCCCCTTAGCAGAATAGGCCCTAACAATGGCCTGACGAATCCATTTACTAATAGTAGACTTAACAGGAGCCAAACCCTTCTTGGGACCAGAGGGTACCACAAACAAGGCGTCCGTCTTCCTGTAGCCACCAGGTAGTATTTTTAAGTTCCTGACAACGTCTAGACAATGCAAGGCCCTCTCCTTGTCATTACCAGGATTAGGGCACAAGGAAGGAAGCACAATGTCCTGATTGAGATGAAAGTCAGAGACAACCTTAGGCAAAAAGTCTGGTCTAAAACCACCTTGTCCTGGTGTCTCTCAAAGTAGGGGGCCTGAATGGACAGAGCCGCCAACTCAGAAACACGACGGACAGAAGTGATAGCCACCAAGGAGCCAACTTTCAGAGTGAGAATAGACAATGCAGCCTCATGCACAGGCTCAAATGGAGGGCCCTGAAGGCCAGACAATACCAAATTCAAATCCTAAACCAGCAACATGGGTTGGCGGGGAGGGCGCACATGAGTGGCCCCCTGGAAGAAAGTCTTGACCAAAGGATGAAGAGCGAAGGACCTCTGGAAGAAAACCGCCAAGGCGGAAACATGCCCCTTCAGAGTACTGAGCTGAAAACCCATATCCAGACCATGTTGCAAAGAACTCCAGTATCCGAGGGATGGAGAACACCCGACAGGGGAAGGCCCTAGCCTCACACCAGTCAATGTAGGTCTGCCAGGTCCTGTAGTAGATAGTAGAAGAGGATTTCTTCCTAGCCCTGACCAGAGTCTGAGCAACCGCAGCAGACAGACCCTTTTCTTTTAGGATGGAGGTTTCAACAGCCATGCCGTCAAAGCCAGCGTTTTGTAAATTGGGGTAATAGAGCCGTCCTTGAGTGAGAAGAACTGGAACAAGAGTAGTGATCGACGACTGCGAACCACACCTGTCTCGGCCACCTGGGGGCCACCAGAACAGCTGGCACCCTTTCCTGAATCAGCTTGCGCAGAACCTTGCCCGGAAGGGGAAACGGAGGGAAGAGGTACAGGAGACCAAACCCCTGCCAAGACAGAGACATGGCATCCACCGCCAGAGCCAGAGGATCCTGGGACAGTGAGACAAAAGCTGGAAGCTTGTCATTGTGGCGAGAGGCAAACAGATCCACATCCGGCATCCCCCACCTGTGACAGAGGGATAGGAAGACCTCGCTGTTGAGGGACCATTCTCCCCGGCGAGAGGCCCCCCTGCTCAGGGAATCCGCTTCCAGGTTCTCTGCTCCAGGAATGTAAACTGCAGAGATGCATGGGACATTGTCCTCGGCCCAAGACAGAATCAGCGACACCTCCCGGAGGGCACTCTTGCTCCGAGTCCCTCCCTGATGATTGATGTAAGCGACCGCAGTCCGGTTGTTGGAGCGAACCTGAACAGGCAGGCCCTGGAGGCGAGACGTCAGGTGCGCCAGCACCAACCGAACCACCCTCAACTCCAGAACATTGAGGGGGGCGTGGGCCTCCTGAGGGCCCCACAGCCCCTGGAATTGGTGGGCTCTCCAGTAGCCCCCCCCAACCTGACAGACTGGCATCCGTAGTGACCGTCTCCCAACACGGTGTCAGAAATGACCTGCCCCCCAGAAGCTTCCTCGAGTCCAGCCACCACAGGAGGGACCGCCGGACCAGAGGAGACAGAACAAAAGCCTGATCCAGAGACATGGGACACTTGTCCCAGGCTGAAAGAAGATGGAGCTGAAGAGGCCTCATGTGAAATTGTGCGTAGGGAGCTGCCTCAAAGCAGGCCACCATCTGGCCCCCCAGTTGCACCCCTTGCCGGATGGATGGATGAGGGCTGGAAAGCAAGAAATTAATCTGAGCTTGAAGAGAGTCCACCTTCTGCTGAGGGAGGAAAATCCTGGCCTGAATGGTATCCAGAGTCATACCCAGGAAGGTGGTCACCCGGGACGGGGAGAGTGAGGATTTGGGGTAATTGATCACCCACCCGAACATCTCCAGGGTCGCCACCACCGTCCGGGTGTACAATTCTTCCTGCTGGAGTGAAGGGGACGTAATGAGGAGGTCGTCCAGATAAGGAAGAATGCGAATACCCCGGGCTCTTAGAAGGGCCATCACACCTGCCAACACCTTGGTGAACACTCTGGGGGGTGAGACCAAAGGGAAGTGCCACAAATTGGTAGTGCTGATCCTCTACCGCAAACCGGAGAAACCGCTGGTGCCCTGGGAAGACCGACACATGAAGGTAAGCATCCTTGATGTCTATTGAAGTCAAAGTCCCCCGGGCGCAGGGAGCTGATAGCGGAGCGCAGATGTTCCATACGAAAACGTCTGGTCCTGTTGAACTTGTTGAGAAGTTTGAGGTCCAGGATGGGTCTGATGGAACCATCCTTTTTGGGCACTGTAAAGAGATTGGAATAGTAACACTGAGCTCTCTCTCCCGGGGGGACCTGACAGATGACCTCCATGGCCAGAAGGTTTTGTACCGCCAGAAGCAGACCCTGAGCTGCCCGAGGGTTCGTAGGAACCTGTGACCTGAGGAATCTGGGAGGAGGCCAGTCCGCGAACTCCAGCATGTATCCGGAGGAGACAACTTGTTGAGCCCAGACCTGAGCGAAGAGCCGCAGCCTTCCCCCCACCCGCAAGGGTGAGGGCGCCCCCTCATTGCTGAGCGGGCTTGGCAGAGGATTTGGGTTTGGCACCCCAGGAGTATCCGGGCCGGGCACGGCCTCTGCCCTTGTCCCAGAAATCCCCCCTTTGCCCCGCAAAGGATACCCCCCTGCCTGACCTAGGCCCACGAAAGGAAGGAGTGAAGGACCCTGAGCCCCGAAAGGGTCGCGGCTGCTTTTTGCGTTGGGGTAACTTACCTCCCTTAGCAAAAAGATCCAAACGATCACCAAACAGGCGCAATCCTTTAAAGGGTAGCCCCGTGAGAGCCTTCTTGGCAGCATTGTCAGCTGCCCACTGGCGCAACCAGACCGAGCGGCGGATAGAGACAACCAAGGCCGAGTTCCTGCTACACATCCGAATGGTGTCATCTAAAGGCAGAGAGAACATAGGTGATGAACATCTCACATTGTGACAAGGCTCTAAATTCAGGACTAGAAGGATCCTCATGGAAGCCGTCCAGAAGGCCCCTGATCAAGGTCCTAATAGCCACGGCAGTAATAGCGGAAGCACACACCGGGCGCAAGCCCGAACCCACACAGGCAAAAGCGTGGGAAGCCAGTTGATCAATACGGCGGTCCTCACTATCCTTCAACGTAGTGGAATCCGGGGAATGCACAACCGACGTATTAGACAACCCCAAGACCGGGGCATCCACCTCGGGGGGAGTTGACCAACACTTGACCACATCCGAGGGGAAGGGATAACTCCTATCCCACCCCCTTAGGGATACCGGGAAGCCGGCTAGGGCGCTCCCATTCCTTGAGAACCAGATTATTAAAATGCGTCTGTTCTGGGAATTGCAAACGCGGTTTTGCGGTACCAAACAATTCCCCCTGCTGCTACGGTGCCGCTGCAGGAGGGGAAATGGAGAGTACTTCAAAAATTTGAGACAACAGTCTATGGGTGTCATCAGCATCCCAATGCTCTGGGCCGGCATCAGCGCCAAGGCAATGCTGATCGTCAAAGATCTGAATCTGAGAATAATTCCCCTTCCTCAAGAGGGGTATAGTCAGACAAATCAAGGAAATCAACTTGATCCATAGAAAAGGCTGGCGCAGCAGGCGCCACATGCCGTCTTTTAGCTGGTGCCTTACGGGCTGCAGAGCTAGCAATCAGTCTCTCAATGTTGGCCAGTCTGGCAGAAACATCAGATTGAGACTCCCCGCTAGTGTTAATTTCACCAGGTGTCATAATCAAGCGAGGGGGCGTGGGGGACGAGACAGTGGGTGCCAACCCAGCCGCATGAGTCCCAGATTGCCGCGCAAGCGCTTGCTAGGTGCAGGGTATACAAACCCGCTCATCATCGCCCACATGGGATGCCCCGCACACCACACACAGCCGGGCTTGCCCCGAGGGGACCCCGAGCACAATATCCTGAGAAGCCTCCATATGGTGAATTTTAGTCGCAATGACCAATGGGAATTACGCTGTGCAGCTAACCGGGATGCCCCTTAAATGTCCGCTAGTGGGAGGATTTGCAATTAAGCCCCCAATTTACAAAGGGTATAACCTAGGGCCCAGGACCGGGAGAAACCTCTAAATAGGTTGTCCCAGCCTGAAAGACATAAGCATAGACACACACAATAAGTATGGCATGTATAGTACATTAGGTGACAATAGAACAATAAAGATAAGAATAATAGTAGTAACAAAAAAGCCTGCAGAGGGCACTCACGGAGCCGCAGAGCTCACACTCGACACGCAACCCAGGAAGATGCCGCCGATCAACTCCAGCGCGCCCCCCCCCCCCCGGAACGCGGGGATTGAGAAGAGCGACCCAAGCAACCAATCACCCAGCCCCCGACAACCAACGGCGTCACCGGCCCGCCGCCGCCGCCGAGCGCATGCGCGGGCCATTAAAAAAAAAAGACACACACATGCTGCATAAGAATGGAGGAGAGGAGGAAGGAAAGGAGGCAGGAACGCTGAGCAAGTGCCAGCGCTGGTATCACAGTGAAAATACAATTCTGTGAAATACTCACCTGTAGAATTGGTATTATACACATACAGTACGTCCTGCTCCATATATAATACTTACACGTGGGTAATCCTCCGCCAGATGGCGCTGTGCACTGCAGACATGCAAAAAACAGGCTCCTCCCGGCCCTTCATATACCGAGGGACCTCCCACGAATCCCCAGCATTGAAAAGCAGTGAGAAAAAGAAGCCGGGAGAAACCAACCACCAAAACTGGTAATAATAACAATGATAACAATCACCATACAGGGGATCCAGAATAATGTAAAACCAGGGTGGGGTGGAGCAGGACGTACTGTATGCGTATAATACCAATTCTACAGGTGAGTATTTCACAGAATTGTATTATTCTAAGCATACAGTACGTCCTGCTCCATATATAATACTTACACGTGGGACATCCAATAGCAGTGTCCATAAAGTAGGGTTGGATCCCCAACAAAAAAGGCACAGCAGACAGAGACACTGTCACCTGCAACCTTGTTACCAAGAGCGACATGAGCAAGAGCTCTAACGTCAACCTCATAAAAACCTTTGAAAAGGTATGAACAGAAAAACAAGTAGCGGTCTAGCAAACTTGTTCAACAGAAACCTGGTGCTGAAAGGCCCAAAGATACCAAAGCACAAGTAGAATCAGAAATAAAGTGAGAAGAAGATTCTTCCCCTTAAAAGAATAGGCCTGAGTAACGGCCTGACCAGCCCAAATGCTAACAGTAGCCTTGGCAAAGGCTATTGGGGAATTTTAGAGCTTTCCCCATCGGGGAATTGAACCCTGGTCTCCCGCATGACAGGCGGGGGGATACGGACCAGTATACTAACAAGGATCAGCTAGAAGCTGAAACCTTCCCTAGGACCAGAATCCATTCAAGAAAAGACCAGGCCAAAGGGCGCATAACCCCTGGAAGCAGACAAGATCAGGCACATACGGATGGAGACGCTCGCAAACCCCAAGGGGCATCAGTCCCCTTAAGGGACAAGAGACAATCCAGGAAAAACTTCCAACACCTGTTGAGGGAATGTAGACCCCCTTTCCTCAGCGTTACTAGGAATAAGGCCCAGAAAAAGACAAATGTCTTGAATACATGAGCACAAGACACCACCTCAGGCATAAGGTCCGGCGTAAAGCGGAACACCACCACATCATGGTGTATATATCAATGAACGAGGGCTAGCTAAACAGAGCCGCCCGCTCAGGCACACGTCTGACTGAAGCAACAGCCCCCAGAAGGACAACTTGAGAGTAAGAACAATCAGACAGTATCCGGAATAGGTCCAAAGGGAACCCCGCAAGGCAAACAATAAAATTCAATCCCAACAGGGACCATAGAATTACGTGGGGGATGCACATGAGCAATCCCCGAAGAATGCTTAACCAAGGAAAAGGAGAGTAAAAGACTTCTACAGGAAGGCGGACAGGGCAGAACCTGAACCTTCAGAGTACCGAGTTGGAGAGCCCACTCCAACCCATCCTGTAATAACTCTAGAACCCTGGGAACAGAGAGCGCCCGAAGGGGAGAGACATAGACTCACACCAATCAATATGGGTACGCCATACCCTAAAATAGACGGAAGAAGAAGAAGCTAGCTCCTAGACTTCCAACAGTCACAGTCACCCAGAAGATACGCCCGACTCCATCAAGGTGGATGAATCAGCCGTCAGGCGATCTAGACCAGAGCCTGTAGATTGGGGTGAAATAAAAAGGGGGCCTGAGTGAGCAGATCAGCACTCCTGACAGAACGTACAGGTCCGCTGTCCATAGTACCACGTCTGCACACCACACTCCACTGGGCCACCCAGGGGCCACCAGTATCACTGGTCCCCCCTTCCAGAGCAAACTTGTCTCAGAACCCCGCCTAGCAGGGTGAATGAAGATAAGACATACAGAACATAATATCCAGCCATAACGTAACTAAGCCTCCTGACCACAGTCAGAATAATCTGGGACAGGGAACAAGGGCCGAGAACCTATGAAAGTGACGGGGCCCCAACAGATCCACACTAGATGGATCCCATAGTGACACAAGGATCAACACATCCTGTCGCAGAAGGACATCCACTGGAGCGAATACCACTGATATGCAGGGAACGCTGTCCTCTACCCAGATCAGGATCAGATACTTTCCTGGAGGATCATCCTGCTCCGAGTCCCACACGGATAAATAATACAGGCCACTGTCGTCAGACAGACCAAGAGCCCCCAAATAGACCAGTCCTGAAAAGGAGTAGTCCAGCGAGATGGAGCCAAGCTGAAGGCTCACCGCTTCAGAAAATAGAAAGGTGTATGGAACCCTAAAGGCCCCACCTCCCCCGGAACCACAGGGGATTTTAAAAGAACACCCCCCCCCCCCCGTCAACCTGATAGATTTGGTATCCATCTACAGGAAGATGCAAGAAAGGGGGTGCCCCCTGACTGGTTCCTTGAGTTCAACCGACTCAAGAGGAACCACCGTACCAAGGGGGAAGGTACACAGACCCAGCTCCAGGGGTGCTGGAACCCTGTCCAGTATTAACAACATAAGCTGCAGAAGAGCCCAAGGGCACTGAGTATAAGGGACATCCTCTGAGCAGCCACCAACGGGCCCACCAGCTGCAATCCTGCCTGGTGAAAGTACGGGGACAGCAATGAGGGACAGAGCCCATGTAACCAGATTGTCCACTTATTGCCAAGGAAGAAGGTTCTCGCAGGAACCGAATCCAAATACAACCCTAGGAATGGAGATACCAAATAAGGGGACAATGAGGAATTGAGGTGACTGAGCACCCATCCAAATGACTCCCAAAAAACACCACCGGCCGAGAAACCAACTCGGCCTGGCGTAGAGATTGGGAAGTAAAGAAGGACGACCAGGTAGGTCCTCGCACGGATGCCCCTTGGTCTCGTCAGAGGCATCACCCCCGTCAGTGCCTCGACGAGCACTCTGGGAGCAGAGGAGAGGCCAGATAACAAGGCCACAATCAGCAGTGTTGGCCCTCCAACACTAAGCCTCGGTGTCCAGAAGACACAGGGGTATTAAAATAAGCATCTTAGTTCTCCGCAGACGGCAAGAGGCCACCCGGGCGCATGGCGCTGGCGGCCCAACTCAGAGATTCCATGCAGAAAACTGCCTGTGAATGTAGAAATGCCAAACCTATGGAAGGCCAGAATGGGCCAGACTGCCTCATCCTTTTGTGGGGAATGTGGAAAGGATGGTGGCCCCTGCCTCTGCCTGTTAAGGGCAACCTGCAAGTGACCCCAGACCCTGCAGGCCGTGCAAGGCCTGCACCAGCATCTGAAGAGAGACAGGGACCCGAAGCACCCTGACAATCTCGGGAAGGGACCGCCCCGCAAACTCTATCCTGCATCCGGAGGAAACTACCTCCTGGATCATCCAGAACGAGGGATGACGCCTCCCGATAGGAGCAAGGTGCTGCAGCCGTCCCCTCACCCAGACAGGCGAGGGCGTCCAGTCATGCTTGGGGGGTTTTGGAAGGTTTGGACTTAGTCCTGCCGGAGGGGCCAGGGCGTTGTCTGCCAACCCTGGGGCGGGAGTCTACGCCGAATAGCTGGAAGCACACCCCTGGTTCGTGTTTGACACTAACATAGGGAGGGGGAGGGGTGTCCCTGCCCCGAGGAGGCCGAGACGGCCTTCTGGGTAGGGTTGTTTTGCCCTTTTTACCAAAAAGGTCCAAACAGGCCCCAAATAGTCGTCGCCCTCTAAAGGGAAGGCCAGTGAGAGCCTTTTTTGTAACATCGTCAGCACCCCACTGTCGCAGCCAGACCAGGCGGCGTATAGCTACCACAAGGGCAGAAGATCTTGCACACATGTTAATGGTGTCATCCAGCACTAAGAGGATAAACCTCACAAATACATCACAATTGGAGAGTGCATTAAAGACCTCCCAGGGGAGATCCTCAGGCTGATTATCAAGCATCTTGCTGATGAGGGTTCTAGCGGCCACCGCAGTGATGGCCGCAGCACAGACCAGGCGCAGCGCCGTCCCTGCACAAGAAAAGGTGTGGGAAGCCAGTCTATCAATGCGCCGGTCCTCAGCATCCCGAAGGGTACAATAAGTAGGAGCTGCCATTAAGGGGGGGTTAACAACCCCTATGATCGGTGCATCCACCAACGGGAGGTGCTGACCAACAGTTAACCACATCAGGGGGAAAAGGGTATTTCCAATCCCAGTCCCCTGGAACCCCTGGAAGTTTACAAGGGGATTCCCATTCCTTGGATATAAGAGCCTGGAAATGATCCTGCTCCAGAAATTCCAAGTGCGCTGTCGCTGTGTGGAAACTCTCCCTTCTAGGCTTGGGAGCCTCACCAGGAGGAGAGATAGACAAGACCTCAAAGATCTTTATCAGTAATTCATCAGTGTCACACAGGCCCCAAGAACCAGGGCCAGAATCATCACGACCCCACAGCATCTCATCAGAGGAACCCGAGTCGGAGAAGAGCTCACCTTCAGCAGAAGGAGCAAAGCCCTGTGGAGCAGCGAACTCCTCAGTTTCAGTAGGAAAGAGAGAACCCGGGGCGTCAGGGACCGCTTCTTCCCAGAGCCCAAGCGCTCTGCCAACCTCGAGATAACCTGATCAGCCTTAGGCAGAATGCGCGGCACGACTTGCTGGTCATGCCCGCTCGAGTGCGACTCATCAGGCGTGAGATTTAAGCACGGGGAAACAGGTGTATTAAACCGAGGTGCAGCCACTGGCAACCCTGATTGCAGGGCCAGTACTTGTTCAGCACAGGGTCCGCAGACCCATGCTCTGTCAGCATCAGCATGGGGCTGTCCACACGCTGAACACAGCCGGTCTTGTCCCCGATGGACCCTGGTCACATAACTCTGAGATGCCTCCATATGGTGATCATCAAAGCACAAAGCTAACAGGGATTTACGCAATAGGCAACCCTGGATGCCCCAAAGACCCGCTGATTAATGTGGGAGAATAGTAGGTAAGCCCACTAAATATGTATATGTATGAGGCCGGGAGAAGCCACCGCAGACTTGACGTCTGAAAGACATAAAGGGAATAAGAGGTGTCAGGGCCATGCGCAGCTGGTAAAATATTTAATAAAGAATCGCCCGCGAGGGCACTTACAGACCAAGGAGGAGGGGGACCGCCACCACGCGCGCGCAGATCATCAAAATGGCGCCCAGCGAACCTCGAAGGGCGGGCCCAATCTTTGGCCGTGAAGCGGAGCGCGCCAAGCCAAGTCACCGCCCACCCCGAAGAGCGCGAAGCTCTGAAGTAGTAGTCAAACACGCAAAGGATAGCATCACTAAATATAAGCCTTTGCAAAAAGAAGACGTCGCAGCTTCTATACGAAGCCGCCGCCCACGCAGCACACTATTCACTAAAAGGACACACGTACGGCGGCAGCCAAACAATAATAAGGGGCAAGAAGCGAGGCTCTGACACCCAGTTGAAAGTCCAGGGCAATACTATGGCCATAAGCGTGACAGAGTACACTGGGACCGCCACACACATACCCCCCCCTTTCTTTTCCCCCTGACTACTGGGGGAAACGAGGGAGGATGGCGACCCTTTACGCAGGGTCCACCGCTATACGGGGCAATAATGCGGGAGGGGCATCCACTAGAGGCTCACCATCAGCCTAACCGCCTACCCTATGGTGGGGGACTGCGGTGGAGCATGGCTCCATAAGCACACATGGTGCGGCCTACCTTCACTCGACCAGCGCAGCCCAGGCTGGGAGGCATATCACAAGGAGGATGGGTGGAAATAGTCCCACAAGGCCGCAGGCTGTAATAGCCCCGCTCACCTGCGAGAGAGTGATAATTCATGTCTTCGCAGTCAGCACTGCAGAGAAATCTGGGGATTTGTGGGAGGTCCCTCGGTATATGAAGTGCCGGGAGGAGCCTGTTTTTTGCATGTCTGCAGTGCACAGTGCCATCTGGCAGACGATTACCCACGTGTAAGTATTATATATGGAGCAGGATGTACTGTATGCTTAGAATAAGACAGAAGCATAAGTCAAAAGCACTTCACATCCCAGAACACCGGACACCCCCCCCTTGACTAACCGGAAAACGGGAGAAGGGGGATAAGGACCCATATTCACATTAGGATCATGTTCTGAGGGTCAAGCGTACAGGGCATCCCATATCCAGGTTCACCAAACCTGTGCCGCCTACCCTTTGGTGGGGGATTTGCGGTCGGAGCAATACTCCATAGCAAGCACCTCTAATAGGTGCTGCCTACCATCACTCGACCATGCAGCCAAGGCTGGGAGGCAAGTAACTAATGGTACGGGTGGGAATAGGACACAGGGCCAGGGGCTGTGCAGCCCGGCTTACCTGCGAGGAGAGAAGCCATCATCTTGACCTTCGCAGCCCGACTGCAGAGAATATATAAGGACCGGGAGGGGCCTCTTTTTGCCATCTCTGCAGTAAAGCGCCCTCTTGTGGACTATATCCCAGACGTAATGAATCATTACTGGAGCAGGGCGTGCTGCATACTTGGAATAGATACAATTTAGTGTCTAACCTCCAAGTGGGCACAATCACCATTACATTTTACAATAAAATGGGGTCAGTGCTCAGTCTCAGTGGCTGCAAGGCGTATGCATCCTGTTTTATCCAAGAGATCCAAGCTGAGGCGGGGGAGGGGTGATTTGGAAGTGAAGTTTAGATGTTTTATTAACTCCACAGAAGGCCTTTAGAATTTTAAACAGATAATCTGCCACACATCTAACAATATGTAACAAAGTCATGTGAGAGTCATTCTATTGTATTCAACACCAACACATAAATGTATGTAACCAAGTTTAATTTAAATAGCGTTCACATATTTTTTAAGTCATTTTTCAGCCATTAAAAACAAAAAAAAAAAAAACGCTGTGCTCACCTTAAGTCCCATGTAGTCCATAGCTGCTAGTCAGGGGCTGCAGGGCTTAACCTCATTGTTAGATCCACATCCAACCGTTTACCACACTCCTCTCACTCGTCGTGCAAAGCAGATGGAAACTCGCGTTGCCATGCCCTGGAATCTAAAAGATTCCTGGCCCGACCCTAGCCAACCCCCAGGGCATCCTTCACCAGATGCCCTGCTGTGTGAAACCCCCGAGGTGCAAGTGATCTTACCTGATCCCGGCGGGTCCTGCATCCCTGGCGTCTCTGCAGCCACCCACGCTCCCACGCCAAGTCTTTTTGAATGGCTGGGCATGGGAGTGCGCCCGAACATGGTGCCAGGGATGTGTTACAGCGGCAATTCTAAGAGAGCCAATAGGCTCTAGCAAAATTTAAAGAGTGGGCTTCAGCGGTGGAAAAGCTTGGTTTAAAAAAAAAACAACAGAGGCATCAGCAGTGTGCAGCTGCTCGGGTGGGGGGGCAGATACTGAGCCTTAAACCGGACCTTCACCATCATTTAATGAAAAGCCAAAACCCTTTAAAAACTATTTTCCAGCATCTAAAATGAATATATTTTAAGTTCTTAGTCACTTATTATTTCCCCCACAGGCTGCAACTCTGTTCAGGACCCTAGGATACAGGCGCTGCCATTTTGCCTCAGAAGCATCATATATTGAGGAATGGAGAGCAGGATAAAGTACAGGGGGCAGGGTTATAGCTGTGCTTTGCACAGACAGAGCAGAGCTGAGGTCAGGGAAAGGACAGCAATCCCAGAAAGCAGAGCGACACAGTCAGAAGAAACTTTGTTTGCAGACTGCCTGATGCTCTATGAGCCGCCATCTTGGATGTTTAAAGGCTTATAACATGCAGTAGATGCAGGTAGGATGATTTTTAATGTGGGCAATCTGTATGTACAGGGTGTGGGAAACGTATAAGATATGATCTTATCCAGGGTGAAGGTCCGCTTTAAGACTTGAGGTTAGCATAGAAATTGTCTTTAAGTAAGAAATAACAGAGACCCCAATTATCAATGAGCAAACCTGAAAAACTTTATAGTCATTTTTACTTTTGCACCATTTTATGGCTGGGCAGGAGAGGCCAATTAGTATCTCATATACCCACACAATTGCTTTATAGGCTCCTTTCTGTGCTACACTTTGTTGCTCAACTGAGTTGGTTTGCACAGAGGTCTATGGAGGCCTTAGCAGAGCTTTCATAGTGGAAAATACCTGGCACAAGCTTTAGCATCATAGGATCAGCCATAGGCAAGTATAAATGCATCATGCAGATTCCCCATAGGCTGGAATTGCAATTTAAGAAGCAGTCCTCATAAAATTGAATGTTTACAGATGTACCGCAATGTAATTCCTAATTCAAAGATGGCGAGATGGCATCAAAAGAAATAGGAAATGCTTTCAATTTATACCACACCTCAATGCAACTGGTATCGTTTGGAAGAGAAAAAAAAGGGGGAGAAATTAAATACTCACGTTTCAAAGCACCGATCCACATTATCAGACATGAGCAGCAACATACAGAGCTGTTCCAAAGCAATAAGCTGCATGTCTCTTTCGTCCCCCTGACCCATCTGCAGCCATTCTAGCAATGTATCTGGATCAACATCAGCCATGGTGGCTCTGCTGGTGGAGCAGCTTCCACTCTGGCTAGGTCTTTGATCTGGCTTTTCCTATCCAGAGGCTTGATGATTTGTCTGCCAGGGCCCTCACCTGCAAACACAAGAAGAGAGAAAGACCATAGGTTATTATTGTTGCATCTAAACAGGTTAATCCTAGCCTGGCCAGCGAAACACAAGCGCCTGTTAAGTGTGAGCTTCTAGTATAAGCTGATTATGTGTGTTCTGAACATACACCAGCCTAATAGGAGACCAGAATTATCAATGGCCAACTCACTTTTCTACAGCTGCAAAAGAGCAAGAGCAATTAAAAGAGTAGTGTGATGTTAAAATATTGAACACCTTTGTGCCTCGTCTTCCATAATATTTTATTCTGACCACTGAACAATATGAAGTTGTGCTTCAGATAAAAATCAGTTAACTACAAGTTAACACACCAGACTTACACCCCACAATGGAAATCTTCTACTGCTCCTGAGGCACTAATTGCTGGAGGACTGATAGCCACAGAACACAATGACAGCTGCCAACTTTCTACCAACTGTAGACAGCAATGTTCTTGATAAACTAGTTGTTACAATTTGAGTTCCCGCTGCCATAAAAATCTGGGATACAGCACTATAGATCAACCATCTCTGCAAACAATACTAAACAGGCTAGCGTGTATATTTTAAATAGTGGCACAGATTTAAAATGTGCTGCTTGCCCATTGCAATCAGAACAAACCCATCATTTTCATTATCCCGGGTTTTGTTCCTTGCCCCAGGGGCTTCCAGATTTGGGATTCCCTGCAGTGTGAAACCCCCCCATAAAAACATACTTTTCCCCAGGCCTATGGCGCATTGTGGGCTTTCACCCAATCTGTGCCGTATGCATGATTGGCATACACCTCTGTTTACATGCAGAGCTCAGCAGTAGGGAGCAGCGGCATCCCCCGTTTCCCTTTAGACAAGGATGTGCTCCTGCCCCAGCCTTTCTTAATGGCTGGGCACAAAAGCACACCTTAGCCCAGAGATGCCAGGGATGCGGCTGCCAGGACAAAGGTAAGTTTTGCAGTGACCAGATTTGAGATGCACTGGGGGGGGGGGGGGGTATGCTTTCAGTTCAAACTCGAAGAAGAAAATCTAAGGTTAAGGTAACACACTTTATTGGCTAATTCAATAGATTGAAAATGCAATCTTACAAAGCAATTTAAGCTTCTTCTTCAGGCATAATGCAGATGTAAATAAAACAAATTTATATTCAAAACCACATTTTCAATCTATTGAGTTAGCCAATAAATGGTATTACCTAACCTTAGATTTTCTGCTTAAATCGATAGCTAACAAAATTCAACTCACTAAAAGTAGTTTAAACTCTAAAAGTTCTACTTTCATTGAATTTAATTGAAGGGAATGTTCAAGCAAAACCAGAGTGGAGTGGGCGTGTTGCGCAGTGAAAACAAGTCCTAACCACGGCTAGAGAAACCCAGAGGGTCCAGGCAGTGGTGCTGCGCTTGACAAAAGATGAGTCTAGCTGCATTTTTATTTTGCCTGATCAATCCCTTTAAACATAACTGTTCCCCAAGATCAGGCCTTTTCCCTCGCTGCAAATGGAGCTATGTATCCTCGGGCCGACGTGGCATGGGCGATTGTCACTTGATTGCTGCCGATGGGCTGCTTTCTGGCTGTTCCGTTGAAATAGTCAATAGTAATAGCAAGGCAGCACACATCAGCAATTACTGGAGGTACCTTAGTACATATAACATGAAAACACTTGAAGACATTCTAATATTCACATGAAACCTACTTAGCTCCTACGATCAGGGAGAAAATAAAATTTGACATATCTACATTTGGCTGCAATAATAACTGAATAGAGGCAGTATTCGATTCATTACACTGTAGGTGTCAAATTTGATCAGTTCATCACATTGTAGGCGTTACATGTAGTCACGTTGAAAGCCTGACTGTTCCAGTCCAGAAGGAGTTTCTACATGGAATCGCTTAATGTTTGAGGCGACTGACTGTAAACATGTCATTAACATTCTTGTAATAACCAGTAATAACTACTGAAGTACATCCTTTGTTCCCTCTATTACAATACAAGTCAAGCAACTCCATCAAGAAATCCTCGTCTTTTCTCACATGGCACAGTGCAAATGTTCTGTTCCTGCAGAAGGGCGATAACCATCTAGTAACTGCCAACCAGGACAGCTGTTAGGCAGGGGCAGAGCAGAGAGAGATTGATCAGTGTCAAAGTGGACCAAAACCTTCTATTGGACTCCAGGACCCTGTCTTCCCCACTCCATGAAACTCCCCCAGTGCCCCGGTATAACAATCTGGCGATCCCACAGTGCATTACAGGTCTATCTGAACTGCTAGCCCAGGCATGCACAGCTGGAGGGGCCTGCCAGAACTCCATACATTCAGAAGAGATTGCTATTTTGATTGAATGGTTCGATAAAGGTCAGGGGCAATGTTCTAAGTCGTCTAAAAAAAAAAAGCAAATCTGTGAGTACTCACCTGTAGAATTGTTTTTGTTCTTGCATGGCACGGCCTGCTTCGGTACTTATAACAGTTGGGTTATTCCGCCACAAGGTGGTGCAGTGGTACTGCAGAAAGCTGTGGCATCTCCCGGGCCCCTATAAAAACAGGATTAACCATAGAGTTCCCAGCGTAGACAAGCAGTGAGACAAGAAGCCGGGAGAGAATAAAGGTAAAAAATGTAAAAAAAGGTAAAAAAAACCCCATTAACTTGGAACAACCACCATAATGAGTCAACCAAGAATAACGATAACAAGGGTGGGTCGCAGTAGGCCGTGCCAGGCAAGAACAAAAACAATTCTACAGGTGAGTACTCACAGAATTGCTTTTTTCTTTATTGCATGGCATGGCCTGCTTTAGTATTCATAACAGTTGGGACATCCAAAAGCAGCATTCAAAAGTAGGGTGGGATCCCCAATGAGCAACAGCCGGCAGTTCAAGTCACTACCGCCTGAAGCACCTTGCGGCCAAAAGCAGCATCCGCTGAGGCCTTAACATCAACCTTGGAAACTTGTTCAACAGAAGCTTGGTGCTAAAAAGCCCAAGAGGCACCAATAGCACGAGTGGAATGAGCAGTAACACGGAAAGGGGGTTCCTTCCCCTAAGCAGAATAGGCTTGAACCACCGCTTGACGGATCCACAATTGTAGGCCAGAATCCAAACCATGTTGCAAAAATTACAGAATCCTTGGAATGGAAAAAAACTCGACAGGGAAGAGACTTGGACTCACACCAGGCAATGTAAACATGCCAGACCCTGTAATAGATAGGACGAGGACTTCTTCCTAGCCCGAATCATGGTATCCACAACAGAGGCAGGCAACCCCTTCTCTGTCAAGATGTAGGTTTCAGCAGCCAAGCCGTTAAAGCCAGTGCTTGTAAATTGGGATGGCGTAGCTGTCCCTGAGTGAGAAGATCTGGATCGCTGGGCAAGACGTACTGGTCTACTGCCAACTACACGACATCTGCGAACCACACCCTTCTTGGCCAACAGGGGGCCACCAGGATGGCTGACACCCCTTCCTGGGCGATCTTGCACATGACCCTGCCCAGTAGAGGGAACGGAGGGAACACATAGGGAAACCGAAACTCCGTCCAAGGCATTGCCAGTGCATCCGTGGCGAAGGCCAGAGGATCCTGTGACAGGGAGACAAACCTGGGAAGTTTGTGATTGTGACGGGATGCAGACAGGTCCACATCCGGCTGACCCCAGCGGTGACACAGGGAGAGAAACACCTGGTAGATGAGGGACCATTCCCCCAGACGAGACATCCCCCTGCTCAGGGAGTCCGCCACCCGGTTCTCCACCCCCGGGATGTAGACCGCTGAGATGCAAGGAACATGCTGTTCCGCCCAAGACAGAATCAGGGACACTTCCTTGAAGGCTCGCTTGCCCCGAGTCCCTCCCTGATGGTTGATGTAGGCAACCGCCGTCTGGTTGTCTGAGCGGATCTGAACAGCCCGACCCCGAAGGTGTGTGGTCAGGTGGGACAGAACCAACCTGATCGCCCTCAGTTCCAGGACATTGATGGGAGCATGGGCCTCCTGGGGGCCCCCCCCCCCCCCCAACGACCCTGGAACTGTAGGGATTTCCAAAAGCCCCCCCCCCCCCAGCCCGTCAGACTCCCAGCACGGGGGCAGGAAGGTCCTGCCCACCAGAAGATTTCTTGAGTCCAGCCACCACGAAAGGGACTGCCTGGCCAGAGGAGACAGAGCAAATTCCTGATCCAGGGACACCGGGTCCCGATCCCAAACTGACAAGAGGTGCAACTGAAGAGGTCTCATGTGAAACTGAGCAAAGGGGACCGCCTCGAAGCAGGACACCATCAGGCCCACCAAATGCATCCCCAGACGGATGGAGGGATGAGGACACAAGAGCACAGCCCGTGCCTGCTTCTGAAGGCCCTCCACCTTCTGCTGAGGTAGGAACACCTTGACCTAAGAGGTATCCAGTGTCATACCCAGAAAGGACCTCAAAGAAGGGGACAGTGAAGACTTGGGCAAATTGATCACCCAGCCGAAGGACTCCAGAGTGGAGGTCACCACCCGGGTGTCCTGTTCGGCCTGATGAAAGGACTGAGCCACAATGAGGATGTCATCCAGGTAAGGAAGGATGCGAATGCCCCGGGTTCGTAGCAGAGCCATCACTCCCGCCAGCACCTTGGTGAACACCCGAGGCGCCGAGGTGATACCAAATGGTAAGGCCACAAACTGGTAATGCTGATCCCCCAGCATGAACCTCAGAAATCTCTGATGACCTGGGAAGATAAGGCACATGAAGATAAGTATCCTTGATGTCCACGGTGGTCATGAAGTCGCCCAGGCGAAGGGTACTGACAGCAGAGCGTAGCGTCTCCATGCGAAAATGTTTGAATCTGACAAACTTATTGAGGCCATTCAAGTCCAGAATGGGCCTCAGAGAGCCGTCCTTTTTGGGGACCGTGAAGAGATTGGAATAGTACCCCTGACCCTGTTCTTGATGGGGCACCGGACAAATGACCCCCGACTCCAGCAGGCATTGAACCACCGAAAGCAACCCTTGAGCTGACAGGGGGTTTAAAGACATCCGGGATCTGGTGAATCTTGGGGGCGGCCAGGCTGCAAACTATCTTGTAACCGGAGGACACCACCTCCTGAATCCACCGGTCTGAGACGTGGAGCCTCCAGACGTGAGCAAAGAGCCGAAGCCGCCCCCCCACCCGGATGGGTGAGGGCGCCCCCTCATGCCTGGGGGGCCTTGGGAGGAGGTTTGGGCTTGGAACCCCAGGAGAGACCGGGACGTCCACGGGACCTGCCATGGCCCCAAGAATCTCTGCGGCTACCTGAGAAGAGGGAGCCACGACCTCCTCGGGAAGAACGAAGGGAGGGGTGGGAGACGGAGGTCCCTCGAAAGGGCCGGGGCTGCCTCCTACGCTGAGGCAGCCTGCCATCCTTGGCCAAAACATCAAGACGCTCACCAAAGAGCCACAGCCCCGCAAAGGGGAGCCCATTGAGAGCCTTCTTAGCAACAGCATCAGCTGCCCAATGACGTAACCAAACAGAGCGGCGCATAGCCACCAAAAGTGCAGAGGCCCTACCGCCCAGCCTCACAGCATCATTCATTGCAGTAAGGATAAATGCAACAAAATCAGAGCAAAAGCAAGAGGGCCCTATAATCCTCCCTCCTCCTACCAGCCATAGCGCCATCACAGAGACGCTTGAGCAGTTTCTTAAGGGCAATAGCAGTAATGGCAGCAGTAATGGCAGCAGCACAGGCCGGGCGCAGTCCAGCCCCCACACGAGTAAAAGCATGGCAAGCCAGCTGATCCATGCGCCGTCCTCGCTGTCCTTCAGAGTGGTAGTGTCAGGGGAAGGCATGACCAATGCATTAGACAGGCCTAGCACGGGAGCGTCCACCTATGGGGGAAAGGACCAACTCTTTACTAGATCAGCAGGAAAGGGATACCTCTTATCCAATCCCTTGGGCACAGCGGGTAGCCTGTTAGGACGTTCTCACTCCTTAAGCACCATAGAAGTGAAATGGCCCTGCTCAGGGAACTCCAGACGCTTTTTACCAGGACGAAAAAGCTCATCCTGCTTTCTCTTAGCCACCCCAGGGGGAGCAATGTGCAAGATTTCAAAAATTTGTGACAACAGATTGTCAGTGTCCTCAGGGTACCATGATTCCTCCCCGGACGCAGACCCAGAGTCACTAATGCAACCCTCCTGCTGGTCCCCAGAGGAGTCAGAGTCCTGAAACAGTTCCCCTTCCTCTAGGGAATAAAGTCCACCAGTGGCATCAAATTCCTCATACTCCTCAGTGGAGCGGGAGGGTGTGGAAGTCAGGTGCCGCTTCTTTCCAGAAGCCTTCCTAGGAATAGGCCCGGCAAGCTGCTTTTCAATGTTGGCCACACGAAGTGCCAGATCAGACTGTGACCCCCTGCTAGCATCCCCCTCACTGGGAGCCAATTGCAGCAGTGGGGGGGTAGGTGATGCCGAAGGGGGCGCAGAGCTGGGAAGCGATGCAGGCAATCCAAGCTGGAGCGCAAGGACACTTTGAGCGCACGGCACGCACACCGTGACACTGTTACTCATAGGGGATACCCCACACATGGAACACAGCCGGGATTGCCCCGAAAGGACCCCCAAGCACGCTATCCCCAGAAGCCTCCATATGGTGATTAACACAGGCGCAATAGGCCAGCGCTGGGTAAAGGCTAATACAAAAGCCACCCGGGATGCCCTCCCACAGGATGCCCCCAGATCAGCAAAGAGGGGGGTGGATGAGGGGGAGGAAGGAGTAGAGCCAGGAGAAACCACAACCCACTGGTATCCCGCCTGAAAGACATAAGTAAAAACGACACATGAGCATCCCGCAGCACATGCACCACGAGACTAATTAAAAAAAAACCCAAGGGGGACTCACAGACCAAGTACACCGCAGGGTCACCAAGGCACAGACCGCAGGATGAAGCGACACACCGGAGGAAACATCGCTGCAGCCCGGAAGGGAGAAATCCAGACGCGCAGCTAATCCAAAATGGAGGTATCTCGAGGGGCAGGCCGCGGGGGGACAACGCGAGACGCGTCAATCCCCCGACCCCCCCCCCCCCCCCTAAGAGCGCGAAAATGTCGCCCACGTGACCCTGCCGGCGCCATGACAAAGCAAAAACGCCACAGGTTATAGCGCCCACAGCCGCGGAGCACAGTACAAAGCAGCGCGGCGGCCAAAAAAAAAGGAAAAAAAACACACTGTAAACACAAAAACACCACAACTAATACCACTCGCCGCTACCCGACCCACCCCTCCGACACAAAGTCAGAGGGGGGGGGAGAGAGAGAGACGAGAAGGCAGCAGCGAGTATCCATGGCAGGAGGGGGGGGGGACACCCAAAACACTCACCCCCTCAAAAGCCAGGGCAGGAACTCCACATCCCTAGTAGGCTCACCATAAAGCCTATGGCTGGCTACCCTTTGTGGAACAGGGTCTGCGGCTTGGAGCAGCGCTCCAGGAGCACTTGACCCTAGTGCTCTTCTTCCCTCACCCGATCTGTCAGCCAAGGCTGGGAGACAGTGAGGGTCCAGAAACGGGTGGAAATAGACTTGCAGGGCCGCAGGCTTGGTTGCCCCGCTCACCTGCGCAAGAGAGAGACATCTTCTAACTTCGCAGTTTCACTGCAGAGGAAACACTAGGAACTCTATGGTTAATCCCGTTTTTATAGGGGGCCAGGAGATGCCACAGCTTTCTGCTGTACCACTGCGCCACCTTGTGGCAGAATAACCCAACTGTTATGACTACCGAAGCAGGCCGTGCCATGCAATAAAGAAAAAAGAAAAGCTTTGCAACAGGACTGCAGTCCTTCCGGATGGAAACTGGGAGAGATAACTGGACCAGCCGGTGTATTAACTATCCTATAACTATGGAATTGGAGAGAAAACTGGGTTGTGGTCCGATTTAAGATGAGCCAATGAAATTTTCGGCTTTTTTTTTTTTTTTTTTTTTTAATAGACCTCAATGTTTGGATATGGTCAATCCATGCCACACCTCCTACAACTACAGTACTTATGTCCCGCCTTCAACCCCCCCCCCCTTGTGCCAGTTCAGTAGCTGGGCCTACAGAAAAGACCCAGGCTATTACGCACAACACTCGGCACATCAATTAGCAGGTCTGCTCCAGATCATTGTGATTCAGCATTTTGTTTCCCCTGGGCCAGCTAATCCAGCACAGTGGGGAACAGACAAGATGCTTCTTTGGGCTTCTCCAATCTACTGGATCAGCATGATTCTTAAGGAATGGGAAAGGCCTAGCCGGCTCCCCGGTGTTCCTCAAGGATGGGATAGGAGGTATCCCTTCCCGGTGGACGCGGTGAAGCGCTGGTCGTCCTCTCCCAAGGTCGATGCGCCCGTTCTGGGATTGTCCAACACCTCTGTTGTACATTCTCCAGACGTCACCATTCTTAAAGATGGTGAGGACAAACGCATTGATCAGATGGCATGCCATGCCTTTGCCAGTGTGGGTTCAGCCTTGCGGCCTGTTTGTGCCTCGGCGCTCGCAGCTGTGGCTACCAGGTCTGTGGTTAGGGACCTGTTGAGTGGTTCCCAGCTTAACCCGGCCAGTGATGAATTCACAGCCCTTAAGCGGTGTGAATTATTTATGACCTTTGTTTTATCTGCTATGGATGACAATTATTATGTGTAGTACAACCTCGGCATTGCTGGTGGCTATTCGCCGATCGGTCTGGTTACGCCAGTGGGCGGCTGACATTGCGGCTAAGAAATCACTCACAGCGCTACCCTTCCTGGGTACGCGTCTGTTCGGGGATAAATTGGATTCGGTGGTGAAAGGTGGAAAGCTACCTCAGCGTAAGAAGCAGCGTCGCCCCTTTCGGGGGGCAGGCTCCTTCAATCCTTCCTTTCACGGTGCCAGAGCGGGCAGAGGTTTCGCCTACTCTAATTTCAGAGATGATTCCTGGAACAGAGGCAGAGGACGCGCACGTCCAGGCCCTAACTGGGGTTCCAAGCCCAAGCCCGCTGCCAAGCCAGCTCAGCAATGAGGGGACGCCCTCACCCTTGCGGGTGGGGGGGCGGCTGCGGCGCTTCTTCCAGGTCTGGGCGCGGGAGGTCACAGACAAATAGATCTTGGAAGTGGTCTCTTCCGGGTACAAACTGGAGTTCGAGTACCGGCCTCCTCCCAGATTCCTAAGGTCTCGGGTCCCCTCGGATCCCCGGGCTGCGCAGGGGCTCCTGTTGGCTGTAAAGAATCTTCTGGACATGGAAGTCATATGCCCGATGCCTTTCTCAGAGAGAGGCCTGGGCTATTATTCCAACCTCTTCACGGTTCCCAAAAAGGATGGATCCATAAGACTCATTCTGGATTTGAAGCTTCTCAACAGGTTCATCAGAACCAAGAAGTACCGCATGGAGACTCTGCGCTCACACATCTATTCCCTTCGTCAGGGGGATTTCATGACGTCTATAGACATCAAGGATGCTTACCTTCATGTACCAATCTTCCCAGCACACCAGAGATTTCTCAGGTTTGTGGTGGGAGAGCAGCAGTCAGTTTGTGTCCCTCCCTTTCGGCACCAAGGGTGTTCACCAAGATGCTGGCGGGCATAATGGCCCTTCTCAGAGCCCAGGGCATTCACATTGTGCCGTATCTGGACGACCTCCTCGTTACGGCATCCTCTCTCATTCAGGCGGAGCTGGACACCAGGTTGGTGTTGGCGACGCTGGAGAGGTTCGGCTGGGTGATCATCCATCCCAAGTCTTCTCTCTCCCCCTCAAGGGAGATCTTGTTTCTGGGCATGAATCTGGATACCATTCAGACCAGGGTGTTCCTACCTCAGTCCAAGGTGCAGATGGTTCAGGATCTGGTACGTCTTCTCCTGTCCAAATCTCGTCCTTCTATCCGGCTAGGGATGAGACTGGTGAGATTGATGGTGGCTTCCTTCGAGGCGGTTCCCTTTGCTCAGTTCCACATGAGGTCGCTCCAGCTCCATCTATTGTTGGCCTGGGACAGATGTCCGCAGTCATTGGATCAGTCATTCCTGAGTTCCTGGGTTCGGCAGTCCCTTCAGTGGTGGCTGGAACCAAGCAATCTGATGAGGGGCAGATCCTTTCTGACCCCTTGTTGGGAGACTGTTACCACGAACGCCAGCCTGTCGGGCTGGGGAGGTTTTTGGAAGAAACATCAGTTAAAGGGGCTGTGGGGTCCTCAGGAGGCTCACACCCCCATCAATGTCTTGGAGCTGAGAGATATTCGGTTGGTTCTGTCATTCAGGCTCGATCGGACAATCGAACTGCGGTCGCTTACATTAATCACCAAGGAGGGACTCGCAGCAGGAGTGCCCTCATGGAAGTTTCTCTGATTCTTGCATGGGCGGAGAGCAATGTTCCATGCATCTCAGCAGTGTACATTCCGGGACTGGAAAATACGGAGGAGGATTCCCTGAGCAGGGGATCCTCTTGCTGAGGGAAATGGTCGCTCAACCACAAGGTATTTCGGTCCCTCTGTCGCAAGTGGGGGATTCCGGAGGTGGATCTCTTTGCCTCACGTCACAATCACAAGCTCCCAACGTTTGTGTCTCTGTCTCAGGATCCTCTGGCCCTGGCAGTGGACACCATGTCTCTTGCCTGAAGGGATCTGGGGTTCCTGTACCTGTTTCCCCCCTTCTCCATGGTAGGCACGGTTGTGCGGTAGATCAGTACAGGCTGCCCCCGTTTCCCGGATCTGATCATTTAAGGTCAACTACGTTGCCCCAATTTACAAACGCTGGCTTTTACGGCGTGGCTGCTGAAACCTCCATCTTAAGGGAGGAAGGTTTGTCTGAGGCTGTGATTCAGACTCTTGTTAGAGCTAGGAAGAAATCTTCCTCTAACATATACTACAGGACTTGGAGGTCCTATATTGACTGGTGTGAGGCTAGGGCCTTGCCTTGCAGGGTGTTTTCGATTCCTAGGATTTTGGAGTTTCTTCAACACGGTCTGGACCTAGGGTTCCAGCTTAGTACCTTGAAAGGACAGGTCTCTGCTCTGGCTTTCTTCTTTCAAAGGTCTTTTGCTCTGCATCCTCTGGTTAAGACTTTTTTCCAGGGGGTCACTCATGTGCGGCCCCCTAGAAAGCCTTTGATGCCCGTTTGGGATTTGAATTTGGTTCTGTCGGCCCTCCAGGGTCCTCCTTTTGAGCCGCTGCCGGATGTTGCACTCTTTTCTTACACAAAAGGTTGCCTTTTTGGTGGCTATTACCTCTGTTCGGCGTGTCTCTGAGTTGGCGGCTCTGTCCATTCAGGCCCCTTACTTTGAAAGACACCAGGACAAGGTGGTCTTTCGCTTTAAGCCAGATTTCCTTCCTAAGGTGGTTTCTGCCTTCCACCTCAATCAGGATGTAGTTCTCCCTTCCTTGTGTCCTAAGTCTAGCAATGAAAAGGAGAGGGTTTTGCACTCTTTGGATGTGGTTCATTGTGTGAAGTACTATTTGGTGGCCACTTCTCCCTTTCGTAAGACGGACGCCTTGTTCGTGGTGCCCTCCGGGCCCAGGAAAGGTTTGGCGCCCGCCAAGTCTACCATTAGTAAATGGATTTGCCAGGCCATTGTTGGGGCCTATACTGCCAAGGGGAAGGTTCCCCCTTTTCAGATCACTGCTAATTCTACTCGTGCTGTTGGGGCTTCTTGGGCTTTTCAGTACCAGGCTTCTGTTGAACAAGTTTGTAAGGCTGCTACTTGGTCTTCCGTTCATACTTTTTCCAAGTTTTATATGGTTGATGTGCGGGCCTCAGTGGATGCTGTTTTTGGCCGCAAGGTTCTGCAAGCTGCAGTGGTTTAAATTTGTGCATTTTTGCTGTATTGGGATCCCCACCCATGGTGGACACTGCTTTTGGATGTCCCACATGTCATGAATATTGGAAGCGGGGTGTGTGACATACTTGGAATAATACCATTTTGTGATTACTCACCTGTAAAATGGGTATTATAAGTATGTCACACACCCCGCTTCATCCCGCCCTTATTGTATTCTGGATCCTTTTTATGGTGCACCTTTTATTGTTAAGATTTTTGGATTTGGCTCTTCCTGGCCCCCTTACTGCTTTCCATTACTGGGTGATGTGTGGGAGGTCCCAGGTATTTATGGATCGGGAGGGGCTTCTTTTTTTCCTGTCATCTCTGCAGAAGTTCGCCCTCTACTGGATATAACCCACATGTCATGAATATTGGAAGCAGGGTGTGTGACATACTAATAATACCCATTTTACAGGTGAGTAATCACAAAATGGTATTTTTGGTATATCCTGAGAAAGAAAGCAAGCGCTGGCGAACTCATCAATGCAAAGAGCGCGGTGGAGGCAATATGATGTGGAGGCATGGCTGCCAGTGATACTGGGTCACTAGTGTTTATTGATGATGCGACACAGGACAGAAGCAGCCGCATGAATTCTGAGGTATTTCGAGACATACTGTGTGCTCAAATCCAGCCAAACTGATTGGTGGTCGTTTCATAATACAGATAGACAATGACCCAAAACATAAAGCCAAAGATAACCAGGAGTTTCTTAAGTAAAGAAGTGGAATTTCCTTGAATGGCCAAGTCAGTCACCTGATCTCAGTCCAAATGAGCTGAAGGCCTGGCAGAGCATTACAAAGAAGGAAACACAGCGTCTGATGATGTCCATGCCTTCAAGACTTCAGGCAGTCATTGCAAACAAAGGGTTTTCAAAAGGGTTAAAAATAACATTTTATTTACAATTATTTCAATTAGTTTTGAGCCCATGAAATGACATTGTGTTTAAATATACTTTAGTGCCTCACATTTTTATGCAATAATTTTGTTCAACCCATTTAATTAAAGCTGAAAGTCTGAAATTTACTGTTTACTGTCCAAAACATAATATAATTTGCAGACGCTCTACTTATTAAAGGTTATTACATTAGACTGTACTTCCACTTTAATTTTGTGGGCGTGGAAAGGGTAGGGTACTGATCAATCTGCAGATAGTATCCGTTTGTTAAATGGAAACTGTGCGGTTGTAATGACTATAGTAATTATAGTTGATATGAAATGTTCAACTAAATCTTGACAAATGGTACTTGTCATGACAAATTTCTATGCTAGAGAGCCAACATAATTACTTTTAACCAAAACTTAAATGTAACTGTAGTGACCGGAAGTATCCATCTTCAATACAGCGCAGAGAAAAGCACAATACAAGAAAGACCTGCCTCCTTCAAGATGGAGGTTTCAGCAGCCACGCCGCCAAAGCCAGCGTTGGTAAATTCGGGTAACGAAGATGACCCTGTGTGAGTAGATCTGGCAGCAGGGGCAGAACGAACTGATCTTCTGCCAACCTTACCACGTCTGCGAACCAAACCTGTCTTGGCCACCTTGGAGCCACCAGGATTGCTGGTGCTCTCTCCAGAGCAAGCTTGCGCACTACTCTGGCCACCATGGGAAACGGAGGGAACAGGTACAGAAACCTCAGATCCCTCCAGTTCAGAGACATGGCATCCGTCGCAAGGGCCAGAGGATCCTTCGCCAGAGACACAAATGACGGAAGTTTGTGATTGTGACGGGAGGCAAAGGGGTCCACCGCCGGTGACCCCCACCTGCGACAAATTGAGTGAAAAACCTTGGAATTGAGAGACCACTCCCCTTTGCGGGCTGACAGCCTGCTCAGAGAGTCCGCCTCCGCATTCTCCACTCCCGGGATGTAAACTGCCGAGATGCACGGGACATGGCTCTCCGCCCAGTCCAGAATCAGAGACACTTCCTTGAGGGCATTCCTGCTGCGGGTGCCTCCCTGGTGATTGATGTAGGGCACCGCCGTCCGATTGTCCGACCGGACCTGGACCGGCAAACCTTGCAGTTGATGAGTTAAGTGACAAAGAACCATCCTGATGGCCCTCAATTCCAGAACATTGATAGGCTTGTGGGCTTCCAGGGGACCCCACAAACCCTGAAATTGCAGATCCTTCCAGAAGCCCCCCCATCCCGAGAGGCTGGCATCCGTGGTGACTATCTCCCACTCGGGAGTCCGAAAGGATCTGCCCTTCAGCAGGTTGGTTGAGTTCAGCCACCACTGAGGCGAGCGGCGAACCCGGGGGGACATCTGAAAGAATTGATCCAGCGACTGAGGAGACCTGTTCCAGACCGACAACAGATGGAGCTGTAGTGTCCTTGTGTAAAACTGAGCAAAGGGAACTGCCTCGAAGGAGGCCACCATCAGACCCACCAGTCTCATCCCTAGCCGGATGGACGGTCGAGGAATGGACATAAGCGACCGAACCAACTCCTGAATCAGAAGAACCTTGGACTGAGGAAGGAACACTCTGGCCTGATCTGTATCCAGAGACATCCCCAGAAAGGATTATAACCTGGACGGGTGAAGGGAGGACTTGGGGTAGTTGATCACCCAGCCGAATCTCTCCAGAGTGGAAAGAACCGTCCTGGTGTCCAATTCCGCTTGGCTGAATGACAATGCCAATATGAGGAGATCGTCCAGATATGGCACTATGCAAATTCCTTGAGCTCTGAGAAGAGCCATTACCCCAGCAAGTACCTTGGTGAAAACCCTTGGAGCTGTGGTGAGACCGAAGGGAAGAGCTACAAATTGGAAGTGCCGATCCTGCGTCTCCTCACAGCGCACCTGAGACCGGCAGCGGCCCGCTGCCTGCGAGCCGCTGCCCGGCTAGAGAGAGACAGGGCGCGTGCCGCGGCATCTGCAATAGCCGCCGCGGTGTCTGTTATGAACAATGTTGCAAGTAAAAGTTACATTAAAACAGACACACATAAAACAAATAGCAGTGTAACACAATTAATGAGGGATTACTCCTATACGTTCCTCAGAATCTAAGAAAGGAGGACCCCCAGCCTAACTATGAGGGAGGAGGTAAATGAGGGAAATTTTTGAGGTAAAATTTTTAAGGACAGGGCATCCCAAACCGGGGTCACCAACCCGGCATAACCGCCTACCCTCTAAATAGGGTCTCGCGGCGGAGCCTAGCTCCTAAGCACGTGTGTGCTAAAATACCATCACCCGGACCGCAGTCAAAACTGAGGAGGCATGTAAATATTAAATATATTAAATAGGGATAATAAGTCAGAGCGGGAATAAAATATAGGCCGGGGTAGACCCGGCTACCTTGGAAAACCCCCTTGCAAGGAGGAGAGATTATCTTCTGCTTGCTCGCCGTCCTGCAGAGATGAAGACTGGGGAGTGAGTGGGAGGTCCCAGGTATTTATGGACTGGGAGAGGCTTACTTTTCTCCAATCATCTCTGCAGATCGCCCTCTTCAGGTCAGTATACCCACAGGTTATGAATATCTTGAAGCGGGGTGTGTGACATACTTAGAATAAATATTTTTTAGACAATTGTCTCCTTTATTTTAAATAAAACATTTACTTTATTAGAGAAAAACATATTGCATGTGATAGCCCATTTCTCCCGATTACAACGGTACCACATACGTATCGGTAGCCCCCCATTCTTGCCCAGGAGACCCTCCAAACTGAAAATAGCACTTTATAACATTTACAAATAAAATACTACTACTATCCACACTATAAACATAAGGGGTTAATTAAAAAAAAATGACATAAGGTCCCCCCTCCCGGGGGGGGCCCATTTTTTGGGGAATTTTAAGGGTTAAAAACCCTTAAAAATCCCCAAAAAATGTAAATGGGGTCCCCCTTACCCAGCATTACCAGCCCGGGACCAGCTATGGGGGCTTGTAGGAACAGAGTGGAGGGGCCAGCTTTTGTGGCCCCCCCACCCTGCAGCCTACAAGCCCACATAGCCTATGTGGGCCCGGGCTCTTCTGCGCCCCCCTGGGCTTTGGGGAGGCAGGTAATTGAGGGTGCGGGGGTTAACGCCAAGTCTTGCCAGACCCCAGCCTTGTGAACTGGTATAAGGGTCTCATGAACCCCTTACCAGTTCACAAGGGGTTAAGTGTAAAAAAGAGACAATGACACATAAGAATATTTTATTTTATTTTTTTTACTTTTTAATACTTACCTCCCATCCATCCCTGTGTCCCACGCTGATCAATCTGGCTTCCTGCTCTCCTGCTGCAGCTGGAAGCCTTTTATAGCTGCTAGGCGACAGAACATAAGGGGTTAATTTAAAAAAAAAAAAAAAAAGACATAGGGTCCCCCCCTAAAACCCTTAAAAATCCCCCCAAAACTGAAATGGGGTCCCCCTTACCCAGCATTACCAGCCCGGGACCAGCTATGGGGGCTTGTAGGAACAGAGTGGGGGGCAGCTTTTGTGGCCCCCCCACCCTGCAGCCTACGAGTCCACATACTTTACTCACCTCCGATCCTGTGTCACCCGGCGATCTGCGATGACAGCTGTCAGTCCGCTCGTGTGTTTGAAGGAGAGAGCCTGGGGAGGGGGGGGCGATCTCAACCCTCTCCTCCTCCCCATCTGCCCTCCTCCAGGCACCCGAGCAGACTGATTCTCTGTCTCGGGTGCCGGCATTAAGAGGGCTGCTGGTGACATCACAACGACCCGTTCCAGGAAGTGGGGGGGAGGGCAATTTCTGCCCTCTCCTCGCCACGGAAGAGGCTGGGGGGGGCGATCCGATGCCCCCCCAGTGAAGAGGACACCCATCAGGAGACAGCGCGGCCTCAGGTAAGTAAATGTCATTTTTATTTTTTTTACAGTTAGCAGCTGCTGCTGCCGAAGCGGGGGGGCCTATTCCGGGGGCTCGGATGGCCCCAAATTAAAGGGGAGACCCGGCTGGATCCAACGAGGGGTCAGGTGAGTATTTTTTATTTTTATTTTTTATTTTTTTTTACTAGCAGGGGGGAAAGTCAGGCACGTAGATTCTACGTGCTTGGCACTTAAGTGAAGTGGAAGCAAGCACGTAGAAGGGTTAAGCAAGCATTCAAAAACTGGGGTGCCGCAGGGCTCCTTGCGTGAGAAGGTACGATGGCTGGGTAGCCGCCAAGGTTCGCCCTCCGACATTCTTATCACTTCTGAAAACCAAGTCTTACTTGGTCAGCATACTTAAAGAGTATCCAGAAGTACAAGGTGTCCAGAGACAAAGCAAGGTAAGGAAACCTGAAACCGACAGATGGATGCACCCAAGGTGGTATCAGTAATGGGCACAGAACTCCAATTTGACTTGGATGCCAGCAAGGTGGAAAGGAAGAACTTCTATGCTAGTTGGACCTTTTCATGTTGAAGATGAATCAACATGGGGATTAATTCCCAAACTTACTGCCAGTTGTTAGAAATTACATTCTACACTGGTACAGGAAAAAAGTCTGCATTGTTCAAGAAAATCAGGATTTTCATGCAGCACAATGTTCCATCGCATGCATGAAAGTACCAGCCAGTAAAGACCTCGAGGATGAAAAAAATGGGGCCAACACTACCCTCCCCACTCCGTTTGCCTATGATGGGAGACAGGAGACATGATTTCCATTCCTTTCCCCCTACTAACTGGATTTCCATAATGAGGAAAAAATAAAATTCTGCTATCTCGCCTTTAGAATTGCTTTCTCACTTCTTCTACTCCAGAGCCTCACCGAATCAGATACGAATGGGTTAACTCTCTTCCGAAGGGCGGGACTGTAAGATAAAAGGTATGGTTCCTCATATATTATATATATATATATATATATATATATATATATATATATATATATATATATATATATATATATATTACTGGCTGCCTTCCAGAATCCAGTAAATAAAAAGCAGTAGGAACAACCGTCCGGAAGGATGAAGGCATCCTAAGAGATCCCATGATTCAATAGAAAACAAAGACACATGAACTTCCCTCTTTCCTAATTTCCTTACTTTTTAATTTTTTTAAATGTGAACACAAAAATATTTACATATATACAAGGCTACTAGGACTATGGCAGATAAGGAATACAACAGAATTGTATTTTCTCTCATATTCCACTCCAGGGCATCACTGAATCAGATACTGATGGGACCTCCTATGCAGTGCCCTTCCTCCAGGATGGGAGTCCCGTTTCGACCTTATTCCTCTAACCTGAAGAGTAAGCCATTCTGAAAAAAAACAAATCTCAGATGAAGAGCTCACTACAGCTTGCAATACCTTCCGAATGAAAGCGGCGTCCACTGAGGCTCTAACTTCTAACTTATAAAATTTGGTAAATGTATGAACCAAAGACCAGTAATAACCCGAAAAGGAGGATTCCTCCCCTTGGAAACCTAAGCTCTAATCACTGCCTGTCTAATCCATCGGTGGATGGTATAATATTTAAAGTGGACCAACACCAAGAGGTGATCGGCCCGGAAATCTATAAGATTCCCGGGCCGATCACCTCCCACCCCGCGGGACATCCGAGGTCGGGATGTCCCGCGGGGTGAAACCCCCCAAAAAACCCCCAAACACCTTACCTGATCTTCTCCTTCTCTTCTCGCGCCCCTGTAGGCGTGCTCGCGCCCGAGCCGGCCGTCTGCGAATGGCCGGCGGGGGCGCGCGCGCGCCGAAAGTGACGCGAGGGAGGCGGCGGCGGCGGCAGCCGCTTGGACGTTCCTGATCCCCGCCTGGACGTTGGCGGGGATTGGACCGTCCAGTCACGTGGGAGCGGGGACAGGTAAGATTTTGGGGCTTTCTGGGGGGTTTCACACAGCGGGGCACCCCCGATCGGGGTGCCCCGCCGAAGTGGACCAAAACCCAGGATAGTCAAAATCCTGGGTGTTGGTCCACTTTAAGAGCTGTAACTACATCTGAGGAGAGGAGGACTCTCTCCTTATGGATAGTCGGAGCAAGACATAAGGACGGTAAAACCACCTACCTGTTCATTAAGGTGGAAGGGGGAACCGTCTTAGGAAGAAAGTCCTGTTTAAAATGGAAGTACGCCTTGTCCTTGTGTAGGACTAACTAATTATAGTGAATTGATATACACCACTTGCTACAAACTATAAAATGTATGCACAGTGCTAATCAAATAACAAAATAACAAACAGAGCGAACTGTGGTGGTGCTCAGACATGTAGGGGCACTGCCTTATTCCAACAGTAAATAATGAACAAAGTAGAAAACACAGAGCAACACATATAACAAGATCTTCAAAAAGTCTCTATCATGTAGCAGTGTGGCAAGGGAATCCCACAGTGCATGCACTCAACACAAACGTGCAGTGAAATCCTCCACCATCATTCAAGGCTGCTTACCAGAAATATCTTATTAAAAAGCTTTAACACAATCAGCTTGTGTAGAATCCAATCAATTACTGATCTCACACAGTTGATCGATCTTCAAAAAGGTGATTATTTGGCCCAATAAACTTTTCAGACCTTCCACTCAGAAGTAGCGGGGGAGAAAGAACAGAAATAACATCCTAGTGCAACTCTGTATAGCAAGTAGTTGAAATTTAATTAAAGTATTGCACTTACAAACCACAATTAAAATAGGCGCATGTAAAATCCAAGCAGATTAAGAACGCAGGTAGAGTGTTTCTCCTGTCACCACATCCAATAACGACCGCCGTAAACAAGTAATAAACTTGGTATCTTCAATGATAAAAACACAATGCCATATCCCGCCTGATGCGTTTCGTTTTGTATATTGGTAAAAAATATACAAAATGAATGCAACTAGAAAACAGTCCAAAAGAAAGCGTTAAGCACCAGTAGTATTTTACTGCACTTAAACTAAATATAAAAACTTTAAAGGATATTAATCATTAGAGCGCAAATGTAACGGTTACATTACTTGCGTAGACGAAGGCTGCGTGAAATGCGTAAACACAAGGGAGGAAAGACAAAGGATACGTTAATTGCGCAGGTGGACACTACTCCGCTTATTGGGTAGACCGGCTTACAAAGGCGGTTTGCAGAAATAGTCTCTCCCCAACCAGGCCAATAAAAATAACTGTTACAACTGTTACAATATTACACAAGGAACAGGAACTGCTGGTAAATATAAGTAAAGTGCTAGTTGGCCTCCAGGGGCAGCGGAGATCACATAATATATATTAATAATACCAAATTACAATACAAAAGTTAAACAAAACATATAAAAAAATTAAAAAAATGCATAGAAAAGGCATCCATTAGAGTGGCCGGAGAAACACCTCACTGCTAACAAATAAATAAAAAGTGATTACAATAGCAATTAGGAATTATCAATAAAACAATTGAGGTCAAAATCTATGTTTAGATCACCTGGTGCCAGAGTGTCCAACTCGTAAATCCATTTTCCCTCACTCTCCCTAAATTTCTCTTAATAAATGGGAGCCACGCCAATTTCTCTCAACCTTATCTAGTCCAATAAAGGTCATGAGTGATGGATCGCTAGAGTGAACCGATTTAAAGTGGGCAGAAAGGCTATGGGAATCCAGACCACGTCTAATATTATAGACGTGTTCCCTAATCCTAACCTTGAGTTCACGTGTGGTTCTGCCCACATAGAAAAGATGACAAGGGCACCAGATAAGGTAAACGAAATGTGTGGAATTACAAGACACAAAAGAAGGTATTTTGACCTCACGTCCAGTTTTAAAATTATAAAAAGTCTTAGTGTGTTTAGCCTCCCGCGAACAGGTCCTACAGCCCATACAAACCCCACAGCGGTAAAAGCCCGACATGGGTTCATGTAAAAAGGGACACTTTCTGAGGAGGATCAGTGTAACTCTTGGTAAGTATCTCCTTAAGGTTTGGGGCCTTTCTAAAGATGACTTTGGGTTGGCTCGGAAGTACTGGGCCTAAGACTGGGTCTTCCTTCAAAAGAGGCCAATGTTTAGAACACAGCTTCTTGACCTCCCTGTGTTGCATGTTGAACCCTGTGATAAACGAGAAGTCAAAACCCAAGGAGGGGCTTTTAGCACTAGGTTTTTGTAAAAGCGTGGTCCGATCAACATTTTTGATTGTCTCTCGTTGTGATTGGATTCGATGCGGATCATACCCCTTCTCAAAAAAACGTCCAGCTAGTACCTGAGATTGTGTGTCGTAGCTGTTAACAGACGAACAGTTACACTTAAGCCGCGTGAACTGACCTTTAGGAATCGCCTCTAACCATTTAGGATGGCGACAGCTAGACATCGGTACATAGCCGTTACGATCTGTCAGCTTAAAATAAGTTGAGGTAACGAGCCTTCCTTAGTAATGGTAAGATCTAAAAAGTTGATTGAGGTAGAACTACACTCCATAGTAAACTCTAGGTTAAATTTATTCTCATTAACCGGTTTAAAAAACATTTCCAAATCTGTCTGGGCCCCATTCCATATACAGATCACATCGTCATATCACGTTTTTATATCCAATTTAAGCGCAGTAAAATACTACTGGTGCTTAACTCATTCTTTGGACTGTTTTCTAGTTGCATTCATTTTGTATATTGTTTACTATAGGGCGAGATGTTTCTCTATCTTGTCCCTGATTGGCTGTTAGGCCTTCCAGGATTCGTCACTGTGACACTACCCAGACTGTGTTTCTGATTGGTTGTCTGGGTGGGAGCACAGGAAGACGATCATCGTGGATGGAAACGTCTCTCTAGCGTGAGTATATATTTCTTTCTCGTTAGCCATACCCCTAGCCTTCGTTAAAGTTGCGAACGCAATGAAACGCGTCAGGCGGGATATGGCATTGTGTTTTTATCATTGAAGATACCTTGTTTACGGCGGTCGTTATTGGATGTGGTGACAGGAGAAACACTCCACCTGCATTCTTAATCTGCTTGGATTTTACATGCGCCTATTTTAATTGTGGTTTGTAAGTGCAATACTTTAATTAAATTTGAACTACTTGCTATACAGAGTTGCACTAGGATGTTATTTCTGTTCTTTCTCCCCCGCTACTTCTGAGTGGAAGGTCTGAAAAGTTTATTGGGCCAAATAATCACCTTTTTTGAAGATCGATCAACTGTGGGAGATCAGTATTGATTGGATTCTACACAAGCTGATTGTGTTAAAGCTTTTTAATAAGATATTTCTGGTAAGCAGCCTTGAATGATGGTGGAGGATTTCACTGCACGTTTGTGTTAAGTGCATGCACCATGGGATTCCCTTGCCACACTGCTACATCATAGAGACTTTTTGAAGATCTTGTTATATGTGTTGCTCTGTGTTTTCTACTTTGACTTGCAACAAACTGTTTGCTACAAACTAACAATCTCTTGCTACGAAATGACAATAGAAAAATCAACCACAGGGGATAGTGTGTGAAACAAATTTATTGTATTTCAATTATTATTATTATTACTGTAAAAAATTATTTATTTTTTAAACACGTATTTGTTCTGCATGAAAATAATCACATTACTATTATGGTACTAATTTAACTACAGCGGGTTTTCTCCCTAAAAACCAGACCCCCACCCGACCATACTTGGAAGGAGTAAGTGGATCCTGAAAATGGGGAAAACCTCCCCCTAACTTAATTAAGGAGGCCTAACCGATAAGACTTCAAATTCGGAAACCCACCACACAGAGGTAATTGCCAGTAGGAAGATGAAAGTGCCATCTACCCCAATGAAACTTCTGCCAGTGGTTCAAACTGAGGACCCGATTGGGGCCGATAAATTTAGATCCCAAATAATAGGCAGAAGAGGCTTTCGGGGAGGTCGCACAAGGCTGACCCCCTGCAAAAACATCCTTATAAGTTTATTTTCAGCAATTGGCTTCTCAAAAAAAGATAAGGCAGAGATCTGTCCCTTGAGGGTACTCAGCTGAAGTCCCTCATCGAGACCCTTCTGCAAAAATTCTAGGATTCTGGAGACATAAAATGTCCTACAAGTGAAACCCCCGGATTCGCACCAAGCAATAAAACCCCCCAGACTGCCTCCGGACCTGAATCATCGCCCGCATGACCCCGGCAGATAAGTCTCTTTTTGCCAGGATGAAGGTTTCAATAGCTTGAATCTGAAAACTGTTTACATAGAAACATAGACATAGAAGGTTGACGGCTGAAGGGGACCATACGGTCAATACAGTCTGCCCTTATGTGTATACTGTATGCACTCTTATCTTAGGATGTATGCTCATCTCAGGCATGTTTAAATTCACTTACTGTCAATTTTTAACTACCTCTACTGGAACTTTGTTCCAAGCATCTACTACTCTTTCTGTAAAACAATATTTTCTAACATTGCTCCCGATTCCTTTCCCTAGCTTCAGGTTGTGCCCCACTTGTTCTAGTTTCTTGTTCCCCGGTTTCTTCTTCAAAACACTTCCCTCCTAAACCTTATTCAATCCTTTCACAACCATGTCTCAAACATGTCCCCTCTCTCCCTTCTTTCCTCTAGGCTGTACAAATTAAGTTAAGTCTCTCCTGATAAGTTTTAAGTTTAAGTCACCTGAAGATATAATTTTAAGAGGCCCCCTGTAAGAAAGATTTAAAATAAAAAAAGTTTACCCATCTTAAAGGACTGTTACCACACTACCACACCACCCCCCCCCCCGCAAAGAAAGCTCACATTTTTTCTCATAGCTGCAGCTCCCGGCTGGTCTGATGCTCAGAAACCTCCCATTGTCTGAGGAGCAGTCCTGTCTTTACAGCGCACCCTAGAATTTTTTGGGTGCTCACCCGTTTGTTGTTTGCAGTACAATGCAACTGCATGCAGGATTACCTTTGCACCCCACACATTTACAACCACTCTTGCTCAAATGATGACAAGAAAGATGATGCAAAGCTTTATTTAAAATGCCAAGCAGCTGCAGAGGATGACAGTTTTAGCAGTGACTTTCTTTCTTCATATTATTTTGTATGCAGGTAGGAATATTATGTTAATGCAACATAAAACTGTAAGGTACATTTGGATTGTTTTTCCACAGTACTGCTTTAAGAAACTACAGAGTAGATAATAAAAGCAAGATTCTGTTTGAAATCCAAATCGATAGAGATACTAAAGCAAACTGTAAAGTAAATTGTTCTGCAAGTAAATAATCACAAAGAAAAAGATACAATGGAGAAGCAATCATATAAGACAAAGTTAAAGCTTTGCCACTGCCTGTCCATATAAATTAATTTGCCTTATGCAAGAAGTTAAGGGGGGCGGGTATATTCTTGTGCCCTAAAGGAGCCAAGCTCAGTGATTGATAGGGTACTTGATCTCATTTTTAGATTCTGCTGACTAAGCCAGACCCACAATACTAGAAAACAAACACTCCACTGCTAAGCAGCAGTGCAAACGCATACAGTTTTTACATCAATACAAGAAAAAGTGTGTAGCATCCTCCAAATAACATATCTAATCTCAAACGTGGTATGGAATAGGTTAATCACATGTACCAAGAAATGAATAAACCCCACCTATAAGACCATACACAGATCCAATCATTAAGGCCAAATGACAAAGTACAAACGGTTTATTCAAATACTCAACAGATAAAATAATTTAAAAACTAAACCACTAAAACAGCAGACAATATTAATAAATGTCAACAGTCTACAAAATAATCTTAAACCTTTAATCGTTATACTAATAAATAGCAGAAGTCAAAACAGTATATAAACAATCTCCAAAAAACCATAAGCAATCAAATATATACCACAGACACCTTACCGCAAATCAGTGTAGTGCAAGTAAAAGTGCAAATGCGGCTGCATTCCTTAGCGCCTTTGTGGCCCCCCGCTTCTGAGCATTAGCATCCCCCACTATTTTACATCAACAAAGAATTAGAACCTAAAATAAAAGTGCAACTCTGTATCTATAAAAAAAAGCTTAGTGATTTGAGCAGTAACTTGTAATTTAGACAGTGCCACAGAAAATGGACCCAGAACCATTCTTTATAGTGATGAAGACTATATTAGCAAAGAAGCATGAATCAGGTTTTGAAGGTTGTCAACTGGTCCCAAGACAATAGACTTGGGGGTTTGAAACTTGGAAACTAAGCGGGATTTAAAAGCCGTTTGTCCGGTGATATCAGTCACTGGACAAGAGGATGGTCAAAAGTTTGAAGCAGAGGATAAGTCAAGAAGGATGAGGATGGAGTAGTGGCATTTAGATTTGGCTTTATGCTTGCCCACCCTGGCCAGCTCCATTCACACATTCTTTTCATTTCTGAATTCACAATTTTTGCATTTTCCTCCATATTTTAGTTTTCTGCACTAGTTCCTTTTCGAAGTATACTAAAGGGCTGATTCAGCACCATGAGAATTTTCCCCCTCGGTGCAATTTAGCATCATAGTTAAGCTGTGCAAATGTAAAAACTATTTGCACAGCTTAATATGATGCTGAATAGAACAGAGAAAAAACATCATGAAAAAAGATTTTCTCTAACAAAAAATATGTACGGTAAATTAAAAAATGAAAATAAAATGTGTGGACAAGCATAAAGGCCACTAGTCCATCCTCATCCTCCTTGACCCATCCTTGGCTTCAAGCTGTTGACTATCAATGCACAGGATTTGTATAAAGCACCCTGGATGATTGTGGGATTGTAACTCTTCCCCTACCACTTTATGCGAGCTTTACGAGTACCCTTAAAACTCAGACGAGCCTATAACCTGGACTAAGTAACCAACAGGACCACCTCAGAGCTCTTGCCATCTCACTTGCAGTACATATAACTTATAACCAATGTTTTGTTTCCACCCCTTATCCTTTAGGCTGTAAGCCTGGGCAGAGCACACTCCTATTGTATTTGTGCATTTTTGTCATACTTGACTCATGATACTCATGTATTGTTTTACCCTGCCTGTAATTATTAAATTGTACAGCACCATAGAAGATGATGGTGCTTTATAAACAAACTATAATTATAATAATACAACTCCTGACACACCAAGCACATGAAGATCCTGCTGCTGCATGGGGCAAAACTCCCTAAGGGAAGGATTGGCTAGTCAGCAGAACCCTATCAATCACTGAGCTCAGCCCCACGGGAGAGATAAAGTCTAACTTCTTGTTTGGTCACGGGAGACGAAAAAAACAGCCAATGGGAACAATTAGGATGAAACAGCGATGCTCAGCTGAAAATATAGGGATCCTATACCAGTGACACCACTGTGGAACCTCAACAGGGATACCTGTTCCCGTTAAATTCCGAGACACCAGAAATAGGATACCAAGACATCTGGACCAACCACAACACTTGGAACCATTAGCTGGAGTTTGTGAGTAGTGTCCAACATCCTGGTAGACAGAATTTATATAACCATATTAACGGCTTTTAAAAGCATTTGGATTTTGGTAACAAACCCACTTGTCATTTGCATCTGCAGAGTACAAGGTTCGTCTTTCACCAAATTGAAAAGAACTGTATTATACACCATGGCTTACCAGATATAAAACACAATATTTGATATAGTTTGTTTACCAGGAAGCTCGATGAACACAGGATGACTAGTCACAAGAAATTCGTGGGCAGCCTGAACAAGTGCAACATGGACCCATTCCTTGTAATCTAACCAGCATTCTTACTAATATTACTAATGCCTCCGCATCACAAGCCAGCACAGCAGCCAGTGCATAGCAATATACAGGCCAAGTCATTGCCTGAAAACCTGTCATTGGATCTGCACTTCTATCATCAGTAAAATGCAACCCAGTGATATATTTTTATGCTCTGATTCTTAACAAATAGGCACATGGGAAGAGGGTTCAATTACAATGTTCTATTTTTACCTATAAAAAGAAAACCTCCTACTGATCAGTTCCAGGATATTTCATTGACCCACAGTCAGCTCTTTAAATCTCCTGCTTTTTATACCTGCTTTACATCCAAACTGTGGATGTAAAGCAGGTATAAAAGTGGAACAAGGGAAAATTTGGGGCTAAAAAAGTGTTTCTCTGTCTTAAAAAATAAAACCTGGAACTATGGCAGTAAAAAATATGCTTATATAAACCCTACGTTTGCTAGCCATTGCCCATCCATATAACAAAAAGTTGCTGTTGATATTTCTGAAATCTAGTACAAAAAGGAACTATGACATCTCAGCAAGCAGAAGAGCCTCACAGGTCCACCTTAAGGGTTTCCAAGGAGCATGAGCTTGCCATCTCCAAGGCAACCTGGTTAAAAGCAATAGCATAGTGCTATACTATAACCCATTCTGGCTGCAGGAGCCAGCGATAAACCCAACCTCATGACTGTGGCATTTTAGCTGCACCTCAGGCTTAATCTTCATGATCTCAGGGATGCAGATTCTTATTGACAAAGCCACCAGAAGTGTGTTATTCATTTCTGTTGCTTGTCTGAGAGGAGGAAAATATTTTGTTCTGCGCTGGTTAGACAGAATCCAAAGAATCTGCATCTCTTGGAGGGAACTAGGTTTGATTTTTCTAGGTTTCTTATCCTGAAAATTGACTCCATTTGTAAACAATGAAGTGATTCAAGGACTTCAGGTTGAGGATCATTCTGAAAGCACCTGAGGGTTTTAGGAGCAGGAAGACATAGGAATAGTAACCTGTTTCCTGCTGAGGCCCGGGTACCATTTTGATGACTCTCTTGTAGAGTAATTCCTGTCACACTAAGGGATCTAGAGGCAATTTTGTAACCAAGAACTTCTCCGGGGGTTTGGAACGCAGTTCCAGCTGATATCCCTGGAAATCACTTGCTGAATGAAAGGATTCGAAGTTATGGATTGCCAAGTGACCAAGAAAAGAAGTTAGCCTTCCCCCATCTGAGGCTCGGCGCTTGCCAGGAAAAGGTGGGGGTTACAAATCAGGCTTGGCTTGCAACTCCCCTTATTCTGACCCCAAATGCGTCCTGGGTTCAGTCAACCTACCCTGTTGGGAAAATTGTTGCTTTTGTCTCTGTGGCACATTGCTTCTAGACTTTTTTGGTCTGATGGGAAATTTCCTAGACCTTTATGAGGATCGTGAAGTGTAGCATCTAACTCTGAGCCAAACATGAGGATTTTTAAAAGGGATTCCACATAGCCTGGCCTTAGATACTAGCTCCCCTTGCCATGTTTTTCTTTGCTGTGGCTCTAACCGCTTCGGCCGAGGCATCCTCTAAGAAGGAAATAGCTCTGAACATACACGTCAGAGTCTCTAAAAGAGCCTGTCTGTGTGTCGCTTTCAATATACCCTTTGAGGTTCTGGAGCCAAACTCCTAGATTCCTGGCGACACAATCTGACGTTAGCGCTGGCTTGAAAGTAAAAGCCGCAGAGTCTCAGGCTCTTTTAAGGATTCCGTTGGTGTGTGTCCTTTAAGTGCCGGAGTCCTCGAAACTGAGGTTAGGGTTCACATGCTACCTCCTCAAAAAGATATTGCGTTTAATTTTTCTCCATTCCTTTTTAATTAAGTTTGATAAAGAGGAATGCACAGGACCTCTCCTTCCACCCCATAAGTTTATGATAAACAGAATCCTTTTCAGAAAAGGTCTGCTCATCATTAAAGATTTTCATAGTGCCATAAATATCTGCTAATAGGTCTGCAGTTTCTTCAGACACTTTTTTTCTAGTTCCTTTCAGGGTTCTCTCTTCCTCTGAACCATTGCCTCCAAACCCCTTGTTTAAAGTGGACCAACACCCAGGGGGGATCGGCCCGGGGATCAGATCCGTTCCCGCGGGGTGAAACCCCCGAGGACGCCCAGAAACCTTACCTTATCCCTGTTCTAACGGCGCATGCGCGAGCCGCGGCCGACCGTTTGTGAATGGCCGGCGCGGGCTGTTACAAGGAAGCACGAGACGCGGCCTCCAGCGCGCTCAGAGCCGCTGTGGTTGTCCGTTGCTTGTCCGTCCATACCACAGGGGCTCTGAGCACTCTGATTGGACGAGTGCTCGCGTAGGAACGGGGTGAGGTGAGTTATTTAGGGCGATCGAGGGGAATTCGCGCAGGAAGTGGACCAAAACCCAGGAGAGTGAAAATCCTGGGTGTTGGTCCACTTTAAAGTGGACCAAAACCTACGCCGATCGGCCTGGGAACCTATAAGATTCCCGGACCGATCGATTCCCTCCCCCTGTGTGAAACCCCCCAGGTCGCCGCATGCACTTACCTTGTTTGCAGTCCAAGGGCGCATGCGCGAGCTGCAGCCGCATCCCCGCTACCCCTCTAGAAGGACGCGTGCCAGTGCCAGGCATTTGTGAATGGCCGGCGTGGGCACGCTCCCTGTAAGAGGGAAGCAGCCGTCAGCAAACACGCTGATTGGATGAGCGGCCGAACATGTGCTGTAGCACCAAGAAGAGGTGAGTTGGCATCAGCAATCTGGGGGGTTTCACACAGCAGGGCACCCCCAATCGGGTGTGAAAATCCTGGGTTTTGGTCCACTTTAAGCAGTCCCCAGCTGAGAAAAACAATGCCCTCACTCTTGTCCATCCCCTGACTCCGACTCGTAGTCAGGGGGAGGGTGTGATGAAACTGGCTGAGAGGAAACAGGAGTGGAGGAAAACATTGAGGAGCCTGCCTGGGAATAACCCAAAGGGGAACTCTGTGTCGGAGGATACGCAGCGACTGGGGGGCTGTCCTCAAGCGTAGAGGCCATGTCCATTTTCATGGATCCCACAGTTTAAAAGATAATAGACGCTGCCTCGCCTCCCAACTTGTTATCAATGCAGAGCTAACAGAGAGGCCTGTTCCAGGACTCTAAGAGGAAAGCCTGGCAACTTAGGTATAATTTGGCTAATATAGACACCTGAGACTTTACTCTAGGGCCTGCCTCCTTTTCCTTGTCTTTCTCTATTGGCTTAGAGTCAACATTACCCAGCCAGAAAGAAAAAAGAGGAAAGACAGAATGTTGCATTGTAGCGCCGAGTCTGACCAGCAACCTTACTTAGGGCTCAAATAGTGCGGAAAAATAGCATCTCACCAGTATGTCCTGAGGCATTTTAGTCCCTGTATTGCTGTTGCTCCTCTGGCTCTCTCCGCAGGTCTGTTTCACCACTGCAGTCTGGGAATGTTGCGAGGGTCCCACTGCCATTTCAGGCTTTCATTTCCAGCCTTTACAGGAGGTAACGCTCTATGCCCTGGAAGTGGGAGAGGCAGGAGGGCAGCGCTAGCACAACCTCCTCTGACAGCGCTGGAAGTGATGCCGCAGGTGTGCGCCCGCATGGACTCGGAAGTCCCTGACCTGCCTCCACCCCCAGTATCAGGAGGTCATCACCGATGCAACCCGGGTGGACCCACAGATCCCACCTTCTCGCTGCTGCATTCCATTGTGCCCTTCGGCAGCACAGCTTAGGAGGGTGGGCAAAATTATGTTGTGGACCCCTAGGGCAGCAGGAAAACTATCCTGTGGAAGTAAAGCCTGGGGTTGAATACATCACCCCAGAAACTTCTGGAGTTGAAAGAAAAAAAAAAAGAAAATAAACAGGATGAAGTCATGGCCCCAGCTGTTTCTTGGAGGGAAACACAAAATACTGAGGATTGGGAGGAAGGGGTGTGGTTTTTAAACTGTCCCAGTTTTGTGTTTCCTCTCCAGGAGGAGGAGCCTTCTCTCAAATGTGACTGTGTCAATTTCCAGATACTGACCTCTGTCCCAAAACACATGCATGGCTTGTCCCTGGCTCCTTGCTGTGCAAGCTATGTGCGCCCAGCAACTGTGAACACAGTAAAGTTCTCTCTACACTGCAGCGTATCCCCTGCTACCCTTGTCATATGCGCCTGTGACCAAAGACATTCAAGTCTGCTGGGCAAAGAGTGCCCAGCATAGAAGCCAGGCCAAGCCGCACATGCTCTGTGGGTCCAAGGGGAGTATATGAAGATTTTACGAGGTTATGCACAGGAAGTTATCCACTTACAAGAGCAGTGTCCTAAAAAAAATAAAAAAAGAACATACACAGTGAAACTGAAAGCAGAACAGAACCCAGGATTTTAACAATACCGGAATTTGTTTCTTGCTCTGGGGGATCCCGATTTGGGGCGCCTTGCTGTGTGAAACCCCCCAGAACGCCCCCCATACAAACCCTTTCCCTGGTTGATAAAGGAGTAGGTAACCTATGAGCCCCAGTGCCACCTGAACATACAGAACCCAGCTTTCTGGAAGTTCCTGGAGGCTAAACTGGTGCTAAGCTGCCTATAAATATAACATCACACACACACCAATGACACAGCTATATTTGCTCTGATTAAGCAATCATTTCTCAATGTTTATTTTGCCAGAAGTGGAAAACAATAAGGTAGAACACCAAGGACTTGCCGAAAAGGGAGTCTGGCTGGACAGGCCCTTTAAGATACTTGGGCTGCAGGAACACTGCAGTGGATTAGTGGATTGCAGGCAGGTAATAGAGGGAGCCTCAAGCCCTTATAGCACCTAATTCTGGGGTCTGTGGGAAAAGATCATGAAAGGCATGGGAAAGATCTGCACAGATACATTCAAGTGGAACAAAATCCAGTATTTTCACTATCCCGGGCTTTGTTCCTTGCCCCGCTGCATCAAACCCCCAGATCACCCACAGAAACGTACCTCTTCACAAACCTATGGCGCATGTGTGGGCTTTCTTCCAATCAGCGCCATATACCAAGCATAATAATGATCAGCAACCGGCTCTGTTTCTATGCAGAGCTCTGTAATCAAGAACGAAAGTGGCCCTAACCTGTCTGATGGCTGGCTGAGGGAGCGTGCCTGCTGGGGATGCAAACGGCATGGTTTACATTTCTATGGGAGCCAGGACAAAGGTCAGTTTTGCAGTGACCTGGAAAGGGGGACGCCCCAGGGAAAGGCCAGCAGCCTTTAGACTTTTGGACTACACGGTCGGCTGCTCTGGGTTTTGTTCCGCTTTAAGAACCTACCTATTGCTAGGTAGTAAACAAATGTTGCGGGATTCTATCTATGATAACTGTGTAAGGCAGGGGCCATGTCCTCAAGTACTCAACCCCCTAATCCTGCTCATCGTGAACCTCAAACTTGGAGATACTTACCTCTTCCTTATGAAGTGCTGTATGAGGGGGATAAAAAATAGCTGCAGTGCCACTTCGGCAGAGATGCAGCTTCTGCAAGTGAGATCAATTTAGTAGTATTCATGTGGACCAGGAACCTCCCCAGCCCAAAGTTTCATAGAAGGGGTTAGGTCTGCTTTTAAACATGTTTAGCATTTAGAGTTTTTCTTTTTTTACAAAAAAGTCAAAGTGGTGTCAAAGAGACCAGACTTATGTCAGTGACACAGAAGCCCCTAATTGTTTTGTGAGGCTCTATTCACCTTCCATGGATCTTAAAGTGGACCAACACCCAGGGGGGATCGGCCCGGGAATCTATAAGATTCCCGGACCGATCAGATCCCTCCCCGCGGGGCATCCGAAATCGGGATGTCCCGCGGGGAGGAACCCCCCAGGAGGCCCACAAACCTTACCTTACCGGAGATCCAACGGCGCATGCGCGAGACTCTCTCGCTTCCCTCTAGCAGGGCGCGCTCCCGCGCCGGCCGTTTTGTGAATGGCTGGCGCAGGCGCGCTCCCTGTTAGAGGGAAGCGAGAGACGCAGCCAATGACAGCGCTCAGAGCCGCTCTGGTATGCACGTCCAAGCGGCTTTGGACGCGCATACCAGAGCGGCTCTGAGCGCTGTCATTGGCCGGACGAGGTCACGTGGGAGCGGGGAGAGGTGAGTTTTTGCGGCATGCCCCACCTAAGTGGACCAACACCCAGGATAGTCAAAATCCTGGGTGTTGGTCCACTTTAAAAAGCATTTTTTATACAATGCAGCCGACCACAGCGTGGGGGGATCCCCATAGCCCCCTCTAGGACCGTTGACCATCACTCCTTTGCTCAAGAGCATGTCAGTCATGTACCATAATGGGAATCATTTGTTTCACTCTAAAGAGAATTAACACCTAAGATTTTCACTCTCCCAAATGTTCTTCTTCTATGGTGGGGCATCTCAATTTGGGATGCCCCTGCTGCATGTATCCCTGTGCGTCACCAAAGAAACTCACCTTGCCAACGATCTCACAGCATAGGTGGGCAGCCAATCCAAGTACTTCTGCTAGCCAATTGGACATCAAACTGGCAAGACGAATGTGAGCCGCTGGACACATCCAGTTCACACCTCTAATTAAGGGGCATACCCATGCCAGCCATTTACAGATACCTGGCACGTACACACCTCAGATGGAGGCATGCTGGGAATAAGGCTGCGTCGTTGGATTGCCAGATATGCCAAATACACATTGATCGCTGGAATTTCACACAACGGGGATATCCAAATCAAAATGCCACAGGGATAAAGAAATCCAGGGCTGGCCAAAATGGGTGTTGTACCTCTTTAAAATGGAACAAAACCTACCTGGCTGGCTCTGGAATTTAAAAGGCTCTGCCCTGCCCCAGGGGTGTCCCAAATCAGGATGCCCCACTGTGGGAACCCCCCCAGGGGGCCCATAAACACTTACTTTCCCCACACCAACAGCGCTTACACAGGCTCTCGTCCAATGACAGCTGCTGTGACTATGTAATTCGGTAAACAGCTCTCATTGTTGTCAACGGAGAGCACACGCCGATATATCCCCAGTTGCACGCACGTGCTCCTGCCCTAGCCATTCAGTTAGGCTGCAGTGAGAGCGCGCTTGCCGCTGGGGATGCGACAGCTTGTGCTTGCTACTGAAGTCAATGAGAGACGTTTGCTGAATGACATAGTCATGGCAGACACCTCTCATCGGACAAGAGCACACGCATGCGCTGCTGGAACGAGGAAGAAGTGAGTAAATATCCGTGTTCTGTGGATTTATCACAGTGGGGCATCCCAATTCGGGATGGATCAAAACCTTGGAAAGTCAAATTCCTGAGTTTTGTTCTGCTTTAAGACATACTACCTGTGAGCCAACCTGTGGTCCCATTTCTTTTAGAATGTAAGGTGGCAAGGGCCAGGCCTCATTGTACTCCAGTATCCATGTCTAGCACTTGTCATGTGACTCATAATACCATAAGTATATTATAACTTGTCCTTTTACTGTATCACTTAACTCATACCATAGGTATATTACCCTTGTACAGCACCATGGAAGAGGTTGGCGCTCTATCACAAACAATAACAACTACTGGCCTGGGTCACACAATAAAATCATGCTAGAAAGTGGCCACTGACAGAAGCCTGAGCAGCAGCAGCCAATGGCCAGCATAAAGGTGGTGATTATGGAGGTAAAATGGGGAATAAACTGTGACACAAAGGCCTCGATTCAATAAAGGTAGAAAAAAATTCTCATGGTAGTAAAAAATTCAATTCATGAGAAAAAAGCCTGAGAATGTCACTGTTCACTAGATAAAAAGACAATGAAAGTCAATGGCAGCTTTAACTACAGTGTAGAAAGGACTAAACAGTTCTCTACTTTTCTTAGGAGTATAAAAGTGCCATTGACTTTCATTGTTTTCTTAGCTGGTGATTCAACAACAGTGACATTCTCAGGCTTTTTTCTCATGAATTGAATCTTTTACTACCATGAGAATTTTTTTCTACCTTTATTGAATCGAGGCCAAAGTGTCTAACAACAAACAGTGCTGGGGACAGCACAGGACTTTGTATATAGAGAACTAGAAAAAGGAAGCACAGGCCAAGAGGACAGGGAAGCTTCAACACAGGGGAGCAGGGTAAGGAGGCCTCTGCACTGAGGTAGCCAGGGGCCACACAGGCCTCTGCACTGAGGTAGCCAGGGGCCACAGAGGCCTCTGCACTGAGGTAGCCAGGGGCCACAGAGGCCTCTGCACTGAGGTAGCCAGGGGCCACAGAGGCCTCTGCACTGAGGTAGCCAGGGGCCACACTGAGGTAACCAGGGGCCACACAGGCCTCTACACTGAGGTAACCAGGAGCCAGGGGCCACACAGGGCCTCTACACTGAGGTAACCAGGAGCTACACTGAGGTAACCAGGGGCCACACAGGCCTCTACACTGAGGTAACCAGGGGCCACACAGGCCTCTACACTGAGGTAACCAGGGGCCACACAGGCCTCTACACTGAGGTAACCAGGGGCCACACAGGCCTCTACACTGAGGTAACCAGGGGCCACACAGGCCTCTACACTGAGGTAACCAGGGGCCACACAGGCCTCTACACTGAGGTAACCAGGGGCCACACAGGCCTCTACACTGAGGTAACCAGGGGCCACACAGGCCTCTACACTGAGGTAACCAGGGGCCACACAGGCCTCTACACTGAGGTAACCAGGGGCCACACAGGCCTCTACACTGAGGTAACCAGGGGCCACACAGGCCTCTACACTGAGGTAACCAGGGGCCACACAGGCCTCTACACTGAGGTAACCAGGGGCCACACAGGCCTCTACACTGAGGTAACCAGGGGCCACACAGGCCTCTACACTGAGGTAACCAGGGGCCACACAGGCCTCTACACTGAGGTAACCAGGGGCCACACAGGCCTCTACACTGAGGTAACCAGGGGCCACACAGGCCTCTACACTGAGGTAACCAGGGGCCACACAGGCCTCTACACTGAGGTAACCAGGGGCCACACAGGCCTCTACACTGAGGTAACCAGGGGCCACACAGGCCTCTACACTGAGGTAACCAGAAGCCGGGGCCACACAGGCAAAGCTTATGGGCCACACACACAGCAAGGCAAGCGCGTCAGTCCCCACACACAGCACAGAGCTAAGCCCCGTCCTGCCATCTCACCCCGGAAACTCAGGCGGCCGGCCTAACCCCGGTAGTAGGCCCAGACCACTGTCTAGAGTTTGAGGCCTGTCAGACCAAAACTCAGCCGAACACATAGGCGAAGCCGAAGCAGGACCTGTCAAAACAGAGTGACGGGATTTCACTTACCGTGTCCGTACGGAGCCAGTCTGGGCCTCACAGCTCCGACCGATCCCCGGAGTCACACGAACTGTGTGTCACGGGCTCAGGCCGAAGCTCCGCCTGCTCCGCCCGACGGCCGCCAGAGGGCGCTGCTCAGCGTAATCCCAATCCAAGAGTTTAGAGACCACACAAGCTACAAGAAATATTTTGTTTCTCGTCACCGCTCAAAGCATTTTTGACAAGCTCAGTGTTTGCTGTTCTCTGTCTCTTTTTTTACTGTCCGCCCTCACGGTCTAAAAATATAATATCTGTGATAGCCACATGATCAATGAGGATTTATGTTTCACATATTCACTGCTGAGGTACTTTCCCTGTGTTGTATTCATTCTAGCGAAGAACTTTAAAGCGGAACAAAACCCGGGATTTTCACTGCTCAGGGAGTATCCCGACTTGGGATGCCCCACTTAGTGAAAGCCCATAAAAACTTACCTTTCCCCAGTTCCATAGTTCATGCACAGGCTATCATCATATCAGCACTGCACAGGTTTCTAATTAGACACATAGACACATTCAGTAAGGGTAGAAAAAAATTCTCATGGTAGTAAAAAATTCAATTCATGAGAAAAAGGCCTGAGAATGTCACTGTTACTGAATCACTAGATAAAAAGACAATGAAAGTCAATGGCAGCTTTTACTACAGTGTAGAAAGGACGAAACAGTTCTCTACTTTTCTTAGGAGTAAAAAAGTGCCATTGGCTTTCATTGTTTTCTTAGCTGGTGATTCAGCAACAGTGACATTCTCAGGCTTTTTTCTCATGAATTGAATTTTTTACTACCATTTTTTTTTTTACCTTTATTGAATCGAGGCCATAGCTTGGCAATAGGGAGCAAGAGCAGCCACATCCCCCATTTCCCTTTAGTCAAGGGCACAAAAGGGCCTCACAGATGCTGGGGATGCAGTCGGTGATGTTTAAGGGACTCAAGGCAGAGGTGTGTTTTTCAGCCACTCGTGGTTTTGTTCCACTTTAGGTGGCTATTGTGAAAATATATCCTGATAAAATAAAATTGAAGGAAAAAACCTTAGTTATCAACGCAGGATCACAAAGATTAGATCCAACTAATTCCCCATAACAGAACTAAAAATTCTATGTTTTTTTACATAAAAAAAACAAAAAAGTGCCTAATATAAAAGAGGGACCCAAACATACCCCTTGTTTTTTTCTTCAATGCTTCCAATTTTTGGAAATTCTTTCAGGTCGAGGCAAGAGCACAGCCAATGAGCTCTGTCACTGTCTGGCATCTGAAAAGCGGCACAAAACACTTTACAGCTTGCCCTTGATTCGGGTTGCCATGCTGCGTGAAACCCCCTGGGATTGCCACTATACTTACTGTATTTTCGCCCTATAAAACAGTTCCATTCCTCATAGGCAGTGTGGCATTCCCCCTCCCCTTCCCCATAGACAGTGTGGCATCCCCCCTCCCAATCCCCATGGCAGTGTGTGGCATCCCCCCCATTCCCCATAGGCAGTGTGGCATGCCCCCTCCCAATACCCATGAGAGTGTGTGGCAGTGGGTGGAATTCCCCATAGGCAATGTGACATCCCCCCATTCCCTTTAGGCAGTGTGGCATTCCCCCTCCCATTCCCCATAGGCAGTGTGGCATCCCCCTCCCATTCCCCATAGGCAGTGTGGCATCCCCCCTCCCATTCCCCATAGGCAGTGTGGAAGTCTCCTCCCAATCCCCATGGCAGTGTGTGTCAGTGTGTGGCATTCCCCATAGGCAGTGTGGTATCCCCCCATTCCCCATAGGCAGTGTGGCACCCCCCCCCATTCCCCATAGGCAGTGTGGCATTCCCCCTCCCAATACGCGTGGCAGTGTGTGGCATCCCCCATTCCCCTTAGGCAGTGTGACATTCCCCCTCCCATTCCCTCCAGTGTGGCATCCCTCCTCCCATTTCCCATAGGCAGTGTGGCATTCCCCCCTCCCATTCCCCATAGGCAGTTTACATTTTATTGCAGCCCCTGAAGTGTAACAGTAAACTAAGACAATGCTTAGATCAAAAAGGTTGTGCGCCCCTGTTGAAAAGAGTAGGCTGCCTCCAGAAGAATCATCATTTGTATGGACACTGCAGGACCAGATCCTGAAGATGGCGACAGAAGGATAAATGCTTCCACTGCTCCTGTTTTGCCAAATTATAGAGAATGAGAGTTATAAATGGGGGACACGTAGATATTTAGCCCTGGCAACCACATTTTCTGGAATTAGATCATGAGATCATTAGCAACTGCTACACGTAGCAAGGGGCGGACTGGCCATAGGGCATACCAAGACAATGGCTGGTAGGCCGCCACATCCCCTGCACTGGCCGGCTGGCGAGGCGCTGGCTTCTTGCGGCGGCTGGACAGCGAAGTGAGTGGGGGGAAGGGGCTTGGGAATGGGGATATTTTGCCACTCAGCATGTTATGGGGGGGGATTCTTCCTCTATAAATTATCCTGGGTTTTGATTCTTGTCTCAGGGGCCTCCCAATTTGGGTTGGAGCCCCTCAAGTTTGCCCCAAAAACTCCCATTTCATGGCACATGCATGGGCCATTGTCCGATCAGCACCATGTGCCACAAATATTAAAGTGGACCAAAACCCAGGATTTTGACTATCCTAGGATTTGAACCTTGCCTCCTGTGTGAAACGCCCCAGGTCGCCAAAACCAATTCACCTCCCTACTGTGCATGCGTGATCGCTCGTCCAATCAGCTAAGAAGAGTGGCTCCGAGCGTGCTGACGGACACAACCCCCCCTACCCTCTAACAGGGAGCTGGCCTGCACCAATCATTCACAAATGCCTGGCAAGGGATAGCGGGGATGCAGCCACGGCTTATGCATGCACCGTTGGACCGGACCCAATTTTGGTTGCCCCGATGGGAGGAAATCGATTGACCTGGGTTTTGGTCCACTTTAAGGAACAACATACAGCCTTGTTTAGATATAGAGCCTGCATAAGGGGCTGCTTTCACGGTTTCCTTGTGGTGTGTATGCCGCTTTGCATTCTGGGATTGCTGTCCTTTTCCTGACCCCAGCTCTGCTCTGTCTGGGCAGAGCACAGCTTTAACCCGCCCCCCTGCACTTTCCACCCCTCTCTTCTCCTCAATATGTGATGCTTCTGAGGCAAGATGGCAGCACCCGTATCCTAGAGTCCTGAACAAAGTTGAAGCCCAGTGGGGGAAAGAATAATAAGTAAGCAACTAAAAACTTAAAATATATTCATTTTAGCTTTTTTTAATAGTTTTTAAGGGTTTGGGTTTTCATTCAATGATGCCAAAGGTTCGGTTTAAAGTGGACCAAAACCCAGGATTTTGAATATCCTGGGTTTTGGTCCTTGGCCCCTGTGTGAAAGCCCCCAGATCCCCAAAATCTACTCACCTCTTCCCGGTCCTACGGCATCTGCACAGCCGCTTGTCTAAGCGCGCTCGGATCCGCTGACGTCACAACGTCTAAGGTGAGCGTCTCAGAGCGTGCTGATGGATCTCCTGCCTTCCCTGACAGGGATCGTGCCCATGCCGGCCATTCACAGATGCCTTGTGCAGGGATGCGCCCTGCTAAAGGGATAGCGGGGATGTGGCCACAGCTTGCGCATGTGCCATTGGACTGGGAAAGAAGGTAAGTGTATGGGCGACCTGGGGATTTTACACAGCGGGGCATCCTGAGGGGAGGGAATCGATCACCATGGGTTTTGGTCCACTTTAAGTGATTCTAAAGTCCATAAAAAATAGCATCACTTACAGTATATATTGTCCCTAGAGGGCATTCGGATTTTCCCTGTGACTAGTTTTTAAGAACCTTAGTCTGAGAGCCTGTGTCCTTCCCTGATTTCCTGGGTCATACTCAGATCTTATGTTTTTTTCTGTGGTCAGTGTAGGCCCACACTTAGGCCAGATATTCACTATTTGATCTATTGTCTAGTATATATGCAACTGTCCTCCTCAGTGGGCATAGGAATCGTAAGAGCCATAACCTGGGGGTAAAATACAGCAAAGTCCATATCCCCAGGACGGGTTCCTTGGCAAACTCCATCAGTTTCTTACACCCTACTCATTGTTCCCCTAATGCTCTTCCTGCGATCAATGACATTGACCTTGATTCAAGGTAGAAAAAAATAAATAACGCTTGGAAAATTGGATCACAAATGTGAGAATTTTTAAAACTTAGGAGTGATTCAGGATAGCTGTTGAATTAAATTTGTGTACTCGAATACACAAGAAATTGCAAACGAAAACGACTTTACAAGAGGTAAACTGAAAAATGGCTCAAATTTTCCAATAAACATTCATGTGTGTTTCTGCTGCTTAACTGAACTGGTCTCTGTGCTGAACCTTTGGTGAACTAAATTTACATCTTTATATAACAGTGCAAGTTTATGTTTGAAGAGTTACATATGTGGCCGAAGTTTAGATCTGAGCCTGAGGAAGTAGGGGATACCCACGGAACGCGTGGCTCATTCTGGTGGTAGGCGGTGGGGAGACCCTGGTGACCATTTGTGATTTGTGAATCATGAGATCTGGTTGCACATCATGTTATAGAGTGGTGTGACTATTTATTATAATTGAATTGGCATTGCTGTTATTATTGTTGTTGACATATTTGTCTTTGCTGCTACTATTATTCTTGCTGGTCAGTTAAGGTCTGGTCTTCGCCACCTGAGGTAGCCGATCCGATATCGGGGCTGGCTTAGCATACTCTGAATCCTACTTTCCATAGTGCTGCCTTCAGAAATCCGGTGGATAAGAGGCTGGGCCAGCTTGCTCGGCATGCATTCTCCATGGTGAGGTCAATGGAGGCGTCTAAACAATGGGATCTCGCACACCTCTGCACTTCACCTTTGCTATACAGATTTTCAGGTACATCGTGTCAGCAATGGATGACATGGTGCGTCTGATGGCTAGGGGTCTGGCCTTGTTAGTCACCTTGCAGCGCACGGTCCAGCTGAAGCAGTGGTCGGCTGACACTGCCTCCAAAAAGATGCTTACTGCCCTCCCCTTTTCTGGGGGTCAGCTTTTTGGTGAACCTCTGGATGACTTGTTCAGGAAGGCCTTGGGAGAGAAATCAACTAGGCTTCCTCAGAAGCGGAAACTGAGAAACTTGTTTCGCCAGTCAGCCAATTTTCGTCCCTTACCGAGGTTTGAAGGATCTACTGACTCCAAACACCACAAGGACAATTCGGGAATGAGGAAGCATCAGGGGAAGCCCAAGTCCCCATGGGGCAACAGATCCAAGCCCTCAGCCAAGCCCCCTTAGGGTTGACGCGATGCCCTCACCCAAGCGGGTGGGAGGACAGCTGCTACACTACGCACCAGTGTGGAGGGATCGCATATCCGACGTCTGGGTCCAAGAAGTATGTGGAGTCCAAGACGATTCCGAGGACGGCAGCTTGCGAAAACGCAATAAATCTCCTGCTGAACCAGGGAGTTGTAGTACCTATGACCATCAGAGTGGGGCTGTGGCTTCTACTCTATATTCTTCGTCATCCCCAAGAAGGACGTGTCACTCTCAGGTAACTCCAGCCCTCCAGGTAAGCCCTCAACTCCCAATCTCCGCAGCCAGCTTCACCTGTAGGAGCCCCCGCTTGCCGGGACGCAGTACACGTCTGCCCGAGATCGGTTGCCCCCAGGACTTCAATGGGTCAAAGGATGGAAGCTTACTGGTTGGAGGTCTGGAGAACCATTAACGAAGAGCGGGGTTAGAGTGAGTCCAATTGATGAAGCAGGAATTACTAGGAAGTCCAAAGACAAGCCAGAGGTTAACACCGGGTAAGCAGAGATCGCGATGGTACAGTTGGATGAGGCAGCTCGAGGTCAAGATACGAAGCAGGGGTCAAGGCTGGCAGCGGACAGGATGGTCATGGATAGCAAAGGTCGGCAACAGAGGTCAATCAAAGAGAGTAGTCGGTTCAGGCAGAGGTCGGCAACGGGGGTCAATCAGAGAAAGGTACGACAAGGCTCTTGAGGGCTAATTGGCCCTAATAATGTAAGGGTCGTTTTCCCCCCACATACCCTGGGCTAATTGGCCCATAAACAGAACGTGCTCGCACGCGCGAGAGCACGTGCACTGACGCTGAGAACGCCGGCAGGGGAGGAAGCAGAGAGAGGCGCGCTCGAGGAAGCGCGAGCAGCCGCCCAGAGCGGCCGGCGAACAAGCGGGGGAAGCGGCGGAGACACCGCTGGAACGCGGCGCAGGTAAGCTAGTGTCAGAGAACCAGGACTGTTCCCCCTGTAGTCCAGCAGAGGGCGCCTATTAGCTTATGTCAGAGAACCAGGACTGTTCCTCCTGTTGACCAGCAGAGGCCGCCCGTGAGTCCTCTCTACTGAGCATGTGCAGGGGCCTATAAAAACAGACAAGTCCTGTCCTCAATTGCCAGTTGGTTCCTTCCTGTGTCCCGACCCGGCTTGCTTCTGACTACGATCCTGCTTTCCTGACGACTTCGGCTTTGTTTTGTGACCACAATCCGGTTCTGCCTGCCCACGACCTCTTCTTGTTTCTCGACTTTGATCCAGATCTGCCAGCCCACGACTTCAGCCTGCCTCACACTCCCAGATCAGCTCTGGTCTGTCTCCTACCCGGAATTCAGCAAAACCCACTCCTAGGTTGCCTGACCTGGGGCCTTCCAGCAGCCCAGCCTATCCTCACCATCAGAGGCTCTAGTGAATACCAGGTTGGTCCTTAGACTCCAGGCTTCCCGGTCGAGAGATGAGCAGAGTTGCAGTCTCTTCAATCAGGGTTCACATCCAGTGTTCTGACAATAGACAGTACCAACTGGCCAATAATGAGCTCTGGCAGAGATCACCCGGCTTTTGACGCTTTGGTTCAGCAGATGACCGCTCTGACACAGGCGGTGGGCAATCTACATGGTGGATTTTTACAGCTGGAGTTCCTCCTGGATACGCTGCAAGCCAGCCTTCCTGCCGCTACTAACCCTGTCCCGCCATCAGTCTGTGTTATGCCTGCGCTGCACCCAGCACCTTTGAACCCCGCATACCTTTGCCTGAACATTTTTCTGGAGATCGCAGCCGTTTTCGATTGTTTAAAAATAGTTGCCAGTTGCTGTTCGATCTCCAACCCCGGACTTACCCCACAGAGGTCATCAGGGCCAAGACTGTTATCTCCTTGCTGCTGGGGAACCCTCAGATTTGAGCTCATCGCTTACTTGACCAATCAGACCCTATCATATCCTCTCTGGAGTCCTTCTTTCATGCTATGGGGACTATGTATGACGACCCTGGGCGTATAGCTTCAGCTGAGGCTGTGCTTTGGACCCTTCTCCAGTGACGCCGTCCTGTCGAGGAGTATGTGGCAGAATTCTGTTGCTGGAGTACTGAGACTCTTTAGAATGACCCTGCTCTCTGTCATCAGTTCCGTTTAGGTCTGGCCGATTCTGTCAAAGATGAATTGGCTCCTTCCGATCTGCCCGCATCTCTGGAGAAATTGATCAAACTCTCCATCAAGATTGATAGGAGACTAAGAGAACGTCGTCTTGAGAAAAGTAATCCTCAGTCGCTCCATTTGGATCTTCCTCATGCTGATGCTCCCAGCTCCTGTCCACCTTCCACTGCTGTTAACAGTGGTTCGGAGCCGATGCAACTCGGGGTTTCTCGCCCCTCACTGACTTCTGAGGAACGCCTTCGCAGACGCCAGCACAATCTGTGCCTTTACTGTGGGGAAGCCGGCCACTTCCTCTACAGATGCCCAGTCCGTCCTCCGGGTAGGAGGTTACCTACTAGACATTATTCGGGCTCCCTCCTGCTTTCTGGTGCTAATCATGTTTCTGTTTCGCTTTGCCTCCAGTTGCCCGGAAGAAAAATTGAGGTGGCAGCCATTATCGACTCTGGAGCCTGCAGCTGCTTTATGGACCTAGAATTTGCCAGGACCCATGACATTCCTTCCAGACAACGTCTCTTTCCACTTACCATTTCCTTGGCTGATGGTTCCCTGCTCAAGACCGGTCCTATTACTTTACAAACTTTGTCCTTATCAGCATGTATTAATCCTGATCATTTTGAATGGCTAAGTTTTGATCTCATACCATCCCCTGCTTTTCCTGTCATTTGGGGTTTACCATGGTTATTGGCACATTACCCTTCAATAAATTGGTCCACGGGTACAGTGCTCTTCGAGTCTCCTTATTGTCTTCATGCCTGCTTTTCCAATTCTACTACCAGGCACCAACTAGCTCTGACTGATTCTGCCAAGGAACAGGATATTCAAAGCTTACCTGAAGCCTATATGGACTTTAGGAATGTGTTTGACAAAAAGGGAGCTGACCCTCTTCCTCCCCATCAGTCTTGCCCAATTGAACTTTTGCCTGGGGTATCCATCCATTTTGGCAGGATTTACCCGCTATCTGATCCAGAGTTGTTAACCCTTCGTCAGTATCTGGATGAAAATTTGAAGAAGGGTTTTATTTGCCCTTCCACTTCCCCCGCAGGTGCTGGTATTTTCTTTGTAGGCAAAAAAGATGGTTCCTTACGGCCCTGTATTGACTACAGGGAACTGAACAAGGTCACTGTCAAGAATCGCTACCCTCTACCCTTGATTTCAGATCTCTTTCAGCGCCTTAAAACTGGACAGATTTTTACCAAGCTTGACCTTAGGGGGGCATACAACCTCGTCCGGATAAGAGAAGGGGATGAGTGGAAAGCGGCATTTCGAACTCGTTACGGACACTTTGAATATCTTGTCATGCCTTTCGGTTTGTGCAATGCCCCGACAACCTTCCAACACTTGGTCAATGACATTTTTAGGGACTTACTTGATATTTTTGTCATTGTGTACTTGGATGACATTCTCGTCTTTTCTGAAAACCTGACCGAACATCGGGAACATGTGCGAACAGTACTCTCACGAATTCGGGCACATCAACTCTTTGCTAAGTTAGAGAAGTGCGAATTTGAAAAAGCATCCATCTCTTTTCTGGGGGTCCTCATCTCGGATCAGCGGTTCTCCATGGACCCTAGTAAAGTTTCGACTGTACTTGAGTGGCCAGCACCTACCTCGCGAAAGGAGGTCCAGAGATGCATTGGATTCACCGTTTTTTATCGCCGGTTTATCCGTAACTTCTCTGCCATAGTCCGGCCTATCACGGATCTAACAAAGAAACACAAGACCTTTGAATGGACTGAATTTGCTCAGCAAGCCTTTCAGACCTTAAAGGAATGCTTCACTTCTGCCCCTGTTCTCACGCACCCGGACTCTTCCTTACCATTCATCTTGGAGGTTGATGCCTCATGCATTGCTGTGGGGGCCGTCCTATCGCAACGTTCAGGGGAGAAGGCCGTTCTGCATCCGGTCGCCTTCTTTTCTCGCAAATTGTCAGCTACTGAATGCCTGTATGACATAGGAGACCGAGAACTTCTATCCAATAAATTGGCTCTTGAGGAATGGCGGTACCTGTTAGAGGGAGCAGTTCATCCTATTCTGATCCTGACTGATCACAGAATTTCTACGTTCTGCCAAACAATTAAAACCTGGTCAGGCACGTTGGTCCCTGTTTCTCTCCCGCTTTAATTTTCACGTTACCTATCGGCCGGGCAGCCGTAACACCAAGCCTGACGCTCTGTCCTGATTGCCGCTTCCGGACACCTTGGATGAGACTGATTCCTCGGAACTACCAATCCTCCCAGAAGGACATTTCTTGGTATTAGAATCCGAACTCATCTCTCAGATCCGGAGAGCCTCCTCGGAATTACCACTTGAGGATTGTGAAGACCTGCCTTGTTCTGACGGTTTATTTATCCATCAAGGCAAGATATTCGTACCTAGGACTACCAGAACTGCGGTTTTACAGACTTTTCATTACCACCCCTTGGCAGGGCACTTCGGACTACACAAGACCTTGGAGTTGATCCGTCGGCACTTTTGGTGGCCTTCCTTGAAGAAAGACTGTGTTTCCTTTATTGATCTCTGCCGGAATTGTGCCCGAAGTAAGGATTCTTCTCACAAGCCTGTGGGGTTACTTCTTCCCCTGCCAGTGCCTGGAAGACCATGGTCCCACATCTCCATGGACTTCATCGTGGAATTACCTCCCTCTGAGGGATTTACCACCATCTTGATGGTGTGATAAAACTGCCCCCACACCCAACTCGGAAGCATCAACTTCAATGACAAAAGGCTTGTTTACGTCAGGGTGAACCAAAACAGGCGCTAAGGTAAAAGCCTGTTTCAAAGTCAGGAAGGCCTTATTGACGGACGGTGACGAGTTTTCAGTAAAGGCGCCCTGACGGGTAAGGTTAGTAAGAGGTGCCACAGCATGGGAAAGGCCCCTGATAAAGCGTCGACAGAAATTTGCGAAGCCTAAGAAACGCTGCAACTCTTTCAATGTCTTGGGTTGATCCCGCACTGCCGAAACCTTCACCGCATCCATCTCCAGACCCTGGTTAGAAATTACATACCGCAAGAAGGGAACAGTGGTGACCTCGAGCATGCATTTAGAAATCTTGGCATACAAATTATTCTCTCTTAATTTCTGAAGAACAAATTTTACATGATGCCTATGCTCAGACAATGAATTAGAAAAAATGAGGATATCGTCTAAGTAAATGACCACGAATCTACCTAAATAATCTCGAAAAACATAATTTACGAAGTCTTGGAAGACGGCTGGAGCGTTACAAAGGCCAAAGGGCATGACCAGATATTCATAATGGCCGTCCTTTCACGTTAAAAGCCGCCTTCCACTCATCCCCTTGCCGAATACGAATCAAGTTGTAGGCCCCTTTTAAATTTTAAATTTGGAGAAGATCCGAGCGCCAACAACTTGATTAAATAAATCCCCAATCAAAGGTAAGGGATACCGTTTTTTTATAGTGATTTTGTTCAAGGCCCTGTAATCTATACAAGGTCTCCACAAAAAAGAACCCAGCCCCCGCAGGCGATGTTGAGGGGGCGGATAAACCCCTTACTCAAATTCTCAGAGATGTAATCCCTCATTGCTTGCTCCTCAGGCCGGGTAAGGTTGTAAATTTTACCCCTAGGAGGAATAGTCCCAGGTCTCCACAAAAAAGAACCCAGCCCCCGCAGGCGATGTTGAGGGGGCGGATAAACCCCTTACTCAAATTCTCAGAGATGTAATCCCTCATTGCTTGCTCCTCAGGCCGGGTAAGGTTGTAAATTTTACCCCTAGGAGGAATAGTCCCAGGGAGCAAGTCAATGGGGCAGTCATAGGCCCTATGTGGGGGAGGAGTGTAAGCTGATCGTTTGGAAAAGACGTCAGCCCAATCAGCGTACGGCTGAGGTAACCCTTGGGGCAACATCTGGAAACTTCTGAGGGTAGTGGAAAAACAATGAGTTATACAGAAGTTTCTCCATTTAACTAATTCCCCAGCCTGACAGTCTAAAATGGGGTTGTGGAGTCTCAACCAAGAGTATCTCAAAACCACCGGTGTTTCGGTGCAATCAAAGACGAGGAATTCAATTAACTCAAAATGGGAGGACCCAACAACTAATTTGAGAGGTGGAGTCTTAGTATTGACCGGACCCCGCTGAATGGCCTTCCCATTAATGGCTAGGACCTGAATAGATTTCCCAAGGGGTACGAATGGAATCCCCAAGGTGGAGATCATGCTCCTATCCAGGAAGTTGCCTTCAGCTCTACTTTCTACAAAAGCGGGAACTGACTTTCTGGAAGAGCCCCAGAAAAGGTCTACAGGGATTAACATTTTATTCAAGCGAGAGCAGCAAACAGACCCACCTAGACCAGCACTTTCCCCCTGATCTAGGCGTGAAAGTTTTCCGCCGAGTTCCCCTTGTTAGGACAGGATCTAGCAACATGTCCCGGGTTCCCACAATATAAACATAACCCCAGGGAGCGTCTACGCTGCTTCTCATCTTGGGAAAGGTGAGTTCTCCCAACCTGCATGGGTTCCTCCTGAGAGGAAGAAGGTGTATTTTCCCTAAGGGAAGACGGTGGGTTAGGGTTTTGGAAGGGCTTGAAAGCCCTAGCTCTCTCCCTAAGGCGACGATCTATCTTAATGGGGACCTGCATTAACTGATCTAGATCTGAAGGAGGAGGGAAATTCACTAGAGCATCTTTGATGCTCTCAGGCCCATTCGGTATTGGCTACACAAAGCAGGGCCATTCCACCTGGACTCTACCGCCCGACGGCGGAACTCAGTGCTATAATCCTCCGCCGTATTCCGCCCTTGCTTCGGGGCCCGAAGCCTGTTCTCGGCTGTAGACTGTTGGTCCGGGTCAGCATATAGTATGCCCATAGCTAGAAAAAAGGCCGTAACAGAATGCAGGGCGGCATCATTGGGAGGCAAACTGAATGCCCAAGACTGAGGGTCTCTTTGTAACAGGGAGATTACCAAACCCACCCGCTGGGTCCCAGTGCCCGAAGATACGGGCCTCAACTTGAAGTACACATGAGTTCTTGAAGTTGGAGAACTTGGCACGGTCTCCATAAAATTTCTCCGGTAGCGGGACCTTCGGCTCCGACACATGAGGTGGTACAGAAGATGCAGGAATCTGTCTGGTTTCTTGCGTGGCCACTCTTTGAGCAAGCTGATTTATAGCAGTGGCCATGGCCTGCACTTCCTGTACCAGGTCATCCATGGTGGCCTATGATAATGTCACGCTCAGGTAACTTCAGCCCTCCAGGTAAGCCCTCAACCCCCAATCTCCGCAGCCAGCTTCACCTGTAGGAGCCCCTGCTTGCCCGGGATCGGTTGCCCCCAGGACTTCAATGGCTCAAAGGATGGGAGCTTACTGGTTGGAGGTTTGGAGAACCATTAACGAAGAGCGGGGTTAGAGTGAGTCCAATTGATGAAGCAGGAATTACTAGGAAGTCCAAAGACAAGCCAGAGGTCAACACCGGGTAAGCAGAGATCGCGATGGTACAGTTGAATGAGGCAGCTCAAGGTCGGGATACGAAGCAGGGGTCAAGGCTGGCAGCGGACAGGACGGTCGTAGATAGCAAAGGTCGGCAACAGAGGTCAATTAAAGAGAGTAGTCAGTTCAGGCAGAGGTCGGCAATGGAGGTCAGTCAGAGAATGGTCGGTTCAGGCAGGGGTCAGCAACGAATCAATCAGAGAATAATTCAGAAGGCTTTTACTATGACAGAGGAAGAAATAGATAAGGAGGGGCGCTACATTTTCCTGAAGGGGAGACTCCCCTCTGGAAAGGTTTTAACGGTGGCCAATATCTACGCCCCTAACAGACTGCAGCATCAATTCCTCTCTTCCACTTTGCAAAAACTACAAGCCTTCCGGGAGGGAGTTTTGACTTAAGGAGGGGACCTTAACTGTGCCCTGAACCCTTTAGTGGACACTTCTAATGCAAGTTCCACTATTGCATACAGATGCCTGAAACAGATTAAAGCTGTGATCCAAAACGTACAGGCAGTAGACACATTTTTTCATCCAGATAGAAGAGATTATATTTACTTTTCTACCTCACACGCAAAATACTCAAGAATAGACTACCTGTTCCTTTCCCAGAGAGATCTAGGGTGGATTAAGGCGGTAGAAATTGGTTCTATCACCAGTACTTCAGGGAAAATGTGACCGAAGGTATGGACCCCCTCACGATATGGGAGGCACACAAGTGTACCCTGCGTGGTTTTCTTATTCAGGAAGGGGCGAGATTAAAAAGGGAGAGAACGGCTAGAATTGAGGGACTCACTCAGCAGGTAGCTGCCTTGGAAACCCAACATAAAAAATCTATGCTGGAGAGACATCTCAATGAGTTAGTGGAGAAAAGGGAGGAACTCAAGGCCGCCCTTTTTGGGGCCGCCAGGAGGGCCTTCATGTTTAGAAATGGGCTCTACTACGAGCAGAGCAATAAGCCAGGTCGGTTTCTAGCGGGGGCCCTTAATCCGAGAGGTCCTATGGCTCGGGTGGCAGGGATCAGGGATAAGGATGGAACCCTACATCAGAAGGAGAGGGATATAGCTGAACAATTTAGGCTATTTTACACGGCACTTTACAACTTGCCGAAACAGGGGCCGAGGGGGGGACGTAAGGCCCTGATGGAGGCATACTTTAGGGAGGCCCAGATGCCTCAGTTATTCAAAGGATGCCATTGAACAACTAGATGCCCCAATAAAGGTTGAAGAATGCCTGCAAGCGATCAAGGATTCCAAGCCGGGCAAGGCCCCAGGCCAGATGGTTTCCCCAGCCAGTATTACAAAGCCTTTGCTCCCCAGCTGTTACCACATATGGTGCGAGCTTATGAGGGCACTGCTAAAACAGGAACACTTCTATCGTCCTCATTGGAGGCTAATATTGTGGTCATTTCAAAGGAGGGAAAGGATGAGAGCCAGTGCCAAAGATACAGACCCATTTCTCTACTTAATGTGGATGTAAAACTGTACTCTAAGGTACTGGCTGGTAGACTGGCAGGGTTCTTGCCAGAGCTTGTCCAACAGGATCAGGTGGGGTTCATCCCAGGCAGGGAGGCCCGTGACAACACAGTATAAGCACTGAATATATACTGGTGGGCCACCTCATGCAAGCTTAGGGTCATGATGCTATCCACTGACGCTGAGAAGGCGTTTGATAGGGTGGACTGGAAGTGGATAGCATCGGTACTGGAATACATGGGCTTAGGGGAGATTGCCCGTAATCGGGTTCTGGCCCTATACTCAAACCCATACGCGAGAGTGCGGGTGAACAACATGTCCTTGGCTGGGTTTGTGATTCAAAATGGGACAAGGCAGGGGTGCCCCCTCTCCCCCTTGAATTTTGCAGTTGCTTTGGAACCCTTCCTGCGGAAGGTGAACCTGAATGCTGACATAAAGTAGCGGCCTATGCCGATGATATGTTGTTCTTTCTAACAACCCCACGCATCTCAATACCCTGCCTGCTTAAGGAGTTTGCACGGTTTGGGCAACTGTCAAATTTGAAGATTAACTATTCAAAGTCAGTAGCTCTGAATGTCTCTATCCCGAATGAAGAGAAGACGCGTCTTGAAGAGGTCTTTCCATTCAAATGGGAACCCAGCAGCGGTAAATACTTAGGGATACAATTACCATCAATGTTGTCTCAGTTGTTTCAGCTTAACTTCTCTCCCTTGGTGATTAAATTGAAGAGGGACTTGAAAAAGTAAAGTAGTCTGAAACTGTCATGGTTTGGGAAATTGGCGGTGCTAAAAATTAACGTTCTTCCAAGGCTGCTGTATTTAATACAATGCATTCCAATAAAACTTCCAGGTTCCTTCACTCGGAAAACCTTTTCAGGGTTCTTCTGGGGGGCGAAGCCACCCAGAACGAAAAGGTCTGCCCTCATTCTCCCAAGAACCAGAGGAGGGATTAGCCTTCCCTGTATTGATACGTATGCAAAGGCTGCACACTTAGGGAGGATCATCGATTGGCGGGTAAACAAGTCACAAAAGGACTGGATTTCCATTGAGAACGAGGCGTGTGGGGGTACTTTAGAGACCCTGAGTGCCCTAAAGATAGGGAACATCCCAGAAGGGGTCAAGGGCCACCCTACTATTGGAGCAACAGTAGACACCTTTAGACAGGTGATATAAAGGGATCTCCACAGTGCCTGGGCCTTTCACACCTTTCAATAATAACCCCAGCTTTGCACCTGGCCTAGAAACTCCTTTTTGAAACAATGTGAAGGCCTGAGAGTGCTAAGAGCTACACATACCTTTTCCAATGGCAGATTCCTGCAGAGACAGGAGTTACAAGATAGACTGGGGGTACAGATGCGACATTTCATTGGCTCTAAGGAAATGAGGGGTAAAGTTGTAAGGGAGCTCACGGTATTTGAGAAAGCCAGTCTGGGAGGAGGCCCTAGGAATCATCTCTTATCCTGGGCCTATGGCTTGCTTTTGGATACCAGACAGGATTCAAAGAATCCCTGGGAGGCGAGGTGGGAGAGGGATCTGCAGCTGGACCTGACAGGGGAGGAATGGAAATCTATTTACCAGAGATCATTTAAAGGTATGGCCAACTGCTCAATGCATGAGACAAATTATAAACTTATTACAAGGTGGTATAGGACTCCGGAGGTGCTCCACAGGATTTCCCACTAATCCAGACTGTTGGAGATGTGGAGACAAAGGGGCAGACTTGCTCCATGTGTGGTGGTCGTGCCCAGGTATAGATCATGGGTCAGTCTCCGGAGTGGAACGCAGCCTTTTACCTGCTGAATTGGAGGAAGGAAGGAGACAGGTCGGGGGACTTAGGCCCTTTAAGTGTAAGCCTTACTAATGCTGCTAGAGTGGTAATACCTAGGAGATGGAGATCTACAGAGGTACCAACAGGGAAGGACTGGTTGAAACAGATAAACCAGGTTGAAGAAATGGAAGAAATTCTCTTTTTGAAGCAAGACAGGGTGGAAGTGTTTAGAAAAATCTGGACGATCTGGGCACTGTTTAAATGCTCGCAGGAATATGACAAGGAGATGAACCCAGTGGATCAGTAATAGATTGCTTATAGGACCTGTGGTGCCCTAGTCTGAGGGTACAGGGGGGTTGAGGAAGTGGACTGGGTCCGGATGTCTGACACTGACGGGCGTTCCCCCTGGGTCCCTACCCCCCTTTTTTTTTTTCTCTTTCTTTCTTCTTTTCTTTAGATTCTACCTCTAATAACCCATTGTGAGGCTATGGGTATAAACCGTTGCAGAAGTGAGGAGGGGAAGGTCGCAGCAGGTGGTCAAAGCGGTGCCCTTGGGATCCCATGGATAGTATTACAGATAGGCAGCAACATAGGACTTGGTGACGCTTAGAAGTTTTCAAAGGTGAGGATTTTAGGAATGCTGATTTGTTGGCTCATGTTTTTCACTTAACTGTTTACAGATGCTGCGGTTTGTTTAGCTTTTACTGCCTTTGAACTGTTGTGACGTATTTCTATTATACGCTACGGTCATGAGGCCGAATGTCTGTACACTTTATCTTTTTTGCCTCAAATAAAAATACCAAATGCTTGCCGGCTAGGTATGTAAGACGGACCTTTGACCTTTGTGATCCCAGAAGGACCATGGAGGGGCCTGGCGGCTATACTTGAGCCCTGCAGCTGGGCGCGCATGAAGGCAATGATGGGGGGGGGGGGGGGAGTTGGGATGCCCTGCTGTGTAAAACCCACTAGAAGAGCCCATAAAAACTCACCTTTCCCACGGGACACATGCCATGGCCACATCCCCGTCATCTTTACGGCTGAGGCACGGAAGCCATTCAGACGGCTGGACGTGCAAGAGCACCACAGACCACATAGAGGCCGGTGATGCATCCGCTCCATGCTCTGGATGCCAGAGCTCTTACTGAAACAGCGCCGCCATCTTGATTCCCTTCCCTAGCACAGTAGCTGCACTTACAATACAAAACGTGCCTGCACATGCAAGGCCAGATGCTTCTCTTTCAAGCATTCAGCTTGCTCCATTGATGTATACAGCTGCCTATGTGTGTCTAGCCCCTCCCTGCACGCACGGTAGAGGGGTGCACATTGCTCTGGCTCGGGACCCACTGGAAATCTTGTTATTGGCAATATTCTGTCTGAAAAGAGCCAAGGCGCTGGAATTTTGATGAGCAAGAATGGGGCCCTATAGCCACGGCAGCCTCCCGCCACCAAAAGCCTGCGGGGTAGGCCGTGGGGATCTGACAAGCAAACCAGCAAGTGGTTGAACATTTTTTACAGCTAGATGGTAAAGTGACCGGGGGGTATATTACACAGAGACCGGGTGGAGTGGCATGGACCCCTGCCTCAGCGCCAGGGTAGGAAGGCAGGGCGGGGGGGGGCATTTTTTGTCTAAACTTCCGCTTTAAGGATATTGGACAACAATTAAGAAAGGCTCACAAAAACTACACTAAGGTGTGGTGGAATGTGCGCACATATTAGAACAGAATTTAAAACTTAAGATCTTTCCAAGGGGACTTAAAGTGCTAATATTTCCAGCTTGGGGGGTAACACAGGAGTTTAGGTCCCCATGAAAAACTATGTTAGGACAATGGGCTGCTCTGATTCCTTATGCATTATTGGAGGACACATCCTGGCGAAGTAGTGGGGTCGCCACTACGCAACGCGTCGATGGGCGTTTAAAGGATAACAGGCTCGCATTTATGGTGATATGAATCTTTGTTATTAGTTCCCATATTACTCATGCCTTAAACATTGCACTATCTTTGGTCACTGTATCACTATTTGTTTGAGTGTATATATGTATATCATTTTCTTCCTCTTAGTATATAGTTCATGAATTGATACAATACTAGCACTGGCTGTTTAATACAGCACACGTTGTTTTCTTTATTTGCATTGGTCACTTTATAGCATTGGGCACTTTGTCTTATCTAAGCATTAGCACTATATATATATATATATATATATATATATATATATATATATATGTATTAATGAGTTGGATTCATTATCATTAACTGGCATAGGGAACCTTGGCATTTACTCAATTAATTGACTAAATCCTTTAAGAGCCTTAATTTATCCTTTTTCCTTTTAATTTTAATTTGTGTTTTTAAAATGTATGTCATGTATGTCCTTTTATGTATGCGCTAATCAATCCTTGTACAATAAAATAGATATATATTTCATTATAAGTGTGCGGCTTATATTTATAGACACAGTAGGTCAATCTGGGGACCATACTTTCAGTATAGCATAATTACCCTCCAAACAGAGGGAGTGTGTCTATGCCAGCACCTTTGTTATAATTTTAGTGGTGCAGGCGCTTTCTCCTTTTTGCAATTAGTTTTATTAATCTCTTTAAACGTAATCTCAGTTATGATTAAGAAAACATTTTGAGTATGGGTTTACCTTTTTCACCAACCAGTATGTCCAACAAATGTAATCTTATAAAGGACTTATTTTTATTTTGCTGGAAGTTACTTTTGAAGAAACACTTCACCCTGCCACCCTCCCCTGGTGCTGGTCAGGACAGGGGGGTTAGAAAGAAAAAGACCCCTTACCTTATCCAGGGGCCTTCGACATTCCTCCCCGTCTCTATGGAGCCGTCACAGAGAAAGCACTAAGCCGCATTCTCCGGGTCCGCACGCGCTCCAAATGATGGTGGTTTGGGTGGGGACCAGCACGCCCACCCTTTAGTAGATCTTCCACCTTCACATCACCCTTTGCTTCCAGCCCAGCGTGTTAGTAAAGACATTATGCAGCTACCTTATCAGCCTCCTTGCATTGACAATCTTTCTAGATCTGAGCAATGTCCCCTATTTTTGCTCAAGGAAGACACTACCATTGTCATCAAGGAGGCTGACAAAAGCAGTTGGGTGATCGATCCACAAATGAACTTTTATCTTCTAATCCTAATAAATATTTCAAATCCAAGCCGGATAAAATCCTAATACATTCTTGGAATATGAGACCTATTGATGATAAACAGCTATGTTTTTTGACAGTAGACCATCCTATTATGCCTACTATGTATATGTTACCTAAGGTACATAAGTCTCTCATTAACCCACCCGGTCGAACCACCATATTGGGCGCTAACAGAACAGTGTAGCTTCTTGTAGATTTTTTTTTCCAATCGCATGTCACCTGTTTGGACTCCGATATCCGCGATTCTGTGGACTTAATATCCAGGTTGATGACCATCCATTTTCCTGAGGGAATCCTACTGGTGACATGTGATGTGCAATCTCTATATACTATTATAGGACATGGACATGACATGCTTTATGCGCTGTCAAATATCTTTGGGGTGAAGAGTCTATTGAGCCGTCTGATTTTCATATTTGTCTCCTCACACTTTTGACATTTATTTTGGGTCTCAATTATTTTATCTTTGATCTGGTTTATTATTTACAGACAGAGGGAGTTGATATGGGCTCCCGTTGTGCTCCGTCTGTAGCCTCAATTTGTTTTTGGGCAGATGGGAGCGTGAGGTGGTGTTTGGTGCTCTATGGAGCGGTACTGACTACACATTGGGGATTGGTACCACTTCATAGATGATATCTTCCTGTAGACTGGGCCCCTGGCTTTATGTGAGGAGTTTATTTAGATGTTGACTAATAACAACCCTTTAATTAAATTATTGGTCTCAACTTTTAGTGTGGACTTCTTGGACCTTTCACTTAGCATAATAGAAGAAGGTCAAATTATCAGTAGCCTACATCCTACAAGAGCACGGCCATCAATAGTTTATTGCATCATTCAAGCCATCATGAGGTAAGCCTAAAGAAATTGATTCCATATGGTCAATATCTACAGATTAAAATAAACTGTAGCACCAACTGAGATTATATTTCACAGTCAAGATCTTTGAGGGAAGGATTTAGGGAACATGATTATCCTGGCAGGATTTAATGTCAGCCTTTCAAAGGGCATTCCAAATAAACAGGGAAGCATTACTTATACTAAACCAATGGAGGAAAAATTAAGACAGACAACCAATCAGATTTATTACAGATTACAACAATCAGTGGATATTAAGAATTTACTCAATAAGCATTGGGAGGTTTTACTTAGGGAGCCCAAAATCAAACAACATCTCCTCCCCAGAGTCTCTATGAAAGCCAGACAAGCGCGGAATATGAAAGATTTGTTATGCTCTAGCTTTTTTACCAGATACATTTCTGCACTGGTGGTCCCAAAATTTGAGAGTTACCCTTGTGGGAGATGCTCCATCTGCCCCCACATGAAGCCTGAAACTAGAATTGAGGGAGGCATCAACCAACGTTTTTCTCCATATGGGGTTACACTAATTGTCAATCTGGTGCTGTAGTCTATACCATTACATGCCCTTGTGGCAAGAGTAGGCAGTAAATGGGTAAACTATTGACATCTGTTACCAAACATTTTTTACTTCCACATGGCGGCAGGCCTAACAACATAATGGTTACAGCAATAGAGCAAATCAAATTGGGTATCAGAGGGGGTAACATTAAGAGGAGGCTCCAACAAAGTGAGGCTAGATAGATATTTGATTTGCAAACCCTGTCACCCAAAGGACTCAATGAGGATTTCTCATATACTGTTATTTTTATAATTTGAATTATGTGGTAAACACATTTTTAACTAGGAGCTGTTTAGTAGATTACCCTCAGTGATTAATCCCATATGATCTAAGAACTTTTGGGTAGTATTTTCACATTTGATTATTGGTCCCTTATGGATCGGCATCAATAAAACATATAATAATTGTATTTTTTATTTTTAATGAATTTAGATACTACATATCACCTTTTTTCATGTCATACACATTGTCACATAATGAGATATTAAATATTTGTTATACAGTTTTGGAGTTATATGTAGTGTTGGTGATGAACAATTAAAATGGATAGATCAATATATTTACACAAACACAAATAAATAATATATATTATCCACTATAAATAAATAAAATATTTTTTTCTTTTTTCCCAGTTTGTTCATTAGTTTTTTTACTAGTTTCTACATTTTATTTGGGTTTTTTAAGTGTTTCATATCAAGTGATGTGAGATTATTCACTGAAATAGTGATGTTAAGAGCCAAAATAATGTGCCATTAATGACAAACCAGTCATTCTAGGAATACGTCTTGATGTGCTAACAAAGTCTTTTTTATTAGTTTTATTTGTAATAAGCTAATTATATACCTGCCATGTAAGAATATGTTATTTATAGTCTTTGGTTCAGACTGCCACAATAATTATGTACATTTGATATCTAATATAGTTTATAGTATTTATAGGTGAATATACACTGATGGTTATATTTAATTTAAATCCACTCATTACTAAGATATATAATGATTTGCATATGTTCATATTATTAGGGATTTATTTAATATGAGTATTTAATTATTGTTATTAGGAATATATGTACTAGATATATTTAATTATTATTAAGTCTATGGATCTAGGATAGCACAGCTCTCTTTATATTAATTATTTTGTAAGTATTTTGTGGATATATTTATGTTTATGAGCATTAAGCAGAGGTTTCCACTAAGCAGCAGCATAAAATTGCCTACATTACTATTGCTCCAGCACTGAAACCAATTTCAATTGCAGAGATATGATGTTCCCTGCACCCAGACGTGTTTAAAATGTTTGATAGTCTTTGCATGTGTTTTTAATTTGTGCTGATTTGAGTATATGTAATTGTGAAGGAAAAAAACTAGTTTAAAGCGGTCCTTCACTCTGAATAAGAGCCTTTCTTATATGTTTCCCACACCCTGTACATACAGATTGCTTACATTAAAAATCATCCTACCTGCATCTACGGAATGGTATGAGCCTTTAAACATCCAAGATGGCGGCTCATGGGACATCAGGCAGCCCTGGGGGGGGATCTTCCTTGAGAAGGATCTCCCACAGGGCAGTACCCACCCTGTCAGCCCCGGTGGGTGACAAGGCCATTGAACGTGGGCCTGGGTGGCATAGTCCACCGCCACTGGTACGAACCTCTTTCTGTGCGGCAGAGTTTTCGGTGGGCTGCTGGGACTTGGCCTTGCCACCCTCAACCTCTGACAGGTATGGTACCAATTGCAGTGGGCAGCCAGGTCAGGCCCCACTTGCTTCTTGGTGATCCCTATGCGCCCAATCGTCCAGCTCTCTAAGGCATCACACTTCTTGGCCCTGGACAGATAGGGAACCACCAGCTGCTGATCCTCAGGCCACTCTCCTGGTGACCCTGGCTTGACCATCATTGGGTACAGCAGCCCTTGTCTCCAGACCACCCGTCTGGGGTCTGGGCCCAAGTGGAGCTGCATCTCCTGTTTGGGGAGAACTCTCTGGGGGTCATCAGTGTCTGATGCTACCCTACATCTCTGCCTAGACATGGTCGGGACCACCATGTCCTCAGTCAGTTTCCCGGGACCCACCTCTGGTCTTCCGCCTGCCACAACAGCCCCCTGGGGGGAAGGGAAGGAGCCGTCAGTCCCCTGAGGGGACTCTGGGACCTGCTCCTCCACTACTTCCACCCAAATTGCTGGCTCAGGCAGAATACCCTGGTCCCTTAACACCCCAGGTGTGATGAAACCCTGCAGTGGTGACTTACCTAGGGGTCCCATCTCTCCATGGACACCCCTCACCCCACCTGCAGGTTCCACCACCACTGCTTTTTGGCCTGGACTGGTCTCCTCGGTTTGAGGTGCCAGGAACCCTGGACGTGGGGTGGTTGGAATAGAAGAGACCATCCCATCCCCTGTCCATTTCCCAGGACCTCCCTCCGGACCTCCGTGTGCCCTGGCAGCCACTTGGTTTGGAGGAAGGGAGCAATTAGACCCCCGCGGGGCCCCTGGGTCACCAGCGCTCCCACTATTCACGATAGTGGCCAGAGCCGCTATGGCCTCAGGTAATACCTGTCCCCTTCCATTCTCATCCAAGTCGCCAGTCCAGACAGACCAGCCTGGCCCTCTGACACCCCAGTGGTGGAGAAACCCTGCGATGTGGACTTACCTAGGGGTCCCACGTCTCCTGGAACATCCCTCACCTCAGTTGCAGTTCCCTCCCCAGCTGCTGGGTAACCCTCCTTCCTCCGGGAGGAAGAAGCACACTTTATACTACCTACCCCCACATTCCCTGTAGCAGGTAGGTTACACACATTACTCATATTAATGCACACCTTGGAGTATACATGTTAATACATTCTGGGGGACCAGACCGCAGGGGTTCAGTGGCCACATACTGAGACACTAGCCACCCCGTCTGTCCCTAGCAAAACACCGGCAGGGATATTCGACGATACCCCCCCCTCCCGAACACCCCGCCCGGCACCCCAGTCCAAATAAACCTTTGCCATGGGGAGTGCCGATGCACCTCCCTCAATTCCGGAGACTGAGACAGTCTTTCCCGGGATGAAGTCCAGTGGGGACACCATCTCGGGGCGCACAAGAGTCGTCTCCGCGCTTGTGTCCCTAAGTCCCACGGCCACAGCTTGGCCCACAGTGATGAATTGCAAGTTGTCCCAGGACCTGCCAGCACCCCTACCCACATACAGCACTGTGGAGGAGTTCTGGGATGGGCCCTACTGGCGCTGAGGACATGTGGCCTTGAAGTGTCCAGGTTGGTTGCAGTGGTGACAGAGGGAAGTAGGGGAAGGGTCCTTGGGCTGCTGGGCATGGACAACAGATGACGGTGGCGGCTTACCCACTTTCCAGCTGGCAGGTTTGCGGGGCTCCTGGACTATGTTGTGACTGTAATCATCGGCGAGGATTGCAGTTGCTGAGGCTCCTTTGGGCTTCCGGTCACGCAGAAACTGCTGCAGATCCTCGGGGCATTTCCAGAGGAACTGTTCTGTGGCAATCAGCTCCTTCAGTTGCTGGATGGTGGTGATTTCTAAGAAGGTAGTCCACTGCTCGACTGTTCTCTGTAGTGCCCTCAGGTGGTCAGCCCAGCTGTCGGTGGGGCCCTGTCGCAAACTCCGCAGTTTCTTGCGATAAAATTCCGGGGTAAGGTTATATTGACAGATCAGAGCTTGCTTGACCCCCTCGTAGCTCAGGGTGGTCTCGCTGGGTAGGTACCCAAAGTCGAGGGGTTAAGTACCTGACCCACTGATCCTCCGGTACATGGTATTGATGGCAAACAGTTTCAAAAGCCAGCAGAAAGGTGTCCAGATCTGTACCTTTGTCCAAGACGGGGAAATCCTCCGCACGCAACTTTGGGGTCTGTTTCTCAGGGGGCCCGCTACCAGCTGTGCTGGGTTGAGGGTGCTGAAGCTTTAGCTGCAGTACTTGGAGCTGGTGTTCACGTTCAGCTTGCTCCCGGCGTTCCTCGTGTTCCGCTTGGCGCTGTGAAGCCTCAATCAGAGCCTCATAGGTGGCGCAGTCTCCAGCCCGTAGACTTGCCAGAGCAGTGTGCAGGAGAGCATCTGAGCCTGCTTGGCTGGGGGGACCGGCAGGCGGGGCACGGTCCTCCAGGATGCTGAGGGCTGGTGATTGGCTTCTGGGAGAGCCCTGGCTGGGCCCCTCCACACCCGGTGCAACATCGGCAGCCACATCCCTGCTTCTGGCCCTGGTGCCACTTGCCATACCTGCAGCTGCTGGTCACTGACAGATATTGCACACTGTTGTAATCACACAACCTACTGTAACCATTCTCAGAATATGCCTAGTGTTGAGCTGATCTTAAGATCCCAGCAACAGAAAAGCCACTACTGGTAATCTTTAGTGTATGAGAGTATGGGCCCACACTCACTTACACATTTGCCTTATCCCACCACGCTGCCACCAATTTGTCAGGGAACCGCCGGTCACGTGATCCACCTATAAACCAGGGACCTCCGTAAACACAGACCGCGTTCCCCAAAACACTTGTCCGAGCCCTCCTATCAGGAATACCAGGCCCAAAGCCTGCGGACACACAGATTCTTGGTTTAAGGCAAACAGATCACTCAAGTTAAAATTTAGGTTTTAATGCTATAAGCACACTAGGCAGTGATAACAAGCATTTGGCTATGATGTAATATGAAATGATACAGATGATACAAATATGCTGTTCTGAGATGGTTACAGGATAGAGTGAGTTACACAGAGACACAATAATCAGTTACCTTAGTATGCAGTTGCAGAGTAGTGGTTAGAGCTTCCACAAGAGGTAATTGGCAAGCTGTGTGGGTGGGCACCTCCAGCACGTTTGACTCGTGACCTCTCCAGAGAATGACAAATGCCTGGCTCAGGGTTACCCTATTTATGCGGCGAGACCCCTCCACCCCCTCCCCTCTGTGGGACGGGTTGTCACCTCCCACTGTTCTGGGGCTCGCTTCAGCCCCTAAAACACTTTAGTGGTTATAACATGGAGCAGGGGGGTCGTATGGCTTTGGAAGCAGTACCAAACAATTGGGCTGGACGCCAGGCATCCGATGAGTCCAGAAATGGGGTCCCTAAGCGGGTCAGAACCTTAGATCTCCATTTTCCGAGTTTTCCTTTATTGCTGAGCCCGCCGTGACCTATCCCTGTGTGTGGTATTGTGAGCCGGTTCTGATTCTGTACTTTTTAAAAATATTTAAAAGGTAAAAACGGTTAACCTCCTTAAAGTAGACCAAAACCCAGAATTTGGTCCTTCCTCCTGGTGCACCCCACTGTGTGAAATCCCCCAGAACAACGGGCAGACTCACCTCTTCTCGAGCTCACAGTCGTTCCTCCAATCAGTTTCTCCTGCTGCACGTATTAATATGTAGCTAGAGAAGCTAAAAGGAAAGCCTAGCTGCACATACCAGCAACATGTGGCATCACTCACTTACAGCTGTGCGTAGTCACTCACAGCCATTCAGTTGTGGCAGGAGTGGCTGCGCACAGCGAGAAGGGATGCAAATGATGCAGGCGCTGGCTGCGCATGCGCCTTGGGAAAGAAGATGTAATGTGAGAAACTTTATACATACTATTTACAATGTTAGAATCTATACTTTACATGGTGCCTGCACCATCTAATGTTGGTTACAATTATTTCAGCCCTATATTAAAATGGCTGAGAACTCACGTTCACTCAAAATGTAAAAGGGGTTATTGCTATATTATAGTTTTTATTTTTAGCATTTATTTAAATAGCGCCATCTTCTTCCATAGCAGCCATACCTATCTCCAGATATTACTATGTAATTACAATGTATATCTGACTATAATAAGAATTTCCCTGTTGGTGGTCTAAAGAAAACAGGGGTTACATTACATCTCAAATTATGTAAAAAAAAAATATATAAACCTGTTATGGGAGCTACTGAACCTACCAAGGGCCTTTCCCTCTCCTGAATTAAGCAAATTAGGCTCTCTTCTGACTTGGGCAAAAAGGAAGCTCACCCTAATGAGGTAGGATAAACACCCCTCACCCCCCAGATAGAAAACTTTGGGCCCAGGAGATAGTCATGCAGCTTGAAAATGAAGCAGTACTAGCCAACCAACCTGACTAGCTCCAAGTACTAGTATCAGCTATTAATAATATGAACCCACCACACCTAGATTAAGGGTTACCATGGAATGAGAGGGAGGATAGGGGTGAAAAGGAATTTAGATTAAAAAAATGACTAAGCAGAACGATTTGATAATCTTTGTTACAATTGTGCACTACCAATATTTCCACAATTTAGTTATATATTCCTCTCGTGTTTTGTCATCCAGCATCAATGATAATATGAGGGGCGAAAATGGTTTTTGCTATGAGAACGAGCACACGAGCGAACAAATCTTCGGCGTCTGAACAGAGTCACTGTTGTTGAAGAATCATCTATTTGTGTAAACCCACCATTAGTGTGAGATTTGTTGGTTCATTCTGGACTACAGTACCAAAACTTCCCATGCATTTACATATCAAAGGGTAAATGAAACAGAAATATAATGAGAAAATAGTTAACATTTCTTGAAAGCAAACACAATTTTTTAACACACATTTACTTCTATGTCTGACAAGCAAATCTGCTCCTGTACAGAAGAGTAGGGTACCCTGCAAAAAAAAAAAAAAGAGAACTCGCCCCAAAGGATTAAAAAAATGCTAACAGGGTCCAAACACATGCAACACCTTAAAAATAATTTGTTTACCAACAGAAAGAATAACTGCCTGTCTGATGTTGCTGGATCAAATTGTGGCTGCCTGGCTGGCTCCCATGAGAAGGATAGACTCCCAGGGTGGGATGGAAACATGGCGGTAATAAGGTTGGTCTGAAGGTCACTTTAGATCTAAAACAGAAGGGATTTTAGTAGATCGGGGTAAGCAAACTAATGAAGGAAAGGCCTCCAAGAGTCCCAAGGAAAGCATGCTGAAATGCCTGAAATTACCCTGTGGGAAGACTGGCATGGCCCTTAGAGGCCAAAAAACAGATCTCTGGAGCTACCAAGGGTGTTCTGAGCCCTGCATGCAGAGGGTGAGTACATCTTACCAGTACACAAAAGGTAACCCACTTCTAAATCCCCTTTTACTAGCATAGGCCAGCCCTGAAACCCATCATTCCTGCATCACATGGTCTTGAACAGATCCAGCTAGTGTTTGTGTGTGTGTGTGTGTGTGTGTGTGTGTGTGTGTGTGTGTGTGTGTGTGTAGGGGGTAGTTTATTCTTCTGCTTGTCTTTTTTTTTCTTTAGCTTAATTTAAAGTACACTGTCAGAACAAAACTGATTTCTGAATGTTTTGCTAGCTGAAAATGCAGGAGCCCCCCTCCCTTCACAGACCGGAATGTAACGTTTTTTTTGTGGATCACACACACTAGAGACAACATTTTTAACTTTAGGAGATAAGACATGTATTCAGTGACTTTGTACTGAAGATGACAGCACTTCATAAATAATTATTAATAACAAGAATTTGACACCTGGCCTTGAGAGGTTCATGCAGCCTTGGGAATAACATCCCTCCACGATCTGATGTCTCAGCCAATTACTTGGTTGGTCAACTCCTTGGCTGGACTATGACCCAGGGGCCTCAGACTTAGCAGTATGTCATACTGGATAGTTGATAGGAGTAAAAAATAAAGAATAAATGCATGCTGCACAAGCAATGCGTCTCTCTCACCATTGGAGGGTCCTCTGGTCATATCCCGAAGTATGTACCAAGAAGTCTGGGCTTTTCTAATGTGTCTGTTTCCTGATTATCAAGAGTCACGATTATATGAATAAAAAACAAACTGAAACCAGCAGGAAAATTTAAGCCGGTCGGGATTTGTGAAAAATAGGTGGTTGTGACAGACTCTATGCCTTTGGATTTTAAAGGCACTGTTTTTGCATAGACTCATTACTTTCATTTTCTTGAGCATGTCCCAGACAGACTGCCATTGTGTTATTGATTGCTTTACAGACTGCCATTGTGTTATTGATTGTGTTACAGACTGCTATTGTGTTGCTGATTGAGTTACAGACTGCTATTGTGTTGCTGATTGCGTCACCACAGAGTTGAGGGATTGTGTGCCCTGCTCCCATTTGGTCTGTGGGTTTGTCATGCAGTTCTCCATCAGGTCCACGGGGGAGGTCCCCTTGCATGGAGCCTTGCATATAAGGCACAGGGTGGCACTAATAAAGTTAAGTTCATCTTCACCCTCAATACTGAGTTCTGTCTCTTATTGGGGGAAACGCTATATTACAATTCACTAGCCCTTGTAAGGGCTGTTCCTGGTTCCTCATGGATGACTCTGGGATTCCTGCAGCACCTCTCACCATTGGGAAAAGGACGTCTCTGGCGGGGAAGCCCTCCGGCGATAAAGGTTATCGCTACAATTGGTGGCAAGCGGCGGGATGGTCCTTTCTACCCAGAGAGAGTGCTACCCTGATGGAGAGTCAGTATGACAAGTTGAAAAGGCTGACCCTGGAGGATCTACTCGAGAGCCGGGGAAGGTCAGCTAGCAACCGCCCACGTCAGGAACTGATAGCCGAGCTGATCGAAATGGGTCGTGCAGCAGTGAGGACCGAAACCAATATAGAGGCCGATGAAGACGCTGCTCTCGTTCAAGCGGTTCGGAACAGATTGTCGGTCTGTGGCCCGAATCCAACACAGGAACTGATCGACCGAGTCTTCGCCGCAGCGGAGTCAGAGGCCAGTAAGCGAAGGGAAGATCGGCGACTTTCAACCCAGCAGCCTCTCAGCCTCAGTTACACTGGGGGGAGAAAGATTCCATTTTCAGCATTTAAGTCCTTCCAGGAAAGTGACGACGAGATTGACGGATTTTTGGCCGATTTTGAACGGCAGTGCGCTTTACACCGGGTACCCACGGAGGAATGGGTCACCATATTATCAGGGAAACTATCTGGGAAAGCTTCCGATGCTTTCCGGGCCATCCCTGATGCGGACTTACCACACTACCATCTGGTAAAGGAGGCTTTGTTAGCCCGGTACGCTGTCACCCCGGAAGCCTACAGGCGACGATTTCGGGAATCCCAAAAGAAGGGAGGGGATTCTTACACGGAGTGGGCATGTCGCCTCCATCGTACAGCATCACACTGGGTCACTGGATGCCAAGCCACGACCGCTGAGGATGTACTACAGTTGTTTTTACTAGAACATTTTCTCAATGCCCTGCAACCAGAGCTAAGAGAGTGGGTACGTGACCGGAGGCCTCTAACGCTACCTGAGGCTGCTCGTCTAGCCGTCGAGTATACACCGATGCTCGCCGGACAGGACAGTCCGCTCCAAAACCACCACCTCCCATCAAATTTCAAGCACCTGTGGCTTCAGCGCCAACTCGTTACTCTGGGCCACATAGGCCAGCGCAGCAACCGAACCTCTCCACAGTTCAGTGCCATCGTTGCAAACAACGGGGACATTATCGCAGGGATTGCGCCCTAGAGCCTCCCCGAAACCTTCCACCTCCCGTACTCCTGCGGCACACTGTTTGGAAGCTGAGAGCAGTTCGGAAGAGTATCTGGGGGTACTGTATGAAGCTGATCCCGTACAAGCGGCTATCCAAGACAACCGACAGCACCATCGCCAGGAGGTACGAGTCAATGGGCGCACCGCGCAAGGATTACGCGACACCGGAGCCACACTTACCTTGCTCCAACCTCATTTGGTCAAGAACAAAGACCGCACTGGACACACCGTTGCAGTAAGGGTGGCGGGAGGAGCTGTGTTTCGACTCCCCACCGCCCGAGTACATCTTGACTGGGGTGCTGGATCCGGCAGGGTACATGTGGGACTTATGGACAACTTACCCGCAGAAGTACTATTGGGAAATGATCTAGGACCAATGACTTCTGCCTACGCTACCCCTGGGCCAGCCAGCATCAACCCTGTTACAACCCGGGCTCCAGCCCGAGCTGCCGACTCCAGCCCACTGGTCGGGGAGACCCAGGGGTTTCGTCTGCATCACGTCATGTCTGTTACAAGAAGCCAAGAAGAGGATCAGCCATCAGTTTACGTCCTTCCAGAAGGGAAACGTATGCCAAACACTATTTTTGTTGGGGGCATTGACCGTCGGATTGATCAGCCTGAAATTAAGGATTTTTTTTCAAAGTATGGCGCTGTAAAGAAGGTCAAAATTATTAGGGATGCCTCTGGCGTTTCTAAGGGTTATGGTTTTGTCTCCTTTTACGATGATGTAGATGTGCAGAAGATTGTGGATTCTCCGATCAGCTTCCATGGAAAGAGATTGAAACTTGGACCAGCTATAAGAAAGCAAAACACCTGTGCACACATCCAACCAAGGACTTTGGTGCTGAACTCACCAACGCCACAATATCCCAGTGTTTGGACCCCACCCATGACCGATTCCTATGTACAGCCCACGTCAATGTTTAGTCCTGTTACTCACTATTTGCAGACTTGTCCTTACACAGAACTCTGCCCATAACAAGAGTCAGGCACCAAGTAAATGTCCCCTTCTTGGCGTTCCCCGCATATAGGGACTACATTAAGGAACGGAAGTCATCCTGAAAGGCCCAATAGAATAATCTCCTGTTTAAAGAGGAACATAACCAAATCAGGTACTGGGGAACAAATTAATAATGTTAATGCCCTTAAACAATACAGAATGGAAACTAATTGGGATAAGTTCTAACAACAGGAGAGTGCATACCACCGGCTCACTTTGTGGAATATTGAACATGTACAGCAACCAGTGTTTTTAATAATTGGAATCATCAGAATCAGGTACTACTTTATCTCCTTCTATTCCTAATTGTTGAATATTGAAACTATTAACCTTAATATTAATCTACTAACCAATTTACTAACATTGTGAAACATCTGTCTGCTTGCTACACAATAGGGTATTGAGAAAGCCAAGAGTGGCGAAACATGATACATGTCTGCCCGTCAAAAAAATGTGGATGTAATGTAATGTCTGAAATATGTGATGATGAAAAGTTGTAATTGATGTATTGCAACAGATAGAAGTATTAATGTATGAATCTCTGATGACCTGGAAAGATTGGTACATGAAGGTAAGTGTCCTTGATGTCTACAGAGGTCATGAAGTCACCCGGTTGTAGTGAATTGACAGCTGAGCGCAGAGTCTCCATGCGAAAGTGTTTGAATCTGACAAGTTTGTTGAGGCGCTTTAAATCCAGGATGGGTCTGATGGACCCGTCTTTTTTGGGAACAGTGAAAAGATTGGAATAGTAGCCTCTGCCCCTTTCCCTCAAAGGCACCTGGCAGATGACCCCCTGCTCCAGAAGATTTTGGACAGCAAGGCACAGACCCTGGCTAAAAGGGGGTTTGAGCCATCCGGACTTGATGAATCTTGGGGGCGGCCAGGCTGCAAACTCTATCTTGTAACCGTTGGACACTACCTCCTGAATCCACCAGTCTGAGACATGAAGCCTCCAGACGTGAGCAAAGAGCCGAAGCCTCCCCCCACCCGGATGGGTGAGGGCTCCCCTTCATGCCTGAGGGGGCTTGGGTGAGGATTTTGGCTTGGGACCCCAGGACGGCCACGTCCTCGGCCCCTTCCCCAATTATTTCCTCGGCCAGTTCTGGAACCACAGAAGGATGGGAGAAAGGCACCCATCCCCCAAAAGGACCGTGATGGCCTCCTACATTGAGGTAACCTACCGCCCCTGGCAAACAAATCCAAGCGTTCACCAAAGAGACGCAGGCCCTTGAAAGGGAAACCAGTAAGAGCCTTCTGTTTCAATCTTTTTTATTGTCATTTTTTGTATAAAAGATAAACAGTATGATATATTGCTCTTTTACAAATAAAGAGTTACAGAATACAGGTTGTCATTCTTTATACATTTGCTCAGACATGTCATTTTCAGCGAGTTACTAAGGCACATTTAGGGTATTTTGCGCTTCTAGAGTTTAGTTATGCGCCAACATGAGCAGCTTAAAATTAACATCTATTACCTGATCGCCAATCTTACTCAAATTGACGGGCAGGTAGATTATCTCCTCCCGCCCCATACCCTCCACACCACCACCCCTCTGGTATCAGGGGGGGTGAGGGGGGCCAAGGGGTCCGGGCAGGAGGGGGGGTGGCAAACGACAGTAAGGGAGGAGGGAGACAGACGGGAGACACAAGGGAAAGAGGGTAAAGAAGAGAGGAAAAAGAGAAAAAAAAAAAGGCATACATATATATATATACATACATATATATACATATATACACAAATATATAACTAAAGGGAAGGCTCTGCTGGCCATCTCTCACTGCAGCAGGGCCTCTCTCAGATCTGGAAATGAATATTCCACCCAAGGGCTCCAAATCTTCATAAATTTCTCATGGGAGTCTCTCAGGATGCTGGTAAGTTTTTCGTTAATAAAAATGCCATTCAGCCTCTCTTTTACCATTTCAAATGGGACATTTCCTTTTTTCCATGAGCTAACGATAGCTAATTTTGCCGCGAGCATGACCTGGGTCAGCAAGGCATGCTGGGGCTTGGTAATACCTTCTGGCTTCACATGTAGCAAAGCGACCCAGGGGTCCCTTTGTAGGTTATTGCGCAGGAGAGTATATAGCAAGCCAAAGACCCGAGACCAGAACCTCCTAACCTTCGGGCATTCCCACCAAATGTGGAGAACCGTCCCTTCTGCGGAACAGCCACGGAAGCAGGTTGCCGGGTACCCTGGGACTGCTTTCGCCACGCGGGACGGAACCAGATACCATCTCGTGAGCATCTTATATGCCGCTTCCAACGTGGTGATATTTATAGAACATTTGTTAATCCCTGCCCAAATGTCCGTCCATTCTTTTCTATCTAGAACCAGGTTCAGATCTGTTTCCCATTTTATCATATATCCATGCTTTAGATTGTCCGGTAATGTCATAAGATGGGCATATATCTTAGAAATAAGGCCTGGTGTAGGTGCCCCCCGAAGGCACACCTTCTCAAAGGTCGTTTTATCCATCCCAGGGGTCTTGTTCTTTAGCAAGGGAGCTAACCAGTGGCGGCTCTGGAGGTACCTGAAGCATTCGGCAGCTGGTGCATTTTCTTTTGACACTAAGTGAGAGCCTTCTTAGCAGCATTATCAGCTACCCACTGACGTAGCCAGACAGAGCGGCGTATAGCCACCAACAGGGCAGAAGTTCTACCACACATTCTAATGGCATCATCCATGGCAGAAAGAATATATGCAATAAATTCTTCACAAAGCAGGAGAGATCTATACTCTTCTCTACCCACATCCTCAGATGCCCCGTCCAAGAGACACTTAAGCACCCCTTTAATGGCAACAGCCGTAATAGCAGAGGCACAAATCGAGCGCAGCGCCGTCCCCACACAGGCAAAGGCATGACAGGCCAGTTGGTCCAAGCGCTGGTCCTCACTATCCCGCAGGGTAGTAGTATCAGGAGAATGCATGACAGATGTATTGGACAACCCGAGAACGGGCGCATCCACCTCGGGAGGACATGACCAACGCTTAAAAACATCAGCAGGAAAGGGATACCTCTTGTCCCAACTATTAGGCACCCCTGGCAGCTTGCTAGGCCATTCCTATTCCTTGAGCACTAGATTATTCAAGTGAGACTGCTCAGGGAACTCCCAGCGTGGCTTAACCATATGAAAAAGCTCACCCTGCTGCTGCGGAGCCACTGCCGGGGGAGAAATAAAAAGCACTTCAAAAATGTGACTCAGCAATCCGTCAGTGTCATCAGGGGACCACGGGTCTTCCCCTATGGGAGTCCCAGTACCACCGTAAATTTTAGGTTGTTCCTCAGAGGATTCAGAATCAGAAAATAATTTCCCCTCCTCAAGGAGGTAGGGAGCTGAGAGTAAGAGTCCTCATCTTCTACAGGGAAGAGGGAAACCGCGGGTGATAAATGCCGCTTCTTAGCAGAAGCCTTACGCTGGGCAGACCCAGCAAGGTGTTTTTCAATGCTTGCCACCCGTGCAGCTAAATCAGGTTGAGACTCCCCACTAGTATGCCCCTCAGTGGGGGTCAGATGTAAGCGCGGGGGGGTAGGTGAGGCCAAAGGGGGCGCACCCCCAGTCCCAGTAACAGACAGCCCAGACTGCAGCGCAAGGACCTGCTGGGCAAAGGATACACACACCCTGACATCGTCATCTATGGGGGATACCCCACACGCAACACATAGCTGGGCTTGTCCCAAAGGAACCCCAGGCCCATTATCCCCAGAAGCCTCCATATGGTGATTTGAATGGCACAACAGGCCAGTAAGGGTTAACGCTAAAGAGCTATCCAGGATGCCCCAAGGACCCACTAGGGAAGTGGGAAATAGTGAAGGAAGATGGCCGGGAGAAACCACAGTGCCGAAGTTTTAACGCGCCTGAAAGACATAACAAAACATTCCCATAAGAATACAGCAGAAGGAATATCCTGAAAAAAATCACCCCTCGGGGTTACTCACGGACCTCAGGGAGCCAGCAGCACACGCAGCTAAGGACAGGCAAAATGGAGTCCGCAGACCTCGAGGGGTGGGCCAGGGAGACGTGATGTGTAAATCGTCATCCACAGAGCCCGCCCCCCCAAAGAGCACAAAACGCGCCCACGTGATCCAGCCGGCTAATAGCAGCCTGGCAGCTTCTGAGGTAAATGACGCCGCCGTCCGCGGAGCGCTGTTCAAACACGCGGCGGCGGCGTACAAGGCAACAGAATGCAGAACAAACATATAACAGAAAGTAAAACATAAAAATACATGTTTTTAACCACTAGACATAACCCCCCCCGGAGATCTCCCAAGGGAGAGCGAGGCAAGAATAGAAGGATTTCTAGGGAGACAACGGCGCCCAGGAGACAATGGGAGGAGTGAGGGTGGAGGGGAACACCTATGGGAATACGGGCTAATCTGCACCGGTTGAGCCTGGTAAAAACCCATGGAGCAGAGGGGGGGCATCCCAAAAGGCTCACCATCAGCCTAAGCCGCCTACCCTGTCAGAGCAGGGACTGCGGTAGGAGCATAGCTCCTCAGCACCTAACTGGTGCTTACTGACCTACCTTCACTCGAACCTTGTCAGCCGGGGCTGGGAGGCAGCAATATGGTACGGAACGGGTGGGAATAGTCCTGCAGGGCCGCAGGCATGTAAGCCCCGCTCACCTGCGCCACACAGAGAGCTATCTTCTATCTTCACAGCCCAGACTGCAGAAAAGAACTGGGGAATTTGTGGGAGGTCCCTGACTTATATAGGGCCGGGAGGAGCCACAAGCTGTTTTCTGCAGTCCAGCGCCATCTTGTGGATGTATTACCCAAGTGTAAGGAATATTCTGGAACAGGACGTGCTGTATACTTGCTGTATAAGTTTTTAATCTTCAATACCGTGTGCAGCAAAAGTTTGTGGAGTATTTCCCCGGACCAATCTGGGGGGCCCAGTTGTGTATAGTGTTGTATTCAGGTTCATGCTCCATGTGCAAGCATTGCTTATATTAGACTGCTGGCTGTGGATGCACTTTTGCAATTTTACTATGTAACTATGTTACTATGATGTGCCAGTCACAGGGGATGATAACACAGGGCTCTGAGGCTGACCAGCCAGTTACCAGCCCCTATGCCCCAGAAGAACATTGTGCCCATACCAATGGGCACCAGGTTCTTCTGCAACCTCTGCCCTGAGGAGTTGCCAGTAATTAGGTGGCAAGCCGGGAATCCATCCAGTGGCATGCATGTCAGTTGGCTATCCATCCTATTGACCTGGTATAAGATTCAGTGAAACAAAAGCAGACCCTTGTAAAGTTGTTATAAAAGGACAACTCCTTGAAAAGAGGGTGATGAGACACAAAAAGAGCACTGAAGTAGGTAAAAATCCTGTTCAGCCCCACATTCTTAATCCATGTCTTTAGCCATGCTGTGTGTCCAATTTTAATGGAAAATATTGTGTTCAACTGCCATTCAACATATATAATATGTTATAAGATAGAGTTACCCCTGGACACTGTCCTGATGACAATCCGGACAACTCACCACTCTATCCAGTCCAGGTCGTCCCAAAGTGATGACATGTGGGTATTCCGCCCCCAGGGGGAGCTCGACTGCAAGATCAAAAGCTGTCGCTTCTCCCGGCCCCCTATAAAAGCAGGTGTCTCTCTATCATTTCCCAGTGGTTAAAAAGCAGTAAAGAGGAGACAGGCCGGGAGGCCAAGAAACCATGTTACTTCACATAGCTTCAGCATGTACTCTCTTCAACAAAAAACCTTAAGGACAATAAGTCCAAGAATGAAAATAGTAATCACCATAACAGGCAAACAGAAGATAATTAACAAGGGCGGGATGGGATGACCTGGACTGGATATACTCAAAAACAATTCAACAGGTGAGTTTCACAGAATTGTATTTTTCCCTATATCCAGTCCAGGTCGTCCCAAAGTGATGACATGTGGGACATCCAAAAGCAGTGTCCATTAGGGCGGGATCCCCAGTGCGGAACAGCATGTAGTTCATTTCACTACCGCCTGAAGCACCTTTCGGCCAAAGACAGCATCAGCTGAGGCCCTAACATCAACCTTGTAAAACTTGGTAAAGGTATGAACTGAAGACCAAGTGGCGACCTTACAAACCTGTTCAACAGATGCCTTGTGCTGAAAAGCCCAGGAGGCACCAATAGCTCTAGTAGAATGAGCGGTAATACGAAAAGGGGGTTTCTTCCCCTTGGCAGAATAAGCTTGCACCACCGCCTGTCTTATCCACTTACTGAAAGTGGACTTGGCTGGTGGCAAACCTTTCCTAGAGCCCTCTGTTAGGACAAAGAGCAAATCCGATTTCCTGAGGTATTCAGTCGCAACCAGGTAATACTTAATGGCCCTGACCACATTCAAAGCATGGAGGGTCCTTTCCTTAGAATTAGTCGGTGCTGGACACAAGGAAGGTAAGACAACTTCCTCATTAAGGTAAAAGGGAGAAATGAAAAACCACCTTATCCTTATGCCGCTCAAAGTAGGGAGGCTTCATACAAAGCACGGCCAGCTCTGACACGCGATGCACCGAGGTGATCGCTACCAAAAAGACCACCTTGAGAGTCAAAATAGACAATGCAGCATCGCACAATGGCTCGAAGGGAGGACCCTGAAGAGCAGAAAGTACCAAATTCAAGTCCCACACCGGTATTACTGACTTACACGGTGGATGGACATGGGTGACTCCCTGGAAAAAAGTCTTGATCAACCTATGATTGGCAATGGATCTCTTGAAGAAGATGGCTAAGGCCGAGACCTGGCCCTTGAGGGTGCTCAGCTGGTGCCGTGTTGTAAAAACTCCAGGATCTTAGAAATAGAGAATGTGTGGCAAGGGAGACTCTTGGACTCGCACCAAGCAATGTAGGCGTGCCAAACTCTGTAGTATATCATGGAAGAAGACTTCTTCCGTGCCTGTATCATGGTATGCACAACCGTGGACGACAGCCCCTTTTCCATCAGGATAGATGCTTCAATAGCCAGGCCGTCAAAGCCAACGTCTGTAAATTGGGGTGCCGCAGCGACCAGTGAGTGAACAGCCCTGGGTCGTCGGGCATGATGTAGCAATCCACTAACATCTGAACTATGTCCACAAACCAACTCCTTCTCAGCCAGCGAGGAGCCACCAGGATGGTTGGTACCCCTTCCTGCGCAGCACTCGGCCCAGGAGTGGAAACGGAGGAAATGCATAAAGAAACCTGAACCTGAAACTCCGTCCAGGGAATTGCCAGAGCATCTGTGGCAATGGCCAGAGGATCTCTTGAGAGGGAGACGAACCTTGGGAGCTTGTGATTGTGTCTGGACGCAACAGGTCCACGTCCGGCTGACCCCAGCGTGAAAGAAAGGAGGGAACATTCTCCTCTGCCCAAGCCAGAAATCTTCGCCGGGCCGAAGCAAGCTCACCGCGGACCGTAAGGTTTCCATGCGGAAATTTCTGACTCTGACAAACCTGTTGAGACCCTTTAGGTCCAGGATAGGCCTCAATGTTCCGTCCTTCTTGGGAACCGTGAACAGATTGGAGTAGAAACCTTGACCCTGTTCCTGAAGAGGTATAGGACAAATCACACCTAACCGCAGGAGGTGTTGCACGGCCATCCTCAGGCCCTGTGTTCAATGGGTTCTGGGATATCCGAGACCGAAGAAATCTTGTGGGCGGCCTGACTGCCAGCTCAAATTTGTAACCGGAAGACACCACCTCCTAAATTCCACCGATCCGAGACACGCCGTCTCCAGATATGAGCAAATAGCAGAAGCCGGCCCCCCACCTGGATGGGCGAGGGCGCCTCCTCATGCCCCCTGGCAGGGGGCTTGGACTCCCCCTTGGACTCCCCCAAGCGGTATTGGGTCGGCCGTGGGACCGACCTCTACTCCAGGTATCTCTGCGGCCACCTGAAAATGAAGAGCCTCTTCCTCCTTGAAAGGAGCGATAGGCAGATGAGCTCCGAAAGGGCCGCGCAGGCTTTCGTCTCTGAGGAAGTCTACCATCCTTGACCAGGAGGTCCAGACGCTCCCCGAACAACCTGTGCCCCAAGAAGGGGATACTAGTAGGCGACTTTTTGGCCGCGGCATCAGCCGCGAAGTGCAACAAGCATGGCCAAAATCCTGGCACCAAGCCGGACACCATCATCCATGGCAGAAACAACAAAGGCAATGAAATCCACGCAAGCCTTGAGGTCCTTATACTCCTCCGCCCGCTTACGAGACTTAGCGCTATCCACAAGGCGTCTCACCTTCTTTCTGATGGCCAGGGAGACAATAGCCGCGGCACACACAGGATCAAACAAGGCACCAGCAAAGGTGAAGGCAGTACACCCCGGTTGATCCATGCGCTTGTCAGCTGGATGACGTAAGGAAGCGGAATCAGGTGAAGGCATAACAGTAGTGTTGGACAACCCCGACACAGGGGAATCCACCTCGGGAGGACAAGACCATAGCCGGACCAGCTCCTCCGGGAAGGGATACCACCTATCCAGGCCCTTAGGCACCGACGGTAGCTTGTTAGGCCTTTCCCATTCCTTGAAAATCATATTAGAAAAATAGGGCTGCTCTGGAAAGAGTCGCCTCTGTCTCTCAGGCCTAACAAATCACCCTGCTTCCTCTTAGCCGCTCTAGGAGGGACAATGTGTAAAGTCTCAAAAACTGAGGCAAGCAACTTCTCCGTATCATCAGGGAGCCACGCATCCTCATCCGAGGAGGAACCAGACAAACTGTCCTCGCCAGCAGAATAATCCGCAGTGGACCGTGAATCCTCTGGCAACTCACCTTCCTCCACAGAGTCCAAACCGTCAAAAAGATCATCATCATTATCCGAGTATACAGGCTCTATGTGCCGTCTCTGACTCAAGGCCTTCTTAGGCACCGTTCGCGAGATCTGTCTCTCGAGACTGGCCACCCTAAATGCCAAATCAACATGGGACCCCCTGCTGGCTTCCCCCTCACTGGGGCTGAGTGAAGCAGCGGGGGTTCTGGAGAGGCCGCAGGCAATGAAGGGCTAGGGGCAGGTACGCCCGCCCGGTCATGGTCCAAAATGACGCTCCTGGCGCAAGTGGTACAAACAGTGCTGAATCCGCCCAGAGGGCTTGCACTGCACAAGGGGCAGAGCTTCACCCGTCCGGATGGGGCCCCTAGCTCACTATCCCTAGATGCCTCCATTATGGTGATTAGAAAAAAAAATTTGCAATGCAGGTTACAAGGCACTGGCGGACCAAACCTAAATGACCCCTCTTATATGATCCCTCTTAATATAAGGGAGAGGGGGGGGGGACCGGGAGGAACCATAACCCTCAATCACTGGGCCCACCTAAACAGAGACAAAAAAGAGGGCCATCAGTATCCCACAAGCACATGCATAAAATCACAAGTGTGGCCCCGCCCCCCCGTGGTGCGAAAACAAGCGCCCGCCCACCAGGAAGACAAATCAATGGTGGGGAAACAACTGCCGCCATAGCCTCAAGGCGGCCCGCAGCGGGCACCCACACACAGACCGTGCGGCGCACACTACGCGCCCGCACACCTCCGCCGCCTGTCAGACCACAAACCGCGCAAGCGGCGTCCCGTCCCCCCCTCACAGCGCATGTGCCTGTCAAGATGGAGGGGAGAGGGAAGCTGGCAGCCAGACTCGAGGGAGCGAGGGAGGTAAGTATAAGTGCAACGCACACAGCAAAAAGTAAAGTCGCAGTGCAACACACACAGCAGCAAAATAAAGCTTGTGGGACAGGGATGGATATGAGACTTCTAGTCGGTAATGTGGTTCTCCCCCTAGTAGACTCACCATCAGCCTATGGCCGGCTACCCATTAATCAGGGTCTGCGGCCCAGAGCCTAGCTCTGCCAAAAATGCCTGACCCCGGCGTTCTCCCTACCGTCATAATCCCGAGTCAGCCACGGCTGACAAGAGTGGGTCTCACGGGATCATGGTAATAGGGTCCGCAGCGGCCGACGGGCTAGGAGGCCCCACTCAGCTGCCAAAATTCCAGGAGAGAGTATCCAACGATCTTCAGCAGCCAGACTGCAAGATGAACACTGGGGAATGATAGAGGGACACATGCCTTTATAGGGGTCCGGGAGGAGCGACAGCTTTTGATCATGCAGTTGAGCGCCCCCTGGGGGCAGAATACCCACATGTCATCACTTTGGGACTACCTGGACTGGATATAGGGAAAATAGCCACTCTATACAGCCCTTGGAGCTCTAAAAGTGAATGAACATGGCAAGCCATAGTGTTCCCACAGCTGGCTCTGACAACAGCATAGCTTGGTCAGGCTGTGCCATGACATGCTTGTACCAGCTCAGCCACTACCCAGAAATTGAAGTGAAGAAAGCGGCTTTACTTATAATATTTTTTTTTAGTACATTTCAAGCAAACACAGGCCTGACTGCCAATTCCCAAACAAGGTACAGATATATACTACATATATATGTACTTGATATATACAGTATGTAGTAAACAACAATTCTTTCAGGAAAAAGAATACCCAGAATCCTAGTTGGGAACCTAAGTAGTCCTACCTGGCTTGGTGCTTCCTTTTTCACAATCTGATAAATGATTATGTAGCCAATGGGTCATATTGAGATATTGGTCCTTCTTTGTTGTCAGACAGACATTCATTGGTGCAGTGGTGGTGAACCTATAGCACGGGTGCCAGAGACGGTGCTCAGAGCCCTCTCTGTGGGCACTTACCATCGCCCCAGTGGGCCGTTCGCCGGCAAGTTCAGATTTGTATCCCTTTTTTATTTTTATAATTAAATTGGTGATTCAGTGAGCCGCAGACACAGTAGCCTTTCATAAGGTGGATCCAGCACTGCCCTTCCTCTCCTGTCTGCCTCCTTAGTGAGACAATTCACTTCCTCATTCTGGTTTACATCCCCACCCTGCAATGTGGTCCACCAATCAACCTTCGGGGGACTAAGAACAGACACACCCCCCACTCCCTTCCCAAACGCCCTGAGTGCCTGCCACTCTCTGCACCTATGAAACCCTACCCTCATCCCTCCTCTCAGTGAGATTACATCACATCGCTGTTGCCACACCCACTCTACTCTGCATCTCCAATGATCTGATACTTTTACTAATAACTTAGGAACTATAATTATAGTAAGTATATTAAGGGTAATTACACTTTCGGTGGAAAGTTTCCATTATTGTGTATCAAAATGATGTCTAGTAAAAAAAAAAAAAACAGATGAGCTTTGCACATGCTAATCTCATCTGTTTTTTGTTTACTTTCTATTTGTTTGCAACTCTGTATTATAAAAGGAAACCATTTAACCTAGCAACAATGTATTTACCTTAGCAATGTACATCAACAGGTGCATTAGATCTACAGATCAGACCATTCTGCTGTAATCCAATGTATACAGATAGGGAGGATCACAATCTTGTATTCTAGTAGCTAAAGGGTTACTGTCAGTGTTCTCAGCTGGGAAGGGTCATTACTGCTGCATGACCTAGCCAAAGCCGATAACATGCTCATCTGTTACAGTGGAAGGATTCTAGGATATGTAGTCAGTTTTTACTCAAGGTCAGAAAAAAGGCAATTATGTGACTTGTGTCACCTGTAGAATTGCTTTTGTTTCCGATCCATTCCAGCCAGACAAAAGGCAAATCCGGTTTCCTGAAGGATTCAGTCGCAGCCAGGAAAAACCTTATGGCTCTAACCACATCCAAAGCATGAAGAGTCCGAACTTTGGGATTAGCCGGTGCCGGACACAAGGAAGGCAAGATAACTTCCTCATTAAGATGAAAAGGAGAAATGACCTTAGGCCAAAAATCCGGCTTAAAACGAAAAAACCAACTTATCTCTGTGCATCTCAAAATAGGGTGGATTCATACATAGCGCGGCCAGCTCTGATACTTGATGCACTAAGGTGATCGTCACAGAAAAAACACTTTGAGTGTTGGCATAGTCAAAGTAGCATCATTCAATGGCTCGAAGGGGGCACCCTGGAGAGCAGATAACACCAGACGTAGGTCCCACACCGGTACGGCAGATTTACACGGTGGACGGACATGGGTGACCCTCTGGAAAAAGTCTTGATCAATCTATGATTGGCAATAGACCGCTGGAAACAAATGAATAAGGCCAAGACCTGACCCCTGAGGGTGCTCAGATGGAGGCCCAGGTCTAGACTGTTTTGTATAAACACAAAGACTCTAGAAACAGAATATTTCCGACAAGGAAGGTTCCTGGCCTCGCACAAAGGAGGTTTCAATAGGCAGGCCCACAAAGCCAACGTCCGTAAAATTCAGGTGCCGAAGTGACCCGTGTGTGAGAAGCTCTGGATCGTCGGGCATGATGTAGTGATCTATTGACATCTATACCATGTCCGCAAGCCAACTCCTCCTCGGCCAACGAGGAGCCACCAGGATGGTTGATACCCCCTCCTGGACTATCTGGCATAGCACTCGGTCCAGGAACGGAAATGGAGGAAAACATACAGAAGATTGAACTCCGTCCAAGTAACTGCCAGGGCGTCTGTTGCTATGGCCAGAGGGTCTCTTGAGAGAGACACGAACCTTGGAATTTAGTGATTGTGTCTGGATGCAGAGGATCCACGTTCGGTTGACCCCAGTGGAGGCATAGAGCTTGAAAAAGGCCTTCCTGCTGAGAGACCATTCCCCCAGACGCAAGGACCTCCTGCCAGGGAGTCTGCCTCCTGGCTCTCCACCCCCGGAAGTAAACCGCAGAGATGCAGGGAGCGCTGCCCAACTCAAAATCCGGCTTAGCTCCTTGAGGGATCTCTTGCTCCGAGTACCGCTCTGGTGGATGATGTAGGTTACAGCCGCCCGATTGTCCGAGCGGACCTGAACCGCTTGGCGCCTTAAATGAGGAGTCAGATATAGAAGAACAATCAAATTGATCTCAGTTCCAAGAGATCTGTGGCAACCGGTTCTCTCTCGGACCCTGCTGACCCTTGATCTTCTGGGTCGGCCAATGCCTCCCCAGCCTGTAAGGCTGGTATCCGTGGTAACTATCTCCAGATGGGGAGGCCGAAAGGACCTGCCTAATAGCAGATGCCGAGGAACCAACCACCACGAGAGGGATTGCCTGGACGGGGGAGCACAAACCCTTGGTCCAGGGATTCCCAGCTGGCTAGTAGGTTCAGCTGAAGAGGCCTCATGTGGAAATGAGCAAAGGGCACTGCTTCGAAGCACGCCACCATTAGGCCCACCAATCTTATCCGTAGACGCACCGATGGCTGTTGACAAGCCAGCAAGCCTGTATCTGCGTCTGGAGACACAAGACCTTCTGCTGTGGCAGAAAGACCTTTACTTGAACAGTGTCTAGGAACATCCCCAGGAAGGATCTCACTGTTGATGGAGTGATATGCGACTAGTTGAACACCAAACAGAAGGCTTCCATAGCTGACAGCACGGTTCGGGTGTCGTTCTCGCCCCCCTGAAAGGACTGGGCCGAGATCAGAAGGTAGCAGATAGGGTAATACCGAATACCCTGCCTCCTCAGGATAGCTATGATGCTCGCCAGCACCTTGGTGAACACCCCATGAGCTGGGGATATGTCGAGGGGAAGTGCCACAACTGGAATGCTGACCCTCCATGCAAACCTCAATCCCTGATGTCCACCATAGACATAAAGACATAAAGTCGCCTGGCCAAGGCGTAGTCACCGCCGACCCAATATTTACATGCGTAATGTCAGAGCCTTATAAAGCAGCTGAGGCCCTTTAGGTCCAGGATCGGCCGCACCCATCCGTCCTGCTTGAACCGTGAATAGGTTGGAGCAAAATCCCTGACTCCGCTCTGTCAGGGCACATGGCAATCACCTGTAGCCGCAGGAGGTGCAGAACAGCAGCTCTCAAGCCTCAGCCTCTAGCAGGTTTTGGGATGCCCTTGACCATAGAACTTTTGTGTGCGGTCTGATTGCCAGCTTGACCATGAAAAACTGACGACCCCGCCTCCTAAATCCAAAGTTCCGAGACGTAACGCCTCCAGATTTGAGCGGACAGCAGTAGCCGTCCCCCCACCCCAACGGGTGAGGGCGCCCCTTCCTACCTGTGTAGGTTTGGCTGGAGGATTGGGCTTAGCTCCGCAGGCAGGATTGGGCCGACTGAGGGGTCTACCTCTGCCCAAGCATCGCTGCGGGCACTGGAAAGGGAAGAACCTCTTCCCCCTCGAAGAGTTTACCAGCCTTGCCCTAAAGGTCCAGCCGCCCCCGAACAACCGACCCTCCACAAGGGTAAATATGTGAGGGACTATTTGGCAGGCCACATTGGCCGACCGCTGCTTCAACCAGCGAATGGCGTAATGCTCGAAGCAAGGCGAAGACTTGGCACCCAGCCTGACTACATCACCCATGGCAGTAACACAACCAAACCGGTGAAAGATAAAAACAGGCTCTGAGTTCCCTGTAATCCTGAGGCCGTCCACAAGACTTAGCCTTAGCCACAAGCTGCGTAGCCATCTTTCCTCGAGGTTAGGGAAACAATTGCCGTGGCACACGCAAGGAGTCAGAGGGAACCCACCAGGCCAAGGCATGGCACGCCAACAGATCCATGCGTTTATCCGCAGGGTCTCCTAAGGAAGCATTGTCAGGTGATGCACAGAACGGAAAACCGAAGGGTCCACCTCGGGAGGATGCGGCCATAATATAAACAACTCGGCAAGGGAAGGATACCGTGTCTCCAAGCCGTAGGGACCGACGGCAGTTAGTGGGTCTTTCCCACTCCTTATGCCCAAAGGTATTGAAAAATGCGGCTGTTCAGGAGAACCCACCGCTCAGGCCGAAACCAATCATCCTCCATTCTCTAGGCCATCCTGGGAGGAACAATGTGTCAAAAACAGAGAAAAGCAAATTCTCCGTATCATCTAGAATCCTCATCCAAGGAAAACCCGAGTTGCTGTCCTCTCCATTGGAGGGCAACTCACCTTCCGAGAGTGGCTCATGCACCAACTCCCAGTCCTCCGCAGAACCAAAGGAAGCATACAAATCTTCGTCTGAGTAAACCGGCTCCAAGCGCTGCTTCATACTCGAGGCCCTTTCAGGGGCTGCCAATGAGAGCCGTATCTCGAGGCTAGCCAGCCTGTGCGCAAAATCAAAGTGTGTCCCCCTGCTGTCTCCCCCTTCTCCAGGGGCTAACCGCAGCAGCGAAGGATCCGAAGAAGCAGGAAGTGACGCATGACTAGGGGCGGAAGCGACAGCCCTCTCATGGTCCAAGACAATGCCTAAACATGGCTTCCCACACGCATGTGCGATTCCTCCTTGCGCAGCGAGAACACTGATCTTGTCCTGTTTCACTCAGGACCTGGCACAATGGAACATATTGTGCTAAATCCCCAAAGGGATTCTGTTTGCACAAGGGGCAGAGCCTGTCTTACCCAAGCGGGGTGCCTTCAGCAGGTACCTTCAGGGGTACCTTCAGCCCACAGTCTAAAATCAAAAAGAGAAAATACAGCAATTACAAAATGACTAATAATGTCATGTATAACACATAAACACATCATAGCAATATACATGGAAATAAAAAGTAACCCTAATATTTCATAAATATAAGCATCTATCCCCTTTTTCCCCCTTAAAAGCATGACTATAATAAGAGGGACTCCCGACCGTGCTGAGCAGCGCCAAAAGAGGGATACGCCACCGAGGTCAGCCAGCCGCGCCACAGCAAGCCCAACTGCGCGCGTCTCTAAAAGCATCCGGCCGGGGGAGCGTCACTGGAGTGACGACCAGCCTGCGCGCCGCCGCCCATGACTCCACCCTCCGGCGCGTCACAATCTCGGCCTAGTAGTGGCGCCACGAGGGCCGTCTGTCATCGTGGCCCCCCTCCCCCCCGCGAAGAGTCCGCAGGGCACACCTGCCCGCATGCGGCCCGCGCCCCGGACCGGAACCACCGCACGGCGAGGGAGCGAGGAAGGTAAGATGTGGGAGGAGCTGCAACAGACTGCTCCTCGCCGTAGCATGCTATGGCGATGGAGCACTCCACCGTTCCCCAGTAAGTAGCACCAAGCACGCACATATACACAACACAATAAAGCATGTGGGAGAAGGGAGGGCATATATAAAATATATATAAGTGGTTTCCCAGCAGGCTCACCATATAATTCCTGTGGCCGACCTGCTTTTTTTGTAATAAAGCCTGTGGCCCAGAGCCACGTGCTCTGCCAAAACGCCCCAGACCCCGGCGTTTCACCCTACATTACACAGATCCCTGGTAAGCAGCCAAAGCTAGGAGGCAAAGATGGGTCAGAGGAGATTCGAGGAAATAGGGTCCTGCAGCGGCCGACAGGCTAGGGGGCCCAGCTCTGCTGCAAAATTTCCGAAAGAGTGTAAGCAATCCTGTGCAGTCCACTGCAAGCAAAGAACTGGGGCTGGGTTGAGAGGCAGCTGCCTTTATAGGGGGCCGGGAGGGGCTACTCTGATCTTGCAGTCAGCTCCCCCTAGGGGCGAACTCCCAATCGTGATGACTTCTGGACGGATTGGAAAGAAAACACTCTCATCTTAGGACCACAGATGCACAGACATACAGGAAACTTGGAAACAGCACGCTGATAAGCAAATCACAGGTCTGGGGGCACAATCCTTACACAAATGATTATTTTACATTCCAGAAGAGGAAAACAATCAGGCAGAAAAGCAAAAACCTAACAAAAAGGGAGTTTTCCTTTAAAGACTCACCATAGGAGAATAAAATGGACCTTTTGAAGAAATATGGAAAACAATGATCCAAGCCTTTAGGAACATTTAATATGCAGTATATTAAAAGCATACCAGTGTAGACCATAAAAGCTCTGCTGTGAAATCACATTATTATGTTCATATCTATAACAGATTCTTAGGACGCATTTTGAGCTTTACAGCCCTTAAAGCGGACCAAACCCCAATACTACTAGACAGCTTTCGAGATTAAAGCTTGATGCATTCAGGTGAGTCTGTAAAGGAAGTAGAGTGTAACAGCAAAATTAAACACACATTCTGGTCTTGGGGAAACACACACAGTCACACAGGAACAGGACTGAAAATGGCAATCTGCAAAAGCTATAGAACAGCAGTCATCCACTGTATTACTCACTGATTATGCAAAACACCCAAGGTGCAATTACTAACCAAAAACTCAAACTCAGTCCCAAGATCACCCTCAAATGCAACAACGCTGCAGGGTCCATCCAACTTGCATAGACCCTCTGAAAAATTAGAAATGACAAATAAGAAAATATAAACCTGTGACTCACTGTAAATTTTCCAAATATTTCCCCTTTCTCTTTATTTTTAATTTATCTAGTGAGTTAAATGTGAGAGTACATTGCTACTGGTAAATATAAGGTATTCTTATGTGTGTGTCTTATCTTACATAGCTACATAGTTAATACGGTTGAAAAAAGACATATTTCCATCAAGCTCAACCAAGGGTGTTGGGGTAAGGGAAGTTATTTTTTATTTTGTATTGTTTTTTTTTTTACTGATAACACATAATAGTAACTGTAAATGGTATTTTCTTCTAAATAAGCATCTAATCCTTTTCTGAAGCTGTAACAAGCCTCTGTGGGAGGCTATTCAACAGATTTAGAGTGCTTATGGTAAAAAAATCAGAGACTGAATTTTTTTCCAGTCGAGGGGGGTGCCCCCTTGTCTTCAACCCTTCTAGCTAGTATAAAGTATAAAAGTTAAAAACTCACCTGACCCCTCGTTGGATTGGGCCGGATCTTCTCTTCACCCGGGGGGCATCCAATCCCCTCCCCCCCCGGGGCTCTTCTCTCTTCAGGAGAGCGCACGAAATAGCATCTCCCCGCTTCGGCAACTGCCACAGTTAACTGTAAAAAAAAAATGACATTTACTCACCTGCGTCCGGGATCCCTCCCACGGGGTCTTCTTTTCACCGGCCTCCGATCGCCCCCCCCCCCCCCCGGGCTCTTCCGTGGTGAGGATAGGGCGAGAAATCATTTCCTCACTTCGGGCCTACCAGAGAAGCTCAGTTGCTCCGGCTTCCTCCGGAGGAGGAAGGTTGGGGTGGCGAGATGCCTCTGATCTCTCGCCCCCTCCTCCACGGATTACTAGCAGCTGTCATCGGAGCTTCGTGGGACAAGATCGTGACATCGGTAAGTAGAGAAAAAAATATTAAAAATGTCATTTTCTTTTCCTATGTCTGTGTGTGGTTTATTTTTACTGTTAACCCCTTGTGAACTGGTAAGGGATCCCTATACCAGTTCACAGGGCTAGGGGCTGGCGGCTAGCCGGTGACTTGCCATTAACTCCGGCACCCCAATTACTTGCTTCCCCAAAGCCCCAGGGGGGGCAGAAGAGCCCGGCCCACAGTGCTTGTAGCCAGCAGGGCGGGGGCCACCAAAGCAAGCCCCCATAGCTGGTCCCGGCTGGTTATGATGGGTAAGGGGGACCTCATGTTACATGATTACTTCCAGAAAGATGAACCCACTACAACAAGCTGGGTACGCTTAGAAAGCTCAATATGTGTATGTTCAGGGAATATGGGGGATATTCCAAATGTGAAGGGTTGTTTTGGTTGAAAAAATGCACTTTGTCTGCAGAGCTGAAATTTTCAAGTAAAATTACCGCTATGCGCATGCTTTACTTTGTGGTGTTTGGCCTCTCTTTCCTTGACAGTAGCTATGCATGATGGGTATTGTTGTATTCGGGGCATGTTGCTTTTTCAGATTTTACTCGTTTTTTCTTGTTTGCATATAGTCTTTTTTTTTTTAGAAAAAATGTGGCTTTGATTCTTCCTTTTTATTTTTTTTTAGGGAAACTCTGTGCAACCAAAGAATTGATTGAGGGATTACTTCCATAAAACTACACCCATATAAACAAGACTGGTACACCTAGAAAGCTTGAGAATATATAGTTTGTGGGGGTTATTTCAAATGTAAAGTGTTGTTTTTCTGGAAAAACTGCAAGGTGCGCTTAGCGCATAACACAGTTGTTTTTTATCTGAAAACCTCCTAAAGCTCTGTTTCAGTTTGGGGGAGTCTCCTGGGCAGGAAAGGGTGTCTATCTATACATATGTGGTACCACTGTAACCGGGAGAAATTGGGGTTTCACACGCAATAAGATTTTATTGGCAAATTTCCTTTTTCTATTACAAAAAAAACTACTAATTGCAAAAATTTTATTTTTTTTATTTTTTTTTGCACATATTTCACCCAAAAGTATTGAGAATACACCAAAAAAAAGCCATACAAGACATTTCATGTTGAAGCCCAAACTCTGCTGAAAAAAAACAATATATAATTTTCCTGGGAAATCCCTGGAAATCCCTTCAAAAATGGTTGAACATGTGTAGCGCAAAATAGTGAAACGTGGTCTGGAACTTAAAGGGTTAAAGAGTATTTTACCTGAAATAGTGTTTCCCCATGATTTTTGTATTGGCCATTTATATATTTATACAATTTAATTATGTCCCCCCTCAGTCGTCTCCTCTCAAGACTAAACAGATTTAATTCTCGTAATCTTTCCTCATAACTAAGTTCTTTCATTCCCCTTATTAATTTGGTGGCTTCTCCTCTGCACGCTTTCCATAGTCAGAGCGTCCTTTCTATGAATGGGTGCCCAGAACTGGATGGCATATTCCAGGTGAGGGCGCACCAGTGCCTTGTAAAGAGGCAAATTTACATCCCTATCCCGTGATTCCATGCCTCTTTTAATGCATGATAATATCTTGGTGGCCTTGGAAGCAGCTGCTTGACATTGCATGCTGTTATTTTGCCTGTAATCTACCAGTACCCCCAGATCCTTCTCAACAAGTGTTTCTCCCAGTTTTACTTCCCCAAGGATATATGGATAGTAACATATTCGTGTATATAGTTTCTTAATAGCCAACATCCTGACGAAGTGGTTGGATTTTACCGCCATGCAACGCGTCGGTAGCGGGTGGATGACCTGGACCTAGCTCTATTTGGTGATATATAATTTTATTAGCTTGTAGTGGTATTTCATGGTGTATGCACCTTAGATATTGGTATACCCTCAAGCACTATTTTGCACTTTTTGCACCATCTGCACTTTCTGCTTGCACATGCACTTTCTCTTTTATGATATCTCTAGGATAAATAGGAATATCTCTCTTTACACCCCTTTCTTTGGATAGGGAATATTTTATGTCCCTTGCACTATTTTTGAGCTTTGTGTATTAGCACCATGATATCTCATACACCATGTAAATAGCCTTTTGAATTTAAATACATGAATTAATTAGAGCTTGTAACTAAGTGGTCCATCTCCTCATCTCTTATCTTTTAATTGTTTTTAATCTGTCCTTGTTTTCAATGTTATCATGCTTATGTAAATGTTTCTATAATAAAAGTCAATAGTAATTCATTCAACATTTATATGTAGTGCGGCCCCCCTTTTGGCAACGTTTTGTGGACTATACTGGCAGCCCACCCATTTTAGGTATTGTGCACTGTATTTTGCCCCATTGGGGCTTCCTTGCCAGCCAACAGCCAGTCTGATAATAGAATCCCCTATTACCAGTAACTGTCTAGTCCTACATGCAGTCCCAATCACCTGCCCACTAGCTGGGCTGTCCTCCTGGCTGTTAGGGAGAGCAGTATCCGCTAGAGCTGCCATTTCTGAGACTGACACACTTGCATCATTACCCAACTTGGCAATTTTGCTAGGGTGCACAGACACAGGTTTGGCCTTCCTTTTCTGTGCACCCTTTCTACTCCCTCCCTCTATCTGCATTTACCCAGCTTATCTGCTCCTCCTGATCCATTACTCCACCCACTGTATCTACCCCACTTAATGCCTGCTCAGTGAGCAGGATGCCCTTTTCCATATTGTCAATCCTCCTCAGTGTTGCATTTTGCGCCTCTAGATCTCTAACCCGAGCTTCCAAGGCTGCAGCATGCTCACATTTATCACAGTGGTATTCACCCGGGAACTGCTGCTCCTGAAGTGTATACATATGACAAATTGTGCTCCTGCTGTAGTACATATTAAAAACAAAATGGCGGCTCATGCATTTGCAGGCCACCTGCAAACAGGAAGTGCTACTGGGCTTCCCGTTACTGTACATTATGTCAGTTGAATCCAGGCAGCAGCATGGCTGAGATGATGAGTTGGAAGCTCCAAAATGGCCGCTACCTTCCTTTTCAACTGTGCCAGGCTGTTGGTCCGGTTTAATGTCCCCAATTTAAAGTCCCTTAATGAAAAAAGTCCCCCCACTTATAAACAACCTCACTTGAAAATACTACCAGAACTCGCAAAAAGATGTTTTTAGAAATGAGTTACCTATCAGCTTGAGGCTGTTAAACATCAATGTTAATTGAGAAATGTAAAGCAATAGAATACTGGATGCTTAAAAAATTGAACAGTCAGACAATAGTGAATACCAAACTGTAATAGTAAATCAGTGCATTTGATAATTATTAAAGAACAACGTCAGTTATGTAGAGCGTTAAAAACAGACTCCATGGCAGTCAACATGGCAGTGCAAAACAAGGTTCACATATCTTTTTTCATCACAATACTGCTACCACAAGAATTGTTATTAAGTTATCCTTCATTATTCTAACCACAACATTTACATAATTATTTAAACTGTATCAAACGGTATCATGTAAAACTGGATCAAAGTGCTATAGAAAAGAGGCAAAGTTAATAGAAATCCAAACATAAAGGGACATTTACACACCCACAGCAAAAAAACAAACAAACAAATAACCAAACAATATACAGTATACGGTTTCAAGTGGGTTTTTTACCTGGTGCAAAATACATCCTCTAATAATCTAGGCTTCTTGGTCTCGTTCTATGCAGGGAATCCTGGTTTGGGATACCCTTCGGTGTGATACCTCCCAGTTTACCTAGTTACCTATTAGGCAAGTCACTCAGCATTCTATGCTGCTCATTAATAAGTATGACCTAGAACACTGATTAGAGGAGAGCACACACATGCCTTGTGATCTCACACCTGAGGGGTTTCACAGAGTGGGCTATCCCAAATATGGATTTCCTAGGGGCAAGTAACAAAACCTAGGACAGTCAAAATCCTGGGTTTAGTTACTCTTTAAATGATGAAGGCATAAAACTGAAACATAAAACCACACAATCTCATAGACAAACATTTGCAGTAAAATTAAGTCTTTAAAGGGAGAGTCCATGTTTGACAGCATTTTTAAAAGTGTATATTATGCGCCAAAGGGATGTCATCAAGCTGCTGATGTAGCCTTACTATACTCTTGCATCTACATCTGCCACTACAAGCTCTGGAATTCCATCTCAAAAGATATTCATCATATTCACATGACTTGGTAAAGTTTGTTTTGTAGGGTTCATCTTTTTTGCTGCCTCATAACTAATTCATGTTGGGGGGGGGGTTCTACCTCCAGAGATGTGGCTATGGGTTCCCCATTCTCACCATACATGGGATGATGCGAGGAGTGCCGCATCTTTGGACATCAGAAATCCACTCTCGGAATATATATATTTATATGGGCGCTACATCAACTATTTGTTAATTATTTGGAAAGGCTCAAAGAACAGTTCAAGCAATACATTAACTCCAATGATGGAAATGTACAGTTCACTGGAGAGACACATGAACAACAAATTAATTATTTACTTTTCATTTTAAAAATTGATCATGGAAAAATCTGTACTGCCAACTATAGGAAACCAGTTTCTGATAATACTAGTCTACATGCTAGTAGCCTCCACCTGGTACACACAATCAAAGCAATTCCCACTGGGGAGTTAATTAGGATGAAGAGAAACTGTACGTTACATTCAGACTATATGCAAGCATCATCTAGAACAGTTAATAGACTACAGTTAATAGTATTTTGCCATTCTTGTATCTGGGCTGGAGTGTGCAGGATTAGCGGCAATGCGGGTTGATTGGCGAGCAGTGACTGGAGGTGGGGGGGGGGGGGGGAGGAGGAGTTGCATGTCCTGCCACAATGCGCGCGCTCCCGAGCATGGAGGAAACCGCATTTTAGGTGAGTGTGTTGAATTATCAGTGCATATGATTAAGAGGGTTTTTTTTTACCCTTGAAACGCATTATGCCTGTTTTTGCATTGCTGTGACATCTGCTGTACTGCTGGCTATGGATGCCTCTTTAAATGGATTCAAATATAGCGTCGTTTTAAGGATCCCTGGGAGATGGACAGCTCTTCTCTGTTCCTCAAGCTGCTGAACTTATTCAGCACATTTTAGTTTTTCCTTATGTTAGCAAATTTAAGTTTCATAGAATCTGCCTGCAAACTGTTGCTATTAGCAACTATACACCATGTAAAAAAAACATAAAAGTCAGCCCTGCACACACAGAATGCTGATGGGTACGTGTAAGTGTGAGTGAGCTCCCTCACTTCAGCAGCGGCCATAGCGCCAGCATTCTCTGCATGCAGGGCTCACTTCTCCTTGTAGAACTTGGTGTACAGTTGCTAATATCAACCAGACTGCAGGTAGTGAAAACTGCTTTAATAAAACACACACATTTGCTAACATAGGAAGAAATTAAAAACTGATACGGTCAGCAGCTTTTGGCGTACAATAAAGCGCACTTTCAAAAATAGCATTCAAAGTGGATGTTCCATTTAAGTTTAACTTCAGCCAGAATTTTTTTGGGTGATTGATAAGTGGCCAAAATTCTTCTCCATAGTAATGTTTTTGTCTGTGACACCTAAAGCATCAATTTTATTTTGTATCCAGAAACAAGAAATTAACCTTAATTAAAATTAATAAAACATGGGTCTTCTGAGCCAGTGACTCCCCTATGGTCACTGTGACGGTCATGGCATCTCCATTAAATTTCCTGTTTGGTCTTTGACAAACATAAAATTAAGATATATATAATATATAATGTAAAATGTAATGATCAAACTCTATGGTGTGCAGGAATAATTGATTTTAACCTTGGTGGAAATTGTAGATACAAGCAGATTGTTATAACAGAACAGAAGAGCGAAGCCAATTGGATACAAATTCATAAAGGCAAGAAATTAAATGTTTTAAAAACACACACAGTATGACTGATCAAAAGTCCACATAGTTTTGACCCTGCAGAGTCATTGCCAAAAGAGTATGTTATTAGCAAAGTGCAGATACTGACTGATTTTTGGCCTGTGCCCATTTAAAAAAATATCAGCAACATACACCTGATTCCTCAATCAAGTCCTAATTTCCAAGCTCCTACTATGATGTATACAACAAATGAAAGGTTTGGGAAACAAACACATGTAGTTACAATCTCAGATTTGAATCTTTGCTAAGGTAGTGTGGATTCCTCACAGTGTCCATTGAAGATTTTTTTCACATTCACAGTTTAAATGTTTTCCTGAAAGTGAGGTTTATATTTAGTGCAACATAAACAGCAACAGATTGTGCTGATATTTTTGTGTATTAAGGCATATATGTTAAAAATAATAAGTATTATCGCGGCATATGCTTCACTGTTAGGGTGCCATGTAATATAATCAAACTCCTACTTCCAATAATTCCAAGAAATCCTGAATCTTTCTTGGGGCTGCAGAGGAAGTAACTTTGAAAACGTTAAGTAGCTTGATAGCCCTCACAAGAAGTTTTTCTTTAGCTGAATGCTGGTGGAGCTTTGCACCCCTCCCTTGATATTATGAGACGGTGGCTTGGTTTTAAGGCTTTCTTGATTGCCACGAAGAGCAGCTTCTAAGCGAGACCGCAAAGCTCTGGAAGAGCTCACAAGCTGACGAAACTGTGTAGGGTAACTAATTCCAAATTGTGTTAAACCTTGTAATCCAAAATCATGAAGAGTCTTGGAACACAGAGAGGCAGATCCAAGAGCATTTTCATCTAGCAAAAAGGAACTGAGGAGGTGGAACAGCACACACAAAACAGGATGACCTACAAAAAAAGAAAGCCATTAAAATACAATTCTTTGTTACAATTACAATATACTCAACAATAACATTTGACAGAACAGTGATAGATGGATTTAGGTTTTTACTGTAAAATCCATTTTTTAGATCCCACACTGTGATGAACAAGGGCCATTTATATCAATGCATAACATAGGAGCTCATCCTCTCTTCTTTAAATAACCTCTCATCATCATATAGACTGGTTTTGTGACCAGCAGTATGACCCAAAAGATAGGACTGCAGAGATCTGCACATACTTCAACCATGTATCAAGAGGAATCTATGGCCTTACTTGTAGGTACATTTACTTGCTAAACGCAAATGCAGGTGTAGATACCCTGTGGATATGAAGAAGTGGACATAATGGTAAGTACTACAATCTTGTTTTATTAAAGTTCATTATTATAAGAGCATTGGACATTTTTGAGGGCTCATATTTGCACCAGTTTCCCATATATAATCTGTACTGGGGTATTGGTATTTATATGAGGAGAAGACAAAAACCTATACAATCTATTTCCCACAGTGTTGTAATTCTGTGTAACTGTGCTAATACAAACATAAAACGGTAGCCCATGTGTCATCCTACTAAAGGAGAAACAAATACAACTAAAGTGCAGTTTGCAAATTCTTGTGGCCAAATGCAGAATCAGCCAATGCAGACTCAGGTAGAGTTGTGTCTCCCTTGTAAAATAAGGTGAGCGTATGAAATGAGGACCGTGTAGCATCTTTGCAGAGCTGGTCCCATGTAACTTGGTGGTAGAAAGGCCATGTGGATCTGGCCATCCATTTAGATATGACCACCTGAAAGGGGATTTGTAGGACTCCTTGCTGATCAACCTGTTGATGTTGGTACTCATGCTCATCTTCCAGAAATCTTTAGTTCCATACACAGCCCTCACTACATCTAAATGGTGCAGTTGTCTCTGTCTTGGATGGGAGGGGACCAGGCCCAGACAGAGGGCAAAGCCTTGACTGACTTGGAAGACAACATTAGACAGAAATCCCAGTTTTAGACAAAGAAAATGTCCTAATAAAAGATTATATAGGCAGATTTCTACAGAGAGGACAGCCAAATATAAAACCCTGCACCCAGATGTGCCTGTAATAAGGATCGTGAATACTACCACAGAACTATTATTGATCAACTGTCAGATACAAAAGTATATAGACAATTAGCTGGGAATCTGCTACCATACATCAAGAAGGAACTTGACACTATGTTAAAAAGGGCTCTAGAAACTGATAGTATTGATAAAAAAAAACTCAGGTTTTGTCCATCTTACCTAAAGTACATAAGGACCCTCTACACCCACCTGGACGCCGGATTGTGGCGGGGACGGAATCAGTATTCCAAAATGTAGCTACATTTCTCGACTGAGTATTACAACCTAAGGTAACCTCTACTAGATTGTGCATATTAGACACGGGTGACTTTTTGAATAAGATCAACAATCTAGGGACACTCCCTGACAACATATTTCTGTGTAGCATGGATGTAAGTTCCCTTTACACTTCGATCCCCCATGATCTTGGCATATTGGCAGTTGAGGAAGCCCTTAGTATAATGGATACTACATCAGAATTCAATGTGTTTTGCATCCAATTATTGACTATGGTCTTGACCAAAAATTACTTCCTTTAAGATTACTACCTTCAACTTCAGGGGACAGCCATGGGCTCAAATGTAGCCCCCTATATGCTAAATTTGTTCATAGATCGTTGTGAAAGAACATTCGTCTAAAATGACTACTACTTTCAATCTCATGTCGTTCCGTGGTTAAGATTTATTGACAATATATTTTTTCTGTGTCAGGGACCAGAATCAGACCTACGAACATTTACAGGCAGCCTTAACCACAAACTCCCGAAAATCAGTTTCACACTGGACTACAGCAACAGTCAGGTACATTTTTAGATGTAATGGTACTTTTAAAGAACAATACACTGATGACTGACCTGTATCGTAAACCCACAGATCACATTGTGACAGTTTCCACACGGAATCTTTAAAGAAAAGCTTACCATGTAGCCAATTCATTAGACTATGACGAATTATCTTGGATGACAACACCTTTCAAATTAGATCACAGGAACGTATTAATGAATTTACAACCAGAGCCTACTCAGTTAGAGTTAGTTAGTAAGAACTAGAGACAGTACGAGACAAAGCGAGGGAGAAAGAAAGACAACAATTGACAGACAAGACAGACAACAACACACCCCTAGGAATAACCCAAACCGTAGCCCTGCTATACTTTTCTACAGTATCTCCAAAGATAGAAATAATTAGGAAACATTGGCACATACTTGGTAGTGATCCAGAACTGACCCAGACCTTCATTCATACAAGGATGTTCATCCGAAAGAGACCCAAAAATTTGAGGGACAGCCGAATCAGGGCTGACTCATACATGAACAAAAGTACACAAAGGCCATAGCACAAGGGATGACCCCATTACCACGATTAAGGGCGTGCACAGTTGCGGTGGATGTGCACAATGCAGTGCAGTAATAAATGGTGACACATTTTACCACCCACTCTCAGGGAGAAAGTACACCATTAACCATTTCTATAACTACAATTAGTTATTAGTGGTCTACATCATCAAATGCCCATGTGGCAAGATGTATGCAGACAAGACAAGAAGGGCACTCAAGAATAGAATTTGTGAGCATAGAAGTGCTATATGGAGAGGTGACTTGGATTCTCCCATTGCCCAGCATTTTCTCAATATGGGCCACCAAGTGTCTCAACTTCGGTTTATGGCTATTGACCATCTGCCCGCAGGGGTGGCAATAGGGATAGATCACTTTTGAGACGTGAATTAAAATGGATCTTTACTCTAGAAACAATGGCCCCTAAAGGTCTCAATGAGGAATTGGATTATGCACCATTTGTATGAATAACAACTTTTGTGTCAGTACTACATACTTATCACAAGTAGCATTTTCTTCTTGCCATCACAAGTAGAATTTTTCTCTAATCACCCTAGAGGTCCCTTTCCAACTTTAGGCTTGAAGGTTCCTTAATCTTATATTTTTTGGTCTCTGATGATAAGATATCACAATCAGTTACTATCCATTATATAAACTATATAAACTCACCCTCTAGTTGGTGTGTGGTTATAATTATCACCACATACATGACATTATATCCAAGATCGCTCTGAATACTTTGTTTTTAATTGTTTTATTTTTAAATCATAATTTCTATTAATATTTTGCAGATGGATATTGTTCTCACCTATAAACAAGCTATCCCCTGCAAGACACAAGCTTCTAGCCCTCCACTTCACTTATTATGCACAACTGTCATTTACTTTTCTGTTTTATACACTGCCCTGTTTTGCAGCCATCTTGGTGAAGGCCGGAAACATCACATCCGCCAACCAAGAGAGAGTAGCATCTCCCAGCCCCAAACCTTGTCTACCACCATCTAGTGGCATGCAGCTGCTGAGGATAATGGATGTAACCATACCTCAGTCCCCTCTGCAAATAGGAGAAGAAACAATTTTTTCAACATTTCTCCATGGCACAGGAGAAAGAATTGTTTTTGGATACATCCATTCCAGGTCGTCCCAATATCCTTACAGATGGGTATTTGCCCCTAGGGGGCACCCGACTGCAAGATCAAAGATATAGCTCCTCCCGGCCCCCTATAAAGGCAGATGTCCCTCTATCATTACCCAGTGGTTAAAAAGCAGAAATCAAAAAGAGGACAGGCCGGGAGGCCTAAGAAACCATGTTACCTCACATAGCTTCAGCTTGTACTATCTCTAAGCAAAAGATTAGAACAAACAATATCCAATGAAGGAAATTACATAACAGACAAACAGGACATAATGAAACACAAGGGCGGGGTGGGACGACCTGGACTGGATGTATCCAAAAACAATTCTACCGGCGAGTTTCACAGAATTTTATTTTTCACTACATCCAGTCCAGAAATCCCAATATCCTTACAGATGGGGCATCCAAAAGCAGTGTCCCTTTGGGTGGGATCCCCAGTGCGGAACAGCATGTAGTTCATTTCACTACTGCCTGAAGCACTGACATCAACCTTGTAAAACTTTGTAAAAGTATGAACTGAAGACCAAGTGGCGGCCTTACAAACTTTTTCAACCGATGCCTGGTGCTGAAAAGCCCAAGAGGCACCAATAGCTCTGGTAGAATGAGTTGTGATCCGAAAAGGGGGTTCCTTCCCCCTGGCAAAATATGCTTGTACCACCGCCTGCCTGATCCACTTACTGAGAGTGGACTTGGCTGGTGGTAAACCTTTCCTAGAACCTTCTGTTAGGACAAAGAGTAAATCCGACTTCCTGAAGGATTCAGTTGCAGCCAGTTAATACTTTATGGCTCTGACCACATCCAAGGCATGGAGCGTCCTTTCTTTGGAATTAGGCGATGCTGGACACAAGGAAGGTAAGACAACTTCCTCATTGAGGTGAAACGGAGAAACGACCTTAGGCAAAAAATCAGGTTTAAAGCGAAAAACCACCTTATCCCTGTGCAGCTCAAAGTAAGGTGGCTTCATACAAAGCACGGCCAGTTCTGATACACGACGCACCCAGGTGATCGCTACCAAAAAGATCACTTTGAGAGTCAAATTAGACAAAACAGCATCGCACAATGGCTCGAAGGGAGGACCCTGAAGAGCAGATAGTACTAAATTCAAGTCCCACACCGGTAGTACAGACTTACGCGGTGGCAGGACATGGGTAACTCCCTGGAGAAAAGTCTTGATCAACCTATGGTTGGCAATGGATCTCTGGAAAAAAATGGTAAGGCCAAGACCTGACCCTTGAGGGTGCTCAGCTGAAGACCCAAGTCTGAGCAGTGTTGTAAAAACTCCAAAATCCTAGAAATAGAAAATATGTGGCAAGGAAGACTCTTGATCTCCCACCAAGCAATATAGGCGTGCCAAACTCTGTAGTATATCATGGAAGAAGATCTCTTCCGTGCCTGAATCATTGTCTGCCCAACCGTGGCCGATAACCCCTTCTCCGTCAGGATTGAGGTTCAATAGCCAGGCTATCAAAGCCAGAGTCCGTAAATTGGGGTGCCACAGCGACCCGTGTGTGAGAAGCCCTGGGTCGTCAGGCATGATGTAGTGATCTATTGACATCTGAACTATGTCTGCAAACCAACTCCTTCTCGGCCAGTGAGGAGCCACCAGGATGGCTGGTACCCCTTCCTGGGCTATCTTGCGCAGCACTCTGCACAGGAGCGGAAACGAGGGAAGGAGGGAGGGAATGCATACAGAAATTTGAACTCCATGCAAGAAATTGCCAGAGCGTCTGTTGCAATGGCCAGAGGATCAGCTCCAAGAGATTTATGGGTAAGCGGTTCTCCTGCGGGCCCCACTGACCCTAGATCTTCTGGGTCTGCCAAACACCTCCTCAGCCCGTCACACTGGCATCCGCGGTAACTATCTCCCAATGGGGAGTCAAAAAGGACTTGCCCACCAGCAGATTCCAGGAGTCCAACTACCACAAGAGGGACTGCCTGGCCAAGGGGGGCAGCAAAAAACGTGTTCCAGGGACTCCTGAGTCCGATTCCAGCCTGTCAGCAGGTTCAACTGAAGAGGTCTCATGTAAAACTGGGCGAAGGGCACTGCCTCGAAGCAGGACACCATTAGGCCCACCAATCTCATCCCCAGACATAATGACGGCTGCTGACAAGACAGCAAGGCCTGCACTTGCGTCTGGAGACCCAAAACCTTCTGCTGTGGCAGGAAAACCTTGACCTGGGCGGTGTCTATTGTCATTCCCAGGAAGGATCTCACTGTTGCGGGAGTGCCAAAGGACTTGGGGTAAGGCCTCCAGGGTTGACAACACCGTCGGAGTATCTCTTTTGGCCTGCTGAAGAGACTGGGCCGCAATCAGCAAGTCGTCCAGATAGGGTAACACATACATGCCCTGGCTCCTCAGGATAGCCATGATGCCCGCCGGCACCTTGGTGAACACATGGGGGGCTGAGGATATTCCTAATGGAAGTGCTAATGCTGATCTCCCAGAGCAAACCTCAGGAACTTCTGATGTCCCTGGAAAATCAGGATGTGCAGATAAGCATCCCTGATGTCCACCGTGGTCATGAAGTCGCTAGGGCGAAGAGATCTCACTGCCAACCGTAATGTTTCCATGCGGAAATGTCTGACTCTTACAAACCTGTTGAGACCCTTCAGGTCCAGGATTGGCCTAAGCGTTCCGTCCTTCTTGGGAACCGTGAACAGGTTGGAGTAAAATCCCTGACCCTGTTCCTGTAGAGGAACAGAGCAAATCACACCTATCCGCAGGAGGTGTTGGACAGCCGCTCTCAAGGCTTGAGCCTTTAGCGGGTTTCGGGATATCCTTGAACGGAGAAATTTTGTGGGCGGCCGGGCTGCCAGCTCTATCTTGTAACCGGAGGACACTACCTCCTGAATCCACCAATCCGAGATGTGCCACCTCAAGATCTGAGCAAGCTGCAGAAGCCGTCCCCCCACTCGGATGGGTGAGGGCGCCCCCTCATGCCTGAGAGAGCTTGGCGGGGGGCTTGGATTTAGCTCCCCAGGAGGGGTTGGGTCGGCCGCGGGATCTACCTCTGCCCCAGGTATCTCTGCGGCCACCTGGAAATGAAGAACCTCTTCCTCCCCAAAAGGAACGATAGGAAGAGGAGTTCCGAAAGGACTGAGCAGGCTTCCTTCTCTGAGGGAGTCTACCATCCTTGACCAAAAGGTCCAGGCGCTCCCCAAACAGCCTGTGCCCCACAAAAGGTATACTCGTGAGAGACTTCTTGGCAGCCGAATCAGCCGACCACTGCTGCAGCCAGAGCGAACGGCGGTGAGCAACAAGCAAAGCCGAGATCCTGGCACCGAGCGGACCACATCATCCATGGCAGTTACAACAAAGCCAATGAAATCCAAGCAGGCCTTGAGGTCCTTATACTCCTCAGCCCGCCTGCGAGCCTTAGCTCTATCCACAAGGTGTCTCACCTTCCTTCTGCTGGCTAGTGAGACAACCGCCGAGGCCCACACAGGCCGAAAGAGGGCACCAGCAAAGGTGAAAGCATGGCAGACCAGCTGAACCATGCGCTTGTTGGCAGGGTCATGTAAGGAAGCATTGTCAGGTGACGGCATAACAGTAGTGTTGGACAAACCCGACACGGGAGGATCCACCTCGGGAGGGTGAGACCATAGTCGAACCAACTCATCAGGGAAGGGAAACCGCCTATCCAGGCCCTTAGGAACTGACGGTAACTTGTTAGGACTTCCCCATTCTTTAAGGATCATGTTAAAAAAAGTGGGCCTGCTCCGGGAAGACCCGCCTTTGCCTCTCAGGCCTAAAAAATCTCCCTGCTACCTCTTAGCCGCTCTGGGAGGGACAATGTGTAGTGTATCAAACACTGAGGAAAGCAATTGGCAACTCACCTTCCTCCACAGAGCCCAGACCATCAAAAAGATCATCATCCTCCGAGTAAATGGGCTCCAGATGCCGCTTCTTACTCGATGCCTTCTTAGCGGCTGACAACGAGATCCGTTTCTCAAGACTGGCCAGCCTATGCGCAAGGTCAGCATGAGACCCCTTGCTGGCTCCCCCTTCACTGGGGGCTGAATGCAGCAGCAGAGGGTCCGGAGAGGCCGATGGCAATAGGGTCAGGGACGACCGCCCGCTCATGGTCCAAATTAACGCCTCTGGCGCATGTGGTACAAACCGTGCTGAATCCGCCCAGAGGATTCCTTCTGTACAAGGGGCAGAGCCTGTCCTGCCCACATGGGGCCCCTAGCTCACTATCCCCTGATGCCTCCATTATGGTGATTTAGACAGTAAAAATCAATAAGGCTACAAGACTCTAACGGCCTAAGCCTATAATGATCCCTCTTAATAAAAAGGGGGACAGGGACAACCCTAACCTTAGCCCACGATCTATATAGACAAGGAGAAAAAAAATACCATTTTGTGAGTACTCACCTGTAAAATGGGTATTACGAGTATGTCACACACCCCGCTTCCAACATTCATGACACTTGGGTAACCAGCCTGTAGAGGGCAATCTTGCAGAGATGACATGAGAAAAAGGAGCCCCCTCCTGGTCCATAAATACCCGGGACCTCCCACTATTCCTCAGTCTTTTAAAAAAGCAGTGAAGAAGCAGGAAGAGCAAATTATATAGTGACAAATAATAAGAAACACCATATAAAGGATCCCAGAACAAAAAAGGGCGGGGGAAGCGGGGTGTGTGACATACTCGTAATACCCATTTTACAGGTGAGTACTCACAAAATGGTATTATTCCTAGTATGTCACACACCCCGCTTCCAACATTCATGACACTTGGGACATCCAATAGCAGTGTCTATAATGGGCGGGGATCCCACAAGGAAAATAAGGCATAACTTAAATTACTGCAGCTTGCAGAACCTTGCGACCAAAAGCAGCATCCGCTGAGGCCCGCACATCAACCTTGTAAAACTTGTAAAAAAGTGTGAACCGAAGACCAAGTAGCAGCCTTGCAAACTTGTTCAACAGAAGCCTGGTGCTGAAAAGCCCAGGACGCACCAACAGCACGAGTAGAATGAGCAGTAACACGAAAAGGGGGAACCTTCCCCTTAGCAGAATAGGCCCCAACAATGGCCTGACGAATCCATTTACTAATGGAAGATTTGGCGGGTGCCAAACCCTTCCTAAGCCCAGAAGGCACAACAAAAAAGGCATCTGTCTTACGGAAAGCAGAAGTAGTAACCAAATAATACTTAACACAACGAACAACATCCAAAGAATGTAAAACCGTTTCCTTGTTATTACTAGGATTAGGGCACAATGAAGGAAGAACTATATCCTGATTTAAGTGGAAGGCAGACACCACTTTAGGAAGAAAATCTGGTTTAAAACGGAAAACCACCTGATGCCTCTCATAGTAAGGAGCCTGTATTGACAGGGCCGCCAATTCAGAAACCCAACGGACAGAGGTAATAGCAAGCAAAAAGGCAACTTTCTGAGTGAGAATATGAAGAGGAACCTCCTGTTAAGGTTCAAAAGGAGCCGCCTGCATAGCAGAGAGCACCAGATTAAGATCCCAAACTGGAAGTAGGGGCTTTCTAGGAGGCCGCACATGCGTGACCCCCTGGAAAAAATTCTTAACCAAAGGATGAAGAGCAAATGACCTTTGGAAGAAAATAGCCAAAGCAGAAACCTGCCCTTTCAAAGTACTAATCTGGAAGCCCAAATCCAGACCCCGTTGCCGAAACTCCAAAATCCTAGGGATAGAAAATACCCTGTAAGGCAGGGACCTAGACTCACACCAGTCAATATAGGACCTCCAAGTCCTGTAATAAACCACAGAGGAAGACTTCTTTCTAGCTCTAACAAGAGTCAGAATGACAACATCAGAAAGGCCTTCCTCCTTCAAGATGGAGATTTCAGCAGCCACGCCGTCAAAGCCAGCGTTGGTAAATTGGGGTAACAAAGTTGACCCCGAGTTAAGAGATCTGGAAGAAGAGGCAGAGGCAACAGATCCTCTGCCAGCCTTGTGACCTCTGCGAACCACAGGCGTCTTGGCCACTTTGGAGCCACCAGAATTGCTGGTGCCCCTTCCAGAACCAACTTGCGCACCACCTTGCTTATCAGTGCCAGAGGATCCTGGGATAGAGACACAACGGCTGGAAGCTTGTGGTTGTGGCGAGACGCAAACAGGTCCAACCGCGGAGTCCCCCACTTGTGACAAAGGAACTGAAAGACCTCGGGGTTGAGAGACCATTCTCCCTGGTGAGCACATGCTCTGCTCAGGGAGTCTGCCTCCACATTCTCTATCCCTGGAATGTAAACTGCCGATATGCAGGGAACATTGATCTCTGCCCACTGAAGGATCAGAGACACTTCCCGGAGGGCACCCCAACTGCGAGTCCCTCCCTGGTGACTGATGTATGCAACTGCTGTTCAGTTGTCTGACGAATCTGAACCGGCAAACCCCGCAAGAGATGAGTCAGTCGGAGCAGCACAAGATGAATGGCCCGAAGTTCCAATAAATTGATTGGGGAGTGAGCCTCCAGAGGCCCCCACGACCCCTGAACCGGTGTCTCCTCCAGATGTCCCCCCCAGCCCGTAAGGTTGGCATCTGTGGGGACCAACTCCCAACAAGGGGTCAGAAATGATTTGCCGTCCCTGAGATTGCTTGAAATCAGCCACCACTGGAGGGACTGCAGGACGAGGGGAGACAACAGACAAGTCCGATTCAAATACAACAGGCGCTTGTCCCACTTCGCCAGGAGAAAGAGCTGAAGCGTCCTCATGTGGAACTGAGCAAAAGGAACCGCTTCGAGCGTGGCCACCATCAACCCCGCTAATCTCATCCCCAAGCGGATAGGCTGATGAGGATTGGACAGGAACAGATGAATTAAATCCTGAATCAGAATAATCTTGGACTGAGGAAGAAATACCCTGGCCTAAAGGGTATCCAGAATCAAGCCCAGAAAGGGAATCTCCCTTACGGGACAAAGAGAGGATTTGGCATGGTTTATCACCCAACCAAACCTCTCTAGTGTAGTCACCACTGTTCTGGTGTCCAGTTCCGTCTGATTGAAAGATGACGCTGTGATGAGCAAGTCGTCCAGCAATGGCACGATGCGAATGCCCTGGACCCTGAGACAAGCCATTACTCCTGCCAGGACCCTGGAAAACACTCTTGGGGATGGAGTGAGACCGAATGGAAGAGCCACAAACTGAAAATGGTGGTCTTCTACTGTGAATCTGAGAAACCTTTGGTGAGCGGCAAAAATAGGAATGTGCAGATAAGCATCCTTGATGTCTATGGACGTCATAAAGTCCCCCTGGCGGAGAGCGTCGATCGTTGAACGCAACGACTTCATGCAGAACTTTTAGAAACGAATAAACTGATTGAGTCGTCTCAGATCAAGATCAAGATATAGATCAAGAATAGGCCGAACAGAGCCATCATTTTTTGGGAACCGTAAATAGGTTGGAGTAAAACCCCAGACCTCTTTCCGCTGGAGGAACCTGGCGGACAACATCCATGTTTAAAAAGTTCGCCACAGCTGCCCGGAGCCCCTATGCGATCACCAGATCTGCGGGCATCCGAGACCTGAAAAAAATCTGGGAGGAGGCCGAACCTCGAATTCCAGCTTGTAACCGGAGGACACAACTTTCAGAATCCATCTGTCTGATACCTCTTGACCCAAGCCTGGAAAAAAGAATCGCAGCCGCCCCCCCCCCCCACCCGTACGGGTGAGGGCGCCTCCTCATTGCTGGGCAGGCTTGGAAGTGGACTTGGGCTTGGGCTTAGATCCCCAACTCTGACCTGGATGGCCACATCCTCTTTCTCTGTTCCATGCAGTCCCCCTTGGGGCTGAAAAGGGCCGATCCTCTGCCCGTTCTGGAACCACGAAAGGAAGGGTTAAAGGAAGCCGATTCCCGAAAGGAACGACGTTGCTTCTTATGCTAAGGCAATTTGCCTCCTTTAATGACAGAATCCAACTTCTCACCAAAGAGGCGTAATCCCCCAAAGGGAAGTGCTGTAAGCGACTTCTTTGCCACCGTGTCAGCCGCCCACTGGCATAGCCAAGTAGACCGCCGAATCGCAACAAGCAAGGCAGAAGTTCTGCTACACAAGACCATGGAGTCTAAAGCAGAAAGTACAAAAGACACAAATGAATCACATCGCTAGAGAGCGGAAAACTCATCAGAGGCTGGATCAAGCCCTGAGGTATTCAATAGGTCTCTAATAACAGACCTAATAGCGACTGCCATAAGTGCCGAGGCACCCACAGGCCGCAAGGCCGAGCCAACACTAGCAAACGCATGGCAAGCCATTTGATCAATACGCTTGTCCTCCACATCCTTAAGGGAAGTAGATTCCGGAGAATGCAAAACAGAGGAATTGGACAAACTGAGCACAGGTGAATCCACCACAGGGGGGATGACCAACGCTTACAGTGTCTGCAGGAAAGGGATATATATATTTTTTTTTTTATCCCAGCCCAAAAGAATGCCAGGAAGCCGCGCAGGCTTTTCCCATTCCTTAAGAATGATATCTTCAAAATGTTTCTGATAAGGAAATTCAAAAAACGAGGCTTGGAGGCTCCAAAGAACTCCCCTTTCTGAGGAGGGACTGCTTCTGGAAAGTCGATAGCCAAGACCTCATATAATTGAGCAAGAGCTTTAGGGGTGTAAACATTTTCCCCTTCACCTTGTTCAGCGTCAATACCCACAAATTGCTAAACATCTGAAACATCAGATTCTTCAAAGAATTCTCCTTCTTCCAACGGAGAACAATCAAAAATGCTCGCTATAATCAAGCTCATTTGCCTTAACGGCCAGAGCTAAATGTTTTCTTTTAGCTGAGGCCTTCTTGGCCACAGAGCTAGACATTTATTTTTCAATGTGAGCCAATCAGGCACATACATCAGAAAGCGACTCTCTACCCATGACAATATCACTGGGGGTATGGACAAGACAAGGCGGTGTGGGGGAAGAGGCAGGAGCCACCGACCCTGAGGCTTGGGCCCCTGACTGCTGCATTATAACCAATTGAACACAAGATACACAAAAAAAAATGCGTTATCCCCAACAAGGGATGCCCCACATCGCAAACACTGCCGAGTCTGTCCCGCAGGTACTGAAAAGCCAGTATCCTGAGATGCCTCCATATGGCGTTTATTAAAATATTTAATTTTTTTATAGTCGCCAAGTATATGGGATTTTTACAGCTGGAGCTACCCGGGATGCCCCTTAATAGTCCCTAGGTGGGAGGATTTTAAACAAGGACCAGGAGAAAATCCCTATTAAGAGAGTTTCCCCCTGGAAGATAGAAAAAACACAATAAGCTTTATGCATAAGCAAGAAAGAAATGACAGTAAATAAAAAAGATTTCCCTTTAGTATAACTAAAGGGTACTCACAGTGACCACAACGGCCCAGCGACAGCCCTGCGACCAATCGATATAAGAGCCCAGCAGCACCACCAACGCAGCAGCCAGGACCAGTGAAGGCCAGCACCATAACAGGAACCAGCAAACCACATGTCAAACAGGAAGAGGAAGCAGAAATGCGACGCTGACTCGAAGCCCCGCCCATCACCTAGCACTGCTCAGAGAGCAGAGGGCAGGCCAGCCAAGGACAATAACATGACATCATAGAACGGGGCCGATCGAAAAAAAGAGAGGGAAATTTTAAAAAAACCAAAACAGGTATGTCACTTTCTAAACTTTTCCCTTTAAAAAAAAAAAAGGAATAGGCCAAAAGATACTTCCTAAATAAAGATTCCCTCCCCCCCATCACCCCAGCAGGGTCCAGGAGGGCCAAAAGGGGGAAAACAATAAGCGCCCAATAGGTACAAGGATATTTAAAGGGACAGGCATCCCATGCCGGGGGACACCAACCCGGATTCTGCCTACCCCTTATTTGAGGTCTCACGGAGGGAGCAAGCTCCCATATATACCCAAGGGTGTATCTACCTTTGCCCGAGCCCATCAGCCAAGGCTGGGAGGCATAACATAAATATCACAATACAAAAATGTGGATTCAGGCAGAAATAGAAAAAGGCCGGGCGTAACCCGGTACCTGCAGGAAGGAGAGTCATCTTCTGAATGCTTCGCCGACTGCAGAGACGAAAAGACTGAGGAATAGTGGGAGGTCCCGGGTATTTATGGACCAGGAGGGGCTCCTTATTCTCATGTCATCTCTGCAAGATCGCCCTCTACAGGCTGGTTACCCAAGTGTCATGAATGTTGGAAGCGGGGTGTGTGACATACTAGGAATATAGAGAGCCCCAGGTCAGAGTAAGCATAGTACAAATGGCAAACAATGCGGCAGAAATTAGGGACACACAACACCGACAAGGGATCCAACTCTCCCGTCACAGCGTCCGCAGCCTGAAGACCCAACAGCAGCAGCCGTAGCAGGGAGGCACCAGCAGCAATCAGCGTGGCCAGCCAGCCACCTTCGAGAGAGAAGGATCCGCGGGGGGACTCGGTCACACACATCTGTGTTAGAGTTAGGACTGCACCCCACAGAGGCACTTTGGCGTAGTGGTGCAGCTTAAGCATACTTCTGCAGATGTGTGTGACCGAGTCCTCTGTTTTTAACCAAGTTTAGAGACAGATTATAGGCTGGCATGCAAGCTAACAGGGTTGAGTGCTGTGGCTCCTTTAAGACTTGTGTATACTAATTGCCCTGCTAACGTGCACCTCCCAGGTTAGTTATAAAATGGTCTGAGCGGCTGCCACCCCCCCTTTGTTTCTTTTGAATTTGCAAGCACATGGTGTGTGGGGTCTAGGCTGTATTGCAAGGTCTTTGACCCTTCCACCCCATGGCTTGCACTTGAGAGGTTTAGGGCAACCTCAGGTAAGCCTGCTCCCAATTTATCTATTGCACTGTATGTCCCAAATGGGCTCTCAGAGATTAGAGTTAGGACTGCACCCCACAGAGGCACTTTGGCGTAGTGGTGCAGCTTAAGCATACTTCTGCAGATGTGTGTGACCGAGTCCTCTGTTTTTAACCAAGTTTAGAGACAGATTATAGGCTGGCATGCAAGCTAACAGGGTTGAGTGCTGTGACAAAGCCAGGAAATACATTGCACTGAGGTAGGGAAGAACAAGACCGTAACATTGCAGGAGACTGCACATAGTGGAGCAGCATCTAAAAGTTCGGAGGTTATAGTTCCACATTCCAAGGAACCAGGCCCAGGTCCCACATACCTTCAAACTACTGATAGATTTTCCCCAAAGTAGAGCCATTTCTCAGAAAAGAGATAATAGCCGGGTCCAATGCCTTGGAGCATAAAAATATAGTAGATAAAAAAGAGCAATGCTTTAATTATTATCAACGGGTAACTCAAACATCTGACATTTGTGAGAGGTAAACGAGTTGTGCTACCACAAAAGGATAGCGTGTCTGGCAGAAATATTCTGATGCACAAAAGGGTAACAATGATTTGAACTTTTAATTTCAGACTCCATATCTCACCATCCACTAAAGCTTTGAACGTGAGTCTATCATCTTTTATAGACATTATCTTGGCTATCTCATACATGAATTGGACTTGCAACTATTTAGCAGTTATGCAGGCTTGTCAAATTATCGGCATTTATATGCATTGTTAATGTTTTGCTCCTAAAACTTTAGATTTTTAATATTTTGTTACAGTTTTGTATATCTATCTTTGGCTTTCAACACCTGAATCCTTCTGAGCATGCTCTCGAGCAGTTTCAAGCATGACAAATCTGTCCTCAGGTCTACGCATTCCTAATGTTGGTGCCCCCGCACCCAAGCAAGAAGTTTGTACACCGCGAAGCGCAGGTGGAGCAGCCTCCTGCCCTGACTGTCCTCCCTGGTGTTTGGCTTATATGTCTCCACACAGCTGAGTATCTCTCCTTTCTCATATAATTTACTTATTTATCTTGATTGTCACATTGTTACACTCTGCACTGGTATGAAGTTTACTTTATTACTGAGTTTTGTTTTTTTGTTATGATATTTGAAGCACTTGACATTGTATATATATTTGGCTTTATTTGGAAGAATGATTTGTTGACAAATAATTTGCACAATGCACATGTTACTTTTACTTTTATATTAGATACAGTTATGAGTAGGATATTAGTAAGCGAATACACTTTTTTACTTTGTGCCGGCACAAATAAAGGGTTTTTGTGTATAAAGGGGAGTATACTTGATGTATAGGGAATAGGTTACAGCTACCATTCCCGTTCAATACTGTGATATATACTTTTGGACAGGTGCACATGCACTTTTTCAGGGCAGGATGAGGTGGTTTTAAATGTGTTGTTGTTGTGGTTTTTAAATGTTTGTGTCTTTTGTATTATTACAATAAACTTTGTATGGATTTAGTCTGGTTGTGCTTCTTTGTATGACCTTACGGTCTTATTGACCAATAGGTCTATTTTTTCTTGCTCAATCTTCTACTTTCCACATTTTCTACTTTCTTGCAAACTCAAGCCAGTGCTTTTTAGGATATCAAAGTAGAGGCTTTTTCACCTTTTTTGGACAACCATTCCAGACTTATCTGTGATTTCACTATTATGAAGCATATGATCCACTGCTGTCATGTCAAAACAGATAGACCTTGTGATGGGCTGACTTGCTGACTTTTTGATAGTTTGTCTGGACGTCCACCTTTTGGCTTTGGAATGGATTCACTAAATTTATTTTCATATTCTTCCAACTGTCATGGCACTCACATGAGGCAGTTTGGCAAGCCGCGATACCACTATCGATAAGCTGGATGATAACCCTAACAACGCATCGAGCTATTAGGAAACGTGAGAACAGGTTGTAATTTGTAGTATACCAGAAAATGTTTGGTCCACCACCAGGAGCAAAGCAAAAATAATGCATTGTCATGACAAGAATCTGCATAACTAATCATATGCTAAATAGTTGCAAGCCCAGGTTTCTAAGATGATTGTCTATAAAATGATAGTAATCTTACATTGAAAGCTGCAGTGCTTTGTGAGATAGGGACCCTGAAATTCTACAGTTCAAAACATTATTACCCTTTTGAGTGTCAGTGAATGCCACCCTCTGGTCCACCTAGCAGGGTCATAGAAAGTATAAAAAAAAGGTAGATGGTCCATACTCCAAGCAGTAAAAACACTTCTTTTATTTAGTTAGATTAAAAGCATCTCCAATGTAGTTAGGCAAAACTTAAAAGTCCATGAATGACAATAGCCCTTGCAAGGATTAATGGTTATGGGGCTGCTAAAGCATCAGTGTCACTCTCAGACACGTGACAACTTCAGTCAATCAGGTGCTAGGAGAGACGCCATTGGCCGAGATTGGGTTGCTTGGTAACCCTACAAGCAGAGCGCTGGTGAGGAGGCGGTGTCCCACCGTCAAACAGACAGGGTAAATGACAGTGTTAACGAATTCAAAACTCCCATAGGAATAGCTCCTTCGGATACTAACAACTCATAGAACTCCAGAAATACTGGAAAGCAAACTGAGACAGGCATTTCCCCCTTTGCTCTGGCTGCCCAAGAGATTACATCTCAACAAATGGCACTTAGAAGTAGCCATATACTTGAAAGACATCATGCCTGTGGAGTGACCAAGTCAAAAAGAGGCCAATAAGAGTGCTTCATTCAGAGTAACAACTTAAACCGGACCTTCAGCGTGATTTAATGAAAAGCCCAAACTCTTAAAAAACGGTTCCCCAGCATCTAAAATTAATATATTTTACGTTTTTAGTCACTAACTTATTATTCTTTCCCCCACTGGGCTGCAACTCTGTTCAGGAATTTAGGATACGGGCGCCACCATCTTGACTCAGAAGCATCACACTTACAGAGGAGAGTGGGATAAGGTACAGGGGGGTGGGTTATAGCTGTGCTTTGCTCAGACAGAGCAGAGCTGGGGTCAGGTAAAGGTCAGCAGTCCCAGAATGCAGAGCAGCACAGTCAGGAGGCACTTCCTGTTTGCAGGCTGCCTGATAAGATGGTGGCTTCCATAAGCTGCCATCTTGGATGTTTAAAGGCTCATAACATGCAGTAGATGCAGGTAGAATGATTTTTAATGTGGCCAATCTGTATGTACAGGGTGTGGGAAACATATAAGATAGACTCTTATTCAGAGTGAAGGTCCGCTTTAATAAACTCTGGAAACACTGGTAGGTGGAGCCCAGGACAGGCATTTTCCCCTTTGCTTTGCCATGTTTCATGACTGCCCAAAGAATGTGCTCTTTCATATTACCTCTCACAAAACGGCACTCCAAGCTGCAAACTCATATGGAAAAAAAATTCTAAAGGAACATATTTGAAGAATAAAAATATAAAACAAATCCTGATTTGTTTAAACCTTTTTTGTTTACTCTTTAATTACAAAGTAGCCCTCTTTTTTCTTGAAGACAGCTTTGCACAATCTTGGCATGCCCTCAGTTATCTTTATTAGGTAGTGACCTGGAATGGTTTTCCAGGGAGTTTTTACCTTCAGAGGGTTTAGGTGGGGTGATTGTAGAGGCCATACCAATAGCTCATGTTTTCTGCATCACACAAAGGCATGAAAGTTGACCCCATCATTAGACCTCATTGAGTACAAATCTTCATTGGTTAAAGTCAATTCCTTGTATTTCTTCGTCCAGACAATTAGGTTATTTTTCCTTTGTAGCGTCTTCTTTGCAGCAATTTTTACCATAAGGGCCTAGTCCTCACAGTCCCCTCTAAAAAGTTGACGTGTTTGGTACTTTTTAATGTAGGCTCTCACCTAAGGTGGTGTCGGCACTTACCTGGGCCCCGGTCCAGCGTTGTCGGCGGCCGGTCGGCCCCAGCAGCTCCGGCCCGGCGGCCGCGCCATGCGGCGTCTGCTCAGGCGGCGCCGAGCATGGCCTCTCTCCCTCCTCGCGCGCGCGTCATCAGTTCCCGGGCGCGCGCGCGCGTGCCCGAGATGTGTTTTCCCTCCGGCGGCGCTGTGCTCAGCGCGCCCGCCGGAGGCTGTAGATTAGCCAGGGGGCATCGGCCCGCCCCCTTGGTTCGGATTAAAGGGGCCAATGAGCCCTAGGTTCTGTGGGGCTCACGCCCCCCCTCCTTGTCGGGGCCAATGAGTCCATAGATGGGGTGGGCACTCCTTGCACCAATCAGTACTGTGATCCTGTGTTCTCCAATCACCTACACCTTCCCTTCTTGTCTGTCCCTATATAAAGTTTCCCCCTTCAGTTGCCCAGTGCCTGTTATAGCGCCTTGATCCTAGTTTGTTGCTAGCCTCCTGTGAATCATTGTTGTTCCTGTTGCCGACCTTCGCCTGTGTTTGACCATCCCCGATCTGTGTTCCTGTTGCCGACCTTCGCCTGTGTTTGACCATCCCCGATCTGAGTTCCTGTTGCCGACCTTCGCCTGTTTTTGACCATCCCCGATCTGTGTTCCTGTTGCCGACCATCGTCCCGAACCTAGACCACGAACTGCCTACTCCTTTGTACTGCTGCCATCTCGGACCTCCCGTTGCCAACCTCCAGTCTGTTCTTGGACTTCCGTCAATCGCTCAGCTATTGGGCTACTCAATACCACTTCCAGCCAAGGGTTCTCCAGACCTCTGAACAGTAAGACTCCAATCTTTGAGCCATTGAAGTCCTGGGGGCAACCGATCCCGGGCAGGCGTGTTCTGCGTCCCGGCAAGCGGGGGCTCCTATAGGTGAAGCTGGCTGCGGAGATTGGGGGTTGAGGTCTTACCGAGAGGGCTGGAGTTACCTAAGTGGATTGTTGCAGTACCCAGAGTGTGACAGGTGGTATTAATTTATGTTTTTTGAAGCTGTTGTATCCTCTGCAGCACAGGTAACTCTTGGTCTTCTTATTCTGGGCTGGTCCTCAAGAAAGCTGAATGAAATGCCTTTCGCTGTCCACACTCCTCCATCTGTGCGCACCTGTAACCAGGCATTGTTTCTAGTGAAGGTGCTTGAAAATGAGGACAGGGACACCATGCACTCTTTTTGGTTTAGAATCCCGAGTTGAACAATCTGGTCAAGCCAGGGGATTTGACACATGTACTGTGCTTGAGTTCCAGAACAATAAAAGCAAACTAGGTGGTGTTTGGTAAAAAGGTTTTGGACAAGGGTCTACCAACTACTAACAACTCATTGTCGATTTTCCAAAAGATCTGGTCTCCTTGGATTGAAAAATACAATTATGTGATTACTCACCTGTAGAATTGGTATTATATGTATACAGCACGTCCTGTTCCACTTGAATCCTTACTCCTGGGTAATACATCCACAAGATGGCGCTGGACTGCAGAGACAGAAAAGTGGCTCCTCCCGGCCCCATATATACCAGAGACCTCCCACAAATTCCCCAGTATTGAAAAGCAGTTAAAATGAAGCTGGGAGAACTATAACCATTATCAAATATTGAACATAAGAACAATCACCATAAAGAGGTAACTAAAAATAATGATAACAAGGGCGGGGTGGAACAGGACGTGCTGTATATGTATAATACCAATTCTACAGGTGAGTAATCACAGAATTGTATTATTCGAAGTATACAGCACGTCCTGTTCCACTTGAATCCTTACTCCTGGGACATCCAATAGCAGTGTCCGTAAGGTAGGGTGGGATCCCCAAAAAGTTAGAGCAGACAGTTTAAACCATTGCCACCTGCAGAACTTTGCAGCCAAAAGCAGCATCAGCTGAAGCCCTAACATCAACCTTGTAAAACTTTGAAAAGGTATGAACAGAAGACCAAGTAACGGCCTTGCAAACTTGTTCAACAGAAGCCTGGTGCTGAAAAGCCCAAGAGGCACCAATAGCACAAGTGGAATGAGCAGTAAGGCGGAAGGGAGGATTCTTCCCCTTAGCAGAATAGGCCTGAATCACAGCCTGGCGAATCCATTTGCTGATAGTAGATTTAGCTGGAGCCAGACCCTTCTTAGGGTCCAGACGGGAGCACACTCTTCCTGAAGGACACAGTAGCCACCAAATAGAACTTCAGTCTGACCACGTCCAAAGAGTGTAAAACCCTCTCTTTAGTGTTACTAGGATTAGGACACAGAAGGCAAAACAATGTCCTGATTGAGATGAAAATCAGAAACAACTTTAGGCAGAAAACCTGGCTTAAAACGAAATACCACCTTGTCCTGGTATCTCTCAAAGTAAGGGGGCTTGATGGAAAGCGCGGCCAACTCAGAAACACGCCTAACAGAAGTAATAGCCAACAAAAAAACTACCTTAAGCGTAAGAATGGACAAAGGGGCCTCCTGCAAAGGCTCAAAGGGAGACCCCTGCAAGGCAGATAAGACCAAGTTCAAGTCCCAGACTGGTAACATAGGCTTATGTGGGGGGACGCACGTGAGTAAGAAGGTCTCAACCAGGGAATGCTGAGAAAAATACAATTCTGTGAAATACTCACCTGTAGAATTGATATTATTTGTATACAGTACGTCCTGCTCCAGATATAGTACTTACACTTGGGTTATCCTCCGCCAGATGGTGCTGCACTGCAGAGACATGCAAAAACAGGCTCCTCCCGGCCCTCAAATACCCGGGGACCTCCCACATATCCCCAGCATTGAAAAAGCAGTGAACAAGAAGCCGGGAGAATTAACCACCAAAACTGGTAACTATAACAATGGTAACAATCACCATACAGGGGATCCAGAATAATGCAAAAAAAACAGGGTGGGGTGGAGCAGGACGTACTGTATACAAATAATATCAATTCTACAGGTGAGGATTTCACAGAATTGTATTATTCTTAGTATACAGTACGTCCTGCTCCAGATATAGTACTTACACTTGGGACATCCAATAGCAGTGTCCATAAAGTAGGGTGGGATCCCCAACAAAAACGACAACAGCAGACAGTTTAAAACCACTGTCACCTGCATAACCATACGGCCAAGACAGCATGAGCTGAGTCCCTAACAACAACCTTGTAAAACTTTGCAAGGTATGAGCAGAAGGCCAAGGTAGTGGCCTAGCAAACCAGTTCAACAGAAGCCTGGTGCTGTAAAGCCCAAGAGGCGTCATAGCACGAGTAGAAAAAGAATCAAAGCGAAAAGGAAGATTCTTCCCCTTGCTGGAATGGGTCTGAGTAACTAAGGCAAGGTGGACAGGGCAGAACCTGACCCATCAGAGTACTGAGTTGGAGAACCAACTCCAAATTATGCTGAAAACAACTCTAGAACCCTGGGAACCGAGAACGCCCAACAGGGAAGAGACCTAGACTCACACCAATCAATATGGGTATGCCCTATAACAGATAGAAGAAGGAGAGGAAGAAGCTTGCTGCTAGCCTTCCCATAGTCACAATCACCGAAACAGATAAGCCTGTCTCCATCAATATGGATGTTTCAGCAGTCAGGCCGACTAGGCCAGAGACTGTAGATTGGAGTGACGTAAAGGGGGCCCTGAGTGAGCAGAGCTGGCACTCCTGGCAAAAGGTAGAGAAAAACTACTGTCCTCGGTACCATGTCTGCAAACCACACTCTACTCGGGCACCTGGGGGCCACCAGCATCACTGGTCCCCTTACCAGAGCAATCTTGCGCAGAGCCCTGCCTAGCAGGGGGAATGGAGAAAAGACATACAGAACCGAACGTTACTAAGGCATCCGGACCACTGCCAGAGGATCCTGGGACAGGGAAACAAAGGCCGAGAGCCTGTGATAGTGACGGAACACAAACAGATCCACGACTGGTTGGACCCCATAGTGACACAGGGATTAGCACATCCTGTCTCAGAGGGGCTCCACTGGAGCGAATATCACTGATATGCAGGGAACATTGTCTCCACCCAGATTAGGAACATAGACACTTCCTGGAGGGTCCACCAGCTCCAGGCCGCTTCCAATGATTAATGTAGGACACTGTCGTCAGACAGACCGAGCGCCCCCAAACTGGCAGGCCCAGAAAGGAAGTAGGCAAGTGAGATAGAACCAACTGGAAACGCTGTTTCGAACCTCAATAGGCGTAAGGACCTTCTAAGGGCCCCACCACCCCCAGAATCGCAGGGAGTTTCAGAAGAAACCCTTCCCCTTCAACCTGATAGGTTGGCATCCATGAGGACCGTTTCCAGGAAGGGGCAAGAAGGAACTGCCCCCAGACAGGTTCCTTGAGTTTATCCACTCCAAGAGAAACCTTCTTACCAGGTGGTGTCCTGTATTGACAATAGAAGTCGCAGAAGGGCCCAAGGGGAACTGAGCATAAGGGACCTCTTCCGAGCAAGCCACCAACGGGCCCACCAGCTGCATCCCTGCCTGGTGAAGGGACCGGGACAGCAATGAGGGACTGAGCCCATGTGACCAGATTGCCCACTTTACTGCTGAGAAGGGGAGATTCTGTTTTGAGCCTAATCCAGATTCATTCCAGTAATGAAGTTACCATTTAAGGGGACAATGAGGACTTGGGGTGATTGGTCACCCGTCCAAATGCCTCCCAATGGACACCACCAGCCGGGTATCCGACTTAGCCTGATGTAGAGACTGGGAAGTGAGAAAGGACGTCCAGGTAGGTCATCGCGCGGACGCCCCTTGGTCTCATCATAGACATCACCACCGTCAGCACCTGAGTGAGCACTCTGGGAGCTGAAGAGAGGCCAGATAACAAGGCCACAATTAGCAGTGTTGGACTACCAACACGAACCTGAAGAGCCTCAGTGTCCTGAAGGCACAGGGATGTAAACATAAGCATTTTAGAGCTCCCCAGACGGCAAGAAGCCCACTGGGCACAAGGTGCTGATGGCCCATCTTCAGAGTTTCCATGCAGAAACTGCCTGTAATTAGAGAATTGCTGTGAATCCAGAATGGGCCAGCCCGACCCATCCTTTTGGGGGACTGTGGAAAGGTTGGTGTAGCGGCCCCTGCCTCTGCCTGTTACGGGCAATCTGCAAAAGACCCTCAGACCTTGCAGGTCTGGCATGGCCTGTGCCAGCAACTGAACAGCGGCAGGGACCAGGAGTACCTGGGACCTGGTAAAACTGGGGAAGGCCGCGCAGCAAACTCTATCTTGTATCTGGAGGACGCAACCTCCTGAATCCACCAGTATGAGGCGTAAAGCCTCCTGACAAGAGCAAAGTGCCACAGCCATCCCCTCACCAAGAAGGGCGAGGGCGCCCCATCACGCCTGAGAGGGATTGGTGGAAGATTTAGGCTTAGCCCTGCCGGAGGGGCCAGAACGTTGTCTGCTGCTCCTGGGGCCAGAGTCTGCACGAGCCCCCACGAAGGGCACCCCTGGTTCTTGTTTAACACTAAGGAAGGGGGAAATAGGGGAGCCCCTGCCCCGAGGGGGCCTAGACGGCCGCCTGCGCTGGGGTGACCTACCCTTTTTTCCAAACAGGTCTAGACGGGCCCCAAACAAGCGTTGCCCTCTAAAGGGAAGCCCAGTAAGAGTCTTTTTAGTAGCATCGTCAGCACCCCACTGTCGCAGCCAAACCAAGTGGCGTATAGCCACCGCAAGGGCAGAAGTTCTTGCACACATTCTAATGGTGTCGTCCAACGCTAATAGGATGAATCTTACAAACACATCACAGTTGGAGAGTGCATTAAACACCTCCCAGGGGAGATTATCAGAGTGATGATCAAGCATCTTTCTGACTAGGGTTCTAGTGGCCGCTGCAGTAATAGCCGCGGCACAGACCGGGCGCAACGCCGTCCCTGCACAAGAAAAGGCGTGGGAGGCCAGTAACTCAATGTGCCGGTCCTCAGCATCCCGAAGGGTATTATGAGCAGGGGCTGTAATAAAGGGGGGTTAGGAACCCCAATGATCGGGGCATCCACCACGGGGGGAGATGACCAGCAATTAACCACCTCAGGGGGAAAGGGGTATTTCCTATCCCAATCCCCTGGGACCCCTGAAAGTCTATTGGGGCATTCCCATTCCTTGAGAACAAGAGCATGGAAGTGAGCCTGTTATAGGAATTCCAAACGTGCTGTTGCTGTATGGAAACGCTCCCCTCTCAGCTTGGAAGCTTCACCAGGGAGAGAGATAGACAGAGCCTTAAAGACCTTGATCAACAAATCGTCAGTGTCACACTGGGCCCGGTATTCAGGTCCAGAATCGTCATGACTCCTCTGCCTCTCATCAGATGAGCCTGAGTCAGAGAATAGCTCTCCTTCATCAGAAGGGGAATAGTCACACGGAGTAGAAAACTTCTCAGTTCCTATGGGAAAAACAGAAACAGGAGATGTCAAGTGCCGCTTCATACCAGGGCCCTTGCGCTCTGACAACCTCGCAATGAACTGTTCAGCCGTGGGCAGTCTGGAAGACGCAACAGGCTGCAACTCCCCTTTTATATGCGACTCAGCAGGAGTGAGATTTAAGCAAGGGGGAATAGGTGAAATGAAGCAAGGTGCAGCCACTGGCAGGCCTGATTGCAGAGCCAGTGCTTGCTCGACACAGGGTCCGCAGACGCTATACACAACCGGTCTTGTCCCAGAGGGGCCCCGGTCACATAATTCTGAGATGCCTCCATATGGTGATTATTCAAGGCACAATATGCCGGTAGGGATTTATACTATAAGCAACCCTGCATGCCCCAAAGACCCGCTAGGGAAGTGGGAGAATATTACAAGGCCCGCTATAATTTTACACCGGGCCGGGAGAAGCCAATGGTGTGCACCGTTCTGAAACACACAAGCAGAAGAATATGGAGTCAGAACCAGGAAAACTATAATGAGAATAAGCCGCCAGCGAGGGCACTTACAGTACCGCGGTAATCAGGAGCGGGCCTGTACCGCCTACCCTTTGGTGGGGTCTGCGGTTGGAGCAGCGCTCCTTAGCACCTGACAGCAGTGCTGCCTACCATCACCCGACCAGCGCAGCCTAAGCTGGGAGGTAGTGAAAAGGAACAGGTGGGAATAGTCCTACAGGGCCGCAGGCTAATAAGCCCCGCTCACCTGCGAGTAGTAGTAGTCATCGCACCCCAGACTGCAGAGAAGAACTGGGGAATTTGTGGGAGGTCCCTGGTATATATGGGGCCGGGAGGAGCCACTTTTCTGTCTCTGCAGTCCAGCGCCATCTTGTGGATGTATTACCCAGGAGTAAGGATTCAAGTGGAACAGGACGTGCTGTATACTTAGAATATTATGCAGTATCTGATCTGAATAGATCTCTAATAGTACTTTTAAAAGTGGGGGTGGGGGAAATCAGAGGAGGTGCCCCAACTACCCTTTTTTACCTTGATCTTTCCGACCCCTAAGGATCCCCTTGCCTTCTTCCCTCTATTTTCCTTCTTCTCTTTTAAACCCCATTAATTTATGTATTATACGTTTATTCTTAGTTTCCTCCCCTTTTTTGGCCCTTTTCATTTATTCTATCTTATGCTTTTAACTCTTTTTAAGAGTCCTTGATTTTCTTCTCTTTTTTCGGAAATTGGCTCACACCAAGAGCTGGCAATATTATGCTGCCTGTATGGGTTTTTATTCAATAAAGAAGGAGGTATGAGGCTAAAGTTTGGCTAGCGGTTGAAGCACAAACCATGTTGTGTAATTGGTTGAGGGGTAACGGGATCACTACCTCTTATTATTGCGGTATATCAGAGAAGCGATTAATACTTGCACAATATTATGTTGCTGTAAACAGAACACCGTATAACGGTTTCTTGAGAACTTTATCAAAACTCTTTAAAAAAAAAATTATTAAACGCTGGCCCCATAAAATACAAAATAAAATTACCTTATACTAGATCTACTCTGATTTTATAAGCATATTTTTTTAATGAGCCAGCAAGAAGCTTTGAACAATGCACATGTATAAGGCTCTGTTCACAGCTCTGCGAACTCTCTGTGTTGTTGTTGCAATGCAGATGAAACATTGTACATTATTTTAGATGGGATAGTTCACATATCTGCGCTGCATTACACAACGCATTAAAAAAGCATTGCACCTTTTTCAGTGCAACGTTGTAATAGCGCAGGTCAATAGAAATCTATGGCAACGCAAGCACCATGCATGCATAATGCAGTGTACCTGCATTGTGTTTTATGTTGCTAAAGACTTTAACATTTACTTTATGCAAAAATGCAACTTAAACGGTATGCAAACGCATTTGTAACGCATCAAAAGTGGAGTGTTTGTTTTAATACAATGCTCTATGGCCTATGACATATTTACAAAACACTTGCTCTTAACGCAACAGGGGTGTGAATAGCGCCTAATGGCAATGTAGCAACATAACAACAATATATTGTATAATGCATTTTAAACCTATTTTGCTCAGAGGGGTCCAAAACCCTCTTTTTCCAGACTAAAACACTTCAGGGCCGACCACTTACCCCAATTTGGGATGCCCCAGTGTATGAAACCACAAAGATCACCCAAAAAAACCCTTCCAGCGGCTCCCACATCCACCCAGAAGATTTGAGATCACTGACTGGGTGATGCAACAAGCCAGCTGACCACTTCAGCACCCATCTGGGGGCAGGAGCAAAGCCAATACTAGAAGGAAGGTGGGGATGCAGCCAACAGGCTTGCCCCAACACCCGGAAGGTTTGAAATCAGCCAATTAGCAATCTAGAACCCAGGGTGTGGCTACAGTGGGGGGCAAAGTGGGTTTTGGTTCGCTTTAAGGAAAAACTCACTTTATTATGTGTACATGTACTTACGGTTCTGTTCTTCACTGGAAGTAATAAGTGCCTGCAGTAATCGCACACCCTCCTGAAGGACCAAAAGCTCAGCTTGACTCTGAAGCTTTATGCTACCTGTTTGACTCAAGTGACGAACCACACGTGGTGCCAAGTCACGGATATATGGAGCAACTACATCACGAGAAGGATGTTGGAAAATGGACAGGATCAGACGATAACACTTTAACTGTTCCTAGAAAGTCACATATCAAAAAGATAATTATTAGCCATGCAAAAATGTTAAACCAGCAAGACAGTTGCATCATCCCAGGTCAACAGATATCTTCAGAACTGTATGTCACATACTAATTTGGAAAAAAAAAACCTTTTTACTCTATGGAACTATTTATATTGTTAAAAGGTTACTGATGACTGGACCAACTCTTTCACTGTCTAGGAAGGGGGGGGGGGGGGGGTACTTATGACACTGTAAGAGACAGTAGAAAGACAACTTGATAGGATAATGGCCAGAGTGAAGGATCGAGTGAAGAACCAGAGTTGGTAAGGCATTTCTCAGAAAAGATACATTAAGCAGAGCCAAGGATTCAGAACCAAAACTGATGGCAGGCACTCACGCATTTGCAGTGCTCTTCAAAGTCCTGTGCCGCTCAGCGAAGTTTAGGGTGGCTCCATTGCATCCCATGGGCACTGCGAGACGTGAGATCGGGGGCTGCGCACAGCGCCTGATAGGATGCAAGATGGTACCACCCATCTGGTGAGGTTTGGGGAAGGTGTTAACTTCCCCCGATGGTCCTCTTTAAAAAAAAAAAATAAAAAAAAAAATTTGAGACATTAAATAAACATGTAAATAGTTTTTTATGGGGTAGTGTATGCCCAGCAGCTTGATGGACATGCAAGTAATAAAACTCCACATTTAATATGTTCTAAAATCCACTAAATATAACCTAATCATCTTTGTGGCAAATAGCCCTCAGGCTGGTTTCACACCAGTGTGTCTGCGGAGCGTTTGGGCTTTCGGCTGAGCGCCAGGCAGCCGCCTGTTAGGAGCTGCCCATAGTAATCTATGAGTGCTTTCACATGCTTCACAAAAGCTCTGCCAGCATCCTTAGGGGCACAGCGCTAGCAATCTCCCTCCATTGGAGTGCAGTAGTGCAGAATGCCCTTCACACGCTGCACACATCGGTTGCGTACCGTCCTAAAAACGTACCTTCCTGACATTCCCAGGGCACACGTGTGGGCTTAATCCTTTAATTCCTTTCATGTGCTGTGCATATTAAAGCCATCCCAAAACCTATTTTCTACATAATGGGTGTGCGGCCGCATTGTGACAGGCTCAGGGGAGCATCCAGATTGCTAAAGCTCCTGATTGCTAGACCCCCGCAATGTTTACCTGAACCTCAGCCAGCAAAATGCCGCCCCACAATTGGCCGACTGACTGTCCAATGGCATGGTCACATTGTTGGGTGATCAAGCTTCAGGTAAGGATTGTGGGAGGTCTATGCACGGGGGCTCCAGCAATCTGGATGCCCCCGCGAGCATGTCAATGTGGCTCCACACCCATGATGTAGAAAATGGGCCTATGACTATACCACATATGGCCCTGTTTGGAACAGTGGTCTGCGGCACGCTCACGTCCCCAGCGTGTCTGAATGGCTGGGTGCAGGAGTACACTTCAGCTTCAGGGAGGCTGGGGATGTGAATGTGGCATGGAAGAGCTGAAAAGAAGAGTGGTTGCAAGGGCCATCCCAAAATGGGATTACCAGGGTTATTTCATCGGCCAGACCTGTCCACCATCTCAGAGTCTGGTGTTAAACTGGCCATTTGGAGCTGCCATGCACTGAGAAACCCAAAACATTTATACAATGATAACAAATTTGGAATCTGCATCTGAGAATGAATTATACACCTGAGATTTAGTTGTTTCTCCTTGTGAATAAAATCCCCTGCTGCACCCAGGTCAAAATCTATCCTCTTAAAGGAGACTATCAGGGTTGACTCAGGGTGGGTGATCATCCAACAGAATTGTTTTATAGTGGTCAGCACTACTAGATTTGGGTCTCCAGGTAAAATCAGGGGGTTGTCTGGATAAGGCAAGACAGGGATTCCATGTTTCCTCAAGATTACCTAACAGTCAGTATCCTCGACTGAGATGTTAAAAAAAAAAAAAACCACACCAGAATTTCAATTTCCCATGTGTTATTCCTCTGTGCAGCGGCATCCCGAATTGGGATGTCCTGTTGTGTGTACCCCCCAGGTCACCCTGTCTCACTCACTTTCCTTCCGCTCCTACAGCGCAAACCAGGGTGAGAGCCAATGCGCTGATTGACTGAGCAGCACACTCAGCTAATCAGCACGCTCAAAGTCACTCGGCTCCCTACGGTGCCACCCTGGACGACTAAGCAGCTCAGCGACTCCATCAGCTGTATCCCCCACCCACCTTGCAGTCATGGTGCACACACGCCGCCTATTCAGGAAGGCCGGGCATGGGCATGGCCAGAGGTGAGCAGGGATGCGGGAAGAGCGCACAGACACTTCCGATGTTCCTCTATAACAGGATGTTTACCCTTTGGCCTGTCAGAATGGAGAAATAGGCCTCTGTAAGTGTGCTGAGGCTAGATATTCCCCCCTGCTCCAGGCGAGATTAGACCTCAGACAGTGCTGTTGTGCATACATTGGTTAAACCTTAACACATCCAGAATAGGGCAAACCAATCTACACTATTTCTGGCACAAGAAAACAGGAGAAAATTCCTGAGCCATGCTCTGGCCAAAGCATGGGGCAAATAACTCACAGCTCTTCCAAATGACCTTCTTCCCCCAAAAGCTGAATGTACCAGCTTGTAAATATGATGCTTTGGAGGCAATTACTTTGCAATGTTAATTGAGGATACAGCAGAATTTTATTGCGTATCCTGAGGCCCCAACTCTGCAAACTCTATCTTGTACCCAGAGGATACCACCTCTTGAATCCACCAGTCTGAGACGCACAGCCTCCAGACATGAGCAAAGAGCTGAAGCCGCCCCCCCACCCGGATGGGTGAGGGCGCCTCCTCATGCCTGAGGGGGCTTGGGTGAGGACTTGGGGCCCCAAGAGAGACCGGGATGGCCACGTCCTCTACCCCGGCCCCGGTGCCTCCACGTGAACCTGCAAATGGGGCCCCTCTTCCCGCCCTAGGAGGACAGAAGGAGAGGATTGCAGAGCTAGCCCCCCGAAAGGACCGCGGCTGTTTCCTGCGTTGAGGCAGCCTACCATCCCTGGCAAACAGATCCAAACGCTCTCCAAAGAGCCGCAGCCCCGTAGAAGGGAACCCAGTGAGGGCCTTCTTAGCAGCATTATCCGCCGCCCACTGACACAGCCAAACAGAACGGCGGATAGCCACCAGTAGGGCCGAGGTCCTACCACACATCCTGACCGCATCATCCATGGCAGAGAGAATGAAAGCCACAAAGTCAAAACAAAGCAGGAGCGATCTGTAATCCTCTCCCCTATTGGCTGCCAAGGTATTGTCCAGAATAGACTTGAGTAGCCCCTTAACAGCGATGGCCATGATAGCAGAAGCGCAAACAGGGCGCAGGGTCGTCCCCGCACAGGCAAAGGCATGACAAGCCAACTGATCCACACGTAGGTCCTCAGCATCGCTCAGGGTAGAGGTATCAGGGGAATGCATGACCGAGGTATTGGACAACCCGAGGATGGGTGCATCTACCTCAGGGGGAAATGACCAGCGTTTAACCACATCAGCAGGGAATGGGTACTTCCTGTCCTAGCTCTTGGGCACCGCTGGCAATCTACTAGGGCGTTCCCACTCCTTGAGCACCAAATTATTAAAGTGATTTTGCTCAGGGAACTCCAGGCGTTGTTTGACAGTGTCAAAAAGCTCACCCTGCTGCCTTTTAGCTGCCACAGGAGGTGCAATACACAAAACATCAAAAATATGGGCCAAAAGCCTATCAGTGTTCTCAGGAGACCACGGGTCCTCTCCCAAAGAAGAGCCAGTACTGCCATAAGCCTCCTGCTGGTCCCCAGAAGAATCAGAATCAGAGAAGAGTTCCCCCTCTTCTAGGGGGTAATGACAGATTGTAAAGTCCCTCATCCTCAACGGGAAAAAGGGAAGTAGCGGGGGTTAAGTGCCGCTTCTTGCCAGAAGCCTTGCGGGGGACAGGCCCCGTAATGTGCCTTTCCAGGTTGGCCACCCGCATAGCCAAATCATAATGGGACTCCTCGCTAGAATGTCCCTCACTGGGGGGCGCAGGGCACACATACCCTAACATCGTCGGTAACAGGGGATACCCCACACATAACACACAGCTGGGCTTGTCCCGAAGGAACCCCAATCACATTATCCCCAGAAGCCTCCATATGGTGATTTGAGTGGCACAACCGGCCAGTATAGGGTTAAGGCTAGTAATAGCCACCCGGGATGCAGAGCCCGCCCCCCCCCCACCCCACGTGATCTCGCCGATCAATGACGGCACAGCAGCAGCAGCTGAGGCAATGTCGCCGTCGTCCGCGTAGCGCTGCACAAGCGGAGCGGCGGCGAGCGTACCAAGTAAAGACACAGCAAATACCAATAAAGTGACCACCGCTACCCCCCCCCCCCCCCGATAGTTCCCCAGGGAGAACAGCAGCGGCGTAAAAGCCAGAGTTAATAATAGGTAGAGAAGGGGGAGAGGGGGGGCACCTAGGGGGATTGGGTGTGGAAGACCCATAATGCAGGAAGGGGCATCCCACAAGGCTCACCATAAGCCTAGCCCGCCTACCCATGTCAGTGCAGGGATTTGCGGTAGGAGCAGCGCTCCTCAGCACCTGACCCTGGTGCTGTCCTACCTTCACCCCAACCAGTCAGCCGAGGCTGGGAGGTAGTGGGTCCGGAACGGGTGGGAATAGTCCTGCAGGGCCGCAGGCTGATAAGCCCCGCTCACCCGCGCAGTATAGAGAGCCATCTTCTATCTTCGCAGTCCAGACTGCAGATAAGAACTGGGAATTTGTGGGAGGTTCCTGGCTATATATAGGGGCGGGAGGAGCCACAAGTCTTTCTCTGCAGTCCACAGCGCCACCTTGTGGCGGATAACCCATGTGTAAGGAATATCTGGAACATACTGTATACTTGGAAAAAATCAATAAACCGGCACTTACATTCTCTCCCCCGCAGCTGCTCCCGAACGGTCCAATGCTGGGAAACCTGGTTTTTGGAAACTGGGCTTTTGGGGTCCTCGTACGCTGTCCCTGCCTCTCACAAACACTCCGTAGACTCTCTCAATTTATTGCTGTGGAGGGGGGAGTGCCAAGGCACTGTCAACTCAATTGCAATGAATTGAGGGAGCTGTGCACAGGAACTGTGGTCGGCGGCCCAAACTGAGGTGCATGATTTTGGCACACCTCTTTCTCAGAAACCAAAAAGATTCTGAGTGGGAGAGAAGGCAATTGGCTATTTTTTAAATTTGGGTTTACAGTCATTTTAAATATAATCTAATTATTATAAATGTGCCCATCACTTGGAATCAGCGAAAAAGCAGAGGAACGTACATTAGCATCCTTGCTATCAATGCAGCTATGAAATTTCTGTAAGCAAGCATTTTGGATTTCGGTCTCACAAAACACCTCTGAATTTGCTGACAGCAGAAATATGGTAAGAGCAGTCAGGAGACTTATTCGGTCCTTTTCTTGACCTACAAAAATGGAAAAGAAATTAAGTATGGCCTCACAGTGCTGACGATATTAAACATGTTTCTCAATCATAAAAGCATACCAGAGTCCCAAGACTGAAGCATGGAAAGAGCACAACTATGTAAAACACTAGACCATGATGCTCTAGTCTTCTCAATTCGTGACATTGGAGAAGAAACAACGGTCTTCAGAGCTTGTAAGGCAGAAGTGACGGTGACAGGTAATTTTCCATCTGGCAGTTTTGCAGCTGTGTGCTGTAGGATACCCACTAATAGGTACAACAAGGTGGGTAGGATTGATACACTTCCTAAAAGAATACAACAAAAATTTAATATGACAAGTAAAATTGACAGTATAATGAATACATATAATAATCTAAAAAATTTCCAGGGCCAGCCACTGGCACTCCCAGGAATTTTCCTCCGCATTTAACCCATTCAGTGCAGTGCAGTGATTGTAAACATGCCTGGAGCCTGCCCTAATTACGGTGCCCAGGGATCAGTTGGGGGGTTAGGTCCCTTGCTCAAAAACACTTCAGTCATGTCCCATGGGCGGAAATCGAACCTGCCACTGTCCAGGTTGCAGTGACTGAAGATCCAGTAACCCCCCTAGGAATTTTATTTAGTCATGACATGCTGCACTGCCACTCAGAGCCATTTTTAGCATCAGGTGAGCTGTTTTGTTACTCCAGGTGCCAGCTGCATTGTACTGCCCACGACCACTATAAATCCCCCTCCGCCATGATGTGCCCTGAAGCTGCCCTGCTGTGGCTGTGTAGGGAGGCACAAAACTGACATATGCTGAGTGTGGCTGGAAACATCTTACTCCCCCTAGGCTTCTATATTCTGCTCCCTGTCCTCCTTGGCTCAGGCAAGTTACATAGGCATGATATATCAGCTTATGTCATCTGAATGAGCCACAGGAGATGGAGAAGGTTGCAAGGAAGTTGTTTGCTAATATGATTGTAGACTAATATGATTTGATGTGCCTGCCTGGTAAACACTATTAGCAGTAGCCAATCATTTGAGACATGGAGGCAGTGTAGAAGGGAGGAATAATACTGGCATATGTTTTTAGGATTTTAGCTGATGGGAGTTCCAAATTGGGATGTTTCTACTTTAATTGGGGTGAAAGTGATTTGTGATATGCCACAGGGTTTGATTATTAAACAGTCCTGGTAGGTGAAATATAACCCAGGTGTAGGGATTAAACACTTTTGAGGAGATAAGCATTAAGATCTATCTGCACGAAATATGACAAAAAAAATCATGAACCACCATACCAGGCTTCAATTGTAAACTAAAACAACAAAGGATTAGCTTTATAATACTCAACAGTAAGCATATCTTCAATATTTCTGTCCTTGGCTTAAAGCGGACCCTCACCCTGAATAAGAGTCTATCTTATATGTTTCCCACACCCTGTACATACAGATTGCCTACATTAAAAATCATCCTACCTGCATCTACTGCATGTTATGAGCCTTTAACCCTTTAAGTGCCAGCCTACCTGGAGTTTTTGTCACACTCTGTTGCCAGACCATTTTGCACTATTTTGCGCTCCCCATGTTCAAATGTGATTTTTGAAGGGATTTCCAGGGATTTCCCAGGAAAATGATATATTGTTTTTTTCAGCAGAGTCTGGGCTTTAACATGAAATGTCTTGTTTGTCATTTGTTAGGTGTATTCTTAATATTTTTGGGTGAAATATGTGCAAAAAAAAAAAAAAAAAAAAAAATTTTTACATATTGTAGTTTTTTTTGGAATAAAAAATGTAAGTTTGTCAATAAAATCTTATTGCGTGTGAAATCCCAATTTCTCCTGGTTACAGCGGTACCACATATGTATAGGTAGACACCCTTTCCTGCCCAGGAGACTCCCCCAAACTGAAACAGCGCTTTAGGAGATTTTCAGATAAAATACAACTATGCTATGCAATATGCGCACCTTGCGGTTTTTCCAGAAAAACAACCCTTTACATTTGAAATACCCCCAACAAACTATATATTCTCTGGAAGTACACACCTCAGGCTTTCTAGGGGTACCAAGCTTGTGGATGTGGCCATAGTTTTCTGGAAGTAATCCCTCAACGTAATCTTTGGTTGCAAAGAGTTTCCCTAAAAAAAGGATAAAAAAGCAGAATCAAAGCCACATTTTCCTAAAAAAACTATATACAAACAAGAAAAGACAAGTTTAATCTGAAAACGCAACATCCCCCGAACAGAACAACACCCAACATGCATAGGTTCTGTCAAGGGAAGAGTTGCCAAACACCCCAAAGTAAAGCATGCGCATAACGGTAATTTTACTTGAAAATTTCAGCTCTGCAGACAAAGTGCGCACCTTGCGATTTTTCAACCAAAACAACCCTTTACATTTGGAATATCCCCCATAAACCATATATTCCCTGAAAGTACACACGTTAAGCTTTTTAAGGGTACCCAGCTTGTTCTAGTGGGCTCATCTTTCTGGAATTAATTCCTCAAAGAATTCTTTGGTTGCGCAGGGTTTCCCTAAAAAATTTATAAAAAAGCTGAATAAAAAACACCTTTTCCTAAAATATAAATATGCAAACCAGAAAAAACAAGCTAAGTCTGAAAGCGCAAGGTCCCCCGAACAGAACAATACCCAACATGCATAGGTACTATTAACCCTTTTAATTGCCAGCCTACTTGAGATTTTGTCACCCTCTGTTGACAGGCCATTTTCCCCATTTTGCGTCATGTTTTGCGACATGTTTTGCGCCATTTTTGCTGTAACTTTCAGAAAAATTATATATATATTTTTTGCAGCAGAGTTTAGACTTTAACATGAAATGTCTTGTTTGTATTTTTTTTTTTTTTTTTTACAATATTATTAAGTGAAAAAAAAATAAATAAATAAAAACATTTTTTTAGAAAATTGACTCCTTTATTTTAAATAAAAAATGTATTTTATTAAGGAAAATCATATTGCATGTGAAAGCCCCATTTCTACCGATTAGAACGGTACCACATATTTATCGGTAGCCCCCTGTTCCTGCCCAGGAGACCCCCCTAACTGAAACAAGTATTTTATAACATTCACAAAAAAAATACAAAAACCATCCACACTACAAAGGGTTAAATCGGGAAAAAAAATGACATAGGGTCCCCCCTCCCAGGGGAGGGAGACCCCATTTTTTTTTTGATTTTTAAGGGTTAAAAACCCTTAAAAATCAAAAAAAAAATTGACGTGGGGTCCCCCTTACCCAAAGTAACCAGCCCGGGACCAGCTATGGGGGCTTGTAGGCACAGAGTGGGGGGGCCAGCTTTTGTGGCCCCCCCACCCTGCAGCCTACGAGCCCACATAGCCCATGTGGGCCCGGGCTCTTCTGCCCCCCCCTGGCCTTTGGGGAGGCAGGTAATGGGGGTGCCAGGGGTTAATGGCAAGCCACCCGCTAGCGCAGGTGGCTTGCCATCTCCCCAGCCTTGTGAACTGGTATAGGGGTCATGGACCCCTTACCAGTTCACAAGGGGTTAATAGTAAAAAAATGACACACACACAGAGAAAAAAAAATCTTTATTTTTCTTTTTTACACTATACTCACCTCCGATCCGACGTCCCTCGCCGCTGTCTGTCCCGCGCCGCTGTCACTGACAGATGCCGGTGGTGATCGGCGCAGGGCGGGTGACAGGTGAGGGGGCTCCGATCGGAGCCTCCTCACCTGACACCCGCTCTGCTCCGATCACCACCGGCATCTGACAGATGCCGGAGCTCGGAGGGGGTATAGGAGGAGCGGGATGACGTCATCCCGCTCCTCCCACAATGGGCGGGGCTAAGCGGCGGCGGCCGTCGCCGCCATTACAAGAGGTGAGGACCCGGAAGAGGGTCCTCACCTGAAGACTGCGCAGCCCAGGGGGGGGATCGGACCCCCCCCTGGTGAAGAGGAGACCCGGACAGAAGGCTCGGGCGCGGAGGTGAGTAAATGACAGTTTTATTTTTTTTTTTACAGCGGCGATCGGCGATCAGCGCTGGAAACGGGGGGGGGGGGGCGGCTGGTTTCGGGCCCCCCCCCTGAAGACGGAGGACGACGGGGGGGCGATCGGATGCCCCCCCAAGGAAGAGGGGACCCCAGGCTTCACAAGGATACCGGAGGTAAGTGATTTTTTTTTTCTATTTTTTAACTGTTTGGGGGAAATGCCAGGCACGTAGTTTCTACGTGCTTGGCACTTAACGGTAGGAGAAGCAACCACGTAGAAACTACGTGCTTGGCATTTAAAGGGTTAAACATCCAAGATGGCGGCTTATGGAACTATCATGCAGCTTGCAAACAGGAAGTGCCTTCTGACTGTGCTGCTCGGCATTCTGCAACTGCTGACCTTTCCTGACCCCAGCTCTGCTCTGTCTGAGCAAAGCACAGCTATAACCTGCCCCCCTGTACTTTATCCCACTCTCCTCTCCTCAGTAAGCGTGATCCTAGTATCCTAGAGTCCTTAACAGAGTTGCAGCCCAGTGGGGGAAAGAATAATAAGAAAGTGACTAAAAACTTAATATATATTAATTTTAGATGCTGGGGAATAGTTTTTTAAGGGTTTGTGCTTTTCAATAAATCATGCTGAAGGTCCGGTTTAATGAGCCAGTAATGATAATGATAAATGATAAAGTTCTCCCTAATGTTCACATACACATTAATGCAACAGAAACATGCAAATTAGGTTCCTCACCTTCTGGAGAACAAAGGGAAGGCAGCTCTGCTGCAATACCCAGAGATGCTGAAATTAAGAGGCTAGCTTCATGTGACAGAGGTTGTTTTTCTAGACTGCTTTCTGACAAGTTCCCAGACAGACGAGGACTGAGTTGGGGAATCTGTCTGATTAGAATACACAGACACAGCTCCAAAGCAGCAAGAACTAGGGATTGACCAGGAATAAGACCACTGGTATCAGGGCCCTCACCAAATTCTGGCAAGGTCTCCTTTTCTTCAGCACCATCATCCACTAGAAAATGGAAAAAAAGAGAGAAATGGATACAATTATCTACTGAAGCATACAGTTATACTGATACAGTTTTCGCTGTAACCATGAATAATCTAAAGATAACTACTATTACTATTACTACAACTACTACAGTATGTTGGCTGAGTAAATAAAAACCCAGGACCCTCTTTTACATTATGGTAAAATTTGATGCAATTATACACTACCTAGATTTAATGGAAAACTCCCCCTTTGTCAGGTTTTTGGGGTTTTCCTCTTCTGGGATATAAAATAAACATTTGTTGATAGGATTGTGCTCCCATACCTGTGATTTACTTATCAGCATGCTGTTTCCAGGTTTCCTATACTCCTTCGTGTCTGTGATCCTAAGATGGGAGTGTTTTTTCTGGCCTGGAGTAAAAACTACTGACTACATATCCAGAATGTTTGCACTGTAACAGGTGAACTCTTTAGCAGCTCAGGCTAAGTCACGCAGCCAGTGGTTAGGTGGGCGGTTAGGCAGATAGGTGAGTGGGTAGATAGGTAGGTGAGTGGGTAGGTAGGTAGGTAGGTAGGTGGGTGGGCAAGTGGGAAGTCAGGTAGGTGCGTGGGGAACTGCCACCTCCTAGTTGGGTTAATTGGTGGGTTGGTCAGTAGGCAGGTAGATAGGTAGGTGACTGACATCACTGCTGATCTGGGCTGGAGAATCCTGTTTTGTGCGGTCCCCACTGGCTCCAATCCTCACCACTTCTCTGCACTGTTCTGGCACCTCCAGTTGGTCCTTAGCCCCCCTAAGTTCAGAGAACCAGAATTCTAAAATGGGTCACCCTGGGAACCGATCAACCTCCTCCAGGGAGGTCCAATCCTGAGCCCCAGTTCTCCCGGACCTGGACCATGGGGGGAAAAGGAAGCCCAAAGTTACAGGGAATGTACCTGAGGTCTTCCGTTGGAGAGCAAGCCCCACTGATATTTAGACTCCAACTCAGGCGACCAACAGTACCAGGACTTTGCGGTACCATCAATTCCTCCTCTTTCCAACAACTCCAGTGGGTTGCTACCCCCCTTGTATCTGAAGAACCAATGCTCCAAATCATCCTAGGATTCAATGCATCTTGTCAAGGATAGTACACTTGCGAACACCAGATCTCCGAACCCTAGGGGGCTAATGTCTAGTAATGCCACTGGAAAGGGGAGAACCTCAGGTATACACCCATACAAGGGCATGTAGATCGGGGCCAAGTGGACAAAGTGGTGGATCTCCGGATCTAGGGGGGCTAATGACTCACTGGAGGTGTGGTTCGAAAGGGTAGAACCTCAAATATACACCCCTACAAGAACATGTGGCTCTGGGCCAAACGGACCTGCAAATTCCTGGTTCCGCTGCTCGTGGGTCCCGGGGTGGTGCACTTCCAAGTGCCAGATCTATGGACCTGGGGAGGGCTAACCAGTCACTGGAGGTGTTGTTGGAAAGGGGAGAACCTCATGTATACACCCCTACAAGGGCATGTGGCTCTGGGTCCATCAGACCAAGCGGCAGCACCGCAAAGTCCCGGTACCCCAACCATAGCCCTAAAGTTGGTGGAGGCCCTCTTGCAGGGCAAATGATGGAGGCCCAGGGGCACCTGCCCCTTGTGCCCTGCCTATTATCCAGGCCCTGCACACAGCAGTGATGACACATCCAGCTGAGAACACTGCCTGAAACCCCTTAGCTATGGAACACAAGACTGTGATCCTCCCTATCTGAACAGGGTTATATCCGTCTCGTCTTCCTTAGCCAATCAGATGTTAAGCAAGCCAGATGGAGGAAGTTTGTGATCTGTACTTTTAACACATGCGCAGGATCTTGTCCAATAAGAGCCATCTGCTGTGACCCACCGCTGTGCACGCGCTCCCGTTGCAGCCTGAATGGCGCACCCACGACACCAGGGGATGCAGTGAATGTGGCAGTGCTTGCTCCTCAATGAGAGTCGCCTGCCAAAAGATGTAGTCACAGCTGTGCATGTGCCAATGAAATGTGGGAAAGTACGTTTTTACAGGCTTTCTGGGAGAGGGGTTTACACAGTGGGGCATTGGGTTTTGTTCCGCTTTAAATACAAATGTACTGAAAAAGTAAACAAGCCACAAAAAACATTGCATTTCGGTATGCCCCAGGGGCATGGAACAAATTCCCAGGTTTGTTCCGCTTTAAGGGATCCAAAAGACCACTACAGTTCATAGGGCATAGGGAGGGCAAACCACATGCCAAACATCCCTGCAGAAAGCTTTTTGATATCCGCTGCCACATTTCACGCCCTCCTCCCCAGGCACAGATTGGGGGGCCTGGTTTCCCACAGCATGGATCAGTTATTCAGCACTGGAGGACATAGGCGCTGGTAAAAGGACCAGGAGAAGGATTTTCAGCCCTCAAGACATAGGACTACCAGCCGCTATGCTCGGTCTGTTTGTAAGCCTTAGGAGGGGCACACTTTTTTTTTCAATGGGAAGAAAGCATCCCACAAACAGGGCCACACACGCAGGGTCACACATGCACATACACAGGGCCACACATGCACACACATGCACACACACACACAGGGCCATACATGCACACACACACACACACACACAGGGCCACACATGCACACACACACACGCACACAGGGCCACACATGCACACACATGCACACACACACACAGGGCCATACATGCACACACACACACACACACACAGGGCCATACATGCACACACACACACGCACACAGGGCCACACATGCACATAAACAGGGCCACACATGCACACACACACATGGCCACACACACACAGGGCCACACATGCACACACACACACAGGGCCACACATGCACACACACACACACAGGGCCACACATGCACACACACACACACAGGGCCACACATGCACACACACACAGGGCCACACATGCACACACAGGGCCACACATGCACACATGGACACACAGCCTTGAGGGGGCCCCATAGTAGGCCCCCATCAGCTACCCCCCCCCCCCATATGGCTTATGTATTCTAAGCAAAGTCTTTTTCTTTTCTTCAATTTCTTGGTCGTGGTTCCATGGGCTCACTCACACGGAGAGCACCAAGGGATGGAGACCACTTTTTTGCATGGTGCTGGGGGTATGGCAATGGAGAGAGGGCAAACTTTAAAGCAATGCTATGGCATCTACTAAGCGCTGCAGGTCATGGAGGAGATGTACATGGGGCAGGCATCAGGTGAGCTGCTTGTTGCCGCTAACCTCTACTTATCTTTTTCCATACTGTGTCCCAGGATGGCTAAGCTAAAATGATGCCAGAAGGACGTCCAATAGTATGAGATCTATGAGGGCTCCTGCCATTGATTCCATCCATGTTGCCAGTTGAGGGAAGCTTTTACACTAGAGGAGGAGCCTATCTGGAATCTCCCCCATGACTTACACATCACTAGAGAGAAGGGGTATAAGCAAAGAAAAATGGAGCTTCAAGGACTTACAGGGATGTTGAGTAATGATCCCACTTTTACTGCATTTAGTCTGTAACACACAGACACTAGGATTCAGAGTGCAGACCCACTAAAGAGGCACAAATAACCTTCCAGGCATGTGGTGGAGAAGTAGCAGGACTGGGGTGCTCAGTGATCTCAAGGACTTGAGGCAGCTGCCAATAAGTCCACATCTACCTTTTGGTCAAAGACGTTTTATTTGGGATATCTGCTGTAGGACCACCTCCAGCTGAGCAAGCTTCAGAGACTAAGTAGCAGGGTCAAATTGGACCAACACCTGGTATTTTGACCATACTGTGTTTTGCTCTGTGCATTTGGGACAGCGTGCATGCACTTTGGGAGCTGCGTGCATGCACGTTTGGGGATGTAAATCTGGGAGTGCGTGTGCGCATGTGCGTTTGAGAGTGCACATGTGCGTTTGAGAGTGCACATGTGCATTTGGGAGTGAGCACATGCACGTTTGGGAACTGTGCGCATGCAAGTTTGGACGTGCGTACATGCACGTTTGGGTGTGTCTGGGAGTGCTCGTCAGTGTCGCCGAGCAAAGGGTCTGATAATCTTACAGACCCTGCCCATTATGCTGATTATTATGCAGAATCACAGCTCCAAGGGCCATGTCCTCTTGCTCCCGAAGTGAAATCATAAGGTTAATCTGTAAACCCTGATATCTCGGACCTTTTTTCTTCAATTTAAAAATGAAAAACAGTTTAGGACAGTGCCAAACACAGCCTGACACAATGGACTAACAATTACATTTGCCTGAAATATGACTTTAATTTAAAACAAAATCAATGGATGATAAATGACAAGAATAACACTGGGGTTGTTTACTACCTCTGCATCTCTGTTGTTGCTAACCATTTATTTTTGTTCTCACACAATAGGTAATGGTCATGTCTTAGTGGTGCACTGCGTAATAGAGAAATGTTCCATCATGGTGTCTCGTCTTTATTGTGCAAAACCCACAGAGAAGTCAATATCACTACTCCCTCTGGGTATGCGCAGCCAGCAACCAAAGCCGATATTCAATATTTATCAAAATATTATTTGCATATTATTGTTTGCTGACATTGAAATCAAGAATTTCTGGTATTAATATTATTCCTAAGATGTAACAGATATCTTGCAAGGGTTAAAATAATTATACAGAATACTGAGCTTAAATAAGGCATTTCAGGGGAGAGGTTAAGGTGAAATCCTTGTGGATGGGATATAACCTGTTATAATTCAATCATATATATGGCGGCGGTATATAAGTGCAGATTGTTGAGATGGCCCCTTTATATTTAACAGAACCTCTGGATGCTATAACATAAGGTTACTACAGGCTACTGTTATCAACTAGTGGGAAAAGACAGAATAAACACAGACTTAAAGTGGACCAAAACCCATGATTTTGACTATCCTGTGTTTGGTCCTTGCCCTCAAGCAACCCCGATCAGGGGTGCCCTGTTGCGTGAAACCCCCTAGGTCGCCTGAACAAACTGACCTCTTCCTGGGCCTACAACGCAAGCAGGGGCCAGTCGCCCAATCAGCGAGCTGAGATTTGCTTAAGCCCTTTCGTCCAGGAGAACGTCTAATGCAAACAGATCCGAGCATGCTGGCAGCCACATCCCCCACTACCCTCTAACGGGTAGCGTGCCCGCACCGGCCATTCACAAATGCCTGATGCGGGCACACTAAAGTTGGTAGAGATTGTAGAATTAACAAAAATAAGAAGAATAAAAGATAAAACTAGACTATGATCCTAAAAGCTGTTTTATCGTTCCGGTAACAGTACTTGTCTACCAGAACTGGTAATTTTCCCCCCAGAGGTTAGGCCCAGTTTTTTAGGTAGCTTAACTCCAGCTCTCTGCTAACCACTGTTCAGTGACACAGGCCTATTTACATTCTTATAATAACAATTACAGATGTAAACCAGCAATATATGAATTATAAAGAAAAATATTTTATAATTATACTGCACTGATGGGGTATTTTCCTACCTTCTGCACTTCTTCGCCTCTCCTGTACATGTTCTAGAGATGCATCCAGGATCAGTTTTCCAACTTCCAATGCCAGAAGTTGCACCTCTGAAGACTCACGCATGAGCAGCAGCCGATGTAGCACAGAAACTAATTCAATGGCAAGTTCCTGGAAATATATATACAGTTAGGCCCATAAATATTTCGACAGAAATATTTTGGTTCTGTACCACAATGAATTTTGAACAGAACAATTCAGATGCAGTTGAAGTTCATTCAGTGGGTTGAACAAAATGATTGCATACAAATGTAAGGAACTAAAGCATTTTTAAACACAATCCCTTCATTTCATGGGCTCAAAAGTAATTGGACAAAGCAAATAATCATAAATAAAAAGACAATTCTGTGAGTACTCACCTGTAGAATTGCTTTTGCCATGCATGGCACGGCCTGCTTCACAAAGTCATTACATCTGGGTATTCCGCCACAAGGTGGTGCAGTGCACTGCAGAAGAGTTGTGGTTCCTCCCGGTACCATATAAAAACTGAATCACCATAGACTTATCCAGTGTTGACAAGCAGTTATTCAAGAAACCGGGAGATAATAAAAGTGAAAAAGGGAACAAAAAACCCCAACTAACTTGGAACAATCACCATAAAGAGGCAACCAAGAACAACGATAACAAGGGTGGGGTGAAGCAGGCCGTGCCATGCATGGCAAAAGCAATTCTACAGGTGAGTACTCACAGAATTGTCTTTTTCCCATTGCATGGCACGGCCTGCTTCACAAAGTCATTACATCTGGGACATCCAAAAGCAGTGTCCATAAAGTAGGGTGGGATCCCCAAAGAGTAACAACAGGCAATTTAAACCACTACCGCCTGGAGTACCTTGTGGCCAAAAGCAGCATCAGCTGAGGCCTTAACATCAACCTTGCAAAACTTGGAAAAAGTATGAACAGAAGACCAAGTTGCGGCCTTACAGACTTATTCAACAGAAGCTTGGTGCTGAAAAGCCCAAGACGCACCAATAGCACGAGTGGAATGAGCAGTAACCCTAAAAGGAGGAACCTTCCCCCTGGCAGAGTAGGCCTGACGGATCCATTTGCCGATAGTGGATTTAGCAGGAGGCAAACCCTTCCTAGGTCCAGCAGGAAGAACAAAAAGAGCGTCAGACTTCCTGAAAGACTCAGTAGCAACCAAATAAAACTTCAGAGCCCTGACAACATCCAAAGAGTCCGCTCCTTGGAATTAGCAGGGTTAGGACACAAAGAAGGCAAAACAATGTCCTGATTGAGATGAAAAGCAGACACAACCTTAGGCAAGAAATCCGGCTTAAGCCGAAACACCAGCTTATCCTGATGGTGCTCAAAATAAGGAGATTTGATGGAAAGCCCCGCCAGCTCAGAAAGTCGCCTGACAGAAGTAATGGCCACCAAAAAGGCCACCTTAAGAGTCAGAATGGGCAAAGCAGCCCCACGGATAGGCTCAAAGGGAGGACCCTGCAGAGCAGACAACACCAGATTCAGGTCCCAAACTGGTAGCATAGGCTTACGTGGCGGGCGCACATGGGTAACTCTCTGGAAAAAAGTCTTAACCAACCGGTGATTGGCAAAGGATCTTTGAAAAAAAATTGGCAGAGCCGACACCTGTCCCTTGAGGGTACCAAGTTGAAGGCCCGAATCTAAACCATGTTGCAAAAATTCCAGAATCCTGGGGATAGAAAACACCCGACAAGGAAGAGACTTGGACTCACACCAGGCAATGTAAGCATGCCAGATCCTGTAGTAGATAAAGGACGAGGACTTCTTCCTAGCCCTAATCATGGTATCAACAACAGAAGCTGGCAAACCCTTATCCATCAAGATGGAGGTTTCAGCAGCCAAGCCGTTAAAGCCAGCGTTTGTAAATTGGGATGGCACAGTTGTCCCTGAGTGAGCAGATCTGGATCCTTGGGCAGGGCATACTGATCTACTGCCAACTGCACAACGGGAACGGAGGGAACACATAGAGGAGCCGAAACTCCGTCCAAGGCATTGCTAACGCATCCGTGGCGAAGGCCAGAGGGTCCTGTGACAGGGAGACAAACCTTGGGAAGCTTATGATTGTGGCGGGACGCAAACAGGTCCACATCCGGCTAACCCCAGCGGTGACACAGGGAGTGAAATACCCTGTTGCTGAGGGACTGTTCCCCCAGTCGAGACGTCCCCCTGCTCAGGGAGTCTGCCTCCTGGTTCTCCACCCCCGGAATGTAAACCGCCGAGATGCAGGGGACATTCTCCCAAGACAGTATCAGGGACACTTCCTTGAGGGCTCGCTTGCTCCGAGTCCCTCCCTGATGATTGATGTAGGCAACTGCCGTCTGTCCCAGCGGATCTGAACAGCCCGACCCCGAAGGTGTGTGGTCAGCTGAGACAGAACCAACCTGATCGCCCTCAGTTCCAGGACATTGATGGGAGCATGGGCCTCCTGGGGGCCCCACCGACCCTGGAATTTCAGCCCCCCCAACCGGTCAGACTGGCATCCGTGGTGACAGTCTCCCAGCAAGGGGGCAGAAAGGTCCTGCCCACTAGAAGGTTCCCTGAGTCCAGCCACCACGAGAGGGACTGTCTGGCCAGGGGGGGCAGTGCAAACTCCTGATCCAGGGACACAGGGTCCCGATCCCAAACTGACAAGAGGTGCAACTGAAGGGGTCTCATGTGAAACTGAGGAAAGGGGACCGCCTCGAAGCAGGACACCATCAGGCCCACCAAATGCATCCCCTGCTGGATGGAAGGATGGGGACACAAGAACAGAGTCCGTGCCTGCTTTTGAAGGCCCTCCACCTTCTGCTGAGGCAGGAATACCTTGACCTGAGAGGTATCCAGAGTCACGCCCAGAAAGGACCTCACCAAAGACGGAGACAGTGAAGACTTGGGATAGTTGCTCACCCAGCCGAAGGACTCGAGAGTAGAGGTCACCACCTGAGTATCCTTCTCGGCCTGATGAAGAGACTGAGCCGCAATCAGAATGTCGTCCAGGTAAGGAAGGGTGCGAATGCCCTGACTCCGCAGCAGAGCCATCACGCCCGCCAGCACCTTGGTGAACACCCGAGGTGATACCGAATGGTAAGGCCACAAACTGGTAATGCTGATCCTCTAGAGCGAACCTGAGAAATCTCTGATGACCTGGAAAGATTGGCACGTGAAGGTAGGCATCCTTGATGTCCACTGAGGTCATGAAGTCGCCCGAGCGCAGGGTACTGACCGCCGAGCGTATCATGCGAAAATGCTTGAACCTGACAACCTTGTTGAGACCCTTCAAGTCCAGGATGGACCGCAGGGACCCGTCCTTTTTGGGGACCGTGAACAGAACAAGTAGAACCCTTGACCCCGTTCCTGGGAAGGCACCAGGCAAATGACTCCAACAGGCGCAAACCCTAAGCTGACAGAGGGTTTTGAGACATCTGGGATCTGATGAATCTTGTAACCGGAGGACACCACCTCGCCAGACGCGTAGCCTCCAGATGTGAGCAAAGAGCCGAAGCCGTCCACTCCCCCCGGATGGGTGAGGGAGCCTCCTCCGAAAAGGCATGGCAGGCCAGCTGATCCATGCGCTGGTCCTCGCTGTCCCGCAGTGTAGTAGTGTCAGGGGAAGGCATGACTGAGGTGTTGGACAGCCCTAGCACGGGTGCGTCCACCTCAGGGGGACACGACCATCGCTTGACCAGGTCGGCAAGAAAGGGATACCTCCTATCCCACCCCTTGGGCACCGCGGGCAATCTACTAGGACGATCCCACTCCTTGAGCACCATATTAGTGAAATGGCTCTGCTCAGGGAACGTCAGGTGCTGTTTATCAGGGCGAAAGAGCTCACCTTGCTTCCTCTCAGCCACCTCAGGGGGGACAATGTGCAAGATTTCAAAAATGTGAGCTAACAGGCTATCAGTGTCCTCAGGGAACCATGAGTCCTCCCCAGACGCAGACCCAGGGTCACTGCCGTAACCCTCCTGCTGGTCCCCAGAGGAGTTAGAGTAATGAAAGAGTTCCCCCCTCCTCTAGGGGGTAAAGGCCATCAAAAGTATCAGGTCCCCCATCCTCCTCAGGAAAGAGGGATGTCATGGGAGCTAGGTGTCGCTTCTTGCCAGAGGCCTTACGTGGAACACGCAGTGCCAGATCAGACTGTGACCCCCCGCTAGTATCACCCTCACTGGGGGCTAAATGCAGGCGCGGGGGGGGGGTAGGCGATGCCGAAGGGGGCACAGAGATGGGAAGTGAAGCGGGCAGCCCCGCCTGAAGCGCAAGGATACCTTGGGCGCACGGCACGCACACCGTGACACAGTTACTCATAGGGGATACCCCACACATGGAACACAGCCAGGATTGCCCCGAAGGACCCCTAAGCACGCTATCCCCAGGAGCCTCCATATGGTGATTAAGAAAGGCGCAATAGGCCAGCACAGGGTAAAGGCTAACAAGAGCCACCCAGGATGCCCCCCCAAAAGATGCCCCCAGAAGCCAGTAAGGTAAGATGAGGGATGGTAAGGGGCAGGACCGTGAGAAACCACAACCCACAGTTGTCCCGCCTGAAAGACATAAATAAAGACACATAAGTATCCCGCAGCACATGCCCCAAGGAGACCAAAAAAAAAACCCGGAAGGGGACTCACGGACCAAGTAGGGCAAGGGCACCAACCGCCAAACCACAGGAGGAAGCGACAGCAGACAAGGATCACCGCCGCAGCTCCGGGATGAGAAGGGCCGCAGACACGCAGCAGAAGCAAAATGGCGCCGGCAGAGGAACCTTGATGGGCCGCGGGAGGACGACGCAATACGCAACATCCACCGGCCCCGCCCTCGCCGACGAGTGCGAAAACGGCGCTCACGTGACCTCGCCGGCGTCATCACAGTACAAAAAAAAACCTCACAAATATAGCGCCGCCCGCCGCGGAGCGTAGTACAAAGCGGCAAGGCGCCGAAAAACAGTTAAACACAGTAAAAATACAATTCTGTGTTTACTCACCTGTAGAATTGATATTATGAGTATACAGTACGTCCTGCTCCACATATAATACTTACTATCGGATATTACTCCGCCAGATGGCGCTAGACTGCAGAGACATCGAAAATAGGCTCCTCCCGGCCCCTCAAATACCCAGGGACCTCCCACAAATCCCCAGTATTGAAAAGCAGTTAACGAGAAGCCGGGAGAATTAAACAACCCAAACTATTAACTATAACCATGATAACAATCACCATACAGGGGATCCAAGATAATGCAAAACCAAGGGTGGGGGTGGAGCAGCATGTACTGTATACTCATAATATCAATTCTACAGGTGAGTAATCACAGAATTGTATTATTCTTAGTATACAGTACGTCCTGCTCCACATATAATATTTACTATTGGGGCATCCAATAGCAGTGTCCATAAAGTAGGGTGAGATCCCCAAGAAAAAGTAACAGCAGACAGTTTAAACCACTGCCACCTGCAGAACCTTTCGGCCAAAAGCTGAGGCCCTAACATCAACCTTGTAAAACTTTGAAACGGTATCAAAAGAAGACCAAGTAGCGGCCTTGCAAACTTGTTCAACAGAAGCCTGGTGCTGAAAAGCTCAAGAGGCACCAATAGCACGAGTGGAATGAGCAGTAAGGCGGAAGGGAGGATTCTTCCCCTTAGCAGAGTAGGCCTGAATCACAGCCTGACTGATCCATTTGCTGATAGTAGACTTGGCAGGAGCCAAACGCTTCCTAGGACCAGAAGGGACCACAAAAAGAGCATCAGTTTTTCTGAAAGGTGCAGTAGCCACCAGATAGTACTTCAGACACCTAACCACATCCAAAGAATGCAAGACCCGCTCCTTAGCATTACTAGGATTAGGGCACAAGGAAGGAAGAACAATGTCTTGATTCAGATGAAAAGCAGACACTACCTTAGGCAGAAAATCTGGTTTGAAACGAAACCCCACATTGTCCTGGTGTCTCTCATAGTAGAAGGGCTGAATGGAAAGCGCCGCCAACTCAGATACACGCCTAACAGAAGTGATAGCCACCAGAAAGACAGCCTTGATCGTAAGAATGGCCAGAGAAGCATCCTGCATAGGTTCAAAAGGAGCACCCTGCAAGGCAGACAAAACCAAGTTCAAATCCCAAACAGGCACCATAGGCTTACGTGGGGGACGCACATGAGTGACCCCCTGGAAAAAGGTCCTAATCAGAGAGTGCTGAGCAAAGGACTTCTGGAAGAAAACAGCCAGGGCAGAGAACTGCCCCTTCAGAGTACTTAGTTGGAGCCCCATGTCCAACCCATGCTGAAAGAACTCCACCCTGGGAATAGAGAACACACGACAGGGAAGAGACTTAGACTCACACCAGTCAATGTAGGCACGCCAAACCCTGTAATAAATGGAAGAAGAAGACTTCTTCCTAGCCTTTATCAAAATATCCACAACCGAGGAAGACAGCCCCTTCTCCATCAAGATGGAGGTTTCAGCAGCCAGGCCGTCTAAGCCAGAGTTTGTAAATTAGGATGGCGTAGACAGCCCTGAGCGAGCAGATCTGGCACCAAGGGCAGAGTGTACTGATCTACTGCCAGCTGCACCTCGTCTGCGAACCACACTCTTCTTGGCCACCTGGGGGCCACCAGAATTGCTGGCACCCCTTCCAGGGCAATCTTGGGCAGAACCCTGCCCAGCAGGGGGAATGGAGAGAAGACATACAGAAACTGAAAGTCCTGCCATGACATTGCCAGGGCATCCGTGGTCAAGGCCAGAGGATCCTGGGACAGGGAGACAAAGGCTGGAAGCTTGTGATTGTGATGGGACGCAAACAGATCCACATCTGGTTGGCCCCAACGGTGACACAGGGATTGGAACACCCTGCTGCATAGGGACCATTCTCCCTGGCGAGAGGTCCCCCTGCTCAGAGAGTCCGCCAGGCGATTTTCCACCCCTGGGATATACACAGCTGATATGCAGGGGACATTGGCCTCCGCTCAAGTCAGGATCAGAGACGCTTCCTGGAGGGCCCCCTTGTTTCGGGTCTCTCCCTGATGATTGATGTAGGCAACTGCCGTCTGGTTGTCCGAGCGCACCTTAACAGGCAGGCCCCGAAGGTGAGTAGTCAAGTGAGCCAGCACTAACCTGATCGCCTGCAGTTCCAAGACATTGATAGGTTTGTGGGCCTCCTGAGGACCCCACCTCCCCTGGAACTGCAGGGACTTCCAGAAACCCCCCCAACCTGACAGACTGGCATCCGTGTTGACCGTCTCCCAGGGAGGGGTAAGAAAGGATCTTCCCCCCAACAGGTTCCTTGAGTCCATCCACCACAAGAGGGACCTCCTGATCCGAGGGAGAGCACACAGACCCCAGGGACGCTGGGTCCTTGTCCCATACTGACAATAGGTGAAGTTGCAGAGGCCTCGTGTGGAACTGAACATAAGGGACCGATTCAAAGCATATCACCATCAGGCCCACCAGCTGCATCCCCTGCCTGATGGAGGGGTGAGGACAAGATAGGAGGAACTGAGCCTGTGCAATCAGACTGTCCACCTTCTGTTGAGGAAGGAAAATCCTTGCCTGAACTGTATCCAGATTCATTCCTAGGAATGGAGTTACCAAGGAAGGGGACAGTGAGGACTTGGGGTGGTTGATCACCCAACCAAATGACTCCAGAGTGGACACCACCAGCTGAGTATCCAACTCTGCGTGATGTAGAGATTGGGAAGTGATGAGAATGTCGTCCAGATAGAGAAGCAAGCGGACGCCCTGATACCTGAGCAGAGACATCACGCCAGCCAGCACCTTGGTGAACACCCTGGGAGCTGAAGTGAGACCAAAGGGCAATGCCAAAAACTGGTAGTGTTGATCCATCAGAGCAAACATGAGGAACCTTTGATGACCTGGGAATACAGGAATATGAAGGTAAGCATCCTTGATGTCCACAGAAGTCATGAAGTCCCCTTGGCGCAGGGAACTGATGGCAGAGCGCAGAGTTTCCATGCGAAAGCGCCTGCCCCTGACAAATTTGTTGAGGATCTTCCAAGTCCAGGATGGGCCTGACTGAACCATCTTTTTTGGGGACTGTGAATAGTTTGGAATAAAAGCCCTTGCCTCTTTCTCCTAAGGGGACCTGGCAGATGACCCCCAGCTCCAGGAGGCCTTGCACTGCTTGCACTAGCTCCTGAGCTGACACAGGGTCCTGAGGAATCCAGGATCTGATGAATCTTGGAGGGGGGCAGGCAGCAAACTCTATCTTGTAACCGGAGGACACTACCTCCTGAATCCACCGGTCTGAGACATGAAGCCTCCAGACGTGAGCAAAGTGCTGCAGCCGTCCCCCCACCCAGATGGGTGAGAGTGCCCCATCATGCCTGAGGGGGCTTGGGGGATGATTTTGCTTTGGGACCCCAGGAGGGGCCAGGACGTCCACAGCCTCTGCCCCTACCCCAGAAATCTCCCCGGGACCCAGGAAAGGAAACCCCCCTCCCCTGTCTGGCACCACAGTAGGGGGAGGAGAAGGAACCCTGACCCCGAAAGGGCAGAGATTGCCGCCTGCGCTGGAGTAACCTGCCTCCCTTAGCAAAAAAGTCCAGGCGGTCCCCAAACAGGCGCAGTCCTTTGAAGGGAAAACCAGTGAGGGCCTTCTTGGCAGCGTTGTCAGCAGCCCATTGGCGCAGCCCAACGAGCGGCATATAGCCACCACAAGGGCAGATGTTCTGGCACACATTCTGATGGTGTCATCCATGGCAGAGAGGACAAAATTTACAAAAACATCACAACTGGAGAGTGCATTGAACATCTCACAAGGCAAATCATCAGGGGCACTATCAAGTATATTTCTGATAAGGGTTCTAGTGGCCACAGCAGTAATAGCAGAGGCACAGACCGGGCGCAGCGCCGTCCCCGCACATGCAAAGGCATGGGATGCCAGCTGGTCAATGCGCCGGTCCTCAGCATCCCGCAGGGTAGTAGTGTCAGGGGAATGCATGACAGAGGTGTTAGATAGCCCTAGGACTGGGGCATCCACCTCGGGAGGGGATGACCAACACTTTACCACATCAGCAGGAAAGGGATACTTCCTATCCCAACTTTTAGGAACCCCGGGAAGTTTACTGGGGCGCTCCCATTCTTGGAGCAAAAGGTTATGGAAATGAGCCTGCTCAGGAAATTCCTAACGTGATTTTGCTGTATGGAAAAGCTCCCCCCTTTGCCTGGGAGCCGCAACAGGGTGAGAAATGGACAGGACCTCAAAAATCTGGGTCAGCAGTCTGTCAGTGTCATCTGGTGCCCAGGGGTCAGAGCCAGAATCCTCATGACCCCTTGGCCTCTCATCAGATGAGCCTGAGTCAGAAAAAAGATCCCCTTCATCAGACGGGGTATAGCCACAAAGATCAGCACAGGGTACACAGACCCGCGCCCCGTCAGCATGAGGCTGCCCACACGCTACACACAGCCGGGCTTGTCCCGAAGGAACCCCGGTAGCATTATCCTGGGATTCCTCCATATGGTGATTATAGCGGCACTATAGGCCGATAGGGATTAACGCTATACAGCAACCCCGGATGCCCCAATAACCCGCTAGGGAAGTGGGAGTATTACACAAGGCCTAACAAGTTAATAACTAATAGAGGGCCGGGAGAAGCCAAAGGTTCGCCCAGCCTGAAAGACATAAGAGGAGGAGACCGTAAGCACACAGTAAGAAAAAGTAGAAAATAAAGCCGCCCGCGAGGGCACTTACGGACCGCAGTAAGTAGAGGTCCATCGCGCATGGGCCAACCAAGCAGGTTAAAGATGGCGTCGGTACACCTCGAGGGGCGGGCCAGTATCAACGATGACGCAGAGCGCACCATAGACGGCCCCCCCCCCCGAAGAGTGCGAAGCCAGGACGTGGCAAGCAGCCAATGACGGCGCACCAGCGCCTGAGGTAACGCCGCCGCCAAGCGCGGAACATTGTGAAATAAAAGGCGCGCGGCGGCGGCAGCGGCAATTTTGAAAACAGTGAAGGAAGGCAACCCAGCGCGGCGGCTGACACAAGGCAGAAAGAATAAAGTATAAGGTGTAAAACACAGAATGCAAAACATACATATTTACACACACACACCCCTCTTTTCCCCCGAAGGCTACAAGGAGAATGAGGGAGGACAGCGGCAACTTAAATAGGGCCCACCGATAGGCAGGGGCAATAGTGCGGGAGGGGCATCCCATAGAGGCTCACCATAAGCCTGAACCGCCTACCCTTTGGTGGGGGATTGCGGTAGAGCAGCGCTCCTAAGCACCTAACAGGGGTGCTGCCTACCCTCACCCGACCAGCGCAGCCACAGGCTAATAGCCCCGCTCACCTGCGAGTAGAGAGCCATTTCTTGTCCTTCGCAGTCCAGACTGCAGAGAAATTCTGGGGATTTGTGGGAGGTCCCTGAGTATTTGAGGGGCTGGGAGGAGCCTATTTTCGATGTCTCTGCAGTCCAGCGTCATCTGGCGGAGTAATACCCGATAGTAAGTATTATATATGGAGCAGGACGTACTGTATACTAAGAATAAACAGATTGAAAACACAGCAAAAACACCCTCGCCGCTACCACCCCCCCTCCCCCGAGCACACGACGGGGAGGGAGAGAGGAAAGCGAGCGAGCAGCGGCAAGAGCCCAGGCCAGGGATGGGGGGGGGGACCCCAAAACGCCAGAACAAGTAAACAGTCCCCAAAAACACTCACCACCTCAGAAGCTAGGACAGGAACTCTGCATCTCTAACAGGCTTACCATAAAGGCTATGGCCGGCTACCCTTTGTGGTACAGGGTCTGCGGCCTGGAGCAGGGCTCCTTGAGCACTTGACCCTAGTGCTCCTCTACCCTCACCCGATCCGTCAGCCGAGGCTGGGAGGCACAGAGGGTCCAGAAATGGGTGGAAATAGCCATGCAGGGCCGCAGGCTTGGTTACCTCGCTCACCTGCGCAATATAGAGAGCCATCTTCTATCTTCGCAGAATCACTGCAGAGAAAAAACTGGATAAGTCTATGGTGATTCCGTTTTTATATGATACCGGGAGGAGCCACAACTCTTCTGCAGTGCACTGCGCCACCTTGTGGCGGAATAACCCAGATGTAATGACTTTGTGAAGCAGGCCGTGCCATGCAATGGGAAAATGTTAATTTCTAATACTTTCTAATACTTACTTGGTTTAAAACCCTTTGTTGGCAATGACTGGCTGAAGTCATGAGCTTATGGACATCACCAGACGCTGTGATAGGTTTTCAGTTGCTTTTTGATTGTGGGCCTGTCTGAAGTTTAGTCTTTAAAGTGGACCAACACCCAGCCGATCAGATCCCTCCCCGCGGGGCATCCGAAATCGGGATGCCCCGCTGTGTGAAACCCCCCAGGACGCCCCATTCACCTTACTCCCGTTCCAATGGCGCATGCGCATCTCGCACTTCTCTCTAGCAGGGCACGCTCCCTCGCTGGCCATCTGTGAATGGGCAGCGCGGGCGCGCTCCCTGTTAGAGGGAAGCGCGAGATGCGGCTGCCAGCGTGCTTGGAGCTGCTGTGGTTGGCCGTCCCTTGTACATGCATACCACAGCGGCACTGAGCGCGCTGATTGGACGAGGCCCGCGCATGCGCTGTAGGAGCAGGGTGAGGTGAGTTTTTTCTGCCATGCAGGGGCATGCCCCGCGGAAGTGGACCAAAACCCAGGATAGTGAAAACCCTGGGTGTTGGTCCATTTTAACAAGTGGCTCAATTTGGGGCGAGATCAGGTGACTGACTTGGCCAATTAAGAATATTCCACTTCCTTGCTTTAAGAAACTCCTGGCTTTGGCTTTATGTTTTGGGTTATTGTCTATCTACATTGTGAAATCCTGACCAATCAGTTTGGCTGCATTTTAGCACACAATACCTCAGTATTCTGTCCTGTGTCACATGAAACACTAGTGACAGCCATGCATGCCCAAGCCATAACACTTCCCCCATAGAGGAAGTGTTGCTCAAAGTGGACCAAAACCCACACCCCAATCTTATACATTTCAGGGCCGCTAGATTCCCTAACTTGGGCATCCAGAATCGGGATGCCCCGCTGTGTGAAACCCCCCAGGTAGCCCCGAAACTCACCTTCTTACTTGGTCCAACGGAGCATGCATGAGCATTGGATCCGCTCCCGCCACTTTGTCTAAGAGCTTGTCTAAGGTGAGCGGATCCAAGTGCTGCACGTGCGCAGAAGGACCAGGGAATCTGGGGGGGGGGTTCCACACAGTGGGGCATCCCTGATCGGGGTGTCCCAGGGGGAAGGACCAAAACCCAGAATAGTCAAAATCCGGGGTTATGGTCCACTTTAATGTACTTACTATACCATACTAAAACCTTGTTGAGCTCCTAAAAAGTGTATTTAATCAATGAAAAAAAAAAAGATCCTTTCGAGGCATTGGAAGTCACACCCACCATGTAAAAATTTCAGCTGGTGTGACTTCCCATGGCTTATTGCACCTCTCTTTTGTCATGTGTTCAATTTCCCTATTATTTATCATTATTACACATATATAACTAAATTTATTCTATGGGGTTTATATTGCATGTGTGGATTGGATGTGTTGTTACCAGCAACTAGTGAGATTTTCATGTCAATAGCACCTTTAGAAAAATATTTATTTAGAAAACTGGTGACGTGTTCAATACTTAGTTCACCCCCTGTATATATAATTAGCTATCCCCTTAGTCATATGTTCTTTAGTAAGGAGAAGGAGGATACATACCCGCCACCTCTGTTTATGCATACCCCCCCCCCCCCCCGTTTGGACCATCAAGCCTCAGGTTGATAAAGACCCGAATGTTATATATGACTTTATATTTGTGAATTATATTTATATTTATATTTGTAAATTAGTGGCCACATATTTACCTGATTAGGTCCTATTTGTGCCCTGGGCCAGGATACACCAAAAAGTGCTTTCATAGCCCCCAAACATGCAGTGATGCTTTCCATAGGTGCATCCACAGGGGGGCAGCAGAGGAATTCCACACAAATCCCTAAAAAAAACAACAAATATTCAGCTTGCATCAACTATAATTCTAAAACATACATCCTAGCTACTACAAATGGAATCCTTTTCAGCAAATCTTGGGGGGGGGGATGAGTTCCACAAACCAGTGTGCAGCTTAGAAGATGGGTCACTATAGTTAAATCAGACCTCCAGTCCAAAAAACGTTTAGTAAAAATTGCTTCCCTTTTTATGATCAGTGGCATAAGCAGTATAACCCTGTGCGTATGTTTTGGAATAGCATAGAGATTCCCTTTTGAATTACATGGGGGCGGCCATCTTGCCTCACACCTGGTAGTCCTGCTTATACATGAGAACTAGGGGATGCTGTGCCAGCAGCAATTCACACCAGAGAGATATACGCCTCAGAAACAAGGAGAGGCTTGTTTGTCATTTCACACATACAACAGCTAATGTAGCAAAAGACATCTGTGTGAGGAAAAATACAATTCTGTGAAATACTCACCTGTAGAATTGATATTATAAGTACGTCCTGCTCCAAATGTAATACTTACACTAGGGTTATCCTCCGCCAGATGGCGCTGCACTGCAGAGACATGCAAAACAGGCCCGGGGACCTCCCACAAATCCCCAGCATTGAAAAGCAGTGAACGAGAAGCCGGGAGAATTTAACCACCCTAACTGGTAACTATAACAATGATAACAATCACCATACAGGGGATCCAGAATAATGCAAAACCAAGGGTGGGGTGGAGCAGGACATACTGTATACTTATAATATCAGTTCTACTGGTGAGTATTTCACAGAATTGTATTATTCTTAGTATACAGGACGTCCTGCTCCAAATGTAATACTTACACTAGGGACATCCAATAGCAGTGTCCAAACAGTAGGGTGGGATCCCCAACAAAAAGGTAACAGCAGACAGTTTAAACCACTGTCGCCTGCAAAACCTTGCGGCCAAAGACAGCATCAGCTGAGGCCCTAACATCAACCTTGTAAAACTTTGAAAAGGTATGAACAGAAGACCAAGTAGCGGCCTTGCAAACTTGTTCAACAGAAGCCTGGTGCTGGAAGGCCCAAGAGGCACCAATAGCACGAGTAGAATGAGCAGTAAGGTGAAATGGAGGAATCTTCCCCTTAGAAGAATAGGCCTGAATCACGGCCTGACGGATCCATTTGCTAATAGTAGACTTGGCAGGAGCCAAACCCTTCCTGGGCCCAGAAGGGACCACAAAAAGAGCATCAGTTTTCCTGAAGGATGCAGTGACTACCAGGTAATACTTCACCTGACCACATCCAAGGAATGCAAAACCCTCTCCTTAGCATTGCTAGGATTAGGGCACAATGAAGGAAGAACAATATCTTGATTCAAATGAAAAGCAGACACCACCTTAGGCAGAAAGTCTGGCTTAAAGAGGAACACCACCTTGTCCTGGTGTCTCTCATAGTAGGGGGGCTGAATAGACAGAGCCGCCAACTCAGACACACGCCTGACCTAAGTAATGGCCACCAGAAAGACAACCTTGAGGGTAAGTACAGCCAGAGCAGCATCCTGTATAGGTTCAAAGGGAGCACCCTGCAAGGCAGACAAAACAAAGTTCAAATCCCAAACAGGGACCATAGGTTTACGTGGGGGACGCACATGAGTAACCCTCTGGAAAAAGGTCTTAATCAAAGAATGCTGAGCAAAAGACTTCTGAAAGAAAACAGACAGGGCAGAAACCTGACCCTTTAGAGTACTGAGTTGGAGTCCCGAATCCAACCCATGCTGTAAGAACTCCAGAACCCTGGGGACTGAAAACACCCGACAGGGAAGAGACCTAGACTCACACCAGTCAATGTAGGTACGCCATACCCTGTAATAGATGGAAGAAGAAGTTTTCTTCCTAGCCTTCTCCATGGTATCAACCACCGAGGCGGACAAGCCTTTCTCCATCAAGATGGAGGTTTCAGCAGCCAGGCCTTCAAAGCCAGAGTTTGTAAATTGGGATGGCGTAACGGGCCCTGAGTGAGCAGATCTGGCACCCCTGGCAGAACGTACTGGTCTACTGCCATCTGCACCACGTCTGCGAACCACACTCTTCTTGGCCACCTGGGGGCCACCAGAATCGCCGGCACCCCTTCCAGAGCAATCTTGCGCAGAACCCTGCCCAGCAGGGGGAATGGAGGAAAGACATACAGGAGCCGAAATTCCTGCCATGCCATGGACAGAGCATCCGTGGTCAAGGCCAGAGGATCCTGAGACAGGGAGACAAAGGCCGGGAGCTTGTGATGGGATGCAAACAGATCCACATCTGGTAGACCCCAACGGTGACACAGGGAGTGGAATACCCTGTTGCAGACGGACCACTCTCCCCGACGAGAGGTCCCCCTGCTCAGAGGAGCCGAAATTCCTGCCATGCCATGGACAGAGCATCCGTGGTCAAGGCCAGAGGATCCTGAGACAGGGAGACAAAGGCCGGGAGCTTGTGATGGGATGCAAACAGATCCACATCTGGTAGACCCCAACGGTGACACAGGGAGTGGAATACCCTGTTGCAGACGGACCACTCTCCCCGACGAGAGGTCCCCCTGCTCAGAGAGTCTGCCAGTAGATTCTCTACCCCCGGGATGTACACAGCCGAAATGCATTGAACATTGGCCTCCGCCCATGTCAGAATCCGCGACACCTCCTGGAGGGCCCCCCTGCTCCGGGTCCCTCCCTGATGGTTGATGTAGGCAACCGCCGTCCTGTTGTCTGAGCGCACCTGCACAGACAGACCCCGCAGGTGATTGATCAACTGATCCAGTACCAACCTGATCGCCCGTAGTTCCATAATGTTGATAGGTATGTGGGCCTCCTGAGGGCCCACCTCCCCTGGAACCGCAAGGACTTCCAGAATCCCCCCCATCCTGACAGACTGGCATCCGTGGTGACCATCTCCCAGGAGGGGGCCAGAAAGGATCTGCCCCCCAGCAAGTTCCTGGAGTCCAGCCACCACGAAAGGGACCGCCTGACCAGGGGGGAGCACACAGATCCCGTCCAGGGACGTTGGGTCCTTGTCCCAAACTGACAGAAGGTGAAGTTGTAGAGGCCTCAAATGGAACTGAGCAAAAGGCACCGCCTCGAAGCACGCCACCATCAGGCCCACCAACTGCATTCCCTGCCTGAGGGAGGGATGGTGACACGACAGCAGGATCCTCACCTGCGCAATTAGAGCTTCCACCTTCTGTTGAGGAAGGAATATCCTTGACTGAACCGTATCCAGAATCATTCCCAGGAACGGGGTCACCGAGGAAGGGGACAGAGAGGACTTGGGGTGATTGATCACCCAGCTGAAGGACTCCAGGGTGGACACCACCAGCTGAGTGTCCAACTCTGCCTGCCGTAGAGACTGAGAGGTGATGAGTATGTCGTCCAGGTAGGGCAGCACGCGGATGCCCCTCGACCTGATCAGAGACATCACCCCAGCCAACACCTTGGTGAACACTCTGGGAGCTGAAGTGAGACCAAATGGCAAGGCCACAAATTGGTAATGTTGATCTTCCAACGCGAATCTGAGGAACCTTTGGTGTCCTGAACACACAGGCATGTGAAGGTAAGCGTCTTTGATGTCCACAGACGTCATGAAGTCCCCTGGGCGCAGGGAGCTGATGGCCGAGCGCAGAGTTTCCATGCGAAAACGCCTGTTCTTGACAAATTTGTTGAAGATCTTTGGATCCAGAATGGGCCTGACTGACCCATCTTTTTTGGGAACTGTGAAGAGGTTGGAATAGAACCCCTTGCCTCTTTCTCTTAAAGGGACCCTGCAAATCACCCCCAGACCCAGAAGGCCTTGCACGGCCTGCGCCAATACCTGAGCTGAGACAGGGTTCTGGGGGATCCAGGACCTGATGAATCTTGGGGGGGGGCGAACAGCAAACTCTATCTTGTAACCGGAGGACACTACCTCCTGAATCCCCCGGTCTGAGACGTGATGCCTCCAGACGTGTGCAAAGTGCTGTAGCCGTCCCCCCACCCAGATGGGCGAGGGCGCCCCATCATGCCTGAGGGGGCTTGGGAGAGGATTTGGGCTTAGACCCCCAGGAGGAGCCAGGCCGTCGTCCTCTGCTCCTATTCCAGGAATCTGCACGAGCCCCCGCGAAGAACACCCCTTTTCCTTGTTTAGCCATACGGTAGGGTGGTGAAAAGGAACCCTGGCCCCGAAAGGGCCGAGACTGCCACCTGCGCTGGGGTAACTTACCTCCTTTAGCAAAAAGGTCTAGGCGGTCCCCAAACAGGCGTAGCCCCTTAAATGGAAGTCCAGCGAGGGCTTCTTTGCAGCATTGTCGGCAGCCCACTGGCGCAGCAAACCGAGCGGCGTATAGCCACCACCAAGGCAGAAGTTCTAGCACACATCCTAATAGCATCATCCAAGGCAGATAGGATAAAGTTTACAAACACATCACAGTTAGACAGTGCATTAAACACATCAGGTAGCAAATCATCAGGAGCACCATCAAGTACACTTCTGATCAGGGACCTGAGCGCCACAGATGTAATGGCCGAGGCGCAGACCGGGCGCAGCGCCGTCCCCACAAATGTAAAGTCATGGGACGCCAATTGGTCAATGGGCCGGTCCTCGGCATCCCGCAGAGTAGTAGAGTCAGGGAAGTGCATGACAGAGGTGTTAGACAGCCCTAGAATAGGGGCATCCACCTCGGGAGGGGATGACCAGCACTTGACCATATCAGCAGGAAAGGGATACTTTCTGTCCCAACTCTTAGGTACGCTGGGAAGTCTACTGGGACATTCCCACTCCTTAAGCACGAGATTATAGAAATGAGCTTGCTCAGGAAATTCCAAACGTTCCTTAGCAGTATGAAAAAGCTCACCCCTTTGCCTAGGAGCCGCAACGGGGGGGGGGGGGGGGGGAGATGGACAGAACCTCAAAAATCCGTACCAGCAGCCTGTCAGTATCATCCAGGGCCCAGGAGTCAGAGCCAGAATCGTCATGGCCCCTGGGTCTCTCAACAGATGACCCTGAATCGGAGAACAGCTCCCGTTTGTCCGAGGGGGTATAGTCACATAAATGCAAATACTCATCAGATTCCATAGGAAAAAGAGTGACATCAGGGGTTAAGTGACGCTTTTTAGCAGTGGCCTTACGCGCTAAAGTATTAGCAATCAATTTTTCAACACTGGCCAGTCTAGCAGACACATCAGGCTGAGAATCCCCGCTTGTATGCAAGTCAATGGGAGTGAGACTCAAGCTTGGGGGAGTAGGTGAATTGAGACGAGGTGCAGGCCCAGCCACAGGAGGGGCGGATTGCAACGTTAGCACCTGCTGTGCGCAAGGAACACAGACCCGTGCATTGTCACCGCTAATAGGTGAGACCCCACAAGCTACACACAGCCGGGCTTGTCCCGTAGGAACCCCGGTCACATTATCCTGAGATGCCTCCATATGGTGATTACTAGGCACAATATGCCAGTAGGGATTGACGCTATAAAGCAACCCTGGATGCCCCAGTAACCCACTAGGGAAGTGGGAGTAATTATACTAGGCCCAACTATCAATTACACCGGGCCGGGAGAAGCCAATGGATTCACCCGTCTGAAAGACACAATGAAAAGAAGGGGTGTCAGAACCATACACACTAAAAAATGAGTATAAAGCCGCCCGCGAGGGCACTTATGGACCGCGGTAAGTAGAACCGTCACACACGCACGCAAGACCAGACAAAATGGCGCAGAGAGTACCTCGAAGGGTGGGCCAGAGCGAGCCGTGACGCAGAGCACGCCAAGCCAGCCCCCCCCCCAAGAGCGCGAAGCCCGCAGACAAGCAGCCAATGAGAACGCAGAAGCGTCTGAGGTAACGCTGCCGCCTGGCGCGGAACATCCAAATGAAGGAAAAGACGCACGCGGCGGAGGCATTTGCAAATAGTAAAAAGACAAGTCAGCGCGGCGGCTGACACCACATATACTTGTCAAAAAACAGACAATACGCCGTATGCACGAATCACGATACACACTCACCCACACCCCCCCCCTTCTTTTCCCCCCGAAGGCTACAGGGAGAATGAGGGAGGATGGCGGCCCTCTGTACAGGACCCACCGCTACACGGGGCATGGGGGCAATAATGCGGGAGGGGCATCCCATAAGGCTCACCATCAGCCTATACCGCCTACCCTTTGGTGGGGGATTGCGGTGGAGCAGCGCTCCGTAAGCACACATGGTGCCGCCTACCTTCACCCGACCAGCGCAGCCCAGGCTGGGAGGCACATCACACGAGGAACGGGTGGAAATAGTCCAACAGGGCCGCAGGCTAATAGCCCCGCTCACCTGCGAGAGAGTGATAATTTCATGTCTTCGCAGTAAGCACTGCAGAGAAATCTGGGGATTTGTGGGAGGTCCCCGGGTATTTGAGGGGCCGGGAGGAGCCTGTTTTGCATGTCTCTGCAGTGCAGCGCCATCTGGCGGAGGATAACCCTAGTGTAAGTATTACATTTGGAGCAGGACGTACTGTATACTAAGAATATTGTTACAATGTATCTATGCCAGCTGATGCAAAAGCAGGGGATCCATTTCATTACAGCTGAAGGCTTGCTACTTCTAGCTAGAAATAAGAAATGATTGCACAGAGCTATGAAACAACTTTGACTGAGAAATTCATTTTTTCTGAATCAGCTCTTTAATGTGTGTGGCAAGATGGTCGCTGCCATGCATGTTTAAGAGTGCAGAATATTCCTGCTATGCCAAACATCTGCATGGTAGTAATCCCTCTCAATAAGATTATGTGACTGATTGCTACAGAGGAGCTTTAGGGGATACATTTTCTAAGAACTTTTGATTGGAGGTTCACTTTAAGTTAGTGCTTCTCTTCTTAGCACTCTGCACTCTGGCAGAGGAAGCTCATTTCCTGACAAGGAGTACCACCCAGAGATTACATCTTCAGGAATAATCCCAGAGACCCTTGGGGTCCATGCTGCAAATCAGAGACCAGGAAAAGAAGCAATGAAGTGCTAATGTCATAGGGGTAGACATTTTAGTTTTGTTTTGGTCATTTTAGGGTGAGCACTAAAATCCACTTTTTACTGGTTGGCCAGAAAGCATCCAGATATACATTGGATGTCCCAAATCAGTACCACTTAGGGTGGTCAAGAAGCAACACAAAAGCAAATAACAAAACATGACCCATGGAAACAAACTTAGCATCATCAATAGACGAGCCAACTAATGAGAAATGAGGATCACAGGAACAACTCAAAAGTGTAAGACAAGCCGCATTGCATACCTGGTATGCTAAGACCCAGACTGCCATTTTGGACCATAGCTTTGTAATACTTCACTATTAGTATGAACAAACAGAGCATAAGTATTCTTAAATTTCTCACATTGAGATTGTTTGACAGTTTTCCACAATTTTGGTTCTCAAGTCCTCAGACAGTCCTCTTCTCTTTCTGTTTTCCATGCTTAGTGTGACACACACAGACACACAATGCAAAGACTAATCTGCTTTATATGCTTTCAGGTGTGATTTTTATATTGCCCATGCCTGTTACTTGCCCCAGGTGAGTTTAAAGGAGCATCACATGCTTGAAACAATCTTACTTATCCACAATTTGCTTTTTTCCTCACTGTTTTGGTTTAGTTCCAATACACACAAAGGCAATAAACATGTGTATAGCAAAAAATACAATTCTGTGAGAATCTCACCTGTAGAATTGGTATTATATGCATACAGCACGTCCTGCTCCAGAACATATTCATAACGTATGGGTATACCTCCGCCTTCAGCGCCGTGCACTGCAGATCATGAAGAAAACAAGCTCCTCCCGGCCCTACATATACCGGAGGACCTCCCACAATCCCCAGCATTGAAAAGCAGTGAGAAGAGAAGCCAAGAGAAACAAACCACCCAGAATGTCTGGCAATAACACCAGGTGAGTACAATCACCATACAGGGGATCCAGAACAAGTGAAACCAGGGTGGGGTGGAGCAGGACGTGCTGTATGCATATAATACCAATTCTACAGGTGAGATTCTCACAGAATTGTATTATTCTAAGCATACAGCACGTCTTGCTCCAGAACATATTCATAACGTATGGGACATCCAATAGCAGTGTCCACACTAGGGTGGGATCCCCGTGAAAAGGCACAGCCAACAGTAAAGCGTTGTCACCCTTAACCATGCTATCAACAACGAGAGCAATGCTCTAACCTCAACCTTTGAACCTTGTAAAGGGAGAACTGAGCGCAAGCAGCGGACTAGCCAGCTTGATCACCAGAACATAGTGCTACAGGGCAAGCCAAGCACTAATAGTAAAAGAACGAAAAACAAAAGGGAGGAAGAATCTTCCCCTAAAAGAATAGGCCAAAGTAACTGCCTAACCATGCTACTACAAGAGGGGGTAGCCATGGTAACTCAAAACTTTTCCCAACGGGGAATACATGTCCAGGTCGCAGACGGAACCAGCAGAAGTGCTAACAACAATATTCAGCAGAGCCGAAAGAGTCCTACAGGTCCGGAAGGACGACCAACTGAATAGGACCAGGCCAGAGGGCCCTTAGCCCATGGAAGCAATCAATCCGGTACTTCAAGAAGGGGGCACAGGTAGAACCCAAGATGAGATCCCATCAGGGACAAGACAGTTCCGGCAGATCTCTAACCCCAGTAGAGGGGCACAGATCCCTTTCATCTCATAGTAATTTAGACCATAGCCCCGAGACCAGAGAATCCGTCCAAGGCAGAATGGACGAAATAACGTCTGAATCCAACTTAGTGTGAGGCGGGTACCCTCACCTCATGGTATAGAGCTATACCAAGGCATGTATATATAAGAAATATATATAATGACTAGGACCACCAATAGTGCCGTTCCTTATGGCACACCACTGACTGGAGTAATCTCCCCAAAAGAGCAACCTGATGGAAGGAACAGGTCAGACAAGGACCTGACTAAGACCCGTGGGAACCCTTGGTAGGGCTTCAGAATAAGTCCTCCCCCAAAAGGGGAACTAGGAATCCGCCAGGAATGCACCTGAGCAGACCCTGAAGAATGCAAACAAAAGATTGGATCAGGTCTCGTAATAGAAGAACAGATCAGGCCCCAACCATAGACCGAGTCAAGTAGTGAGCCCATACCAAACACTGCTTGTAGGACCCTAATCCCAGGAGCAGATATTGTCCCGCCAGGGAAGGAGCTTAGACCCAGCGAATAGCATAGGGACCACATAAGCTAACCCAGCGTGGCAGAAGGAAGAAAATAAAGAGGAAGACAAAGTCCAGAGCCTCCAAGGAACAAGACACCCCGAGATCTGTCATCTCCAGCAGGGTAAGCCCCAGATCCCGCCAACGCTAAAGTAGGTCTAAAGTAAAGGCACCATACTATGTTAAAAATAGTCCTGATGAGGGAACTTACCATCCAACTGTTCTCAGCAGAACTCCCTGAGAACCCACACCCCACTGGGCCACCCAGGCCCCTAGCATAAGGTGCTGCTTGCCATCAGGGACTAGCGCAAGCTCTCCCCGCGCCCGGTAGGGCAAGGGTATAATGTCTTTCAAGTAAACTATCCAGCCAGAACCACTAGCCCCAACCAGGGCAGACCAATCTGGCCAATAACAGGGGTAGACCCCTGTAATAGAGACGGGGTCCCACAGAACCCTGCCAGTGTGAGCCCAGAGGCACAACAGAGAACCTCCCATGGGAAGGACAAGGAATATCAAGTCCCCTAAGGAATCAGGGCTAGTCCCCAACTAGGGCCCACTACGTGCTCCTTATGACCAAAAATTCACCTAGGAAACCAGAACCTTCAAGGTCCCTTCCTAGGAACGCCCGGGGGATTCAGAAGAATAAGCCCCCTTCGTCATCCTGCCAGATTAGGTACCATGGTAACCAGCAGGGAAAAAGAAAAGGGTATGGAAAGCTCCCCCACGGTACTCTCGAGTAACCAGTAGAAGAATAACCGCCTCCACTAGGAGTAAGGTAAGCAGACCCAGACCCAGGGTGCAAACCCCTCATCCAGGGCTAATGGCTAAAGCACCTCAGAGCCCAAAGATCACCAAGACAAGTGGAGTCAAAGGACGAGCCGCCAATCAGCGCACCAGAAGCAATGCTGACTGGAGGAATAACTATACAGGACGGAGGACCAGAGGCCTCATACCGGTAAACTCCTTATAGCCAAGGAAAAAAAGGCACTGGGTGAAGCCTAATCCCGGTGCAACCAGGAACTAGAGGGTGGAGCAGAGTAGAGCCCCGGTTTTGTCAAGTTCCATCCCACAACCGCTTCGTGAAGGAACAGGAGGGCCTGATAGGTCCCCTGGCAGATGCCCCTTGGTGCCGTGTGAGACATCACACCCTTCCAGAGCCCAGTGCGTACAAGGGCGCAACAGGGGGCTTAGTTTAAGCTTCAACGGTGTCAGTGATCACCAATACCCAGCAGTAGAGGGCTCAATATCCAGAAGGCTCCTTGGAGTCTAGAAAGAAATCCGAACACGCCACCAGCGGCCAGAGGACCCCTGGAGCATGGGGCACAGACAGCCCTGTCAAGGGCGCCAGGCCGAAAGCTTATGGTACAGCTGCCACATCCCCCTAGGGGTTAGGCAGATAGACTCCCTCATCCTTGGAGGAAGAGAGGGGCAGACCCACTCAGGGGCCCCAGTTTCTATATGATAATGGCGTTCTGCAGGGAAGCCATACCTGACAGGCCCAGTTAAGCCTGCACCCATGCCCGAAGAAGGGCATGGAACCATAGTCCTCCTAACCGACTCAGGGAAGGACCACCCAGCAAACACCGTTCCATATCTGGAGGAACTATCCCCTAAGGCCACCAGAGCGAGGCAGGATGCCTCCTGATAGGAGTAAGGTGCTGTGGCCATCACCGCACCCTGGTGGGTGAGGGCGTCCCATCATGCATGAGGGTATTCAGGGAAGGAAAAGGGCATAGCCCGACCGGAGGGCCCCGGGCATTGAACGTCACTCCTGGGACAGGATACCGAACCAGACCCAGCAGGGAGCAACCCTGGTTCCTGCTTAACAGAATTATATGGAGGAGGAGGAGGGGTATCCCTGCTCCGCGGGGGGGCGCAACGGCCGCCTCTGACTGGGTGGACTGTCCTGTTTCTCAAATAAGTCCAGACGTGCCCCAAACAGGCGATGCCCTCTAAAGGGAAGCCCCGTCAAGATCCTTTTAGCGTTATCGTCTGTCCCCCACTGACGAAGCCAGAGCAGGCGACGTATAGCTACCACTTGGGCAGAAGTCCTCGCACACATTTTGATGGTGTCATCCAAGGCCAAAAGGATGAATTTAACAAAAATATCGCAGCTCGAGAGTGCGTAAAACACCTCCCAGGGTAAATCTTCAGGCTGATGCTCCAGTATCTTTCTTATAAGAGTCTTAGCGGCCACTGCCGTGATAGCCGCGGCACAGACAGGGCGCAGCGCCGTGCTAGCACAGGTAAAGGCGTGGGAAGCAAGCCTATCGATACGCCTGTCCTCGGCGTCCCACAGGGAGCTGTAAGCCGGAGATGTAAGGAAGGGGGGGTTGGGGAACCCAATAATCGGAGCGTCCACTAATGGGGACGAGGACCAAATATCTACCATCTCGGGGGGAAAAGGGAATTTCCAAGCCCAGTCCTCTGGGGTCTTTTGAAGAGCAGCGGGACATTCCCACCCTTTAAGTATAAGAGCATGGAAGTGAGCCTGCTCGAGAAATTCCAAGCGCGCAGGCGCAGTATGAAAGCGCCCCCCTCTCGGCCTGGAGACCGCACCGGGGGGCGAAACGGATAATACATTAAAAATCCTGAGTAACATCCCGCCAATATCAAGCTGGTCCCAGTCATCCTGACCAGCATCATCCTGACCCCTCGGTCTCTCGTCAGAGGAGCCTAGGTCAGAGAACAGGTCCCCTTCTTCCGACGTGGCGCTAACACGTGTAGAAAAGGACTCCTCAGAGCCCATAGCGCAGGCCGAAGCCGCGGGAGTACAAGGCCGTTGTCTATCTGGGCCGATCCGGCCAAACAAACCTTCCACAATCTGGGCCAGCGTGGGCCGCCTAGGAGAGGGATCTATTTGTAACTCGCCACTTGTACAAGACTCAACAGGACTGAGGTTTAGGGAAGGGGAAAGGGGTGAGAAGGAGCGAGGAACAACCGCAAGCGTCGCTCGCAATTCCAGCGTCTGTTCAGAACATGACGCGCAGACCCGTGCCCCGTCCGCCTCAGCATGGGGGAGACCGCACGATATACACAGCCGGTCCTGTCCCAAAGGGACCCCGGTAACACAATCCTGAGATGCCTCCATATGGTGATTGTTTAAATATAGGATGTCGATAGGGATTTATGCCGTAAGCAACCCTGGATGCCCCAACTACCCGCTGATCAATGTGGGAGATTTTGGGAAGGCCCGCTCCTTATACGTATGAGTATAGCAATGTATACGTATATAGACAATATATGGATAGGTATATATGTATATGAGGCCGGGAGAGGCCATCGGAAACTCAGCGTCTGAAAGACACAATGGGAAAGAGATGTCAGGAACATGCGCAGATGGGCAGACAATAATGAGAGGGATTCGCCCGCAAGGGCACTTACAGCTCAGGTGGAGGAGGAGACCGCCACGACGCATGCGCGTGAAGCTAAACAAAATGGCGCCCGGCGAAGCTCGAAGGGCGGGCTAAATACTCCGCTGTGACGCGAAGCGCGCCGAACTAAGGCCCCGCCCATTCTAAAGAGCGCGAAGCTCTGAAGTTAAAAATAAGGCATATGCAACCAGTAGGCCTAACGTACAATAGAGCGGACCAACAATAAGCGCGGGCACCGCGGCAACAACACCAAGTGGCAATGAAAGTAAAAAACACACAGTGGCAGACGAAATAAGGCGCAAGCGCGGCCCTTACATCTCTGAGTTAATAAAGGGCAGAGTAGAAGCCACAAGCGTGACACACCGATACACTGGGACCGCCACACGCGTACCCTCCCCCCCCTCTCTTTTCCCCCTAAGTGGACGGGGAAAAGAGGGAGAATGGCGACCCGATAATAGGGTCCAGCACTACTCGGGGTACGGGACAATAATGCGGGAGGGGCATCCCTTGGAGGCCTAAACCGCCTACCCTATGGTTGGGGAATTGCGGTGGAGTCTAGCTCCATAAGCACACCAGGTGCTGCTTTCCTTCACCCGACCCACGCAGCCCAGGCTGGGAGGCATAAATTCACAATGAGGACGGGTGGAAATAGTCCCGCAGGGCCTCGGACTGTCAAGCCCCGCTCGCCTGCGAGAGCGTGATACTTCATGTCTTCGCAGTTTCAGCACTGCAGAGAAATCTGGGGATTGTGGGAGGTCCTCCGGTATATGTAGGGCCGGGAGGAGCTTGTTTTCTTCATGATCTGCAGTGCACGGCGCTGAAGGCGGAGGTATACCCATACGTTATGAATATGTTCTGAAGCAGGACGTGCTGTATGCTTAGAATAATGTGTTACTGCAATCCTTTTCTGTGAGAAATACTTCATTTCCTTGAAAAATTTCAGGGGTGCCAACATTTACAACCATGACTGTATAGACAGTATAGAAAGATAATGTAGTGGATTGTGTCACTTCATCCAATACAGTTGATGTGGCCGGGCCCACTTCCATGCCACGTTGGCATGCACAAACATGCATCCCCTCGATGGAATCACCCACCCAAGCAGCTGCATGAGTGTATACCGTACCCTCAATCGTGTGGGTGGTGTCCAGGGGAAAAGCCAGCGGCACCCCCACACATTTCAGGTGTTTGTGAAAGTACGGATAATGGTAAAAGTAAACATATAAATATTGTTTATGCATAATTAATTACATAAATCTAGAAACAGGATTAGAACATTTGAATTAGGTATGAATAGCGACAATTGATAGTATTTATAGAGAAATGTTTATACGTTACCCCAGATGATCTATAATGTGTCCTATTTGCATTCAATATAACATTTCTAGTGGGGATCTAGGGGATAAGTTTTTATATATTCATTTTTATTTTATTATATAGTATGGTTTTTACAGGTATGGTTTTTTATGGTCTGTATGGACGGGCTGTTTTTATACTTGTATTTGGTATAGTTATTCTTCCATGTGTTTAATAAAATATTTTTTATGCTATTGGTAATTTTTGTGGCAATGCGTTTTACTTCTGGCAAAAATATTCTGCCATTTGAACCCTACGATGCAGTGAGTACCAACCTATGCTATGCTGTTATAATCACAGATAGGATGGCCAAGGCTTTGGAATGGGTTTATGGTAATATGTGTGACTTTACTATCCAAAAATATCCTCAAAAGTACAATTTCAGACAGAGGACCGTGACAGCACAGGAGAAAAGAAAAAGGCTCTAAGCCTCTTAGTCCTGGGTGCATGTTACCCTGAGACAAGAAAACTTAGTCCTTGATCGGTGGCCTACCATATTTGGAACTCCCTAACTGTACAACTGCTGGGTTCTGGAAGTAAGCTTGATGTTTTCCAGACATAGGTTTTGAGCTGAAACTCGGACAACACAAATAAGACAACCCTTGGAAGAGCCTCGAACCCATACCTAACCTGCATGGCCAGGGGGCCTCTAAGTCTGAGTTTACCAACCCGGTGCTAGTTGGCCCATGGAGGAGGGGTACATGTTTTTATTTTTTATTTTAGTAATATTGTATAAAAATAAAAAAATCATGTCTTTTATCAATGAAAACAGCATATTAACGAAGCAGCAATTCTCCCTAGCTTGGAGCAGAAGAGAAATGCCAGCACACAGAAACCAGATCTTGCAAAAAAGTACCTGCAAAACACACCCACTGAATCACACAAGTTTACACTTTTTGCAGGAATTTTCTCACAGCAAACAAAACTTTTTGCAAAAAACTAAAATTTCACTCCAGAAAAATTTGTGAGAGAAGCGAAGATGGTCGAGAACGTGTTTTTCTTGTCTAAAACAAGGAGAGAATGATTTCTCGACCCATGCTGAGTTGACCATTATAACTACAGATGCTCAACTGTATTCTACTCTTCAAAGAAGTTAATCAGGTTAGTCTGATAGCACCCATCCTTTCTGTGCTGGGTGTCAATTATAATATTGAACACAGTCACATAATGCTATCTGTAGTACACTCAAGCTCAAGCATTGTTTCTACAAAAGACATGAAGCTTACAGGTCCATAATTACCGGAGTAAGATAAGAGCACTTTTTAAAGGTGGCCACAAAATTTACCTTGCGCCAATCCCTTGGCACTTTACCACATTTTAGTGAAAACAATTGGGGATAGGAAAGCCCTAATATGCTTTAGAAACTTTTGGCTGAGGTCTGTCTGGTCCTGGAGCCTTGTTCACATAGATTATTTAGCCATTCTTGGATCATATCTACTTTGAGCTAGGTTAGATTTTTGTTTGGGGTATTACCAGCATGGCATCAGCTATGTTGCCCAAGATGACAGCACTGAAACTGGTGGAGAGGGGCCCTCAGGACTTTGTGGGATAGAGGCTGTGAGCAAGCAGGTAAATGCCTTTTGTGTTTATGGGCAGCCTGGGCTGACCTATTTAGGAGGTAATGCTGCAAATGTGCCTGCAACCAAATACAGCACCTAACGGCTGCAACCAGGACTCGGGACTTAGCCACATTTCCATGTGCAAAGAGAGAAAACCCCTATAAAAATACCATACAATGGGATGGGTATCCTGGTAGATATCGTAAGGTGACCAAATGCCTAATGGTTAGGCCAACTAGAAAGGGGACGAAGACTGGTTTAGCTGAGATGCCTATGGTGAAAGACTAGATGTATCTGATGTTCCAATGAACTAAGAAAAACATATTTTAACTTTCCTCGAGCCCTATGGCCAAAGCGAATGCACTCACAATAGTGGGTGGCATGCATGCCTGGGGGAGAGCATAATACATTCTGAAAGGGTTGCTGGGAAAATTATCTTAGTGGTCTTTTTCGGCAGTGACTTGTCTATCTGATTACATTGTTTGTTTTACCTACACAAGATAACAAAACCCATATGGCCTGAGTAAATCATTCAGATTTGAAAATCTTCAAACCAGTAAGTAAAAGCAAAACAAGCAAAGCAATAACTCCAGACATGCAGAGTGGGTCAGGCTTTCGATCAAACTAAAACTGAAGCTTGGAGTAGACCAGTAGCTGATTAAAAGTCTTATAAATGTTACTATAATGCATGCAAAATATAATGAAACAAAAAAAAATACTGATAGTATTATAATATACAAGTAAAAATTGTTTAAAAACCTAAACTATGCTAAAATATAAACAGATCACGTACCAAGAATCAGGTAAAATCTTTCAGAATTCAAATCTTCAGGTGATTTTGATGGTATCTTTGTACTTCGTTCTTGCCCCATAGTGGTTGGAGTGACTGGTCGAGAGAGTCTGCTGCCACTTTCATCCTGATCAGAATGGATAAATCCACAACTGCTAAGCCACAATGAGGTAGCATGCAGTATAGGAGCCCAGGAGCAAAGATAGTGTGGCCTAGCTGAATCACTAGTTTCAATGGTGTAGAAAGCACCTCCTGGAAAGTCAAAGCAAAGTCAAATTAATAACCTGAAGGGGTCAGCAGAGGTAACTTTGGTGGACTTGCCCATCAGACCTCAAATCAGGTTGTAACTGTTTAAGCCTACCCTGGGCATGAAGTTGACTGGTGCGATCTGCAGGTAAACTGAGTAGTGCATGATCTCGCAGGGCCGACAACCATAGCTTGCTTAAAGTGGAAACATCAGCTTGTACCAAGGAAGGAAGTTCACCACAGCTCTTCCCTCCAGACACATTTCTCTCCATTGCTGCAATATATACCTATGGAAAATATATACTGTTTAAATTGAAACACAAACTAAAACACAAAAGAAATATAGGTAGATCCAAATTTATAATATGAATTTCAATATATGTGGAGCCACCGATGACTGGCGATCTGCTTGAATGTAGCGGCACTCTATCTACTAATTATGTAGGAGCCAAAGGGATCATCTGCAGGGGAAAAGAGGTGAGCATAGAGGCTTTTTTAAAATTGCCTGGACAATTACATGTATGAGTGTGTTCTAATGTCCTCCACATGGAGTTTAGGTGGACTGTTTACTTTTGGACCTGGAACCTACATAACCTATTACACAGTCACTATAATGTAATTCTCTAAAAGAAATGTTGTAAAACCAAGGGCACATACTGCTGTGGAAATGTACACACCCATAGACAAACCTTTCCACATACATCACAACAAGCATCCTACTGTCTTTTCAGACTTTAGATAGGATTCACAAAAAATCCCAGGAGAGTCAATATAGAAAAAAATAACCCTTCAACTGGAACCTCGATGGATTTACACAGTGAAAGCAACAAAATATGCAGGACTAAATGGATGTTTTGGATTTGTATTTTTTCTGTAATCACATTGAATCCTATTGTATAATAATGATAACTTGTATACAAAACGCAATTATCCCACAGAACCATTACAAAATGACAACACATCAAAAGAAAAACTAATGTATCAAACATATAAACCAACATTGGTTCAGGTATCAATACTTTAAAGTTGTTCCAGTTCACCTTTTCAGCCTAAAATAGAGATACATTTGTTTTAATAGTTTATCTCTATACCCCAATTAAAGTCAATATGCATCACAAGCAAATATAGCGGATCATGAATGAATACAACTATATGCACAAGTAACTCACAAAAATTGAGTCCGCTAATATAGCCATTAACCTAACAGACCCCACAAAAATGGAGCCCCTCTTAATCATATAAGCAACAAAGTAATATAGTCAATATAAGCCAGAGTGGAGTTACACTTGAGGCTTCAAAAAACGACCACAATTGCAAACAGAAATGGTGACCATAACCAAGAACAAAGCCTCTTGAAACATACATTCTTATTCATTGGATTATTATACAATACAAATAACTAATCACATGCTGAACCAGTGCAAAAAAGTGCAATTCAGGTGATCCAGGAAGCACTATCTAGGAAATGAAACGCACTGTGACCTTCCCGGCACTGGAAGTGGTAATCAGATGGCGCGTCACCCGGGCAGGGTTAAACCCAGCAGTCAGCTGTACTGATGCGGCTGACAGTGGGAAGGTGAGCGTGTCCAGAAGCCACTGAACTTGTGAAATAAATTTAGCCATTCTTCTGGTGTAGAACTAGAAATAGATATTTTCATTTTTAAAATTGTCCTGGAACACTGTTTTTTTGCTGTCCTGCTCTGTATATGTCATGCAATCAGTCATTACATAGGTGTGGCAATGAATGGAGGAGGCGGAACTTTACAGCTAAAACAGGCGGTATTATATGGGATTAGAGTGAAGTAGTAAAAATTGGCAAATGGTAATTGGGGGAGCAATTCAGGGGATGCTAGTTAAAAATATGGGGTTCAGTCCGCTTTATTAGCGAAGCCCAGCTAGGCTAGCACTATTGTAAAAGCCTGCCTCCATTAATTCTAATAGAGGACAATGGATCCCAGGAATATTGGGTTTTGGCGGCTTTTAATGTGTCTCTTCCAGCGATCCAACACATGCAACATCATGTCCTACAGGTGTGTTATTCAATTACTTATCTATTTATCTATCAAGATAGCAATAATAAGTTATTTTACACTATATGACGTTGTATATTTTGTGTTCCAATAATTTCTAAGACTCTGGATTCAGAATAAATGGGTGTCAAAAAAGCCAATAGAAAGGGGCAAACATGTCCACCCAAACAGACTGAAATCCATATGAAGCCTAGTGGATATATAACAAAGAATAACCCATTTATGGACTATATTTATAGAATGTAACATACATCAGTCTTAACAGGACCCCTTTTAAACTTTGCTTAATAATATTAATAGGACCTAAAATTTCTATGCAAGGTTTTGGAATGCATGTTCATTCTGGGTGACTAGTCAGTCTCCCACAATTGTTTGTTGGACATACAACAACCCATAAAATAGTACATGTGCTGGTAATCTCTTGGCAATGGTGCTCTGTGCAGCTACCCTCTATCCCAGAGTGGTACGTAGATTTAGGAAAACTAACGAAAATGGAAGAACTGATGGCGAAAGTACGGGACACCAACAACAAATTTTTGACCTGGTGGGTGTAAAGGGAGTCAGTCACCAGTGGGCTGCAGTGCTCTTGTGTCCTAAGTGTTGGTTACCACATGTAGGCAGAACATTTAATGTTCACATAACTCCTCCCAGTGTGTATGTCCCCATTTCCTCAATGTCAAATTCCCCTCTTCCACTTCCCTTTCGTGTCTAATATAGTTGGTTAACATTTCCAAACCTGAATAGGTATAATGAGATCTATTGACCAGTGGCGTTGCTAGGGCTGGTGTCACCCGGGGCGGTAGGAAATGGTGTCACCCCCCCCCCCCCCAAAGAAAAAAAATTTTTGTATGTTGAAAGAACTCAATGGCAGAGAAAAGGAGCACACCGATTACAGACAGCTGGAGGAGAAAAGGGGCGGGCCAGACAGGCAGCAACCAATAGGAGTCGGGGCAGGGCCAGACATCGCACCTGAACAAAAGCGGGGCGCGCGCCTATTATAATCAATGTATGATAGCAGAGGCGCTTATGCGTTGTGCAGTACCTCACTAGCACACATACATCGGCCTGCACGCTCCCTTTATGTCCATTAAAAACACCCATCTCCCACCAGGTAACGCGCCCACCATGCAACACCACCACACACGCCACTGAGCAGTTACAGCTATAAATCCCCGAATAAACAGGAACAGCGTGCGCTCACCCCAGCAACACCACACACGCCCTCACCTGTTTCTGGCGACGAATACCGCGCGCGCTCTCAGCAACAGCGAACAAAAGCTCCCACCTCGTCCACGTGACCTGCTGTGCGCGCACACCATTGGTCCACAGATTCTGGACAGGCACCAGCAGCCGCTCCGCCTCCTGCCAAATGGCGCTCGAGCGCTGTGGGAGAGATGCGTAGGTGTCGCCGTGAGGGCATAGCATCCCCACAACTGACTGCTCTGTGCCACAGGCTGGCAATAATTGAGGTGACATAATGCTATAGTGCGGTGTCACCAGGGCCGTATTTAGGGTTCATGCTGCCCTAGGCACTATTTGTGCATCTGCCATCCCCCCCCCACCAAGTGGGAGTGTGGAGTGAGTGTAACACCCCGTAGAGGAGTAAATGCGAGATGCAGCGAGAAAGTCAGCTAAGGTGGTGGAAACAAGGTCTGCAGGGATTAGCAGTGATTGAATGGAGTTAGTTCATCAGAGGTGATCTCCCATCAAAGGTGGTAGATCTGGAAAGTGAGCAAATAAGTTGTACTTGCGCACTCTGCATGGCATAAGCCTGAATCACCTGACATGCCTATGAAATATATTGCTGCAATAATCCCCTAGGGCAAGAGGTAGACAACATTCACACCATGCCCAGCACCCCAATATTGTTGCAATAATCCCCTAGGGCAAGAGGTTGACAACATTCACACCATGCCCAGCACCCCAACATGCCTCGTGGCTGTACTTCTCAACATGTGTAAAGCAGCAGACCAAGATATTCAAAAAGGGATGCCCCCAGCCATACATTCAGAGACCACACTGTCCACTTTACCACCAGTGGGGACACCTAGCCCTTTTGCCGGGGCTTTCATCAGACCTTGGTGCCCCTCTCAGCCATTCCACTAACCTCATGTGGATAAGTCCGCCATTCCATCTATCTCTCTCATAGCCCAAGTATAGGTATTAAAGCCCAACTCCAATAATTTGACAGATTTTAATAAATGCCTGAATTATCATTCTTTTCATGGGAGATGAGAGGCCAAAGCAGATGGACTACTAAAGGGGAATCGTCCTATCTACAGAGCCATTGTTCTGAGCTGTTAAAGTGGACCAACACCCAGGGGGGTTCCTCCCCGCGGGACATCCCGATTTTGGATGCCCCGCGGGGAGGAACCCCCCAGGAGGCCCACAATCCTTACCTTACCGGCGATCCAACGGCGCATGCGCGAGACGCGGCCGCGTCTCTCGCTTCCCTCTAGCAGGGCGCGCTCCTGCGCCGGCCATTTTGTGAATTTTGTTAGAGGGAAGCGAGAGACGCAGCCAATGACAGCGCTCTGGTATGCGCGTCCAAGCGGCTTTGGACGCGCATACCAGAGCGGCTCTGAGCGCTGTCATTGGCCGGACAAGGTCACGTGGGAGCGGGGAGAGGTGAGTTTTTGCGGTGATCGGGGGGGTTTCACACAGCGGGGCACCCCCGATCGGGGTGCCCCACCTAAGTGGACCAACACCCAGGATAGTCAAAATCCTGGGTGTTGGTCCACTTTAATAGTGGAAAACAATAGCAGTGCCCTTCAATACCATGTGTGAGGAGTTCAACTAAAATTCCCTCTAGAGTCAAGTTAAAGTGGGGCACTCCCTTGAGTCTATAAGATTTATTTTTTTGTTTACCTCGTTATGTAGCATCCCAAATGGAGATGTCCCAGTGTGTGAAACCCTCTGGATTGCCCAATCTACTCACCTCTTCCAACAGCACACGCAGCATCTCTGTGCCACAGCTGCATCCCCAGCATACCTGTAGCTAGGTGTGCATATATGCCAGGCCTTTCTGAATGGCCAGCACGATCACACCCACAACTAGAGGTAGTGGTGGGGATCCGGCTGCGGGGCTCACTCTTTTCAAATTTACTTGCTGCACTGACGTCAGTACAGCAAAGTAAATCTGTATGGAATGAGCAATGCTGATTGGCTGAGAACCCTGCGCATGCACCATGGAGATGGTGAGTTTACAGGTAATCCAGGGGGACATGCACAATGGGGCATCCAAATCAGGAAAGGAGAGACCCCAATAAAGTCACTTTATTGGGTTTTAAGAAGAGCAAAATCCTAATTTAGACTTTTGGTCCAGACAGAAAATTTTGAGGGGCATCCCAAAACCAAATAATAGTTTTTTTCATTGAAAACCCCTTCTGACTGATCGCCATACTTTGGGATGTCATTTCTGGGATCCCAGAATGGTATGGCAGTCAGCTACTTTAAAGTGAGTAAAGTCTCTCAAAACTGGCTGCATAGAACATCCCAAATCAATGATGCCCCGCTGTGAAGTACCTTCTGCTAAGTACGGCCACTGCATCAGCAGTATTAGGCTTGACATCATGTTTGTAGGGTGACACTGTACAGAGGGGCATCCCAATTCTATGCTGACTTTACTTCCTCTTTAACTGGTGGCAAGATAAAAAGTCTATTGATGACAGGGACTGCTGTCAAGTAAAATAAGAAAGTGTGGAGGCATTGACACACACTCTGTGACTGGACAAATGGCAGGGCACAGCAGCATCTAGCAATGTGAGATAATCTGGGACACAGAGAAAGGCTTCCTAAAGGGTTACTCTGCCTGCTGAGAAACGTGCAGCTCTGCCTGCAGCCCTACTCAGCAGTCACACAAGGCAAAATCAGTCTCCATTCCCCCCTCCATTACTAAACTCACATGAGGCATGCCGATGCTGGATTCATTCTGTCAGCTTCCATTTCTCCTTCATTTCAGGACCAAGCTGTAGCTTTGTGACACACATGTGTGTATGGGAGGGCGGGCTCCATAACGTGCTTCCTGAAGGCAGCTCATACAATCAGTAGCAGCCTGTGTCCACAGGGGGCAGCAGCGTGCAGTATTGTGTGGCGTGAAGAACAGCTCTCTTCTCCCGTCCTCCCTGCATCCCCGACCAAGAAAGGGGCATCGCTGATTGCAAGTGATTTTTTTTTTATTAAATTGTTGCTGGTCGCCGCCCCGTACCCGCCCCTGTCTGTAGCTCCGCCCGAGGCACGTGCCTACCCGTGCCTAGTGGTAAATACGGCCCTGGGTGTCACCCTCTAGGTCTGGTGTCACCCGGGGCGGTCCGCCCCCCCCGCCCCCGGGTCGCTACGCCACTGCTATTGACTAAGATGTATATAGAGGATCAGTTGGATAATCGATACATACCAAATAGCAAGAGACGTCTCCAACAGAGTGACTTCTATTAAATGATTCTATATACTTAGCAGGATAGATTAGGCGAAAGTAAAATTTAGACATAATTTTTTTTTAAGTTTTATCATCTATGTAAAACAATGCAACCATTGTTTGTGACTAAAAGTGCAGGCCATGTTCATAGTCATAGTCAGACTTGTCATGTAAGGTTGTGTTGTGCCTCTGGTCTTCTGTATATATGGAGAATTCAATAAAAACAGAATAAAAAAAAAGTACATGTGCTCCTTCATTTTTAATGTTGAAATCGAAAAGTGAATATTTACTGCTAGAAGTTCCTTATGTCATACACCTTGGCCAGTATGTGTATAATTTACCTCAGCCCAGGCTTTCAACACAGCTAATGTCTCCATAGTAGTGGTGCTCTCACTGTAGACACTCGAAGTCTCCATCATTTGTACTCGGCTCAGAGAGGATAGAAGTAGCTGCTGAACTCTGATGAGGTCTGATGGTTCTTTGACAACTCCACTGGCAAGCCAGGCACTGCAAACCTGTATTAGAATTTTTCAGAAGTTACTAAAAACGATTTCCATTTTACAGTGCCCTCATTCCCCTGACCCTAGTACCCCAGATAATGGTAGGGGTACAGCCAAAGGACTCTGAGCCCTGGGTATACCAGTACCTATGCCTGATGAAAGGGGCTAGTAGACTCAGGGCAGGGGGGCATTGCCTGTTTAAACTATAGGGAATTACTTAGACTTTGCCCCTCCACGTCATTTTTCCATAATATCCTCTTTTTCCATTTCTTCTCCTGGCTGTCTTGTTTCTTCTTTTTTCCTACCCATTACAAGAAAAGAAAAACACTGTACCCGTCTTCTGCTTCAATCCTGCTCTTTATTTGACCATGTCCCATTTAACTACCTTAGCAATTACATTGTAGTCACACAAAACCATAATATGGTTAGCGTTGTGTTTTGATTTGCATGTTGAACCTCATTTGACCTTGTTTTGTTTTGAAAAATGATAACAATCACCATACAGGGGATCCAAGATAATGCAAAACCAAGGGTGGGTTGGAGAAGGACATACTGTATACGGACATACTGTATACTCATAATACCAATTCTACAGGTGAGTAATCACAGAATTGTAATATTCTTAGTATACAGTATGTCCTGCTCCAAATATAATACTTACAAGTGGGACATCCAATAGCAGTGTCCATAAAGTAGGGTGGGATCCCCAAGAAAAATCAGCAGCAGACAGTTTAAACCACTGCCGCCTGCAGAACCTTTCGGCCAAAAGCAGCATCAGCTGAGGCCCTAACATCAACCTTGTAAAATTTTGAAAAGGTATGAACAGAAGACCAAGTAGCGGCCTTGCAAACTTGTTCAACAGAATCCTGGTGCTGAAAAGCCCAAGAGGCACCAATAGCACGAGTGGAATGAGCAGTAAGGCGGAAGGGAGGATCCCTCCCCTTAGCAGAGTAGGCCTGAATCACAGCCTGATGAATCCACTTACTGATAGTAGACTTGGCAGGAGCCAAACCCGTTCTAGGACCAGAAGGGACCACAAAAAGAGCATCAGTTTTCCTGAAAGGTGCAGTAGCCACCAGATAGTACTTCAGACACCTAACCACATCCAAAGAGTGCAAAACCCTCTCCTTAGAATTGCTAGGATTAGGGCACAAAGAAGGAAGAACAATATCCTGATTCAAATGGCAGGCAGACACTACCTTAGGCAGAAAGTCAGGTTTGAAACGAAACACCACCTTGTCCTGGTGTCTCTCATAGTAGGGGGGCTGAATGGACAGCGCCGCCAACTCAGACACACGCCTGACAGAGGTGATAGCCACCAGAAAAACAACCTTGAGCTTAAGAATGGCCAGGGGAGCATCCTGCACAGGCTCAAAGGGAGCACCCTGCAAAGCTGAAAGAACCAAGTTCAAATCCCAAACAGGCACCATAGGCTTACGTGGAGGGCGCACATGAGTGACCCCCAGGAAAAAAGTCCTGATCAGAAGGTGCTGAGCAAAGGACTTCTGGAAGAAAATAGTCAGGGCAGAAACATGACCCTTCAGAGTACTGAGCTGGAGTCCCATCTCCAACCCATGCTGCAGGAACTCCAAAATCCTGGGACTAGAGAACACCCGACAGGGAAGAGACTTAGACTCACACCAGTCAATGTAGGCATGCCAAACTTTGTAATAAATGGAAGAGGAAGACTTCTTCCTAGCCTTTATCAAAGTATCCACAGCCGAGGAAGAAAGCCCATCAAGATGAAGGTTTCAGCAGCCAGGCCATCAAAGCCAGAGCTTGTAAATTGGGATGGAGTAGTGAGCCCTGAGTGAGCAGATCTGGCACCAAGGGCAGAGCGTACTCATCTACTGCCAGCTGCACCACGCCTGCGAAACACACTCTTCTTGGCCACCTGGGAGCCACCAGAATTGCTGGCACCCCTTCCAGAGCAATCTTGCGCAGAACCCTGCCCAGCAGGGGAATTGGAGGGAAGACATACAGGAACTGAAAGTCCTGCCATGATATTGCTAGAGCATCCAAGGTCAAGGCCAGAAGATCCTGGGACAGAGAGACAAAAGCTGTGAGCTTGTGATTGTGGCTGGCCCCTGGTTGGCCCCAAAGGTGACACAGGGATTGAAACACCCTGCTGCATAGGGACCATTCTCCCTGGCGAGAGGTCCCCCTGCTCAGAGAGTCCGCCAGGCGATTTTCCACCCCCGGGATATACACAGCTGATATGCAGGGGACATTGGCCTCCGCCCAAGTCAGGATCAGAGACGCTTCCTGGAAGGCCCCCTTGCTCTGGGTCCCTCCCTGATGATTGATGTAGGCAACTGCCGTCTGGTTGTCCGAGCGCACCTGAACAGGCAGGCCCCGAAGGTGAGTAGTCAAGTGAGCCAGAACTAACCTGATCGCCTGTAGTTCCAAGACATTAATAGGTGTGTGGGCCTCCTGAGGACCCCACCTCCCCTGGAACCGCAGGGACTTCCAGAAACCCCCCCAACCTGACAGACTGGCATCCGTAGTGACCGACTCCCAGGGAGGGGTAAGAAAGGAAAAGCATAAGGGACCGCTTCGCAGCATGCCACCATCAGGCCCACCAGCTGCATCCCCTGCCTGATGGAGGGATGAGGACAAGCTAGGAGGGACTGAGCCTGTGCAATCAGACTGTCCACTGTGAGATGGGTATGGTTTGGGAGAACAGATATCTGCCCTTGAAATGGTTAAACTGTGAATGGTAAGCCTTGGGTGTGTCTCTGGTAACCAAAGGGTTAACACAGACACAGTATAAGCAGGATTGATAGTCTGTGTTGTCTATGTTGGCCATAGCTAACATAGACAGATTGTAAAATACGTACTGGGACCTGCTTGTTCTGGAGTGAGTGAGGTTGGTAGTGGGACGCTCACTCCACCCGGGGGGGGGTTCGGTCTGGGGCTTCCACAGCCCGCAGCTGTGGATCCTCGGGTCCTAATTTAAAGCTCACTGCAGAGCTGAGGAGTGTGGCCATACCCGGAGAGCTGACTGCTGGACTAGAGGAGGTATTGAATGGGCCACACAACGCTTGTGATTTGTAACTGGGGCCGGATAGCCAGTCCCACGTATAGCTAGGGATTGTTATATATTAGTGAGTTGCTTAGCCGAGCAGGACTTTATTTTTGTTTAAGCCTGATGTTAAGGCCCTGTGTGTTGGAAGCTACAAGTGTGAAATAAAAACACTTGAATTGAACTGTATCCTGTCTGTGACCCTGCTTACTGCACAGCTACCAAGTATCTACCAGAGCGGTTCCCCACACCACCTTCTGTTGAGGAAGGAAAATCCTTGCCTGAACTGTATCCAGATTCATTCCTAGGAATGGAGTTACCAAGGAAGGGGACAGTGAGGACTTGGCGTGGTTGATCACCCATCCAAATGACTCCAGAGTGGACACCAGCAGCTGAGTATCCAACTCTGCCTGATGTAGAGACTGGGAAGTGATGAGAATGTCGTCCAGATATGGAAGCACGCGGACGCCAGCACCTTGGTGAACACACTGGGAGCTGAAGTGAGACCAAAGGGCAAGGCCACAAACTGGTAGTGTTGATCCATCAGAGCGAACCTGAGGAACCTTTGATGACCTGGAAACACAGGAATATGAAGGTAAGCATCTTTGATGTCCACAGAAGTCATGAAGTCCCCTTGGCGCAGGGAACTGATGGCAGAGCGCAGAGTTTCCATGCGAAAGCGCCTGCCCCTGACAAATTTGTTGAGGATCTTCAAGTCCAGGATGGGCCTGACTGAACCATCTTTTTTGGTACTGTGAATAGGTTGGAATAAAAGCCCTTGCCTTTTTCTCTTAAAAGGACCTGGCAGATGACCCCCAGCTCCAGGAGGCCTTGCACTGCTTGCCCTAGCTCCTGAGCTGACACAGGGTCCTGAGGAATCCAGGATCTGATGAATCTTGGAGGGGGACAGGCAGCAAACTCCAACTTGTAACCGGAGGACACTACCTCCTGAATCCACCGGTCTGAGACATGAAGCCTCCAGACGTGTGCGAAGTGCTGCAACCGTCCCCCCACCCGGATGGGTGAGGGCGCCCCATCATGCCTGAGGGAGCTTGGGGGAAGATTTTGCTTTGGGACCCCAGGAGGGGCCAGGACGTCCACGTCCTCTGCCCCTGCCCCAGAAATCTCCCCGGGTCCCAGGAAAGGAAACCCCCCTCCCCTGTCTGGCATCACGGTAAGGGGAGGAGAAGGAACCCTGACCCCGAAAGGGCCGAGATTGCCGCCTGCACTGGGGTAACCTGCCTCCCTTAGCAAAAAGGTCTAGGCGGTCCCGAAACAGGCGCAGTCCTTTAAAGGGAAAACCAGTGAAGGCCTTCTTGGCAGCTTTGCCAGCAGCCCACTGGCGCAGCCAAACCGAGCGGCGTATAGCCACCACAAGGGCAGAAGTTCTGGCACACATTCTGATGGTGTCATCCATTCCATCCAACATTACAACTGGAGAGTGCATTGAACAACTCACAAGGCAAATCATCAGGGGCACTATAAAGTATATTTCTGATAAGGGTTCTAGTGGCCACAGCAGTAATGGCAGGGGCACAGACCGGGCGCAGCGCCGTCCCCACACATGCAAAGGCGTGGGATGCCAGCTGGTCAATGCACCGGTCCTCAGCATCCCGCAGGGTAGTAGAGTCAGGGGAATGCATGACAGAGGTGTTAGATAGCCCTAGGATCGGGGAATCCACCTTGGGGGGGGGGGGGGGATGACCAACACTTTACCACCTCAGCAGGAAAGGGATACTTCCTATCCCAACTTTTTGGAGCCCCGGGAAGTTTACTGGGGCGCTCCCATTCCTTGAGCACAAGGTTATGGAAATGTGCCTGCTCGGGAAATTCCAAACGTGATTTTGCTGTATGGAAAAGCTCCCCTCTTTGCCTGGGAGCCGCAACAGGGAGAGAGATGGACAGAACCTCAAAAATCTGGGTCAATAATCTGTCAGTGTCATCCGGGGCCCAGGGGTCAGAGCCAGAATCGTCATGACCCCTTGGTCTCTCATCAGATGAGCCTGAGTCAGAAAACAGCTCCCCTTCATCAGACAGGGTATAGCCACAAAGATTCCAAAACTCCTCAGTTTCCATAGGGAAAATAGTGACATTAGGCGTTAAGTGCCGCTTTTTTAGCAGGGGCCTTACGCGCCAAGGTATTAGCAATTAACTTCTCAACAGTAGCCAGTCTAGAAGACACATCAGGCTGAGAATCCCCACTTGTTTGCAACTCAGTAGGAGTGAGATTTAAACTTGGGGGAGTAGGCGAAGTAAAAAACGAGGTGCAGCCACTGGTAGACCAGATTGTAATGCAAGCACCTGCTCAGCACAGGTTACACAGACCAGCGCCTTGTCAGCGTCAGCATGAGGCTGCCCACACGCTACACACAGCGGGGCTTGTCCCGAAGGAACCCCGGTCACATTATCCTGGGATGCCTCCATATGGTGATTATAGCGGCGCTATCTGCCGATAGGGAATAATGCTATATAGCAACCCCGGATGCCCCAATAACCAGCTAGGGAAGTGGGAGTATTAACAAGGCCTACTAGTTATATAACTAATAAAGGGCCGGGAGAAGCCAAAAAGGGTTCGCCCCGCCTGAAAGACATAAGAAGACAAGACCGTAAGCACACAGTAATAAAAGGAAGAATAGAAAGCCGCCAGCGAGGGCACTTACAGACCGCGGTAGGTAGAGGTCCGTCGCGCATGGGCCAACCAAGCAGGTTAAAGATGGCGTCGGTATACCTCGAGGGGTGGGCCGGTATCCGCAATGACGCGGAGCGCGCCACAGATGGGCCCCGCCCCCCCCGAAGAGCGCGAAGCCAGGACGTGACAAGCAGCCAATGACGGCGCACCAACGCCTGAGGTAATGTCGCCGCCAAGCACGGAACAAAGTATTGACAAAAAGAGCGCGTGGCGGCAATTTTGAAAGACAGTAAAAGGAGGCCAGCGCGGCGGCTGACACAAGACAGACAGAATAAATATTACTATTATATTATTAGTAAAACACAGAATGCATAGCATACCCATTTACACCCCCCCCCTCTTTTCCCCCCGAAGGCTACAAGGAGAATGAAGGAGGACAGCGGCCACTTAATAGGGCCCACCGATAGGCAGGGGCAAGGGGCAATAGTGCGGGAGGGGCATCCCATAGAGGCTCACCATAAGCCTGAACCGCCTACCCTTTGGTGGGGGATTGCGGTGGAGCAGCGCTCCTAAGCACCTAACAGCGGTGCTGCCTACCTTCACCCGACCAGCGCAGCCAAGGCTGGGAGGCATATTACTAGTGGAACGGGTGGGAATAGTCCTACAGGGCCGCAGGCTAATAGCCCCGCTCACCTGCTAGTAGAGAGCCATTTCTCGTCCTTCGCAGTCCAGACTGCAGAGAAATTCTGGAGATTTGTGGGAGGTCCCCGGGTATTTGAGGGGCCGGGAGGAGCCTATTTTCGATGTCTCTGCAGTCCAGCGCCATCTGGCAGAGTATAACCCACTTGTAAGTATTATATGTGGAGCAGGACGTACTGTATACTAAGAATACGTAACTTTTAATCCAAAGATTCTTTAAAAGAGCAGCAAACCCACAAATCCATATAAAATAGTAGTGGTAATTAAGCGTCCAGCATACATCTCCCAGACCAGCATGCAAACAGCCCCACTACACAGACCTGTAATGCGTTTCGGGCTGAGCGCAGCCCCTAATCATACATATCAGCCAACAAAAAGACCATTGGTATTTATATAAAGTAAAACAAAAATGAGCTTACCTGATAGGCTGCAGGCTGTACGCTGGATTTGGCCCCAGGGGCAAGGACCAAAACCCAGGATACTCAAAATTCTGGGCTTTGGTACACTTTAAATGTACTCTCCTCTGAACTCACTATATAGGTATATTTTTTGTTCAAACCATTTTGTTTTTTAATAGTTTGCAACAATGTTATTAATCACTGTAAACACCAAGGGAACCAGAAACATCCATACTTACTTTGATGCAGTGTGACACCCTTTATAGTACAATTTGCCATTTCTTTATTAGCATATGCATACATCATTAAGATATTCACATTTTTAAGACCAAATTTGCGAGATGGGCAGGAACTTTCTGAGTGTAAAAGAAAATCCAACAGCTCACCCTAGGGCCAGGAAGAGGCTGGAATTCAGAATGAACCATTTGCAGGGACCCACCAGGGCCAGAGACACATTTCTGGCATGGGCCCTTATTCATACAATATTCATACAACAGTGCTGAGAGATATAAGTAACCCCCCATATATCTCTGCCCCCCTCCCAGGTGTACACACACAATGTGGAAATGTAATCCTCACTGCAAGTAAAATGAATACACTGCAATATACGGTCGTGGAGAAATGTTGCACACGGGGAGCAAATCTGCTAAGCGGCACTGGTATCGATGTAGAACTTAAGACTGGCAAGAGAGAGACCAGTCTGTCCCTACTGCCCTAAGTTGTGTCAAGGCTGTTCATCAAATGTTGCCAAATGCCCTAAGCTTCTACATTTTTTTATGGTCAGTGTTGTAGTACAGACGTAGCGTGGCATTACAGATACTAGTGGTTAAAGCTGTGTAACCACCCACTGCCCACTGCCCCTCGTTGATGCCACCAATTCCTGATAAAATTTGACATGCTTAGTTTGGGGGACAGTGATCAGTCTTATGTACCCTGGACAGGATGGCTTCTCTTATTCAGTTCTAACAACCCCCCCCCCCCCCCCATCCGTGTTGTGGATGACAATATTCTAACTCATAGTTCTCTAGACAGATTCAATTTATGGCTATACCAGTTCTTTTTGAGATTTTTATTAGTTAATTCAGAGTTGGCTCACCCTGGCATGTACCGGTTAGAAAATTGCATTTTTAAAAGAGCAATCATTTGGTACTGGAGGTTTGTTCTCACCCATTTAAATTACTAAATCCTGTCAGTAAAAAAAATACAAAAAATATTTTAAATATAATTTGTGTCATCTCTGGAAGCAGTTTCCTGCTCCTGCAATTATTTTTATAACCGTTAATAATTGACTAATATTATTAACATCAATCATGGTCTGAAACAGATCCATGTTTGTTGTAGGAGAGATCAACAGCCCGCAGGACAACGGTTTGATATGGGACTCCCTTAGTTGATAGGATGAAAGATACAAGACTGTATGTAGCTTGGCTATTTTGCTCTTGGATGCAATTGTTGCTTTTCTTGTGCTTATGTCCAGCACATATTTTTTGGTCTAGTATGTTTCTAAAAGGGGGCCTTTGGTAGGCGACTCCTCTCTAGCAGCAGTAGCAATCTTCTGCATTTTTTTTAAAGAGCCATGCCCACGGATTGGCTGCAAGCCCATGCCACTGAATCAGCATGCCTCAGGGGAAAGACCAAAACCCGGCATAATTACAACCCAGTTTCGGTCCACTTTAAGTATAGAAAGGTCTTAGTTTAGTTTTTTCAAAAAGTATTCATACCCCTTTCACATTTTAAAACATCACAGCAACATTTTTAAATCTTTTTTTTGAGACTGTATGTGATATAGCAACACAAGTAGCAAGTATGTGTGAAGCCCTGTGTAATCACAGTCCACCTGTACGTACCATATTTGTCGCCTTATAAGACACACTTTTTACCCCGAAAAGTAGGGGAAATGAAAGCGCCTCTTATTGGGCGAATGCAAAAAAAAACATCCCTGAGCTCCCATGCTACAGCCATCTCCCAATGACCTGAAGACATAGGGGGAGAGAGACAAACACAGAAAATACATTACCACTCTCTGCTGTCGCCACTGCCTGCACATGAACGTGAGACTCACGTAGCGGACTTGAAACCCCCACAGTAAAAAAAATATAAAAGTAAAAAACTCACCGACCCCTCGTTGGATCCGGCCAGGTCTCCTCTTTAATTTGGTGCCATCTGATCCCCCGTGGGGGCACGGATGGCTCCAGGAGAGCCCCCGAAATAGCGATCCCCCCCTGCTTCGGCAGCGGCCGCTGCTAACTGTAAGAAAAGAAAAAAATTTAAAATGACATTTACTTACCTGCGGTCGCGCTCTCTCCCGACAGGTCTCTTCTTCACTTGGGGGGCCTCCGATCGCCACCCCAGACTCTTCTGTGGTGAGGAGAGGGCAGAAATCGCCCTCCCCCCAACCTGGGGGGGCGGGACCAGGTGACATCACTGTGATGTCACAGGCAGCCGGCTTCTTAAGACCAGCACCCGAGACTAAGAATCAGTCTGGCCGGGTGCTTGGAGGAGAGAGGTGGTGAGGGGGAGAGGGCTGTAATCGCCCCCCCCAGGCTCTCTCCTCCAAACAGCCGGCAGCTGTCATCGCAGATCGCCGGGGGACAGAGGATCAAAGGTGAGTAAAGTGTAAAAAAAAAAAAAAAAAAGTAAATAAATGTCATTTTTTTTATTGTGTGTGTGTGTGTGTGTGTGTGTGTGTGTGTGTGTGTGTTTATTTATTCTGTTAACCCCTTGTGAACTGGTAAGGGGTCCATGAGATCCCTATACCAGTTCACAAGGCCGGGGGCTGGCAAGTCACCTGCGGCTAGCAGGTGACTTGCCATTAACACCCGGCAGTCCTATTACCTGCCTCCCTAAAGCCCAGGGGAGGGCAGAAGAGCCCGGGCCCACACAGGGTATGTGGGCTTGTAGGCTGCAGGGTGGGGGGCCACAAAAGCTGGCCCCTCCACTCTGCTCCTACAAGCCCGCATTGCTGGTCCCAGGCTGGTTATAACGGGTAGGGGGACCCTACGTCATTTTTGGGGGGATTTTTAAGGGTTAGGGTTAGCCTGGGAGGGAGGACCCTATGTTTTTTTTTTTTTAATTAACCCCTTATGCTCTGTCACCCAGCAGCTATAAAAGGCTTCCAGCAGCAGCAGGAGAGCAGAAGCCAGCGTGATCAGCGTGGGACACAGTCCCAGGGATGGATGGGAGGTAAGTATAAAAAAAACAAACAAATAAATTTTTTTTTCTTATTTGTGTCTATGTGTTATTTTACATTTAACCCCTTGTGAACTGGTAAGGGGTCCATGAGACCCCAATACCAGTTCACAAGGCTGGGGGCTGGCAAGCCACCTGCGGCTAGCGGGTGACTTGCCATTAACCCCCGGTACCCCCAATTACCTGCCTCCCCAAGCCCGGGCCCACACAGGGTATGTGGGCTTGTAGGCTGCAGGGTGGGGGGCCACAAAAGCTGGCCCCTCCACTCTGTTCCTACAAGCCCCCATAGCTGGGCCCGGGCTGGTTATGACGGGTAGGGGGGACCCTACGTAAATTTTTTTTTGGATTTTTAAGAGTTAGGGTTAGCCTAACCCTAACCCTTAAAATGCCTAAAAAATGTTTTTTTTAAATTAACCCCTTATGTTTATAGTGTGGATAGTAGTTGTATTTTATTTGTAAATGTTTTAAAGTGCTCTTTTCAGTTTGGGGGGTCTCCAGGGCAAGAATGGGGGGGGGGCTACCAATACATATGTGGTACCGTTGTAATCGGAAGAAATGGGGCTATCACATGCACTATGGTTTTAAGCAATATGGTTTTCATTAATAAAACTAATTTTTTATTTAAAATAAAGGAGACAAGTCTCTAAAAAATATTATTTTATTTATTTTTTTTTATTTTTTACGCAAAAATATTTAAAAACCAGTGAAAAAAATTACAAACAAGACATTTCATGTTAAAGCCTAAACTCTGCTGCAACAAAAATGTATATAATTTTTCTGGAAATTCCAGCAAAAATCACGGTTAAACATGGCGCAAAATGGGGAAAAATTACCTGTCAACAGTGGGTGACAAAACTTCAAGTAGGCCAACAAATAAAAGGGTAATAGTACCTAAGCATGTTGGGTATTGTTCTGCTCGGGGGACCTTGCGCTTTCAGATTTAGCTTGTTTTTTCTTGTTTGCATATTGATATTTTAGGAAAACATGTTTTTTATTCTTTTTTATAATTTTTTTTAGGGAAACCCTGTGCAACCTAAGAATTCTTCAATGGATTACTTCCAGAAAGATGAGCCCATTACAACAAGCTCAGTACGCTTAGAAAGCTTAACATGTATACTTTCAGAGAATATATGGTTTATGGGGGATATGCCAAATGTAAAGGGTTGTTTTGGTTGAAAAATTGCAAGGTGCGCACTTTGTCTGCAGAGCTGAAAATTTCAAGTAAATTACTGTTATGCGCATGCTTTACTTTGGGGTGTTTGGCAGCTCTTCCCTTTACACTACCCATGCATGTTGGGTACCGTTCTGTTCGGGGGATGTTGCCTTTTCAGATTTTACTTGTGTTTTCTTGTTTGCATATAGATTTTTTTAGGAAAATGTGGCTTTGATTTTTCTTTTTTATTCTTTTTTAGGGAAACTGTGCCCATGTCAACAAGCCTGGTACGCCTAGAAAGCTTGAGGTGTGTACTTCCAGAGAATATATAAATTGTGGGGGGGTATTTCAAATGTAAAGGGTTGTTTTTCTGGAAAAACTGCAAGGTGCGCTTAGCGCGAAGCATAGTTGTATTTTATCTGAAAATCTCCTAAAGCACGGTTTCAGTTTGGGGGAGTCTTCTGGGCAGGAAAGGGTGTCTACCAATACATATGTGGTACCGCTGTCACCGGAAGAAATTGGGGTTTCACACGCAATAAGATTTTATTGACAAACTTACATTTTTTTATTCCAAAAACACTACAAATTCCCCCCCAATTTTTTATTTTTTTGCACATATTTCACCCAAAAGTATTAAGAATACACAAAAAAAGGTCAAACAAAACATTGCATGTTGAAGCTCAGACTCTGCTGAAAAAAACTATATATAATTTTCCTGGAAAATCTCTGGAAATCCCTTCAAAAATCAAGGTTGAACATATGTAGCACAAATTAGTGAAACGTGGTCTGGCAACAAAGGGTTACAAAAATTCTAGGAACGCTGGCACTTAAAGGGTTAATGCATTCTTCTTTTTAATTCACAAAGCATACCTTAACCACTTTAATGCATTCTTCTTTTTATTTCATAAAGCATGCCTTAACCACTTTAATGCATTCTTCTTTTTAGTTCAATATCTTTTTATTAAGGTTTTGCAGCATGTAAAGAACAGTACAGTTTTTGTACAAAGATAGAAAAGTATAGAAACAGAACATCCTTCCACCCCCGATGCCTGTACATAGTTGCAACAGGTTTGAATACACCCAACCCCACCCCGCGCCCGCCACCAGAGCGCCAAGCCAAACAAAGTCCATTCAGTACCCCCCGGCCCAGAGCCGGACCACCAACTAGCCCAGATGCACCACTGGATATGATGCTGAGACTACTGTCATCTCACTATGTCCAGAGCCGGTAGCAATCGGGGCAACTGGGAACCCGCGGGGGGACCACAAGGGGTTTCTACACCAGGAAGGTAGGTGGCTGCCCAAGGCAGGAGAAGGGCTCAAAAACGCCCAGAGGTGTGAGGAGCATGAGAAAAAAGGAAGAGTACAGAAATATAGGAAGATAGAAGTGCAAGGTGACGGGGTAATTAGAGGTAGGGTAGGATTAGGGGTGGGGTTGGGGGTACAAGCAAGGATAGGCATGAATATGGGGCAAGGGCAACAGCCGAGGCAGGAGCAGGAGCGTGCAAGCCCAGCCCTCTCCACTAAACCTCCATTGGCAGGCGGGTGTCCCTATAATCTATCCAAACAGCCCATGTCATCCAGTACCTTTCCCATGTGCCCTCCGGCTCTGAGGTCATCTCCTCCATGCGGTGAATGGTTTCTACTTCTTGGGCCCACTCAACAAATGATGGCGAGGTTGTAGTTTTCCATCGCCTGGGGATAATTGTTCTCATCGCTGTCAGGAAATGCCGCAGAACCCCTGTTTTACAGCGGGAGATGGAACCAGGGAGCAAGGACAGCAAAGCCACCTGTGGGGAGTTCTGTATCGACTCTCCCGTGAGATTGTTGTAGATAGAGATAACTCTCGCCCAAAGGGCCTTAATTGGCGGGCAGCTCCACCATATATGCGCCATGTTCCCACACCCCACCAGACATCTCCAGCACCTGTCGGAGCAAGAGGTGTCAAACCTGCTCTGGTCTACCGGGCACCTGTACCATCGTGATAACACCTTAAAGTTCCTTTCCTGTGATATGCTCGGGACTGCTAGTTTGTGGGTGAGCAGATATACCTTGGTTAGATCCTCCTCTGAGATAGATATTCCCAGCTCCTCTTCCCATCTCCTCACATATCCCGGTGGGGAGTCGTGCATAGCTGCCAAGAGAACCCGATACAGGACAGTGATTGCATGCCTGCTAGGGGGTGCCTGTGTAAGTACCTGCTCTAGTTGCGTCAAGGGAGTCCCACTCCGTTCCACCATGTTTTGAGTCGTAACAAATGCACTCAGCTATCTATATAGGAACCAGGAGGTATGCTGTCCTGGAACCCTTTGCCTGATATCCTCCAGCATGGGGAGCCCGCCCGACACCAGAACACTACCCATTGTAACGTTGGACGATGCCTCCCACATCAGAAAACTTCTAGCCCCCACTCCTGGCGCAAAGGAGTAATTATCAAATAGAGAGGTTAGTGGGCCTGGTCTGCTAATTGAATATTGTCTGGTCATCTTATCCCAGGCCAGCAGGAAATGCCCAGCCAAAAATGGGAGCGATTCCCTTACCTGCCTAGGGAGCGCTCCCCCCCAAGGCAGTAAATTGAGAATCACTGGAGAAATTGCCCTCTCCAGTTTAACCCATTGTTTCCCCTCCTCCCCTTGATTCCAGTCTAATATGCAACGTGTTATGACTGCTGCATGATAGGTCTTTAGATCTGGGAGTCCCGCCCCGCCATCTGTCTTAAGCCTGGTCAAGGTGCTAAATCTTACTCAGGGTTTCGCCATGCCCCACACAAATCTCAGGAAGGAGGACCTCAGCTTCCTAAAGAAACTGTTAGGAAGGTAAATAGGTATTGTTTGGAATGTGTATAAGAATTTAGGGAGAATGTCCATTTTTAATATATTAATCCTTCCGAACCATGTGAAATGCCACTTATCATACGTGGTCAATTCAGCCACCATCTTTGTGAGTAGGGGGGCATAGTTAAGTTCATACAGGCGCGATAGGTCCGAAGGGATCTGTACCCCAAGATATTTTATCGAGTGGGGCTGCCATTTGAAATTAAAGTTCGTCTTAAGTTGCTCTACAATCTGTTTGGGGAGGGATATGTTAAGAGCTTCTAATTTAGTGTAATTAATTTTAAAATTGCTTACCCTGCCAAATGCCGCAAACTCCTTAAGGGACGCAGGGAAGGATGTCAACGGGGCAGTTAAGTGTAGAAGCAGGTCATCAGCGTATAGAGAGGCCTTGTACTCCTGATCCCCAGCCTTTACACCTTTAATGTCTGGATTCTGCCTTATGGCCACAGCAAGGTGTTCCATGGTGATGACGTACAGTAACGGGGATAATGGGTAACCCTGCCGCGTGCCATTTCTAATCCTAAAGGGGGAGGAAAGGAGACCGTTTGCACTCACCCTTGCAGTGGGCTCAGAACATAGAGCCATGATCCTAGATAGGAGTACCGGGCCAACACCAATCTGCAACAGGGATGCCTTGAGTAACATCCAGTCCACTCTGTTGAATGCCTTCTCCGCATCACACGAGAGAAGGCATACCTGAGCTCTCTCTGTCACGGTATGTGCTATTAAGTCAAACAGCTTATTGGTGTTGTCCCGAGCCTCCCGCCCAGGCACAAAACCAGCCTGGTCCGTGTCTATCAAACCCGGTAGAAGTGGCTTAAGCCTGGAAGAAAGGATCTTACCATACAGTTTGATATCAACATTTATCAAGGAAACTGGCCTGTAACTGCTGCATAATGATGGATCCTTCCCTGGCTTAGGGAAAACAGAGATTATTGCCTCTAAAGACTGTCTGGGGAACCCGCACTCCGGCCCTATAGAGTTGAAGACCTTAGTCAGAAAAGGAACCAGCTCAGGCCCAAATTGTTTATAGAATTTAGGGGTGTAGCCATCGGCCCCTGGGCTCTTACCCTGCGTTTCCTTGATCGCCTTGGCTACCTCCTGCTTAGAGAAAGGTTCCTCCATAGCCTCAGCCTCCTCCCTAGGTATTTGAGGGAGGGGCGTGTTGTGCACATAATCCACAACAGCTTCTGACAGCTCCACTCCAGCCAAGGTGTTGCTATCTCGTCTCAAGTCATACAGAGATTGATAATATTCCCTAAAATGATCTATAATTTGGGAAGGCATTACCACAGGTTGGCCCTGTGACCCTTTAACCCTTTAAGTGCCAGCCTACCTGGAGTTTTTGTCACACTCTGTTGCCAGACCATTTTGCGCTCCCCATGTTCAAATGTGATTTTTGAAGGGATTTCCAGGGATTCCCCAGGAAAATGATATATTGTTTTTTTCAGCAGAGTCTGAGCTTTAACATGAAATGTCTTGTTTGTCATTTTTAGGTGTATTCTCAATATTTTTTGGCGAAATATGTGCAAAAAAATAAAAATAAAATCTATTTTTTACAATTTGTAGTGTTTTTTTGTAATAAAAAATGTAAGTTTGTCAATAAAATCTTATTGCGTGTGAAATCCCAATTTCTCCCGATTACAGCGGTACCACATATGTATTGGTAGACACCCTTTCCTGCCCAGGAGACTCCCCCAAACTGAAACAGAGCTTTAGGGGATTTTCAGAAAAAATACAACTGTGATATGCGCTATGCGCACCTTGCAATTTTTCCAGAAAAACAACCCTTTACATTTGAAATACCCCCCACAAACTATATATTCTATGGAAGTACACACCTCAGGCTTTCTATTTGTACCAGGCTTGTTGATGTGGCCACAGTTTTCTGGAAGTAATCCCTCAATGTATTCTTTGGTTGCAAAGAGTTTCCCTAAAAAAAGGATAAAAAAGCAGAATCAAAGCCACATTTTCCTAAAAAAACTATATATAAACAAGAAGTATAATCTGAAAAAGCAACATCTCCCGAACAGAACGATACCTAACATGCATAGCTACTGTCAAGGGAAGAGTTGCCAAACACCCCAAAGTAAAGCATGAGCATAACGGTAATTTTTCTTGAAAATTTCAGCTCTGCAGACAAAGTGCGCACCTTGCGATTTTTCAACCAAAACAACCCTTTACATTTGGAATATCCCCCATAAACCATATATTCCCTGAAAGTACACATGTTAAGCTTTCTAAGCGTACCCAGCTTGTTGTAGTAGGCTCATCTTTCTGAAGTTGATCCCTCAAAGAATTCTTTGGTTGCGCAGGGTTTCCCTAAAAAATGTATAAAAAAGCTGAATAAAAAACACCTTTTCCTAAAATATAAATATGCAAACAAGAAAAAACAAGCTAAGTCTGAAAGCGCAAGGTCCCCCGAACAGAACAATACCCAACATGCAGGGGTACTATTAACCCTTTTAATTGCCAGCCTACTTGAGATTTTGTCAGCCTCTGTTGACAGGTCATTTTTCCCCATTTTGCGCCATGTTTTGCGACATTTTTGCTGGAATTTTCAGGAAAATTATATATATATTTTTTGCAGCAGAGTTTAGGCTTTAACATGAAATGTCTTGTTTGTAAATTTTATTTATTATTCATTTTATTTATTATTAAGTAATAATAAATCTCCTGAAGATCGGTAAGTCCTGGGGGGGGGGGATCGGAGGCCCCCCAGGTGAAGAGGAGGGACAGCGGGAGCCAGCGCACATGCAGGTAAGTGAATGTCATTTTTTTTTTTTTTAATAGTAGCTGCCGCTGCAGAGGCTCTCCTGGAGCCCCACGGGGGATCGGATGGCACCAAATGAAAGAGGAGACCCGGACGGATCCAACAAGGGGTCTGGTGAGTATTTTTTTTTTTTTTGCCCGCTAGCAGGGGTAAATGCCAGGCACGTAAATTTTACGTGGCTGGCACTTAAGTGACGGAGAGGCAACCACGTAAATTTTACGTGGCTGGCATTTAAAGGGTTAATAGTAGGAATATATGCGCATTCTTCTTTTTAATTTTTAAAGCATACCTTAACCACTTTAATGCTTGCCATGCATTCTTCTCTACTTCTTCCTAGTTGAATATTTGGGATTCCCACATGGATAATGTAAAAATTACTTAGGTAATGCTACCCAGTGGCACGTAGCGTCTGGTGAACGCTGGGCGCTGTACGTAAAACCACATTTAATAAAGTGAATCTGGTGAGCGCCTTTAACAGCTCCATGTAGCGTCACATGTATTACTACAGGCAGCTCAGCAGGTTCAGGAGCGCCACATATTACCTTTTGCTCAGTGTCTCTGTGCCATACATTTCAATGGGGTTGGTGTTTAAATAGTGTGTTGGGCAATTAAAATGAACTTTTTTTTTTGCTCAAATCATTGTGAGACCTCTCCTGGCTGCAAACAAACACTTCTGTAACACAGGGTTAGGTATTTTTTATGCACCTAGGTTAAAAAAAAAATAATAAAAAGATAAAAAAAAAAAAATCTAACTCCCTGACCTGTTGCACCAGGCCCAAGTTTCCCCCTGCTCCCCAGAAAAAATACATTCCTACTTCCAGGTAAGTCACCTAAGCAGTGTGACCAAAATTTTAAATAAACAAATGGGGATAATTTGATAACATTCAAGCAAACCAGTTGTATAAAACATAAATATATATAAACTATGAAATTATTATTCTTAATGTATTTTTATTTTTAATATTTCTAATATTTTTGGGGGGAGGGGTGGTTAATGTTTTTGAAACTGTAATTTTATAAAATATAAAAGTAAAAAAATATATACCTTATCAAAAAATAGGTCACATTTTATTCAAAAATATTTAAAAATGTTTATTTTGGGGGATGATTAAAAGAAGGTGACAGCTTCCCAGTGCCTTAAGAACTCAATTCTGTTTTCTCACACACCACGAAAGCACAAAGTCACCAACAAATAGTACCCGGAAGGGCCGTCGGAAATTTCCAGTTGTAAAGCCCTCTCTCACATGCTAAATCTGGGCTCTGAATCATGTGGAAGTTTCACTCATCACGAGTTTTACACATGAATGTGAAAAAAATACAACGCAATTACACACAACGGAAAAATACTTTCACACACAACGAAAACAATAATACGATGGAAAAAGCTAACGAGAAACTCACAAATGGCCCAATCCCAACGGAAAAAATACACATACACATGCTTTTTCATGTGAAAGAGGCTTTGAATCAGCCCTATTGTCTGTATTTGGGATGCCTCACACACTGCCTGTATTTGGGATGCCTCACACACACTCTCTGTAATGTGAGGTCTGTAATGGGGTGATTGGGGGGATTCTGCCCACTGTCAGTAATAGGGTGATTTGGTGGGTGTATTCTAGTACATCATGGCATCGATTCATCAAAAGTTGAAAAAAAATCTCATCGTAGTAAGAAATTCGTTACATGAGAAAAAAGCATGGGAATGCCACTGTTGATGAATCACTAGTTAGGAAGACAATTAAATTCAATGGCACTTTTTTACTCCTGATAAAAGTGGTGAACTTTTTACTCCTTTTTAAACTGTAGTAAAAAGTGCCATTGACTTTCATTGTCCTATCTGGTGATTCATCAACAATGAAATTCTCAGGCTATTTTCTCATTAACGATTTTTTACTACCATGAGAATTTTTTTTAACTCTTGATGAATCAAGACCCTGCAAATCCTGGGTGCATCTTACAATTAGGCCCAATTTTGAACAGAACAATTCATATGCAGTTGGAAGTTCAGACTTTCAGCTTTAATTCAGTGAGCTGAGCAAAATGATTGCATAAAAATGTGAGGAATTAAAGCATTTAAAAAAAAAACAATACCTTCATTTCAGGAGCTCAAAAGTAATTGGACAAAATAAGTAATTGTAAATAATATGTTAATTTCTAATACTTGGTTGAAATGCCTTTGTTAGCAATGACTGCATGAAGTTAGGATGGACATCACCAGATTGCTGGGTTTCCTTCTTTTTAACACTCTGTCAGGTCTTTACTGCAGTGGTTTTCAGTTGTTTGTGAGCCTTTCTGTCTGAGGTTTTGTATAATGCGACTCAATTGGGTTCAGCTCAGGTGACTGACCTGGCCATTCAAGAATATTCAACTTCTTTGCCTTAATAAACTTCTGAGTGGCCAGAACTGTGCTGGGTTTCTTAGATTTAGCCAAGTCCAATCTGGCCTTTTTATTCTTGAGGCTTATGAGCGGCTTACACCCTGCAGTGACCCCTTTGTATTTACTTTCAAGTCTTCTCTTAACACCTAATGGGATGCATCAACTCCCATCAAAAATTCAAAATGGTAGGTAAAATATAACAGAGGTGTAGGTGGCCCGCAACCATGCCTGACCAGAATGAAAAAAACACTACTGGTGGTTGAGGTTATGTACCCTAAAGAGTGCATTAACTCTTTCAAATGTCTACTCTTTCTGGAAGGTGGCGCATATTTGATATTCTGGTAAATTCTGTCCCTCACAGAAAATAAATGGAAATCATAAAATGGGATAAAATGTGCTTTAGAGAATGCGCTAGAACAACGTCCTTTATCAATCAAACACAAATATTCAGGGTTATGATTACATTTTTAGCAATACATGTTTATAAATTACCTGGCAAGCTATGGCAGTTACATCAGGTGAAGTGTCAAAGCTGAAAGCTGGCCTAACAGCAGCTATCACCTGTAAGAACAAAAACAAAGTTTTATGCATCTACCAAAACCAGTATGAATATACTTCATTGTTAGTAATATTTGTTCAGCAGTTCAGTAAAAATGAAAGCTGGTTGCTTTATCAAATTGTTCCCAATACTCAATGGGTCTATGTAAAAATCTCTTCCCATCTCACCGCCTATTAACGATTTTCAACATTAATTGAAGAGTGTTAGAAAAACACAATTCTGTGAGGTACTCACCTGTAGAATTGTTTTTTCTGGGAATCCATTCCAGGCACTCCTTATGCTTGGGATTACCTCCTTGCTGATCACGTGACTGTAAGAAAGAAAACAGGTGCGGCCCCTCCTGGCCCATAAGTAGCAGCTGCCTTCTCACCAAGATCAGTTTACTTAAAAAGCAGTAAAAAACAGAAAAACAGAAGCAGGCCAGGAGGGCCTATATAGGAGTCCATGTTACTTTACACCGAACTGCGGGAGAATACTCTCAGAAATTAAATTTTGTTCTTTTCACTTTCTCTGACACTTTTCTATTTTCTCAATTTTTTTTTTAATGCTAATGAAATAAATGGACTAAACACCATCAAAAAAGCATCAAAAGATAGATCATGACCCAAAACGGGTGGGCCGGAGTTCCTGGAATGGATTCCCAGAAAAAACAATTCTACAGGTGAGTACCTCACAGAATTGTGTTTTTTCCTTCCAATCCATTCCAGGCAATCCTTACGCTTGGGATCTCCAAAAGCAGTGCCATCCATGGGCGGGATCCCCTAACGCAGAACGGCAGGTAGTTCACTTCACTACTGCCTGGAGAATCTTCCGACCAACAACAGCGTCAGCTGAGGCTCTAACATCTACCTTGTAAAACTTGGTGAATCTATGAACCGAAAACCAGGTGGCAGCTTTGCAAACCTGTTTCACCGAAGCCTGATGCTGAAAAGCCCAAGAAGCACCAATGGCCCTAGTGGAATGGGCCGTGACCCGAAAAGGGGGTTCCTTCCCCTCGGCTGAGTAGGCTCTTCCTACTGCCTGCCCAATCCACTTACTGACAGTGGCTTTAGCTGGCGAAAGCCCCTTTCTCGGCCCTTCCGATATAACAAAAAAGGAAATCTGTTTTGCGGAAGGAATCTGTAGCTGCCAAGTAATATCTTACGGCTCTGACTACATCTAAAGAATGAAGCGGCCTTTCCTTAGCATTAGCCGGAACTGGGCATAAAGAAGGTAAGTTACCTCTTGATTAAGGTGAAAGGGAGAGACGACCTTAGGTAAAAAATCAGGCTTAAACCGAAAAACTACTTTGTCTCTGTGTAACTCAAAATAAGGAGACTTCATACATAAGGCGGCTAACTCAGAAACACGCCGCACAGAGGTGATTGCCACCAAAAATATCACCTTAAGCGTCAAAATGCTCAATGGAGTGTCAATCATAGGATCAAGGGGAGCACCCTGCAGAGCCGTCAACACCAGATTCAAGTCCTACACTGGTAAAATAGACTTGCGCGGTGGTCGGACATGAGTGACCCCCTGAAAAAAAGTCTTAATGAGCCTATTACTAGCGATAGACTTCTGGAAAAAAATAGACAAGGCAGATACATGCCCTTTTAGGGCGCTTAACTGTAGGCCCATTTCGAAGCCATCTGGTAGGGATTCTAGAATTCTAGAATTCAAATACTTTCTGCACGAAAAATTCCTAGCCTCACACCAGGATATGAACGACCGCCAGACCCTGTAGTAAATCATGGAAGAAGAATTCTTCCGGGCCTGAATCATGGTATGAATAACCTTGGCCGATAAACCCTTCTCTGCTAAGATCGAGGTTTCAATAGCCAAGCGGTTAAAGCCAGCATCTGTAAATTTGGGCGCCGAAGTGCCCCCTGAGTGAGAAGATCTGGCTCGACTGGTAGGCGCCAATGGTCTACCGACATCCTTGTTATGTCTGAAAACCAACTTCTTCTTGGCCAACGAGGAGCTACTAGAAAGGTAGGTACCCCCTCCTGAGCTATCTTACCTAATATCTTTCCTAATACACGGCTCAGGAGCGGAAGCGGGGGAAAAATGTACAGAAGCTTGAACCTTTCCCAAGGGACTGACAGGGCATCCGTTGCTATGACCAGAGGGTCCCTTGATGGGGACATGAATTTCGTCCATTTGTGATTGTGTCTGGATGCAAAAGATCCACTTCCGGACACCCCCAGCGAAGACAAAAAAGCTTGAAAGACCTTCCGACTGAGGGACCATTCTCCCCAACGCAGAACCTTCCTGCTCAGAGCGTCGGCCTCCTGGTTTTCTACCCCCAGGATGTAAACTGCCGAGATGCAGGGAACCCAAGTCAGAATCTGGCTTACTTCCTCTAGAGCACCCTTGCTGGGGGTCAGATACTGAAGCACTAGTCGGATTGCTCTTAATCCAATATATTTATGAGAAGCTGATACTCCTTCAGCCCCCATTGTCCCTGGATCTTCTGTGTCTGCCAGATGCCCCCCCCACCCAACTTGTAAGACTGGCATCTGGGGCAACGATCTGCCACTGTGGTGTCAGAAAGGACCTGCCTACAGACAGATGAAGAGGGTCCATCCACCACAGAAGAGATTGCCTGGCCGAGGGCGTCAGGACAAAAAACTTGATCCAGCGACTGTGGGGCTCGATCCCAGTTTGCCAGCAGATTCCACTGAAGAAGCCTCAGGTGAAACTGGGAAAAATGGTGTATTTTTAATCATTAATAAATATTGAGTCATTCGTGATACCTTTTTTATGTAATTTACTTGATTTGGTGGTGCTTGAGGAGTCTGTTGCTGGGGCCACATATTTTGTGTATGTTTGTGTTTGGTTACATTCATTCTATTAGAGACTCCTTTAAAGCACACCTCAGATAATACATTGTGGGTGGTGCTGTGATACTTCTTTTTTCAAATTGAAACTGGGCAAAAGGTACGGCCTCGAAGTAGGCTACCATAAGGCCTACTAGCTTCATCCCTAGCCGAATGGTCGGCTGCTGGCAAGCCAGTAAGTACTCTATTTGATTTAGAATTAGCAGAGCCTTCTGCTCTGGTAGAACACTTTGACTTGAACGGTGTCCAGAATCATTCTTAAGAAGTTCCTTAGTGGCGCCGGAGTGATATGGGACTTCGGGTAATTGATCACCCAGCCGAACTCTTTCATGATCCGCTGAAGAGACCTGGCTGAAATTAAAAGATCGTCCAAATATGGAATGATGCATATCCCCTGGCTCCTGAAAATGGCCATGAGACCCGCCAAAACTTTGGTGAACACTTTTGGAGCCGAGGATATCCCGAATGGGAGTGCCACAAACTGGAAGTGCTGGTCTTCCAGGGCAAACCTCAGGAACTTCTGATGCCCTGGAAAAATTGGAACATGCAGATACGCGTCCCTTAAGTCTATAGTAGTCATAAGATCTCCGGGCTGAACTACTCTTGCCGCTGACCTTAGCATCTCCATGCGGAAATGTTTCATGCGGATATACCTGTTGAGTCTAAAATGGATGCATCGACCTGTCCTTTTTGGGGATTGTGAAAACAGGTTGGAGTAAAACCCCTGACCTTCCTCCTGAAAGGGTACCCGACAAATTACCCCTTTTTGAAGGAGATGCTGAACTGCGGATCTCAGGGCATCTATCTTTGACTGGTTCCGGGATGCCCCTGACCGAAGGAACCTTGCGGGTGGTCTGGCTGCAAACTCGATCTTGTAGCCTGATGACACCACCTCTAGGATCCAAAGATCCGCCACGTGGCGCATCCAGATATGAGCAAAATGCAAAAGCCGTCCTCCCACCCGCTCAGGTGAGGGCGCCCCCTCATGCTGGAGTGGGCTTGGCAGGAGGTTTAGGCCCACTTCTCCATGCCCCTCCTGCCCTATTACGCTTTCTGCCTCTACCTCAAAAATGTCTACGGGAGCAAGGACGAAAGGCAATCAGACCCAAATGGCCCTAAGCCTAAAACCAATCCCAAAAGAGACCGGGAGGAACCACAACCCTTTTCTATCCTTCTTCCAAATTCTAAAAAATAAAACAGGAGAAAAAAGAGCATTAATAATCTCCCTCTTTTTTTTTTTTTTTTTAACTGATAAAAAGATAAAACTGACATTCATTATAATAATAAAATATATTCATACAGATAGTAAAATATCAATAAACATATAAAAATATATAACAATATTAATAATATAAATAATATAAACTAACTGAAATATGAAATTGATAATGAAATTAATCAAAAAAATTGATATAAAAATTGATAATGGCGATGTCCACTCACCACCACCGCTCTTCTCTTTACCACTATACAAAAGAAATGATCAAACACATAATATATATATATATATCATAGCTTAGTGCAAACAATGTCAAAATCAGCTTGCCCTGAGGCAGCAATATGAACTAGACAAAGTGCAATTTCCGGGGAAATTGCGTGAAGTGGTCTTGCCTCCACCAGTTCTCTACAACTGGAGCGGGCAGAGAAACTGGGTGGAGTGGGCGGAGTAACTGGGTGGAGTGGGCAGAGTAACTGGGTGGAGTGGGCGGAGTAACTGTTGTGTGGGTGGAGTGAGCGGAGTAACTGGGTGGAGTGACTTGAGTAACTGTTGTGTGGTTGGAGTAGGCGGAGTAACTGGGTGGAGTGACTTGAGTAACTGTTGTGTGGGTGGAGTGGGCGGAGAAACTGGGTAGAGTGGCTGGAGTAACTGGGTGGAGTGGGCGGAGTAACTGGGTGGAGTGGGCAGAGTAACTGGGTGGAGTGGGCGGAGTAACTGGGTGAAGTGGGCGTAGTAACTGGGTGGAGTGGGCGGAGTAACTGGGTGGAGTGGGCGGAGTAACTGGGTGGAGTGGGCGGAGTAACTGGGTGGAGTGGGCGGAGTAACTGGGTGGAGTGGGCGGAGTAACTGGGTGGAGTGGGCGGAGTAACTGGGTGGAGTAGGCGGAGTAACTGGGTGGAGCGGGCGGAGAAACTGGGTGGAGCGGACGGAGTAACTGTTGTGGTGTTGGAGTGGGCGGAGTAATTGGGTGGGGTGGGCGGAGTAACTGGGTGGAGTGGGCGGAGTAACTGGGTGGAGCGGACGGAGTAACTGTTGTGGTGTTGGAGTGGGCGGAGTAATTGGGTGGGGTGGGCGGAGTAACTGGGTGGAGTGGGCGGAGTAACTGGGTGGAGTGGGCAGAGTAACTGGGTGGAGTGGGCGGAGTAACTGGGTGAAGTGGGCGTAGTAATTGGGTGGGGTGGGCGGAGTAACTGGGTGGAGTGTGCAAAGTAATTGGGTGGAGTGGGCTAAGTAACTGGGTGGAGTGACTTGAGTAACTGTTGTGTGGTTGGAGTGGGTGGAGTAACTGGGTGGAGTGGGCGGAGTAACTGGGTGGAGTGGGCGGAGTAACTGGGTGGAGTGGGCGGAGTAACTGTTGTGTTGTTGGAGTGGGCGGAGTAATTGGGTGGGGTGGGCGGAGTAATTGGGTGGGGTGGGCGGAGTAATTGGGTGGGGTGGGCGGAGTAACTGGGTGGAGTGTGCGGAGAAACTGGGTGGAGTGGGCGGAGTAACTGTTGTGTGGTTGGAGTGGGCGGAGTAACTGGGTGGAGTGACTTGAGTAACTGTTGTGTGGGTGGAGTAACTGGGTGGAGTGGGCGGAGTAACTGGGTGGAGTGGGCGGAGTAACTGGGTGGAGTGGGCGGGGTAACTGGGTGGAGTGGGCGGGGTAACTGGGTGGAGTGGGCGGGGTAACTGGGTGGAGTGGGCGGAGTAACTGGGTGGAGTGGGCGGGGTAACTGGGTGGGGTGGGCGGGGTAACTGGGTGAAGTGGGCGGGGTAACTGGGTGGAATGGGCGGAGTAACTGGGTGGAGTGGGCAGAGTGGGCGGAGTAACTGGGTGAAGTGGGCGGGGTAACTGGGTGGAGTGGGCGGGGTAACTGGGTGGAGTGGGCGGGGTAACTGGGTGGAGTGGGCGGAGTATCTGGGTGGAGTGACTTGAGTAACTGTTGTGTGGTTGGAGTCACTGGAGTAACTGTGGAAAGGTAGTAACTATATGGAGTAGGCAGAGTAACTGTATGGATTGTTTTGAGTAAAGATAGTAAGCATTCTTCTTTTTTCTATTGCCAGATTATTTATAGACATGTTAGAAGCTATTGTGTGGCTATTTAATTATTTATCTTTTTTAATGCAAATTTCGCGATACTGCTCCTTTAAGGGGAGTTTCCTGAGACTTGGTGTGTGGGCGGAGCAGCTGTAACGAGCCAGGCTGCAGCTGTGTTGCTATGGAAACTCACTCTGAGGTAAACTGAGAATGCACATTAAAACACATTTCTAATACACTGGTGGTTGCCATATTCAAATGACTGTAGCTTAAAAAGTATACATCCTACAGCAAAGAGCTTTATACTGTAAGAATCACAAGAGCTAGGCGAACAATGTGGTGTATAGCATGTCTCGGAAATATTAAAAATGAAGGCACAGTCACAGTTTAGAAATTGCCATTCAAATTTGTGGTGTCTAGAGTGGAGTTTCAATGAATGTCAATGGGAGGTGTGAGTTGCAAACAAAAGGTCATATTGTGAAATCTGTTCGGGCTATGGCTTAGCCTTGGACATTTTTAGCGGCAGCAGGGATTGCTGAACGTTTTGATATAAGATTTGTGTAGGTGGGATTAAAAATGAGGGAAAGGTCGCAGTTTAGAAATCATGTCCTGATTTTTCATTTCACACGCATCTCCCACTCTAGCTTTGAAAATACCTCCCATTCATTCCTATGGGAAAATTGCGCCAGAAAAACGCCAATATTTCGGAAACCGTTTGGCGAAACGTTCCACAAAATATAAGCACACCATTCGGGAACGATCCGCACGTTTTGGTATATTATGGTCTATGTAGTGTAAAAACTGTGGGAGGAGTTACAGTGCAAAAATGCTTGGAATAAGAATAAAAATAAGAACTAGACAAAGTGCAATTTCCGGGGAAATTGCGTGAAGTGGTCTTGCCTCCGCCAATTCTCTACAACTGGAGCGGGCGGAGTAACTGGGTGGAGGGGACGGAGTAACTGGGTGGAGTAGGCGGAGTAACTGGGTGGAGTGGGCGGAGTAACTGTTGTGGTGTTGGAGTGGGCGGGGTAATTGGGTGGGGTGGGTGGAGTAACTGGGTGGAGTGTGCAGAGTAACTGGGTGGAGTGGGCGGAGTAACTGGGTGGAGTGGGCGGAGTAACTGGGTGGAGTGACTTGAGTAACTGTTGTGTGGTTGGAGTGGGTGGAGTAACAGGGTGGAGTGGTCGGAGTAACTGGGTGGAGTGGGCGGAGTAACTGGGTGGAGAGGGCGGAGTAACTGTTGTGTTGTTGGAGTGGGCGGAGTAATTGGGTGAGGTGGGCGGAGTAACTGGGTGGAGTGTGCGGAGTAACTGGGTGGAGTGGGCAGAGTAACTGGGTGGAGTGACTTGAGTAACTGTTGTGTGGTTGGAGTGGGCGGAGTAACTGAGTGGAGTGGGCGGAGTAACTGGGTGGAGTGGGCGGGCTAACTGGGTGGAGTGGGCGGACTAACTGGGTGGAGTGGGCGGGCTAATTGGGTCGAGTGGGCGGGCAAACTGGGTGGAGTGGGTGGAGTGGGCGAGGTGGAGTGGGTGGAGTGGGCGGAGTGGGCGAAGCAACTGGGTGGAGTGGGCGGAGTAACTGGGTGGAGTGGGCAGAGTAACTGGGTGGAGTGGGCAGAGTAACTGGGTGGAGTGGGCAGAGTAACTGGGTGGAGTGGGCAGAGTAACTGGGTGGAGTGTGCAGAGTAACTGGGTGGAGTGGGCGGAGTAACTGGGTGGAGTGGGCGGAGTAACTGGGTGGAGTGGGCAGAGTAACTGGGTGGAGTGACTTGAGTAACTGTTGTGTGGGTGGAGTGGGCGGAGTAACTGGGTGGAGGGACTTGAGTAACTGTTGTGTGGGTGGAGTGGGCGGAGTAACTGGGTGGAGTGGGCGGAGTAACTGGGTGGAGTGGGCGGAGTAACTGGGTGGAGTGGGCGGGGTAACTGGGTGGAGTGGGTGGGGTAACTGAGTGGAGTGGGCGGGGTAACTGGGTGGAGTGGGCGGAGTAACTGGGTGGAGTGGGCGGAGTAACTGGGTGGAGTGGGCGGAGTAACTGGGTGGAGTGGGCGGAGTAACTGGGTGGAGTGGGCGGAGTTACTGGGTGAAGTGGGTGGGGTAACTGGGTGAAGTGGGCGGGGTAACTGGGTGGAGTGGGCGGGGTAACTGGGTGGAGTGGGCGGAGTATCTGGGTGGAGTGACTTGAGTAACTGTTGTGTGGTTGGAGTCACTGGAGTAACTGTGGAAAGGTTTGATTGAGCAGAGTAACTATATGGAGTAGGCAGAGTAACTGTATGGATTGTTTTGAGTGAGTAAAGATAGTAAGCATTCTTCTTTTTTCTATCGCCAGATTATTTATAGACATGTTAGAAGCTATTGTGTGGCTATTTAATTATTTATCTTTTTTAATGCAAATTTCGCGATACTGCTCCTTTAAGGGGAGTCTTCCTGAGACTGGGTGTGTGGGCGGAGCAGCTGTAACGAGCCAGGCTGCAGCTGTGTTGCTATGGAAACTCACTCTGAGGTAAACTGAGAATGCACATTAAAACACATTTCTAATGCACTGGTGGTTGCCATATTCAAATGACTGTAGCTTAAAAAGTATACATCCTACAGCAAAGAGCTTTATACTGTAAGAATCACAAGAAGAAGACCTATAATGTGGTGTATAACATGTCTCTGAAATATTAAAAATGAAGGCACAGTTGCAGTTTAGAAATTGCCATTCAAATTTGTGGTGTCTAGAGTGGAGTTTCAATGAATGTCTATGGGAGGTGTGAGTTGCAAACAAAAGGTCATATTGTGAAATCTGTTCGGGCTATGGCTTAGCCTTGGACATTTTTAGTGGCAGCAGGGATAGCTGAACGTTTTGATATAAGATTTGTGTAGGTGGGATTAAAAATGAGGGAGAGGTCGCAGTTTAGAAATCATGTCCTGATTTTTCATTTAACACGCAGTTCCCACTCTAGCTTTGAAAATACCTCCCATTCATTCCTATGGGAAAATTGCGCCAGAAAAACGCAAATATTTCGGAAACCGTTTGGCGAAACGTTCCACAAAATATAAGCACACCATTCGGGAACGATCCGCACGTTTTGGTATATTATGGTCTATGTAGTGTCAAAACTGTGGGAGGAGTTACAGTGCAAAAATGCTTGGAATAATAATAATAAAAATAATATATCAGCAAGAACAATAAGTGATCTTGCCAAGCAAGACCACTTAACTAGACAAAGTGCAATTTCCGGGGAAATTGCGTGAAGTGGTCTTGCCTCCGCCAGTTCTCTACAACTGGAGCGGGCTGGGTAACTGAGTGGAGCGTGCGGAGTAACTGGGTGGAGCGGACGGAGTAACTGGGTGGAGTAGGCGGAGTAACTGGGTGGAGTAACTGTTGTGGTGTTGGAGTGGGTGGAGTAATTGGGTGGGGTGGGCGGAGTAACTGGGTGGAGTGTGCAGAGTAACTGGGTGGAGTGGGCGGAGTAACTGGGTGGAGTGACTTGAGTAACTGTTGTGTGGTTGGAGTGGGTGGAGTAACTGGGTGGAGAGGGCGGAGTAACTGGGTGGAGTGGGCGGAGTAACTGGGTGGAGTGGGCGGAGTAACTGTTGTGTTGTTGGAGTGGGCGGAGTAATTGGGTGGGGTGGGCAGAGTAACTGGGTGGAGTGGGCGGAGTAACTAGGTGGAGTGACTTGAGTAACTGTTGTGTGGTTGGAGTGGGCGGAGTAACTGGGTGGAGTGGGCGGGCTAACTGGGTGGAGTGGGCGGGGTGGAGTGGGTGGAGTGGGCGAGGTGGAGTGGGTGGAGTGGAGTGGGTGGAGTGTGCGGGTGGAGTGGGTGGAGCAACTGGGTGGAGTGGGCGGAGTAACTGGGTATAGTGGGCAGAGTAACTGGGTGGAGTGGGCGGAGTAACTGGGTGGAGTGGATGGAGTAACTGGGTGGAGTGGATGGAGTAACTGGGTGGAGTGGGCAGAGTAACTAGGTGGAGTTACTTGAGTAACTGTTGTGTGGGTGGAGTGGGTGGAGTAACAGGGTGGAGAGGGCGGAGTAACTGGGTGGAGAGGGCGGAGTAACTGGGTGGAGAGGGCGGAGTAACTGGGTGGAGAGGGCGGAGTAACTGTTGTGTTGTTGGAGTGGGCGGAGTAATTGGGTGAGGTGGGCGGAGTAACTGGGTGGAGTGTGCGGAGTAACTGGGTGGAGTGGGCAGAGTAACTGGGTGGAGTGGGCAGAGTAACTGGGTGGAGTGACTTGAGTAACTGTTGTGTGGTTGGAGTGGGCGGAGTAACTGGGTGGAGTGGGCGGAGTAACTGGGTGGAGTGGGCGGAGTAACTGGGTGGAGTGGGCGGGCTAACTGGGTGGAGTGGGCGGACTAACTGGGTGGAGTGGGCGGACTAACTGGGTGGAGTGGGCGGGCTAATTGGGTGGAGTGGGCGGGCTAATTGGGTGGAGTGGGCGGGCTAACTGGGTGGAGTGGGTGGAGTGGGCGAGGTGGAGTGGGTGGAGTGGGCGGAGCAACTGGGTGGAGTGGGCGGAGTAACTAAGTGGAGTGGGCAGAGTAACTGGGTGGAGTGGGCAGAGTAACTGGGTGGAGTGGGCAGAGTAACTGGGTGGAGTGGGCGGAGTAACTGGATGGAGTGGGCGGAGTAACTGGGTGGAGTGGGCGGAGTAACTGGGTGGAGTGGGCGGAGTAACTGGGTGGAGTGACTTGAGTAACTGTTGTGTGGGTGGAGTGAGCGGAGTAACTGGGTGGAGTGACTTGAGTAACTGTTGTGTGGGTGGAGTGGACGGAGTAACTGGGTGGAGTGGGCGGAGTAACTGGGTGGAGTGGGCGGGGTAACTGGGTGGAGTGGGCGGGGTAACTGGGTGGAGTGGGCGGGGTAACTGGGTGGAGTGGGCGGGGTAACTGGGTGGAGTGGGCGGAGTAACTGGGTGGAGTGGGCGGAGTAACTGGGTGGAGTGGGCGGGGTAACTGGGTGGAGTGACTTGAGTAACTGGGTGGAGTGACTTGAGTAACTGTTGTGTGGTTGGAGTCACTGGAGTAACTGTGGAAAGGTTTGACTGAGCAGAGTAACTATATGGAGTAGGCAGAGTAACTGTATGGATTGTTTTGAGTAAAGATAGTAGGCATTCTTCTTTTTTCTATCGCCAGATTATTTATAGACATGTTAGAAGCTATTGTGTGGCTATTTAATTATTTATAGTTTTTAATGCAAATTTTGCGATACTGCTCCTTTAAGGGGAGTTTCCTGAGACTTGGTGTGTGGGCGGAGCAGCTGTAATGAGCCAGGCTGCAGCTGTGTTGCTATGGAAACTCACTCTGAGGTAAACTGAGAATGCACATTAAAACACATTTCTAATGCACTGGTGGTTGCCATATTCAAATGACTGTAGCTTAAAAAGTATACACCCTACAGCAAAGAGCTTTATACTGTAAGAATCACAAGAAGAAGACCTATAATGTGGTGTATAACATGTCTCTGAAATATTAAAAATGAAGGCACAGTCGCAGTTTAGAAATTGCCATTCAAATTTGTGGCGTCTAGAGTGGAGTTTCAATGAATGTCAATGGGAGGTGTGAGTTGCAAACAAAAGGTCATATTGTGAAATCTGTTCGGGCTATGGCTTAGCCTTGGACATTTTTAGCGGCAGCAGGGATAGCTGAACGTTTTGATATAAGATTTGTGTAGGTGGGATTAAAAATGAGGGAGAGGTCGCAGTTTAGAAATCATGTCCTGATTTTTCATTTAACACGCAGTTCCCACTCTAGCTTTGAAAATACCTCCCATTCATTCCTATGGGAAAATTGCGCCAGAAAAACGCAAATATTTCGGAAACCGTTTGGCGAAACGTTCCACAAATTATAAGCACACCATTCGGGAACGATCCGCACGTTTTGGTATATTATGGTCTATGTAGTGTCAAAACTGTGGGAGGAGTTACAGTGCAAAAATGCTTGGAATAATAATAATAATAAAAACTAGACAAAGTGCAATTTCCGGGGAAATTGCGTGAAGTGGTCTTGCCTCCGCCAGTTCTCTACAACTGGAGTGGACAAAGTAACTGGGTGGAGTGGGCGGAGTAACTGGGTGGAGTGGGCGGAGTAACTGGGTGGAGTGGGCAGAGTAACTGGGTGGAGTGGGCAGAGTAACTGGGTGGAGTGACTTGAGTAACTGTTGTGTGGTTGGAGTAGGCGGAGTAACTGGGTGGAGTGACTTGAGTAACTGTTGTGTGGGTGGAGTGGGTGGAGTGGCTGGAGTAACTGGGTGGAGTGGGCGGAGTAACTGGGTGGAGTGGGCGGAGTAACTGGGTGGAGTGGGCGGAGTAACTGGGTGGAGTGGGCGGAGTAACTGGGTGGAGTGGGCGGAGTAACTGGGTGGAGTGGGCGGGGTAACTGGGTGGAGTGGGCGGGGTAACTGGGTGGAGTGGGCGGAGTAACTGGGTGGAGTGGGCAGAGTGGGCGGAGTAACTGGGTGGAGTGGGCGGAGTAACTGGGTGCATTGGGCGGTGTAACTGGGTGGAGTGGGCGGAGTAACTGGGTGGAGTGGGCGGAGTAACTGGGTGGAGTGGGCAGAGTGGGTGGAGTAACTGGGTGCAGTGGGCGGAGTAACTGAGTGGAGTGGGCGGAGTAACTGGGTGGAGTATCTGGGTGGAGTGACTTGAGTAACTGTTGTGTGGTTGGAGTCACTGGAGTAACTGTGGAAAGGTTTGACTGAGCAGAGTAACTGGGTGGAGTGGGCGGAGTAACTGTGTGGAGTGGGTGGAGTAACTGGGTGGAGTGGGCGGAGTGGGCAGAGTAACTGGGTGGAGTGGGCGGAGTAACTGGGTGGAGTGACTTGAGTAACTGTTGTGTGGGTGGAGTGAGCGAAGTAACTGGGTGGAGTGGGCGGGTAACTGGGATGGAGGGAGCGGGGTAACTGGGATGGAGTGGGCGGGGTAACTGGGTGGAGTGGGCGGGGTAACTGGGTGGAGTGGGTGGAGTAACTGGGTAGAGTGGGTATTGTGGGTGGAGTAACTGGGTGCAGTGGGCGGAGTAACTGAGTGGAGTGGGCGGGGTAACTGGGTGGAGTATCTGGGTGGAGTGACTTGAGTAACTGGGTGGTGTGCCTGAGTAACTGTTGTGTGGTTGGAGTCACTGGAGTAACTGTGGAAAGGTTTGACTGAGCAGAGTAACTATATGGAGTAGGCAGAGTAACTGTATGGATTGTTTTGAGTAAAGATAGTAAGCATTCTTCTTTTTTCTATCGCCAGATTATTTATAGACATGTTAGAAGCTATTGTGTGGCTATTTAATTATTTATCTTTTTTAATGCAAATTTCGCGATACTGCTCCTTTAAGGGGAGTTTCCTGAGACTTGGTGTGTGGGCGGAGCAGCTGTAACGAGCCAGGCTGCAGCTGTGTTGCTATGGAAACTCACTCTGAGGTAAACTGAGAATGCACATTAAAACACATTTCTAATGCACTGGTGGTTGCCATATTCAAATGACTGTAGCTTAAAAAGTATACATCCTACAGCAAAGAGCTTTATACTGTAAGAATCACAAGAGCTAGGCGAACAATGTGGTGTATAACATGTCTCTGAAATATTAAAAATGAAGGCACAGTCGCAGTTTAGAAATTGCCATTCAAATTTGTGGTGTCTAGAGTGGAGTTTCAATGAATGTCAATGGGAGGTGTGAGTTGCAAACAAAAGGTCATATTGTGAAATCTGTTCGGGCTATGGCTTAGCCTTGGACATTTTTAGCGGCAGCAGGGATAGCTGAACGTTTTGATATAAGATTTGTGTAGGTGGGATTAAAAATGAGGGAGAGGTCGCAGTTTAGAAATCATGTCCTGATTTTTCATTTCACACGCATCTCCCACTCTAGCTTTGAAAATACCTCCCATTCATTCCTATGGGAATATTGCGCCAGGAAAACGCCAATATTTCGGAAACCGTTTGGCGAAACGTTCCACAAAATATAAGCACACCATTCGGGAACGATCCGCACGTTTTGGTATATTATGGTCTATGTAGTGTCAAAACTGTGGGAGGAGTTACAGTGCAAAAATGCTTGGAATAATAATAAAAATAATATATCAGCAAGAACAATAAGTGATCTTGCCAAGCAAGACCACTTAATAAGTGATCTTGCCAAGCAAGACCACTTAATAATATATCAGCAAGAACAATAAGTGATCTTGCCAAGCAAGACCACTTAATAATATATCAGCAAGAACAATAAGTGATCTTGCCAAGCAAGACCACTTAATAATATATCAGCAAGAACAATAAGTGATCTTGCCAAGCAAGACCACTTAATAATATATCAGCAAGAACAATAAGTGATCTTGCCAAGCAAGACCACTTAATAAGTGATCTTGCCAAGCAAGACCACTTAACTAGACAAAGTGCAATTTCCGGGGAAATTGCGTGAAGTGGTCTTGCCTCCGCCAGTTCTCTACAACTGGAGCGGGCAGAGTAACTGGGTCGAGCGGGCGGAGTAACTGGGTGGAGTGGGCGGAGTAACTGGGTGGAGTGGGCGGAGTAACTGGGTGGAGTGGGCGGAGTAACTGGGTGGAGTGGGTGGAGTAACTGGGTGGAGTGGGCAGAGTAACTGGGTCGAGCGGGCGGAGTAACTGGGTGGAGTGGGTGGAGTGGGTGGAGTAACTGGGTGGAGTGGGCGGAGTAACTGGGTGGAGTGGGCGGAGTAACTGGGTGGAGTGGGCGGGGTAACTGGGTGGAGTGGGTGGAGTAACTGGGTGGAGTGGGCAGAGTAACTGGGTGAAGTGGGCGGAGTAACTGTTGTGTGGGTGGAGTGAGTGGAGTAACTGGGTGGAGTGACTTGAGTAACTGTTGTGTGGTTGGAGTGGGCGGAGTAACTGGGTGGAGTGACTTGAGTAACTGTTGTGTGGGTGGAGTGGGCGGAGTAACTGGGTGGTGTGGCTAGAGTAACTGGGTGGAGTGGGCAGAGTAACTGGGTGGAGTGGGCGGAGTAACTGGGTGGAGTGGGCGGAGTAACTGGGTGGAGTGGGTGGGGTAACTGGGTGGAGTGGGCGGAGCATCTGGGTGGAGTGGGCGGAGTAACTGGGTGAAGTGGGCGGAGTAACTGGGTGGAATGGGCAGAGTAACTGGGTGCTGTGGGCGGAGTATCTGGGTGGAGTGACTTGAGTAACTGTTGTGTGGTTGGAGTCGCTGGAGTAACTGTGGAAAGGTTTGACTGAGCAGAGTAACTATATGGAGTAGGCAGAGTAACTGTATGGATTGTTTTGAGTAAAGATAGTAAGCATTCTTCTTTTTTCTATTGCCAGATTATTTATAGACATGTTAGAAGCTATTGTGTGGCTATTTAATTATTTATCTTTTTTAATGCCAATTTCGCGATACTGCTCCTTTAAGGGGAGTTTCCTGAGACTTGGTGTGTGGGCGGAGCAGCTGTAATGAGCCAGGCTGCAGCTGTGTTGCTATGGAAACTCACTCTGAGGTAAACTGAGAATGCACATTAAAACACATTTCTAATGCACTGGTGGTTGCCATATTCAAATGACTGTAGCTTAAAAAGTATACATCCTACAGCAAAGAGCTTTATACTGTAAGAATCACAAGAAGAAGACCTATAATGTGGTCTCTGAAATATTAAAAATGAAGGCACAGTCGCAGTTTAGAAATTGCCATTCAAATTTGTGGTGTCTAGAGTGGAGTTTCAATGAATGTCAATGGGAGGTGTGAGTTGCAAACAAAAGGTCATATTGTGAAATCTGTTCGGGCTATGGCTTAGCCTTGGACATTTTTAGCGGCAGCAGGGATAGCTGAACGTTTTGATATAAGATTTGTGTAGGTGGGATTAAAAATGAGGGAGAGGTCGCAGTTTAGAAATCATGTCCTGATTTTTCATTTCACACGCATCTCCCACTCTAGCTTTGAAAATACCTCCCATTCATTCCTATGGGAAAATTGTGCCAGGAAAACGCCAATATTTCGGAAACCGTTTGGCGAAACGTTCCACAAAATATAAGCACACCATTCGGGAACGATCCGCACATTTTGGTATATTATGGTCTATGTAGTGTCAAAACTGTGGGAGGAGTTACAGTGCAAAAATGCTTGGAATAAGAATAAAAATAAGAACTAGACAAAGTGCAATTTCTGGGGAAATTGCGTGAAGTGGTCTTGCCTCCGCCAGTTCTCTACAACTGGAGCGGGCAGAGTAACTGGGTGGAGTGGGTGGAGTAACTGGGGGGAGTGGGTGGAGTAACTGGGTGGAGTGGGCAGAGTAACTGGGTGGAGTGGGCGGAGTAACTGTTGTGTGGGTGGAGTGAGCGGAGTAACTGGGTGGAGTGACTTGAGTAACTGTTGTGTGGTTGGAGTGGGCGGAGTAACTGGGTGGAGTGACTTGAGTAACTGTTGTGTGGGTGGAGTGGGCGGGGTAACTGGGTGGAGTGGGCGGGGTAACTGGGTGGAGTGGGCGGAGTAACTGGGTGGAGTGGGCGGAGTAACTGGGTGGAGTGGGCGGAGTAACTGGGTGGAGTGGGCGGGGTAACTGGGTGGAGTGACTTGAGTAACTGGGTGGAGTGACTTGAGTAACTGTTGTGTGGTTGGAGTCACTGGAGTAACTGTGGAAAGGTTTGACTGAGCAGAGTAACTATATGGAGTAGGCAGAGTAACTGTATGGATTGTTTTGAGTGAGTAAAGATAGTAAGCATTCTTTTTTTTCTATTGCCAGATTATTTATAGACATGTTAGAAGCTATTGTGTGGCTATTTAATTATTTACTGCTCCTTTAAGGGAAGTTTCCTGAGACTTGGTGTGTGGGCGGAGCAGCTGTAACGAGCCAGGCTGCAGCTGTGTTGCTATGGAAACTCACTCTGAGGTAAACTGAGAATGCACATTAAAACACATTTCTAATGCACTGGTGGTTGCCATATTCAAATGACTGTAGCTTAAAAAGTAGACATCCTACAGCAAAGAGCTTTATACTGTAAGAATCACAAGAAGAAGACCTATAATATGGTGTATAACATGTCTCTGAAATATTAAAAATGAAGGCACAGTCGCAGTTTAGAAATTGCCATTCAAATTTGTGGTGTCTAGAGTGGAGTTTCAATGAATGTCAATGGGAGGTGTGAGTTGCAAACAAAAGGTCATATTGTGAAATATGTTCGGGCTATGGCTTAGCCTTGGACATTTTTAGCGGCAGCAGGGATAGCTGAACGTTTTGATATAAGATTTGTGTAGGTGGGATTAAAAATGAGGGAGAGGTCGCAGTTTAGAAATCATGTCCTGATTTTTGACTCCACACTCTAGCTTTGAAAATACCTCCCATTCATTCCTATGGGAAAATTGCGCCAGAAAAACGCCAATATTTCGGAAACCGTTTGGCGAAACGTTCCACAAAATATAAGCACACCATTCGGGAACGATCCGCACGTTTTGGTATATTATGGTCTATGTAGTGTCAAAACTGTGGGAGGAGTTACAGTGCAAAAATGCTTGGAATAAAAATAAGAATAAGAATAAGAACTAGACAAAGTGCAATTTCCGGGGAAATTGCGTGAAGTGGTCTTGCCTCCGCCAATTCTCTACAACTGGAGTGGGCAGAGTAACTGGGTCGAGCGGGCGGAGTAACTGGGTGGAGTGGGTGGAGTGGGCGGAGTAACTGGGTGGAGTGGGCGGAGTAACTGGGTGGAGTGGGCGGGCTAACTGGGTGGAGTGGGCGGACTAACTGGGTGGAGTGGGCGGACTAACTGGGTGGAGTGGGCGGGCTAATTGGGTGGAGTGGGCGGGCTAATTGGGTGGAGTGGGCGGGCTAACTGGGTGGAGTGGGTGGAGTGGGCGAGGTGGAGTGGGCGGAGCAACTGGGTGGAGTGGGCGGAGTAACTAGGTGGAGTGGGCAGAGTAACTGGGTGGAGTGGGCAGAGTAACTGGGTGGAGTGGGCAGAGTAACTGGGTGGAGTGGGCGGAGTAACTGGATGGAGTGGGCGGAGTAACTGGATGGAGTGGGCGGAGTAACTGGGTGGAGTGGGCGGAGTAACTGGGTGGAGTGGGCGGAGTAACTGGGTGGAGTGACTTGAGTAACTGTTGTGTGGGTGGAGTGAGCGGAGTAACTGGGTGGAGTGACTTGAGTAACTTTTGTGTGGTTGGAGTGGGCGGAGTAACTGGGTGGAGTGACTTGAGTAACTGTTGTGTGGGTGGAGTGGGCGGAGTAACTGGGTGGAGTGGCTGGAGTAACTGGGTGGAGTGGGCGGAGTAACTGGGTGGAGTGGGCGGAGTAACTGGGTGGAGTGACTTGAGTAACTGTTGTGTGGGTGGAGTGAGCGGAGTAACTGGGTGGAGTGACTTGAGTAACTTTTGTGTGGTTGGAGTGGGCGGAGTAACTGGGTGGAGTGACTTGAGTAACTGTTGTGTGGGTGGAGTGGGCGGAGTAACTGGGTGGAGTGGCTGGAGTAACTGGGTGGAGTGGCTGGAGTAACTGGGTGGAGTGGGCGGAGTAACTGGGTGGAGTGGGCGGGGTAACTGGGTGGAGTGGGCGGAGTAACTGGGTGGAGTGGGCGGAGTAACTGGGTGGAGTGACTTGAGTAACTGTTGTGTGGTTGGAGTCACCGGAGTAACTGTGGAAAGGTTTGACTGAGCAGAGTAACTATATGGAGTAGGCAGAGTAACTGTATGGATTGTTTTGAGTAAAGATAGTAAGCATTCTTCTTTTTTCTATCGCCAGATTATTTATAGACATTTTAGAAGCTATTGTGTGGCTATTTAATTATTTATTTTTTTTAATGCAAATTTCGCGATACGCGATACTGCTCCTTTAAGGGGAGTTTCCTGAGACTTGGTGTGTGGGCGGAGCAGCTGTAACGAGCCAGGCTGCAGCTGTGTTGCTATGGAAACTCACTCTGAGGTAAACTGAGAATGCACATTAAAACACATTTCTAATGCACTGGTGGTTGCCATATTCAAATGACTGTAGCTTAAAAAGTTTACATCCTACAGCAAAGAGCTTTATACTGTAAGAATCACAAGAAGAAGACCTATAATGTGGTGCATAACATGTCTATGAAATATTAAAAATGAAGGCACAGTCGCAGTTTAGAAATTGCCATTCAAATTTGTGGTGTCTAGAGTGGAGTTTCAATGAATGTCAATGGGAGGTGTGAGTTGCAAACAAAAGGTCATATTGTGAAATCTGTTCGGGCTATGGCTTAGCCTTGGACATTTTTAGCGGCAGCAGGGATAGCTGAACGTTTTGATATAACATTTGTGTAGGTGGGATTAAAAATGAGGGAGAGGTCGCAGTTTAGAAATCATGTCCTGATTTTTCATTTCACACGCATTTCCCACTCTAGTTTTAAAAATTGCTCCCATTCATTCCTATGGGAAAATTGCGCCAGAAAAACGCCAATATTTCGGAAACCGTTTGGCGAAACGTTCCACAAAATATAAGCACACCATTCGGGAACGATCCGCACGTTTTGGTATATTATGGTCTATGTAGTGAAAAAACTGTGGGAGGAGTTACGGTGCAAAATATGCTTGGAATAAAAATAAGAATAAGAATAATATATCAGCAAGAACAATAAGTGATCTTGCCAAGCAAGACCACTTAACTAGACAAAGTGCAATTTCCGGGGAAATTGCGTGAAGTGGTCTTGCCTCCGCCAGTTCTCTACAACTGGAGCGGGCAGAGTAACTGGGTGGAGTGGGTGGAGTAACTGGGTGGAGTAACTGGGAGGAGTGGGCAGAGTAACTGGGTGGAGTGACTTGAGTAACTGCTGTGTGGGTGGAGTGAGCGGAGTAACTGGGTGGAGTGACTTGAGTAACTGTTGTGTGGTTGGAGTGGGCGGAGTAACTGGGTGGAGTGGGCGGAGTAACTGGGTGGAGTGGGCGGAGTAACTGGGTGGAGTGGGCGGAGTAACTGGGTGGAGTGGGCGGGGTAACTGTTGTGTGGGTGGAGTGAGCGGAGTAACTGGGTGGAGTGACTTGAGTAACTGTTGTGTGGGTGGAGTGGGCGGAGTAACTGGGTGGAGTGGGCGGAGTAACTGGGTGGAGTGGGCGGGGTAACTGTTGTGTGGGTGGAGTGAGCGGAGTAACTGGGTGGAGTGACTTGAGTAACTGTTGTGTGGGTGGAGTGGGCGGAGTAACTGGGTGGAGTGGGCAGAGTAACTGGGTGGAGTGGGCGGAGTAACTGGGTGGAGTGGGCGGGGTAACTGGGTGGAGTGGGCGGGGTAACTGGGTGGAGTGGGCAGAGTAACTGGGTGGAGTGGGCGGAGTAACTGGGTGGAGTGGGCGGAGTAACTGGGTGGAGTGGGCGGAGTAACTGGGTGGAGTGGGCGGGGTAACTGGGTGGAGTGGGCGGAGTAACTGGGTGGAGTGGGTGGAGTAACTGGGTGGAATGGGCGGAGTAACTGGGTGGAGTGGGCAGAGTGGGTGGAGTAACTGGGTGCAGTGGGCGGAGTAACTGAGTGGAGTGGGCGGAGTAACTGGGTGGAGTGGGCGGAGTATCTGGGTGGAGTGACTTGAGTAACTGGGTGGAGTGCCTGAGTAACTGTTGTGTGGTTGGAGTCACTGGAGTAACTGTGGAAAGGTTTGACTGAGCAGAGTAACTATATGGAGTAGGCAGAGTAACTGTATGGATTGTTTTGAGTGAGTAAAGATAGTAAGCATTCTTCTTTTTTCTATCGCCAGATTATTTATAGACATGTTAGAAGCTATTGTGTGGCTATTTAATTATTTATCTTTTTTAATGCAAATTTCGCGATACTGCTCCTTTAAGGGGAATTTCCTGAGACTGGGTGTGTGGGCGGAGCAGCTGTAACGAGCCAGGCTGCAGCTGTGTTGCTATGGAAACTCACTCTGAGGTAAACTGAGAATGCACATTAAAACACATTTCTAATGCACTGGTGGTTGCCATATTCAAATGACTGTAGCTTAAAAAGTATACATCCTACAGCAAAGAGCTTTATACTGTAAGAATCACAAGAGCTAGGCGAACAATGTGGTGTATAACATGTCTCTGAAATATTAAAAATGAAGGCACAGTCGCAGTTTAGAAATTGCCATTCAAATTTGTGGTGTCTAGAGTGGAGTTTCAATGAATGTCAATGGGAGGTGTGAGTTGCAAACAAAAGGTCATATTGTGAAATCTGTTCGGGCTATGGCTTAGCCTTGGACATTTTTAGCGGCAGCAGGGATAGCTGAACGTTTTGATATAAGATTTGTGTAGGTGGGATTAAAAATGAGGGAGAGGTCGCAGTTTAGAAATCATGTCCTGATTTTTCATTTCACACGCATCTCCCACTCTAGCTTGGAAAATACCTCCCATTCATTCCTATGGGAAAATTGCGCCAGAAAAACGCCAATATTTCGGAAACCGTTTGGCGAAACGTCCTACAAAATATAAGCACACCATTCGGGAACGATCCGCACGTTTTGGTATATTATGGTCTATGTAGTGTCAAAACTGTGGGAGGAGTTACAGTGCAAAAATGCTTGGAATAAGAATAAAAATAATATATCAGCAAGAACAATAAGTGATCTTGCCAAGCAAGACCACTTAACTAGACAAAGTGCAATTTCCGGGGAAATTGCGTGAAGTGGTCTTGCCTCCGCCAGTTCTCTACAACTGGAGCGGGCAGAGTAACTGGGTGGAGTGGGTGGAGTAACTGGGTGGAGTGGGTGGAGTAACTGGGTGGAGTGGGCAGAGTAACTGGGTGGAGTGGGCAGAGTAACTGGGTGGAGTGGGCGGAGTAACTGTTGTGTGGGTGGAGTGAGCGGAGTAACTGGGTGGAGTGAGCGGAGTAACTGTTGTGTGGGTGGAGTGGCTGGAGTAACTGGGTGGAGTGGCTGGAGTAACTGGGTGGAGTGGGCGGAGTAACTGGGTGGAGTGGGCGGAGTAACTGGGTGGAGTGGGCGGGGTAACTGGGTGGAGTGGGCGGAGTAACTGGGTGAAGTGGGCGGAGTAACTGGGTGGAATGGGCGGAGTAACTGGGTGGAATGGGCGGAGTAACTGGGTAGAGTGGGCAGAGTGGGTGGAGTAACTGGGTGCAGTGGGCGGAGTAACTGAGTGGAGTGGGCGGAGTAACTGGGTGGAGTGGGCGGAGTATCTGGGTGGAGTGACTTGAGTAACTGGGTGGAGTGCCTGAGTAACTGTTGTGTGGTTGGAGTCACTGGAGTAACTGTGGAAAGGTTTGACTGAGCAGAGTAACTATATGGAGTAGGCAGAGTAACTGTATGGATTGTTTTGAGTGAGTAAAGATAGTAAGCATTCTTCTTTTTTCTATCGCCAGATTATTTATAGACATGTTAGAAGCTATTGTGTGGCTATTTAATTATTTATCTTTTTTAATGCAAATTTCGCGATACTGCTCCATTAAGGGGAGTTTCCTGAGACTTGGTGTGTGGGCGGAGCAGCTGTAACGAGCCAGGCTGCAGCTGTGTTGCTATGGAAACTCACTCTGAGGTAAACTGAGAATGCACATTAAAACACATTTCTAATTCACTGGTGGTTGCCATATTCAAATGACTGTAGCTTAAAAAGTATACATCCTACAGCAAAGAGCTTTATACTGTAAGAATCACAAGAAGAAGACCTATAATGTGGTGCATAACATGTCTCTGAAATATTAAAAATGGAGGCACAGTCGCAGTTTAGAAATTGCCATTCAAATTTGTGGTGTCTAGAGTGGAGTTTCAATGAATGTCAATGGGAGGTGTGAGTTGCAAACAAAAGGTCATATTGTGAAATCTGTTCGGGCTATGGCTTAGCCTTGGACATTTTTAGCGGCAGCAGGGATAGCTGAACGTTTTGATATAAGATTTGTGTAGGTGGGATTAAAAATGAGGGAGAGGTCGCAGTTTAGAAATCATGTCCTGATTTTTCATTTCACACGCATCTCCCACTCTAGCTTTGAAAATACCTCCCATTCATTCCTATGGGAAAATTACGCCAGGAAAACGCCAATATTTCGGAAACCGTTTGGCGAAACGTTCCACAAAATATAAGCACACCATTCGGGAACGATCCGCACGTTTTGGTATATTATGGTCTATGTAGTGTCAAAACTGTGGGAGGAGTTACAGTGCAAAAATGCTTGGAATAAGAATAAAAATAAGAACTAGACAAAGTGCAATTTCCGGAGAAATTGCGTGAAGTGGTCTTGCCTCCGCCAGTTCTCTACAACTGGAGTGGGCAGAGTAACTGGGTGGAGTGGGCGGAGTAACTGGGTGGAGTGGGCGGAGTAACTGGGTGGATTGGGCAGAGTAACTGGGTGGATTGGGCAGAGTAACTGGGTGGAGTGACTTGATTAACTGTTGTGTGGTTGGAGTGGGCGGAGTAACTGGGTGGAGTGGCTGGAGTAACTGGGTGGAGTGGGTGGAGTAACTGGGTGGAGTGGGCGGAGTAACTGGGTGAAGTGGGCGGAGTAACTGGGTGGAGTGGGCGGGGTAACTGGGTTAAGTGGGCGGAGTAACTGGGTGGAATGGGCGAAGTAACTGGGTGGAGTGGGCAGAGTGGGTGGAGTAACTGGGTGCAGTGGGCGGAGTAACTGGGTGGAGTGACTTGAGTAACTGGGTGGAGTGACTTGAGTAACTGTTGTGTGGTTGGAGTCACTGGAGTAACTGTGGAAAGGTTTGACTGAGCAGAGTAACTATATGGAGTAGGCAGAGTAACTGTATGGATTGTTTTGAGTAAAGATAGTAAGCATTCTTCTTTTTTCTATCGCCAGATTATTTATAGACATGTTAGAAGCTATTGTGTGGCTATTTAATTATTTATAGTTTTTAATGCAAATTTTGCGATACTGCTCCTTTAAGGGGAGTTTCCTGAGACTTGGTGTGTGGGCGGAGCAGCTGTAATGAGCCAGGCTGCAGCTGTGTTGCTATGGAAACTCACTCTGAGGTAAACTGAGAATGCACATTAAAACACATTTCTAATGCACTGGTGGTTGCCATATTCAAATGACTGTAGCTTAAAAAGTATACATCCTACAGCAAAGAGCTTTATACTGTAAGAATCACAAGAAGAAGACCTATAATGTGGTGTATAACATGTCTCTGAAATATTAAAAATGAAGGCACAGTCGCAGTTTAGAAATTGCCATTCAAATTTGTGGTGTCTAGAGTGGAGTTTCAATGAATGTCAATGGGAGGTGTGAGTTGCAAACAAAAGGTCATATTGTGAAATCTGTTCGGGCTATGGCTTAGCCTTGGACATTTTTAGCGGCAGCAGGGATAGCTGAACGTTTTGATATAAGATTTGTGTAGGTGGGATTAAAAATGAGGGAGAGGTCGCAGTTTAGAAATCATGTCCTGATTTTTCATTTCACACGCAGTTCCCACTCTAGCTTTGAAAATACCTCCCATTCATTCCTATGGGAAAATTGCGCCAGAAAAACGCAAATATTTCGGAAACCGTTTGGCGAAACGTTCCACAAATTATAAGCACACCATTCGGGAACGATCCGCACGTTTTGGTATATTATGGTCTATGTAGTGTCAAAACTGTGGGAGGAGTTACAGTGCAAAAATGCTTGGAATAATAATAATAAAAACTAGACAAAGTGCAATTTCCGGGGAAATTGCGTGAAGTGGTCTTGCCTCCACCAGTTCTCTACAACTGGAGTGGGCAGAGTAACTGGGTGGAGTGGGCAGAGTAACTGGGTGGAGTGGGCGGAGTAACTGGGTGGAGTGGGCAGAGTAACTGGGTGGAGTGGGTAGAGTAACTGGGTGGAGTGACTTGAGTAACTGGGTGGAGTGACTTGAGTAACTGTTGTGTGGGTGGAGTGAGCGGAGTAACTGGGTGGAGTGACTTGAGTAACTGTTGTGTGGTTGGAGTGGGCGGAGTAACTGGGTGGAGTGACTTGAGTAACTGTTGTGTGGGTGGAGTGGGCGGAGTAACTGGGTGGAGTGGCTGGAGTAACTGGGTGGAGTGGCTGGAGTTACTGGGTGGAGTGGGCGGGGTAACTGGGTGGAGTGGGCGGGGTAACTGGGTGGAGTGGGCGGAGTAACTGGGTGGAGTGGGCGGAGTAACTGGGTGGAGTGGGCTGGGTAACTGGGCGGAGTAACTGGGTGGAGTGGGCGGAGTAACTGGGTGGAGTGTGCGCAGTAACTGGGTGGAGTGGGCGGAGTAACTGGGTGGAATGGGCGGAGTAACTGGGTGGAGTGGGCAGAGTGGGTAGAGTAACTGGGTGCAGTGGGCGGAGTAACTGGGTGGAGTGGGTGGAGTAACTGGGTGGAGTGGGCGGAGTATCTGGGTGGAGTGACTTGAGTTACTGGGTGGAGTGACTTGAGTAACTGTTGTGTGGTTGGAGTCACTGGAGTCACTGTGGAAAGGTTTGACTGAGCAGAGTAACTATATGGAGTAGGCAGAGTAACTGTATGGATTGTTTTGAGTAAAGATAGTAAGCATTCTTCTTTTTTCTATTGCCAGATTATTTATAGACATGTTAGAAGCTATTGTGTGGCTATTTAATTATTTATCTTTTTTAATGCAAATTTCGCTATACTGCTCCTTTAAGGGGAGTTTCCTGAGACTGGGTGTGTGGGCGGAGCAGCTGTAACGAGCCAGGCTGCAGCTGTGTTGCTATGGAAACTCACTCTGAGGTAAACTGAGAATGCACATTAAAACACATTTCTAATGCACTGGTGGTTGCCATATTCAAATGACTGTAGCTTAAAAAGTATACATCCTACAGCAAAGAGCTTTATACTGTAAGAATCACAAGAGCTAGGCGAACAATGTGGTGTATAACATGTCTCTGAAATATTAAAAATGAAGGCACAGTCGCAGTTTAGAAATTGCCATTCAAATTTGTGGTGTCTAGAGTGGAGTTTCAATGAATGTCAATGGGAGGTGTGAGTTGCAAACAAAAGGTCATATTGTGAAATCTGTTCGGGCTATGGCTTAGCCTTGGACATTTTTAGCGGCAGCAGGGATAGCTGAACGTTTTGATATAAGATTTGTGTAGGTGGGATTAAAAATGAGGGAGAGGTCGCAGTTTAGAAATCATGTCCTGATTTTTGACTCCACACTCAGTTCCCACTCTAGCTTTGAAAATACCTCCCATTCATTCCTATGGGAAAATTGCGCCAGAAAAAATTTTTCGGAAACCGTTTGGCGAAACGTTCCACAAAATATAAGCACACCATTCGGGAACGATCCGCACGTTTTGGTATATTATGGTCTATGTAGTGTCAAAACTGTGGGAGGAGTTACAGTGCAAAAATGCTTGGAATAAGAATAAAAATAAGAATAAGAATAATATATCAGCAAGAACAATAAGTGATCTTGGCAAGCAAGACCACTTAATAATATATCAGCAAGAACAATAAGTGATCTTGCCAAGCAAGACCACTTAATAAGAATAATATATCAGCAAGAACAATAAGTGATCTTGGCAAGCAAGACCACTTAATAATATATCAGCAAGAACAATAAGTGATCTTGCCAAGCAAGACCACTTAATAATATATCAGCAAGAACAATAAGTGATCTTGGCAAGCAAGACCACTTAATAATATATCAGCAAGAACAATAAGTGATCTTGCCAAGCAAGACCACTTAATAATATATCAGCAAGAACAATAAGTGATCTTGCCAAGCAAGACCACTTAATAATATATCAGCAAGAACAATAAGTGATCTTGCCAAGCAAGACCACTTAACTAGACAAAGTGCAATTTCCGGGGAAATTGCGTGAAGTGGTCTTGCCTCCGCCAGTTCTCTACAACTGGAGCAGGCAGAGTAACTGGGTGGAGTGGGTGGAGTAACTGGGTGGAGTGGGTGGAGTAACTGGGTGGAGTGGGCAGAGTAAATGGGTGGAGTGGGCGGAGTAACTGTTGTGTGGGTGGAGTGAGCGGAGTAACTGGGTGGAGTGACTTGAGTAACTGTTGTGTGGTTGGAGTGGGCGGAGTAACTGGGTGGAGTGACTTGAGTAACTGTTGTGTGGGTGGAGTGGGCGGAGTAACTGGGTGGAGTGGCTGGAGTAACTGGGTGGAGTGGCTGGAGTAACTGGGTGGAGTGGGCGGAGAAACTGGGTGGAGTGGGCGGAGTAACTGGGTGGAGTGGGCGGGGTAACTGGGTGGAGTGGGCGGGGTAACTGGGTGAAGTGGGCGGAGTAACTGGGTGGAATGGGCGGAGTAACTGGGTGGAATGGGCGGAGTAACTAGGTGGAATGGGCGGAGTAACTGGGTAGAGTGGGCAGAGTGGGTGGAGTAACTGGGTGCAGTGGGCGGAGTAACTGAGTGGAGTGGGCGGAGTAACTGGGTGGAGTGGGCGGAGTATCTGGGTGGAGTGACTTGAGTAACTGGGTGGAGTGACTTGAGTAACTGTTGTGTGGTTGGAGTCACTGGAGTAACTGTGGAAAGGTTTGACTGAGCAGAGTAACTATATGGAGTAGGCAGAGTAACTGTATGGATTGTTTTGAGTAAAGCATTCTTCTTTTTTCTATCGCCAGATTATTTATAGACATGTTAGAAGCTATTGTGTGGCTATTTAATTATTTATCTTTTTTAATGCAAATTTCGCGATACTGCTCCTTTAAGGGGAGTTTCCTGAGACTGGGTGTGTGGGCGGAGCAGCTGTAACGAGCCAGGCTGCAGCTGTGTTGCTATGGAAACTCACTCTGAGGTAAACTGAGAATGCACATTAAAACACATTTCTAATTCACTGGTGGTTGCCATATTCAAATGACTGTAGCTTAAAAAGTATACATCCTACAGCAAAGAGCTTTATACTGTAAGAATCACAAGAGCTAGGCGAACAATATGGTGTATAACATGTCTCTGAAATATTAAAAATGAAGGCACAGTCGCAGTTTAGAAATTGCCATTCAAATTTGTGGTGTCTAGAGTGGAGTTTCAATGAATGTCAATGGGAGGTGTGAGTTGCAAACAAAAGGTCATATTGTGAAAGTTGTTAGGGCTATGGCTTAGCCTTGGGCATTTTTAGCGGCAGCAGGGATAGCTGAACGTTTTGATATAAGATTTGTGTAGGTGGGATTAAAAATGAGGGAGAGGTCGCAGTTTAGAAATCATGTCCTGATTTTTCATTTCACACTCATCTCTCACTTTAGCTTTGAAAATACCTCCCATTCATTCCTATGGGAAAATTGCGTCAGAAAAACGCCAATATTTCGGAAACCGTTTGGCGAAACGTTCCACAAAATATAAGCACACCATTCGGGAACGATCCGCACGTTTTGGTATATTATGATCTATGTAGTGTCAAAACTGTGGGAGGAGTTACAGTGCAAAAATGCTTGGAATAATAATAATAATAATATATCAGCAAGAACAATAAGTGATCTTGGCAAGCAAGACCACTTAACTAGACAAAGTGCAATTTCCGGGGAAATTGCGTGAAGTGGTCTTGCCTCCGCCAGTTCTCTACAACTGGAGCGGGCAGAATAACTGGGTGGAGCGGGCGGAGTAACTGGGTGGAGTGGGCGGAGTAACTGGGTGGAGTGGGCGGAGTAACTGGGAGGAGTGGGCGGAGTAACTGGGTGGAGTGGGCGGGGTAACTGGGTGGAGTGGGCGGGGTAACTGGGTGGAGTGGGCGGAGTAACTGGGTGGAGTGGGTGGAGTAACTGGGTGGAGTGGGCAGAGTAACTGGGTGGAGTGGGCGGAGTAAATGGGTGGAGTGAATTGAGTAACTGTTGTGTGGGTGGAGTGAGTGGAGTAACTGGGTGGAGTGACTTGAGTAACTGTTGTGTGGTTGGAGTGGGCGGAGTAACTGGGTGGAGTGACTTGAATAACTGTTGTGTGGGTGGAGTGGGCGGAGTAACTGGGTGGAGTGGCTGGAGTAACTGGGTGGAGTGGGCGGAGTAATTGGGTGGAGTGGGCGGAGTAACTGGGTGGAGTGGGCGGAGTAACTGGGTGGAGTGGGCGGGGTAACTGGGTGGAGTGGGCGGAGTATCTGGGTGGAGTGACTTGAGTAACTGTTGTGTGGTTGGAGTCACTGGAGTAACTGTGGAAAGGTTTGACTGAGCAGAGTAACTATATGGAGTAGGCAGAGTAACTGTATGGATTGTTTTGAGTAAAGATAGTAAGCATTCTTCTTTTTTTCTATTGCCAGATTATTTATAGACATGTTAGAAGCTATTGTGTGGCTATTTAATTATTTATCTTTTTTAATGCAAATTTCGCGATACTGCTCCTTTAAGGGGAGTTTCCTGAGACTTGGTGTGTGGGCGGAGCAGCTGTAACGAGCCAGGCTGCAGCTGTGTTGCTATGGAAACTCACTCTGAGGTAAACTGAGAATGCACATTAAAACACATTTCTAATGCACTGGTGGTTGCCATATTCAAATGACTGTAGCTTAAAATGTATACATCCTACAGCAAAGAGCTTTATACTGTAAGAATCACACGAGCCAGGCGAACAATGTGGTGTATAAGATGTCTCTGAAATATTAAAAATGAAGGCACAGTCACAGTTTAGAAATTGCCATTCAAATTTGTGGTGTCTAGAGTGGAGTTTCAATGAATGTCAATGGGAGGTGTGAGTTGCAAACAAAAGGTCATATTGTGAAATCTGTTTGGGCTATGGCTTAGCCTTGGACATTTTTAGCGGCAGCAGGGATAGCTGAACGTTTTGATATAAGATTTGTGTAGGTGGGATTAAAAATGAGGGAGAGGTCGCAGTTTAGAAATCATGTCCTGATTTTTCATTTCACACGCATTTCCCACTCTAGTTTTAAAAATTCCTCCCATTCATTCCTATGGGAAAATTGCGCCAGAAAAACGCCAATATTTCGGAAACCGTTTGGCGAAACGTTCCACAAAATATAAGCACACCATTCGGGAACGATCCGCACGTTTTGGTATATTATGGTCTATGTAGTGTCAAAACTGTGGGAGGAGTTACAGTGCAAAAATGCTTGGAATAAGAATAAAAATAATATATCAGCAAGAACAATAAGTGATCTTGCCAAGCAAGACCACTTAACTAGACAAAGTGCAATTTCGGGGGAAATTGCGTGAAGTGGTCTTGCCTCCGCCAGTTCTCTACAACTGGAGTGGGCAGAGTAACTGGGTGGAGTGGGTGGAGTAACTGGGTGGAGCGGGCGGAGTAACTGGGTGGAGCGGACGGAGTAACTGGGTGGAGTAGGCGGAGTAACTGGGTGGAGTGGGCGGAGTAACTGTTGTGGTGTTGGAGTGGGCGGAGTAATTGGGTGGGGTGGGCGGAGTAACTGGGTGGAGTGTGCAAAGTAATTGGGTGGAGTGGGCTAAGTAACTGGGTGGAGTGACTTGAGTAACTGTTGTGTGGTTGGAGTGGGCGGAGTAACTGGGTGGAGTGGGCGGAGTAACTGGGTGGAGTGGGCGGAGTAACTGGGTGGAGTGGGCGGAGTAACTGTTGTGTTGTTGGAGTGGGCGGAGTAATTGGGTGGGGTGGGCGGAGTAATTGGGTGGGGTGGGCGGAGTAACTGGGTGGAGTGTGCGGAGAAACTGGGTGGAGTGGGCGGAGTAACTGTTGTGTGGTTGGAGTGGGCGGAGTAACTGGGTGGAGTGACTTGAGTAACTGTTGTGTGGGTGGAGTAACTGGGTGGAGTGGGCGGAGTAACTGGGTGGAGTGGGCGGAGTAACTGGGTGGAGTGGGCGGGGTAACTGGGTGGAGTGGGCGGGGTAACTGGGTGGAGTGGGTGGAGTAACTGGGTGGAGTGGGCGGAGTAACTGGGTGGAGTGGGCGGGGTAACTGGGTGGAGTGGGCGGGGTAACTGGGTGAAGTGGGCGGGGTAACTGGGTGGAATGGGCGGAGTAACTGGGTGGAGTGGGCAGAGTGGGCGGAGTAACTGGGTGGAGTGGGCGGAGTAACTGGGTGAAGTGGGCGGGGTAACTGGGTGGAGTGGGCGGGGTAACTGGGTGGAGTGGGCGGAGTATCTGGGTGGAGTGACTTGAGTAACTGTTGTGTGGTTGGAGTCACTGGAGTAACTGTGGAAAGGTTTGACTGAGCAGAGTAACTATATGGAGTAGGCAGAGTAACTGTATGGATTGTTTTGAGTAAAGATAGTAAGCATTCTTTTTTCTATTGCCAGATTATTTATAGACATGTTAGAAGCTATTGTGTGGCTATTTAATTATTTATCTTTTGTAATGCAAATTTCGCGATACTGCTCCTTTAAGAGGAGTTTCCTGAGACTTGGTGTGTGGGCGGAGCAGCTGTAACGAGCCAGGCTGCAGCTGTGTTGCTATGGAAACTCACTCTGAGGTAAACTGAGAATGCACATTAAAACACATTTCTAATGCACTGGTGGTTGCCATATTCAAATGACTGTAGCTTAAAAAGTATACATCCTACAGCAAAGAGCTTTATACTGTAAGAATCACAAGAGCTAGGCGAACAATATGGTGTATAACATGTCTCTGAAATATTAAAAATGAAGGCACAGTCGCAGTTTAGAAATTGCCATTCAAATTTGTGGTGTCTAGAGTGGAGTTTCAATGAATGTCAATGGGAGGTGTGAGTTGCAAACAAAAGGTCATATTGTGAAATCTGTTCGGGCTATGGCTTAGCCTTGGACATTTTTAGCGGCAGCAGGGATAGCTGAACGTTTTGATATAAGATTTGTGTAGGTGGGATTAAAAATGAGGGAGAGGTCGCAGTTTAGAAATCATGTCCTGATTTTTCATTTCACACGCATCTCCCACTCTAGCTTTGAAAATACCTCCCATTCATTCCTATGGGAAAATTGCGCCAGGAAAACGCCAATATTTCAGAAACCGTTTGGCGAAACGTTCCACAAAATATAAGCACACCATTCGGGAACGATCCGCACGTTTTGGTATATTATGGTCTATGTAGTGTCAAAACTGTGGGAGGAGTTACAGTGCAAAAATGCTTGGAATAAAAATAAGAATAAGAACTAGACAAAGTGCAATTTCCGGGGAAATTGCGTGAAGTGGTCTTGCCTCCGCCAGTTCTCTACAACTGGAGCGGGCAGAGTAACTGGGTGGAGTGGGCGGAGTAACTGGGTGGAGTGGGCGGAGTAACTGGGTGGAGTGGGCAGAGATACTGGGTAGAGTGGGCGGAGTAACTGGGTGGAGTGGGCGGAGTAACTGGGTGGAGTGGGCGGAGTGGAGTGGGCAGAGATACTAAGTAGAGTGGGCGGAGTAACTGGGTGGAGTAACTGGGTGGAGTGGGTGGGGTAAATGGGTGGAGTGGGCGGAGTAACTGGGCGGAGTAACTGGGTGAAGTGGGTGGGAGGGGTAACTGGGTGGAGTGGGCGGAGTAACTGGGTGGAGTGGGCGGAGTAACTGGGCGGAGTAACTGGGTGGAGTGGGCGGGGTAACTGGGCAGAGTGGGCGGAGTAACTGGTGAAGTGGGCGGAGTAACTGGGTGGAGTGGGCGGAGTAACTGGGTGGAGTGGGTGGAGTGGGAGGGGTAACTGGGTGCAGTGGGTGGGTAACTGAGTGGAGTGGGCGGAGTAACTGGGTGGAGTGGGCGGAGTATCTGGGTGGAGTGACTTGAGTAACTGGGTGGAGTGCCTGAGTAACTGTTGTGTGGTTGGAGTCACTGGAGTAACTGTGGAAAGGTTTCACTGAGCACAGTAACTATATGGAGTAGGCAGAGTAACTGTATGGATTGTTTTGAGTAAAGATAATAAGCATTCTTCTTTTTTCTATTACCAGATTATTTATAGACATGTTAGAAGCTATTGTGTGGCTATTTAATTATTTATCTTTTTTAATGCAAATTTCGTGATACTGCTCCTTTAAGGGGAGTTTCCTGAGACTTGGTGTGTGGGCGGAGCAGCTGTAACGAGCCAGGCTGCAGCTGTGTTGCTATGGAAACTCACTCTGAGGTAAACTGAGAATGCACATTAAAACACATTTCTAATGCACTGGTGGTTGCCATATTCAAATGACTGTAGCTTAAAAAGTATACATCCTACAGCAAAGAGCTTTATACTGTAAGAATCACAAGAGCTAGGCGAACAATGTGGTGTATAACATGTCTCTGAAATATTAAAAATGAAGGCACAGTCGCAGTTTAGATATTGCCATTCAAATTTGTGGTGTCTAGAGTGGAGTTTCAATGAATGTCAATGGGAGGTGTGAGTTGCAAACAAAAGGTCATATTGTGAAATCTGTTCGGGCTATGGCTTAGCCTTGGACATTTTTAGCGGCAGCAGGGATAGCTGAACGTTTTGATATAAGATTTGTGTAGGTGGGATTAAAAATGAGGGAGAGGTCGCAGTTTAGAAATCATGTCCTGATTTTTCATATCACACGCATCTCCCACTCTAGCTTTCGAACATTCCTCCCATTCATTCCTATGGGAAAATTGCGCCAGAAAAACGCCAATATTTCGGAAACCGTTTGGCGAAACGTTCCACAAAATATAAGCACACCATTCGGGAACGATCCGCACGTTTTGGTATATTATGGTCTATGTAGGGTAAAAACTGTGGGAGGAGTTACAGTACAAAAATGCTTGGAATAAGAATAAAAATAAGAATAATATATCAGCAAGAACAATAAGTGATCTTGCCAAGCAAGACCACTTAACTAGACAAAGTGCAATTTCCGGGGAAATTGCGTGAAGTGGTCTTGCCTCCGCCAGTTCTCTACAACTGGAGTGGGCAGAGTAACTGGGTGGAGTGGGTGGAGTAACTGGGTCGAGTGGGAAGAGTAACTGGGTGGAGTAACTGGGTGGAGTGGGTGGAGTAACTGGGTGGAGTGGGTGGAGTAACTGGAGTGGGTGGAGTAACTGGTTGGAGTGGGCGGAGTAACTGGGTGGAGTGGAGTGGGCGGAGTAACTGGGTGGAGTGGGCGGAGTAACTGGGTGGAGTAACTGGGTGGAGTGGGTGGAGTAACTGGGTGGAGTGGGAAGAGTAACTGGGTGGAGTGGGAAGAGTAACTGGGTGGAGTGGGTGGAGTAACTGGGTGGAGTGGGTGGAGTAACTGGGTGGAGTGGGTGGAGTAACTGGGTGGAGTGGGTGGAGTAACTGGGTGGAGTGGGCGGAGTAACTGTTGTGTGGGTGGAGTGAGCGGAGTAACTGGGTGGAGTGACTTGAGTAACTGTTGTGTGGTTGGAGTGGGCGGAGTAACTGGGTGGAGTGACTTGAGTAACTGTTGTGTGGGTGGAGTGGGCGGAGTAACTGGGTGGAGTGGGCGGGGTAACTGGGTGGAGTGGGCGGGGTAACTGGGTGGAGTGGGCGGGGTAACTGGGTGGAGTGGGCGGGGTATCTGGGTGGAGTGGGCGGAGTAACTGGGTGGAGTGGGCAGAGTGGGTAGGGTAACTGGGTGCAGTGGGCGGAGTAACTGGGTGGAGTGGGTGGAGTAACTGGGTGGAGTGGGCGGAGTATCTGGGTGGAGTGACTTGAGTTACTGGGTGGAGTGACTTGAGTAACTGTTGTGTGGTTGGAGTCGCTGGAGTAACTGTGGAAAGGTTTGACTGAGCAGAGTAACTATATGGAGTAGGCAGAGTAACTGTATGGATTGTTTTGAGTAAAGATAGTAGGCATTCTTCTTTTTTCTATTGCCAGATTATTTATAGACATGTTAGAAGCTATTGTGTGGCAATTTAATTATTTATCTTTTTTAATGCCAATTTCGCGATACTGCTCCTTTAAGGGGAGTTTCCTGAAACTTGGTGTGTGGGCGGAGCAGCTGTAATGAGCCAGGCTGCAGCTGTGTTGCTATGGAAACTCACTCTGAGGTAAACTGAGAATGCACATTAAAGTGGACCAACACCCACGGGTGATCGGCCCGGGAATCTATAAGATTCCCGGGCCGATCACCCCCCACCCCGCGGGACATCCGAGATCGGGATGTCCCGCGGGGTGAAACCCCCCCAAACACCCCAAACTCCTTACCTTATCTTCGGCGGCGGCCGGCCGCCGCCGCCTCCCTCGCGCTCCTGTAGGCGTGCGCGTGCCCGCGCCGGCCGTCTGCGAATGGCCGGCGGGGGCGCGCGCGCGCCGAAAGTGACGCGAGGGAGGCGGCGGCGGCGGCTGCCGCTTAGACGTTCTTGTACGTCGGCGCTGGGAGCGGGGAGAGGTGAGTTTTTCGGGGGGTTAGGGGGGGTTTCACACAGCGGGGCACCCCGATCGGGGGTGCCCCACCGAAGTGGACCAAGACCCAGGATAGTCAAAATCCTGGGTGTTGGTCCACTTTAAAACACATTTCTAATGCACTGGTGGTTGCCATATTCAAATGACTGTAGCTTAAAAAGTATACATCCTACAGCAAAGAGCTTTATACTGTAAGAATCACAAGAAGAAGACCTATAATGTGGTGCATAACCTGTCTCTGAAATATTAAAAATGAAGGCACAGTCGCAGTTTAGAAATTGCCATTCAAATTTGTGGTGTCTAGAGTGGAGTTTCAATGAATGTCAATGGGAGGTGTGAGTTGCAAACAAAAGGTCATATTGTGAAATCTGTTCGGGCTATGGCTTAGCCTTGGACATTTTTAGCGGCAGCAGGGATAGCTGAACGTTTTGATATAAGATTTGTGTAGGTGGGATTAAAAATGAGGGAGAGGTCGCAGTTTAGAAATCATGTCCTGATTTTTCATTTCACACGCATCTCCCACTCTAGCTTTGAAAATACCTCCCATTCATTCCTATGGGAAAATTGCGCCAGGAAAACGCCAATATTTCGGAAACCGTTTGGCGAAACATTCCACAAAATATAAGCACACCATTCGGGAACGATCCGCACGTTTTGGTATATTATGGTCTATGTAGTGTCAAAACTGTGGGAGGAGTTACAGTGCAAAAATGCTTGGAATAAGAATAAAAATAAGAACTAGACAAAGTGCAATTTCCGGGGAAATTGCGTGAAGTGGTCTTGCCTCCGCCAGTTCTCTACAACTGGAGCGGGCTGGGTAACTGAGTGGAGCGTGCGGAGTAACTGGGTGGAGCGGACGGAGTAACTGGGTGGAGTAGGCGGAGTAACTGGGTGGAGTAACTGTTGTGGTGTTGGAGTGGGTGGAGTAATTGGGTGGGGTGGGCGGAGTAACTGGGTGGAGTGTGCAGAGTAACTGGGTGGAGTGGGCGGAGTAACTGGGTGGAGTGACTTGAGTAACTGTTGTGTGGTTGGAGTGGGTGGAGTAACTGGGTGGAGAGGGCGGAGTAACTGGGTGGAGTGGGCGGAGTAACTGGGTGGAGTGGGCGGAGTAACTGTTGTGTTGTTGGAGTGGGCGGAGTAATTGGGTGGGGTGGGCAGAGTAACTGGGTGGAGTGGGCGGAGTAACTAGGTGAAGTGACTTGAGTAACTGTTGTGTGGTTGGAGTGGGCGGAGTAACTGGGTGGAGTGGGCGGGCTAACTGGGTGGAGTGGGCGGGGTGGAGTGGGTGGAGTGGGCGAGGTGGAGTGGGTGGAGTGGGTGGGGTGGAGTGGGTGGAGTGTGCGGGTGGAGTGGGTGGAGCAACTGGGTGGAGTGGGCGGAGTAACTGGGTATAGTGGGCAGAGTAACTGGGTGGAGTGGGCGGAGTAACTGGGTGGAGTGGATGGAGTAACTGGGTGGAGTGGATGGAGTAACTGGGTGGAGTGGGCAGAGTAACTAGGTGGAGTTACTTGAGTAACTGTTGTGTGGGTGGAGTGGGTGGAGTAACAGGGTGGAGAGGGCGGAGTAACTGGGTGGAGAGGGCGGAGTAACTGGGTGGAGAGGGCGGAGTAACTGGGTGGAGAGGGCGGAGTAACTGTTGTGTTGTTGGAGTGGGCGGAGTAATTGGGTGAGGTGGGCGGAGTAACTGGGTGGAGTGTGCGGAGTAACTGGGTGGAGTGGGCAGAGTAACTGGGTGGAGTGGGCAGAGTAACTGGGTGGAGTGACTTGAGTAACTGTTGTGTGGTTGGAGTGGGCGGAGTAACTGGGTGGAGTGGGCGGAGTAACTGGGTGGAGTGGGCGGACTAACTGGGTGGAGTGGGCGGACTAACTGGGTGGAGTGGGCGGGCTAATTGGGTGGAGTGGGCGGGCTAATTGGGTGGAGTGGGCGGGCTAACTGGGTGGAGTGGGTGGAGTGGGCGAGGTGGAGTGGGTGGAGTGGGCGGAGCAACTGGGTGGAGTGGGCGGAGCAACTGGGTGGAGTGGGCGGAGTAACTAGGTGGAGTGGGCAGAGTAACTAGGTGGAGTGGGCAGAGTAACTGGGTGGAGTGGGCAGAGTAACTGGGTGGAGTGGGCAGAGTAACTGGGTGGAGTGGGCGGAGTAACTGGGTGGAGTGGGCGGAGTAACTGGGTGGAGTGGGCGGAGTAACTGGGTGGAGTGGGCGGAGTAACTGGGTGGAGTGACTTGAGTAACTGTTGTGTGGGTGGAGTGAGCGGAGTAACTGGGTGGAGTGACTTGAGTAACTGTTGTGTGGGTGGAGTGGGCGGAGTAACTGGGTGGAGTGGGCGGAGTAACTGGGTGGAGTGGGCGGGGTAACTGGGTGGAGTGGGCGGGGTAACTGGGTGGAGTGGGCGGGGTAACTGGGTGGAGTGGGCGGGGTAACTGGGTGGAGTGGGCGGGGTAACTGGGTGGAGTGGGCGGAGTAACTGGGTGGAGTGGGCGGAGTAACTGGGTGGAGTGGGCGGGGTAACTGGGTGGAGTGACTTGAGTAACTGGGTGGAGTGACTTGAGTAACTGTTGTGTGGTTGGAGTCACTGGAGTAACTGTGGAAAGGTTTGACTGAGCAGAGTAACTATATGGAGTAGGCAGAGTAACTGTATGGATTGTTTTGAGTAAAGATAGTAGGCATTCTTCTTTTTTCTATCGCCAGATTATTTATAGACATGTTAGAAGCTATTGTGTGGCTATTTAATTATTTATAGTTTTTAATGCAAATTTTGCGATACTGCTCCTTTAAGGGGAGTTTCCTGAGACTTGGTGTGTGGGCGGAGCAGCTGTAATGAGCCAGGCTGCAGCTGTGTTGCTATGGAAACTCACTCTGAGGTAAACTGAGAATGCACATTAAAACACATTTCTAATGCACTGGTGGTTGCCATATTCAAATGACTGTAGCTTAAAAAGTATACACCCTACAGCAAAGAGCTTTATACTGTAAGAATCACAAGAAGAAGACCTATAATGTGGTGTATAACATGTCTCTGAAATATTAAAAATGAAGGCACAGTCGCAGTTTAGAAATTGCCATTCAAATTTGTGGCGTCTAGAGTGGAGTTTCAATGAATGTCAATGGGAGGTGTGAGTTGCAAACAAAAGGTCATATTGTGAAATCTGTTCGGGCTATGGCTTAGCCTTGGACATTTTTAGCGGCAGCAGGGATAGCTGAACGTTTTGATATAAGATTTGTGTAGGTGGGATTAAAAATGAGGGAGAGGTCGCAGTTTAGAAATCATGTCCTGATTTTTCATTTAACACGCAGTTCCCACTCTAGCTTTGAAAATACCTCCCATTCATTCCTATGGGAAAATTGCGCCAGAAAAACGCAAATATTTCGGAAACCGTTTGGCGAAACGTTCCACAAATTATAAGCACACCATTCGGGAACGATCCGCACGTTTTGGTATATTATGGTCTATGTAGTGTCAAAACTGTGGGAGGAGTTACAGTGCAAAAATGCTTGGAATAATAATAATAATAATAACTAGACAAAGTGCAATTTCCGGGGAAATTGCGTGAAGTGGTCTTGCCTCCGCCAATTCTCTACAACTGGAGCGGGCGGAGTAACTGGGTGGAGGGGACGGAGTAACTGGGTGGAGTAGGCGGAGTAACTGGGTGGAGTGGGCGGAGTAACTGTTGTGGTGTTGGAGTGGGCGGGGTAATTGGGTGGGGTGGGTGGAGTAACTGGGTGGAGTGTGCAGAGTAACTGGGTGGAGTGGGCGGAGTAACTGGGTGGAGTGGGCGGAGTAACTGGGTGGAGTGACTTGAGTAACTGTTGTGTGGTTGGAGTGGGTGGAGTAACAGGGTGGAGTGGTCGGAGTAACTGGGTGGAGTGGGCGGAGTAACTGGGTGGAGAGGGCGGAGTAACTGTTGTGTTGTTGGAGTGGGCGGAGTAATTGGGTGAGGTGGGCGGAGTAACTGGGTGGAGTGTGCGGAGTAACTGGGTGGAGTGGGCAGAGTAACTGGGTGGAGTGACTTGAGTAACTGTTGTGTGGTTGGAGTGGGCGGAGTAACTGAGTGGAGTGGGCGGAGTAACTGGGTGGAGTGGGCGGGCTAACTGGGTGGAGTGGGCGGACTAACTGGGTGGAGTGGGCGGGCTAATTGGGTCGAGTGGGCGGGCAAACTGGGTGGAGTGGGTGGAGTGGGCGAGGTGGAGTGGGTGGAGTGGGCGGAGTGGGCGAAGCAACTGGGTGGAGTGGGCGGAGTAACTGGGTGGAGTGGGCAGAGTAACTGGGTGGAGTGGGCAGAGTAACTGGGTGGAGTGGGCAGAGTAACTGGGTGGAGTGGGCAGAGTAACTGGGTGGAGTGTGCAGAGTAACTGGGTGGAGTGGGCGGAGTAACTGGGTGGAGTGGGCGGAGTAACTGGGTGGAGTGGGCAGAGTAACTGGGTGGAGTGACTTGAGTAACTGTTGTGTGGGTGGAGTGGGCGGAGTAACTGGGTGGAGGGACTTGAGTAACTGTTGTGTGGGTGGAGTGGGCGGAGTAACTGGGTGGAGTGGGCGGAGTAACTGGGTGGAGTGGGCGGAGTAACTGGGTGGAGTGGGCGGGGTAACTGGGTGGAGTGGGTGGGGTAACTGAGTGGAGTGGGCGGGGTAACTGGGTGGAGTGGGCGGAGTAACTGGGTGGAGTGGGCGGAGTAACTGGGTGGAGTGGGCGGAGTAACTGGGTGGAGTGGGCGGAGTAACTGGGTGGAGTGGGCGGAGTTACTGGGTGAAGTGGGTGGGGTAACTGGGTGAAGTGGGCGGGGTAACTGGGTGGAGTGGGCGGGGTAACTGGGTGGAGTGGGCGGAGTATCTGGGTGGAGTGACTTGAGTAACTGTTGTGTGGTTGGAGTCACTGGAGTAACTGTGGAAAGGTTTGATTGAGCAGAGTAACTATATGGAGTAGGCAGAGTAACTGTATGGATTGTTTTGAGTGAGTAAAGATAGTAAGCATTCTTCTTTTTTCTATCGCCAGATTATTTATAGACATGTTAGAAGCTATTGTGTGGCTATTTAATTATTTATCTTTTTTAATGCAAATTTCGCGATACTGCTCCTTTAAGGGGAGTCTTCCTGAGACTGGGTGTGTGGGCGGAGCAGCTGTAACGAGCCAGGCTGCAGCTGTGTTGCTATGGAAACTCACTCTGAGGTAAACTGAGAATGCACATTAAAACACATTTCTAATGCACTGGTGGTTGCCATATTCAAATGACTGTAGCTTAAAAAGTATACATCCTACAGCAAAGAGCTTTATACTGTAAGAATCACAAGAAGAAGACCTATAATGTGGTGTATAACATGTCTCTGAAATATTAAAAATGAAGGCACAGTTGCAGTTTAGAAATTGCCATTCAAATTTGTGGTGTCTAGAGTGGAGTTTCAATGAATGTCTATGGGAGGTGTGAGTTGCAAACAAAAGGTCATATTGTGAAATCTGTTCGGGCTATGGCTTAGCCTTGGACATTTTTAGTGGCAGCAGGGATAGCTGAACGTTTTGATATAAGATTTGTGTAGGTGGGATTAAAAATGAGGGAGAGGTCGCAGTTTAGAAATCATGTCCTGATTTTTCATTTAACACGCAGTTCCCACTCTAGCTTTGAAAATACCTCCCATTCATTCCTATGGGAAAATTGCGCCAGAAAAACGCAAATATTTCGGAAACCGTTTGGCGAAACGTTCCACAAAATATAAGCACACCATTCGGGAACGATCCGCACGTTTTGGTATATTATGGTCTATGTAGTGTCAAAACTGTGGGAGGAGTTACAGTGCAAAAATGCTTGGAATAATAATAATAAAAATAATATATCAGCAAGAACAATAAGTGATCTTGCCAAGCAAGACCACTTAACTAGACAAAGTGCAATTTCCGGGGAAATTGCGTGAAGTGGTCTTGCCTCCGCCAGTTCTCTACAACTGGAGCGGGCTGGGTAACTGAGTGGAGCGTGCGGAGTAACTGGGTGGAGCGGACGGAGTAACTGGGTGGAGTAGGCGGAGTAACTGGGTGGAGTAACTGTTGTGGTGTTGGAGTGGGTGGAGTAATTGGGTGGGGTGGGCGGAGTAACTGGGTGGAGTGTGCAGAGTAACTGGGTGGAGTGGGCGGAGTAACTGGGTGGAGTGACTTGAGTAACTGTTGTGTGGTTGGAGTGGGTGGAGTAACTGGGTGGAGAGGGCGGAGTAACTGGGTGGAGTGGGCGGAGTAACTGGGTGGAGTGGGCGGAGTAACTGTTGTGTTGTTGGAGTGGGCGGAGTAATTGGGTGGGGTGGGCAGAGTAACTGGGTGGAGTGGGCGGAGTAACTAGGTGGAGTGACTTGAGTAACTGTTGTGTGGTTGGAGTGGGCGGAGTAACTGGGTGGAGTGGGCGGGCTAACTGGGTGGAGTGGGCGGGGTGGAGTGGGTGGAGTGGGCGAGGTGGAGTGGGTGGAGTGGAGTGGGTGGAGTGTGCGGGTGGAGTGGGTGGAGCAACTGGGTGGAGTGGGCGGAGTAACTGGGTATAGTGGGCAGAGTAACTGGGTGGAGTGGGCGGAGTAACTGGGTGGAGTGGATGGAGTAACTGGGTGGAGTGGATGGAGTAACTGGGTGGAGTGGGCAGAGTAACTAGGTGGAGTTACTTGAGTAACTGTTGTGTGGGTGGAGTGGGTGGAGTAACAGGGTGGAGAGGGCGGAGTAACTGGGTGGAGAGGGCGGAGTAACTGGGTGGAGAGGGCGGAGTAACTGGGTGGAGAGGGCGGAGTAACTGTTGTGTTGTTGGAGTGGGCGGAGTAATTGGGTGAGGTGGGCGGAGTAACTGGGTGGAGTGTGCGGAGTAACTGGGTGGAGTGGGCAGAGTAACTGGGTGGAGTGGGCAGAGTAACTGGGTGGAGTGACTTGAGTAACTGTTGTGTGGTTGGAGTGGGCGGAGTAACTGGGTGGAGTGGGCGGAGTAACTGGGTGGAGTGGGCGGAGTAACTGGGTGGAGTGGGCGGGCTAACTGGGTGGAGTGGGCGGACTAACTGGGTGGAGTGGGCGGACTAACTGGGTGGAGTGGGCGGGCTAATTGGGTGGAGTGGGCGGGCTAATTGGGTGGAGTGGGCGGGCTAACTGGGTGGAGTGGGTGGAGTGGGCGAGGTGGAGTGGGTGGAGTGGGCGGAGCAACTGGGTGGAGTGGGCGGAGTAACTAAGTGGAGTGGGCAGAGTAACTGGGTGGAGTGGGCAGAGTAACTGGGTGGAGTGGGCAGAGTAACTGGGTGGAGTGGGCGGAGTAACTGGATGGAGTGGGCGGAGTAACTGGGTGGAGTGGGCGGAGTAACTGGGTGGAGTGGGCGGAGTAACTGGGTGGAGTGACTTGAGTAACTGTTGTGTGGGTGGAGTGAGCGGAGTAACTGGGTGGAGTGACTTGAGTAACTGTTGTGTGGGTGGAGTGGACGGAGTAACTGGGTGGAGTGGGCGGAGTAACTGGGTGGAGTGGGCGGGGTAACTGGGTGGAGTGGGCGGGGTAACTGGGTGGAGTGGGCGGGGTAACTGGGTGGAGTGGGCGGGGTAACTGGGTGGAGTGGGCGGAGTAACTGGGTGGAGTGGGCGGAGTAACTGGGTGGAGTGGGCGGGGTAACTGGGTGGAGTGACTTGAGTAACTGGGTGGAGTGACTTGAGTAACTGTTGTGTGGTTGGAGTCACTGGAGTAACTGTGGAAAGGTTTGACTGAGCAGAGTAACTATATGGAGTAGGCAGAGTAACTGTATGGATTGTTTTGAGTAAAGATAGTAGGCATTCTTCTTTTTTCTATCGCCAGATTATTTATAGACATGTTAGAAGCTATTGTGTGGCTATTTAATTATTTATAGTTTTTAATGCAAATTTTGCGATACTGCTCCTTTAAGGGGAGTTTCCTGAGACTTGGTGTGTGGGCGGAGCAGCTGTAATGAGCCAGGCTGCAGCTGTGTTGCTATGGAAACTCACTCTGAGGTAAACTGAGAATGCACATTAAAACACATTTCTAATGCACTGGTGGTTGCCATATTCAAATGACTGTAGCTTAAAAAGTATACACCCTACAGCAAAGAGCTTTATACTGTAAGAATCACAAGAAGAAGACCTATAATGTGGTGTATAACATGTCTCTGAAATATTAAAAATGAAGGCACAGTCGCAGTTTAGAAATTGCCATTCAAATTTGTGGCGTCTAGAGTGGAGTTTCAATGAATGTCAATGGGAGGTGTGAGTTGCAAACAAAAGGTCATATTGTGAAATCTGTTCGGGCTATGGCTTAGCCTTGGACATTTTTAGCGGCAGCAGGGATAGCTGAACGTTTTGATATAAGATTTGTGTAGGTGGGATTAAAAATGAGGGAGAGGTCGCAGTTTAGAAATCATGTCCTGATTTTTCATTTAACACGCAGTTCCCACTCTAGCTTTGAAAATACCTCCCATTCATTCCTATGGGAAAATTGCGCCAGAAAAACGCAAATATTTCGGAAACCGTTTGGCGAAACGTTCCACAAATTATAAGCACACCATTCGGGAACGATCCGCACGTTTTGGTATATTATGGTCTATGTAGTGTCAAAACTGTGGGAGGAGTTACAGTGCAAAAATGCTTGGAATAATAATAATAATAAAAACTAGACAAAGTGCAATTTCCGGGGAAATTGCGTGAAGTGGTCTTGCCTCCGCCAGTTCTCTACAACTGGAGTGGACAAAGTAACTGGGTGGAGTGGGCGGAGTAACTGGGTGGAGTGGGCGGAGTAACTGGGTGGAGTGGGCAGAGTAACTGGGTGGAGTGGGCAGAGTAACTGGGTGGAGTGACTTGAGTAACTGTTGTGTGGTTGGAGTAGGCGGAGTAACTGGGTGGAGTGACTTGAGTAACTGTTGTGTGGGTGGAGTGGGTGGAGTGGCTGGAGTAACTGGGTGGAGTGGGCGGAGTAACTGGGTGGAGTGGGCGGAGTAACTGGGTGGAGTGGGCGGAGTAACTGGGTGGAGTGGGCGGAGTAACTGGGTGGAGTGGGCGGAGTAACTGGGTGGAGTGGGCGGGGTAACTGGGTGGAGTGGGCGGGGTAACTGGGTGGAGTGGGCGGAGTAACTGGGTGGAGTGGGCAGAGTGGGCGGAGTAACTGGGTGGAGTGGGCGGAGTAACTGGGTGCATTGGGCGGTGTAACTGGGTGGAGTGGGCGGAGTAACTGGGTGGAGTGGGCGGAGTAACTGGGTGGAGTGGGCAGAGTGGGTGGAGTAACTGGGTGCAGTGGGCGGAGTAACTGAGTGGAGTGGGCGGAGTAACTGGGTGGAGTATCTGGGTGGAGTGACTTGAGTAACTGTTGTGTGGTTGGAGTCACTGGAGTAACTGTGGAAAGGTTTGACTGAGCAGAGTAACTGGGTGGAGTGGGCGGAGTAACTGTGTGGAGTGGGTGGAGTAACTGGGTGGAGTGGGCGGAGTGGGCAGAGTAACTGGGTGGAGTGGGCGGAGTAACTGGGTGGAGTGACTTGAGTAACTGTTGTGTGGGTGGAGTGAGCGAAGTAACTGGGTGGAGTGGGCGGGTAACTGGGATGGAGGGAGCGGGGTAACTGGGATGGAGTGGGCGGGGTAACTGGGTGGAGTGGGCGGGGTAACTGGGTGGAGTGGGTGGAGTAACTGGGTAGAGTGGGTATTGTGGGTGGAGTAACTGGGTGCAGTGGGCGGAGTAACTGAGTGGAGTGGGCGGGGTAACTGGGTGGAGTATCTGGGTGGAGTGACTTGAGTAACTGGGTGGTGTGCCTGAGTAACTGTTGTGTGGTTGGAGTCACTGGAGTAACTGTGGAAAGGTTTGACTGAGCAGAGTAACTATATGGAGTAGGCAGAGTAACTGTATGGATTGTTTTGAGTAAAGATAGTAAGCATTCTTCTTTTTTCTATCGCCAGATTATTTATAGACATGTTAGAAGCTATTGTGTGGCTATTTAATTATTTATCTTTTTTAATGCAAATTTCGCGATACTGCTCCTTTAAGGGGAGTTTCCTGAGACTTGGTGTGTGGGCGGAGCAGCTGTAACGAGCCAGGCTGCAGCTGTGTTGCTATGGAAACTCACTCTGAGGTAAACTGAGAATGCACATTAAAACACATTTCTAATGCACTGGTGGTTGCCATATTCAAATGACTGTAGCTTAAAAAGTATACATCCTACAGCAAAGAGCTTTATACTGTAAGAATCACAAGAGCTAGGCGAACAATGTGGTGTATAACATGTCTCTGAAATATTAAAAATGAAGGCACAGTCGCAGTTTAGAAATTGCCATTCAAATTTGTGGTGTCTAGAGTGGAGTTTCAATGAATGTCAATGGGAGGTGTGAGTTGCAAACAAAAGGTCATATTGTGAAATCTGTTCGGGCTATGGCTTAGCCTTGGACATTTTTAGCGGCAGCAGGGATAGCTGAACGTTTTGATATAAGATTTGTGTAGGTGGGATTAAAAATGAGGGAGAGGTCGCAGTTTAGAAATCATGTCCTGATTTTTCATTTCACACGCATCTCCCACTCTAGCTTTGAAAATACCTCCCATTCATTCCTATGGGAATATTGCGCCAGGAAAACGCCAATATTTCGGAAACCGTTTGGCGAAACGTTCCACAAAATATAAGCACACCATTCGGGAACGATCCGCACGTTTTGGTATATTATGGTCTATGTAGTGTCAAAACTGTGGGAGGAGTTACAGTGCAAAAATGCTTGGAATAATAATAAAAATAATATATCAGCAAGAACAATAAGTGATCTTGCCAAGCAAGACCACTTAATAAGTGATCTTGCCAAGCAAGACCACTTAATAATATATCAGCAAGAACAATAAGTGATCTTGCCAAGCAAGACCACTTAATAATATATCAGCAAGAACAATAAGTGATCTTGCCAAGCAAGACCACTTAATAATATATCAGCAAGAACAATAAGTGATCTTGCCAAGCAAGACCACTTAATAATATATCAGCAAGAACAATAAGTGATCTTGCCAAGCAAGACCACTTAATAAGTGATCTTGCCAAGCAAGACCACTTAACTAGACAAAGTGCAATTTCCGGGGAAATTGCGTGAAGTGGTCTTGCCTCCGCCAGTTCTCTACAACTGGAGCGGGCAGAGTAACTGGGTCGAGCGGGCGGAGTAACTGGGTGGAGTGGGCGGAGTAACTGGGTGGAGTGGGCGGAGTAACTGGGTGGAGTGGGCGGAGTAACTGGGTGGAGTGGGTGGAGTAACTGGGTGGAGTGGGCAGAGTAACTGGGTCGAGCGGGCGGAGTAACTGGGTGGAGTGGGTGGAGTGGGTGGAGTAACTGGGTGGAGTGGGCGGAGTAACTGGGTGGAGTGGGCGGAGTAACTGGGTGGAGTGGGCGGGGTAACTGGGTGGAGTGGGTGGAGTAACTGGGTGGAGTGGGCAGAGTAACTGGGTGAAGTGGGCGGAGTAACTGTTGTGTGGGTGGAGTGAGTGGAGTAACTGGGTGGAGTGACTTGAGTAACTGTTGTGTGGTTGGAGTGGGCGGAGTAACTGGGTGGAGTGACTTGAGTAACTGTTGTGTGGGTGGAGTGGGCGGAGTAACTGGGTGGTGTGGCTAGAGTAACTGGGTGGAGTGGGCAGAGTAACTGGGTGGAGTGGGCGGAGTAACTGGGTGGAGTGGGCGGAGTAACTGGGTGGAGTGGGTGGGGTAACTGGGTGGAGTGGGCGGAGCATCTGGGTGGAGTGGGCGGAGTAACTGGGTGAAGTGGGCGGAGTAACTGGGTGGAATGGGCAGAGTAACTGGGTGCTGTGGGCGGAGTATCTGGGTGGAGTGACTTGAGTAACTGTTGTGTGGTTGGAGTCGCTGGAGTAACTGTGGAAAGGTTTGACTGAGCAGAGTAACTATATGGAGTAGGCAGAGTAACTGTATGGATTGTTTTGAGTAAAGATAGTAAGCATTCTTCTTTTTTCTATTGCCAGATTATTTATAGACATGTTAGAAGCTATTGTGTGGCTATTTAATTATTTATCTTTTTTAATGCCAATTTCGCGATACTGCTCCTTTAAGGGGAGTTTCCTGAGACTTGGTGTGTGGGCGGAGCAGCTGTAATGAGCCAGGCTGCAGCTGTGTTGCTATGGAAACTCACTCTGAGGTAAACTGAGAATGCACATTAAAACACATTTCTAATGCACTGGTGGTTGCCATATTCAAATGACTGTAGCTTAAAAAGTATACATCCTACAGCAAAGAGCTTTATACTGTAAGAATCACAAGAAGAAGACCTATAATGTGGTCTCTGAAATATTAAAAATGAAGGCACAGTCGCAGTTTAGAAATTGCCATTCAAATTTGTGGTGTCTAGAGTGGAGTTTCAATGAATGTCAATGGGAGGTGTGAGTTGCAAACAAAAGGTCATATTGTGAAATCTGTTCGGGCTATGGCTTAGCCTTGGACATTTTTAGCGGCAGCAGGGATAGCTGAACGTTTTGATATAAGATTTGTGTAGGTGGGATTAAAAATGAGGGAGAGGTCGCAGTTTAGAAATCATGTCCTGATTTTTCATTTCACACGCATCTCCCACTCTAGCTTTGAAAATACCTCCCATTCATTCCTATGGGAAAATTGTGCCAGGAAAACGCCAATATTTCGGAAACCGTTTGGCGAAACGTTCCACAAAATATAAGCACACCATTCGGGAACGATCCGCACATTTTGGTATATTATGGTCTATGTAGTGTCAAAACTGTGGGAGGAGTTACAGTGCAAAAATGCTTGGAATAAGAATAAAAATAAGAACTAGACAAAGTGCAATTTCTGGGGAAATTGCGTGAAGTGGTCTTGCCTCCGCCAGTTCTCTACAACTGGAGCGGGCAGAGTAACTGGGTGGAGTGGGTGGAGTAACTGGGGGGAGTGGGTGGAGTAACTGGGTGGAGTGGGCAGAGTAACTGGGTGGAGTGGGCGGAGTAACTGTTGTGTGGGTGGAGTGAGCGGAGTAACTGGGTGGAGTGACTTGAGTAACTGTTGTGTGGTTGGAGTGGGCGGAGTAACTGGGTGGAGTGACTTGAGTAACTGTTGTGTGGGTGGAGTGGGCGGGGTAACTGGGTGGAGTGGGCGGGGTAACTGGGTGGAGTGGGCGGAGTAACTGGGTGGAGTGGGCGGAGTAACTGGGTGGAGTGGGCGGAGTAACTGGGTGGAGTGGGCGGGGTAACTGGGTGGAGTGACTTGAGTAACTGGGTGGAGTGACTTGAGTAACTGTTGTGTGGTTGGAGTCACTGGAGTAACTGTGGAAAGGTTTGACTGAGCAGAGTAACTATATGGAGTAGGCAGAGTAACTGTATGGATTGTTTTGAGTGAGTAAAGATAGTAAGCATTCTTTTTTTTCTATTGCCAGATTATTTATAGACATGTTAGAAGCTATTGTGTGGCTATTTAATTATTTACTGCTCCTTTAAGGGAAGTTTCCTGAGACTTGGTGTGTGGGCGGAGCAGCTGTAACGAGCCAGGCTGCAGCTGTGTTGCTATGGAAACTCACTCTGAGGTAAACTGAGAATGCACATTAAAACACATTTCTAATGCACTGGTGGTTGCCATATTCAAATGACTGTAGCTTAAAAAGTAGACATCCTACAGCAAAGAGCTTTATACTGTAAGAATCACAAGAAGAAGACCTATAATATGGTGTATAACATGTCTCTGAAATATTAAAAATGAAGGCACAGTCGCAGTTTAGAAATTGCCATTCAAATTTGTGGTGTCTAGAGTGGAGTTTCAATGAATGTCAATGGGAGGTGTGAGTTGCAAACAAAAGGTCATATTGTGAAATATGTTCGGGCTATGGCTTAGCCTTGGACATTTTTAGCGGCAGCAGGGATAGCTGAACGTTTTGATATAAGATTTGTGTAGGTGGGATTAAAAATGAGGGAGAGGTCGCAGTTTAGAAATCATGTCCTGATTTTTGACTCCACACTCTAGCTTTGAAAATACCTCCCATTCATTCCTATGGGAAAATTGCGCCAGAAAAACGCCAATATTTCGGAAACCGTTTGGCGAAACGTTCCACAAAATATAAGCACACCATTCGGGAACGATCCGCACGTTTTGGTATATTATGGTCTATGTAGTGTCAAAACTGTGGGAGGAGTTACAGTGCAAAAATGCTTGGAATAAAAATAAGAATAAGAATAAGAACTAGACAAAGTGCAATTTCCGGGGAAATTGCGTGAAGTGGTCTTGCCTCCGCCAATTCTCTACAACTGGAGTGGGCAGAGTAACTGGGTCGAGCGGGCGGAGTAACTGGGTGGAGTGGGTGGAGTGGGCGGAGTAACTGGGTGGAGTGGGCGGAGTAACTGGGTGGAGTGGGCGGGCTAACTGGGTGGAGTGGGCGGACTAACTGGGTGGAGTGGGCGGACTAACTGGGTGGAGTGGGCGGGCTAATTGGGTGGAGTGGGCGGGCTAATTGGGTGGAGTGGGCGGGCTAACTGGGTGGAGTGGGTGGAGTGGGCGAGGTGGAGTGGGCGGAGCAACTGGGTGGAGTGGGCGGAGTAACTAGGTGGAGTGGGCAGAGTAACTGGGTGGAGTGGGCAGAGTAACTGGGTGGAGTGGGCAGAGTAACTGGGTGGAGTGGGCGGAGTAACTGGATGGAGTGGGCGGAGTAACTGGATGGAGTGGGCGGAGTAACTGGGTGGAGTGGGCGGAGTAACTGGGTGGAGTGGGCGGAGTAACTGGGTGGAGTGACTTGAGTAACTGTTGTGTGGGTGGAGTGAGCGGAGTAACTGGGTGGAGTGACTTGAGTAACTTTTGTGTGGTTGGAGTGGGCGGAGTAACTGGGTGGAGTGACTTGAGTAACTGTTGTGTGGGTGGAGTGGGCGGAGTAACTGGGTGGAGTGGCTGGAGTAACTGGGTGGAGTGGGCGGAGTAACTGGGTGGAGTGGGCGGAGTAACTGGGTGGAGTGACTTGAGTAACTGTTGTGTGGGTGGAGTGAGCGGAGTAACTGGGTGGAGTGACTTGAGTAACTTTTGTGTGGTTGGAGTGGGCGGAGTAACTGGGTGGAGTGACTTGAGTAACTGTTGTGTGGGTGGAGTGGGCGGAGTAACTGGGTGGAGTGGCTGGAGTAACTGGGTGGAGTGGCTGGAGTAACTGGGTGGAGTGGGCGGAGTAACTGGGTGGAGTGGGCGGGGTAACTGGGTGGAGTGGGCGGAGTAACTGGGTGGAGTGGGCGGAGTAACTGGGTGGAGTGACTTGAGTAACTGTTGTGTGGTTGGAGTCACCGGAGTAACTGTGGAAAGGTTTGACTGAGCAGAGTAACTATATGGAGTAGGCAGAGTAACTGTATGGATTGTTTTGAGTAAAGATAGTAAGCATTCTTCTTTTTTCTATCGCCAGATTATTTATAGACATTTTAGAAGCTATTGTGTGGCTATTTAATTATTTATTTTTTTTAATGCAAATTTCGCGATACGCGATACTGCTCCTTTAAGGGGAGTTTCCTGAGACTTGGTGTGTGGGCGGAGCAGCTGTAACGAGCCAGGCTGCAGCTGTGTTGCTATGGAAACTCACTCTGAGGTAAACTGAGAATGCACATTAAAACACATTTCTAATGCACTGGTGGTTGCCATATTCAAATGACTGTAGCTTAAAAAGTTTACATCCTACAGCAAAGAGCTTTATACTGTAAGAATCACAAGAAGAAGACCTATAATGTGGTGCATAACATGTCTATGAAATATTAAAAATGAAGGCACAGTCGCAGTTTAGAAATTGCCATTCAAATTTGTGGTGTCTAGAGTGGAGTTTCAATGAATGTCAATGGGAGGTGTGAGTTGCAAACAAAAGGTCATATTGTGAAATCTGTTCGGGCTATGGCTTAGCCTTGGACATTTTTAGCGGCAGCAGGGATAGCTGAACGTTTTGATATAACATTTGTGTAGGTGGGATTAAAAATGAGGGAGAGGTCGCAGTTTAGAAATCATGTCCTGATTTTTCATTTCACACGCATTTCCCACTCTAGTTTTAAAAATTGCTCCCATTCATTCCTATGGGAAAATTGCGCCAGAAAAACGCCAATATTTCGGAAACCGTTTGGCGAAACGTTCCACAAAATATAAGCACACCATTCGGGAACGATCCGCACGTTTTGGTATATTATGGTCTATGTAGTGAAAAAACTGTGGGAGGAGTTACGGTGCAAAATATGCTTGGAATAAAAATAAGAATAAGAATAATATATCAGCAAGAACAATAAGTGATCTTGCCAAGCAAGACCACTTAACTAGACAAAGTGCAATTTCCGGGGAAATTGCGTGAAGTGGTCTTGCCTCCGCCAGTTCTCTACAACTGGAGCGGGCAGAGTAACTGGGTGGAGTGGGTGGAGTAACTGGGTGGAGTAACTGGGAGGAGTGGGCAGAGTAACTGGGTGGAGTGACTTGAGTAACTGCTGTGTGGGTGGAGTGAGCGGAGTAACTGGGTGGAGTGACTTGAGTAACTGTTGTGTGGTTGGAGTGGGCGGAGTAACTGGGTGGAGTGGGCGGAGTAACTGGGTGGAGTGGGCGGAGTAACTGGGTGGAGTGGGCGGAGTAACTGGGTGGAGTGGGCGGGGTAACTGTTGTGTGGGTGGAGTGAGCGGAGTAACTGGGTGGAGTGACTTGAGTAACTGTTGTGTGGGTGGAGTGGGCGGAGTAACTGGGTGGAGTGGGCGGAGTAACTGGGTGGAGTGGGCGGGGTAACTGTTGTGTGGGTGGAGTGAGCGGAGTAACTGGGTGGAGTGACTTGAGTAACTGTTGTGTGGGTGGAGTGGGCGGAGTAACTGGGTGGAGTGGGCAGAGTAACTGGGTGGAGTGGGCGGAGTAACTGGGTGGAGTGGGCGGGGTAACTGGGTGGAGTGGGCGGGGTAACTGGGTGGAGTGGGCAGAGTAACTGGGTGGAGTGGGCGGAGTAACTGGGTGGAGTGGGCGGAGTAACTGGGTGGAGTGGGCGGAGTAACTGGGTGGAGTGGGCGGGGTAACTGGGTGGAGTGGGCGGAGTAACTGGGTGGAGTGGGTGGAGTAACTGGGTGGAATGGGCGGAGTAACTGGGTGGAGTGGGCAGAGTGGGTGGAGTAACTGGGTGCAGTGGGCGGAGTAACTGAGTGGAGTGGGCGGAGTAACTGGGTGGAGTGGGCGGAGTATCTGGGTGGAGTGACTTGAGTAACTGGGTGGAGTGCCTGAGTAACTGTTGTGTGGTTGGAGTCACTGGAGTAACTGTGGAAAGGTTTGACTGAGCAGAGTAACTATATGGAGTAGGCAGAGTAACTGTATGGATTGTTTTGAGTGAGTAAAGATAGTAAGCATTCTTCTTTTTTCTATCGCCAGATTATTTATAGACATGTTAGAAGCTATTGTGTGGCTATTTAATTATTTATCTTTTTTAATGCAAATTTCGCGATACTGCTCCTTTAAGGGGAATTTCCTGAGACTGGGTGTGTGGGCGGAGCAGCTGTAACGAGCCAGGCTGCAGCTGTGTTGCTATGGAAACTCACTCTGAGGTAAACTGAGAATGCACATTAAAACACATTTCTAATGCACTGGTGGTTGCCATATTCAAATGACTGTAGCTTAAAAAGTATACATCCTACAGCAAAGAGCTTTATACTGTAAGAATCACAAGAGCTAGGCGAACAATGTGGTGTATAACATGTCTCTGAAATATTAAAAATGAAGGCACAGTCGCAGTTTAGAAATTGCCATTCAAATTTGTGGTGTCTAGAGTGGAGTTTCAATGAATGTCAATGGGAGGTGTGAGTTGCAAACAAAAGGTCATATTGTGAAATCTGTTCGGGCTATGGCTTAGCCTTGGACATTTTTAGCGGCAGCAGGGATAGCTGAACGTTTTGATATAAGATTTGTGTAGGTGGGATTAAAAATGAGGGAGAGGTCGCAGTTTAGAAATCATGTCCTGATTTTTCATTTCACACGCATCTCCCACTCTAGCTTGGAAAATACCTCCCATTCATTCCTATGGGAAAATTGCGCCAGAAAAACGCCAATATTTCGGAAACCGTTTGGCGAAACGTCCTACAAAATATAAGCACACCATTCGGGAACGATCCGCACGTTTTGGTATATTATGGTCTATGTAGTGTCAAAACTGTGGGAGGAGTTACAGTGCAAAAATGCTTGGAATAAGAATAAAAATAATATATCAGCAAGAACAATAAGTGATCTTGCCAAGCAAGACCACTTAACTAGACAAAGTGCAATTTCCGGGGAAATTGCGTGAAGTGGTCTTGCCTCCGCCAGTTCTCTACAACTGGAGCGGGCAGAGTAACTGGGTGGAGTGGGTGGAGTAACTGGGTGGAGTGGGTGGAGTAACTGGGTGGAGTGGGCAGAGTAACTGGGTGGAGTGGGCAGAGTAACTGGGTGGAGTGGGCGGAGTAACTGTTGTGTGGGTGGAGTGAGCGGAGTAACTGGGTGGAGTGAGCGGAGTAACTGTTGTGTGGGTGGAGTGGCTGGAGTAACTGGGTGGAGTGGCTGGAGTAACTGGGTGGAGTGGGCGGAGTAACTGGGTGGAGTGGGCGGAGTAACTGGGTGGAGTGGGCGGGGTAACTGGGTGGAGTGGGCGGAGTAACTGGGTGAAGTGGGCGGAGTAACTGGGTGGAATGGGCGGAGTAACTGGGTGGAATGGGCGGAGTAACTGGGTAGAGTGGGCAGAGTGGGTGGAGTAACTGGGTGCAGTGGGCGGAGTAACTGAGTGGAGTGGGCGGAGTAACTGGGTGGAGTGGGCGGAGTATCTGGGTGGAGTGACTTGAGTAACTGGGTGGAGTGCCTGAGTAACTGTTGTGTGGTTGGAGTCACTGGAGTAACTGTGGAAAGGTTTGACTGAGCAGAGTAACTATATGGAGTAGGCAGAGTAACTGTATGGATTGTTTTGAGTGAGTAAAGATAGTAAGCATTCTTCTTTTTTCTATCGCCAGATTATTTATAGACATGTTAGAAGCTATTGTGTGGCTATTTAATTATTTATCTTTTTTAATGCAAATTTCGCGATACTGCTCCATTAAGGGGAGTTTCCTGAGACTTGGTGTGTGGGCGGAGCAGCTGTAACGAGCCAGGCTGCAGCTGTGTTGCTATGGAAACTCACTCTGAGGTAAACTGAGAATGCACATTAAAACACATTTCTAATTCACTGGTGGTTGCCATATTCAAATGACTGTAGCTTAAAAAGTATACATCCTACAGCAAAGAGCTTTATACTGTAAGAATCACAAGAAGAAGACCTATAATGTGGTGCATAACATGTCTCTGAAATATTAAAAATGGAGGCACAGTCGCAGTTTAGAAATTGCCATTCAAATTTGTGGTGTCTAGAGTGGAGTTTCAATGAATGTCAATGGGAGGTGTGAGTTGCAAACAAAAGGTCATATTGTGAAATCTGTTCGGGCTATGGCTTAGCCTTGGACATTTTTAGCGGCAGCAGGGATAGCTGAACGTTTTGATATAAGATTTGTGTAGGTGGGATTAAAAATGAGGGAGAGGTCGCAGTTTAGAAATCATGTCCTGATTTTTCATTTCACACGCATCTCCCACTCTAGCTTTGAAAATACCTCCCATTCATTCCTATGGGAAAATTACGCCAGGAAAACGCCAATATTTCGGAAACCGTTTGGCGAAACGTTCCACAAAATATAAGCACACCATTCGGGAACGATCCGCACGTTTTGGTATATTATGGTCTATGTAGTGTCAAAACTGTGGGAGGAGTTACAGTGCAAAAATGCTTGGAATAAGAATAAAAATAAGAACTAGACAAAGTGCAATTTCCGGAGAAATTGCGTGAAGTGGTCTTGCCTCCGCCAGTTCTCTACAACTGGAGTGGGCAGAGTAACTGGGTGGAGTGGGCGGAGTAACTGGGTGGAGTGGGCGGAGTAACTGGGTGGATTGGGCAGAGTAACTGGGTGGATTGGGCAGAGTAACTGGGTGGAGTGACTTGATTAACTGTTGTGTGGTTGGAGTGGGCGGAGTAACTGGGTGGAGTGGCTGGAGTAACTGGGTGGAGTGGGTGGAGTAACTGGGTGGAGTGGGCGGAGTAACTGGGTGAAGTGGGCGGAGTAACTGGGTGGAGTGGGCGGGGTAACTGGGTTAAGTGGGCGGAGTAACTGGGTGGAATGGGCGAAGTAACTGGGTGGAGTGGGCAGAGTGGGTGGAGTAACTGGGTGCAGTGGGCGGAGTAACTGGGTGGAGTGACTTGAGTAACTGGGTGGAGTGACTTGAGTAACTGTTGTGTGGTTGGAGTCACTGGAGTAACTGTGGAAAGGTTTGACTGAGCAGAGTAACTATATGGAGTAGGCAGAGTAACTGTATGGATTGTTTTGAGTAAAGATAGTAAGCATTCTTCTTTTTTCTATCGCCAGATTATTTATAGACATGTTAGAAGCTATTGTGTGGCTATTTAATTATTTATAGTTTTTAATGCAAATTTTGCGATACTGCTCCTTTAAGGGGAGTTTCCTGAGACTTGGTGTGTGGGCGGAGCAGCTGTAATGAGCCAGGCTGCAGCTGTGTTGCTATGGAAACTCACTCTGAGGTAAACTGAGAATGCACATTAAAACACATTTCTAATGCACTGGTGGTTGCCATATTCAAATGACTGTAGCTTAAAAAGTATACATCCTACAGCAAAGAGCTTTATACTGTAAGAATCACAAGAAGAAGACCTATAATGTGGTGTATAACATGTCTCTGAAATATTAAAAATGAAGGCACAGTCGCAGTTTAGAAATTGCCATTCAAATTTGTGGTGTCTAGAGTGGAGTTTCAATGAATGTCAATGGGAGGTGTGAGTTGCAAACAAAAGGTCATATTGTGAAATCTGTTCGGGCTATGGCTTAGCCTTGGACATTTTTAGCGGCAGCAGGGATAGCTGAACGTTTTGATATAAGATTTGTGTAGGTGGGATTAAAAATGAGGGAGAGGTCGCAGTTTAGAAATCATGTCCTGATTTTTCATTTCACACGCAGTTCCCACTCTAGCTTTGAAAATACCTCCCATTCATTCCTATGGGAAAATTGCGCCAGAAAAACGCAAATATTTCGGAAACCGTTTGGCGAAACGTTCCACAAATTATAAGCACACCATTCGGGAACGATCCGCACGTTTTGGTATATTATGGTCTATGTAGTGTCAAAACTGTGGGAGGAGTTACAGTGCAAAAATGCTTGGAATAATAATAATAAAAACTAGACAAAGTGCAATTTCCGGGGAAATTGCGTGAAGTGGTCTTGCCTCCACCAGTTCTCTACAACTGGAGTGGGCAGAGTAACTGGGTGGAGTGGGCAGAGTAACTGGGTGGAGTGGGCGGAGTAACTGGGTGGAGTGGGCAGAGTAACTGGGTGGAGTGGGTAGAGTAACTGGGTGGAGTGACTTGAGTAACTGGGTGGAGTGACTTGAGTAACTGTTGTGTGGGTGGAGTGAGCGGAGTAACTGGGTGGAGTGACTTGAGTAACTGTTGTGTGGTTGGAGTGGGCGGAGTAACTGGGTGGAGTGACTTGAGTAACTGTTGTGTGGGTGGAGTGGGCGGAGTAACTGGGTGGAGTGGCTGGAGTAACTGGGTGGAGTGGCTGGAGTTACTGGGTGGAGTGGGCGGGGTAACTGGGTGGAGTGGGCGGGGTAACTGGGTGGAGTGGGCGGAGTAACTGGGTGGAGTGGGCGGAGTAACTGGGTGGAGTGGGCTGGGTAACTGGGCGGAGTAACTGGGTGGAGTGGGCGGAGTAACTGGGTGGAGTGTGCGCAGTAACTGGGTGGAGTGGGTGGAGTAACTGGGTGGAATGGGCGGAGTAACTGGGTGGAGTGGGCAGAGTGGGTAGAGTAACTGGGTGCAGTGGGCGGAGTAACTGGGTGGAGTGGGTGGAGTAACTGGGTGGAGTGGGCGGAGTATCTGGGTGGAGTGACTTGAGTTACTGGGTGGAGTGACTTGAGTAACTGTTGTGTGGTTGGAGTCACTGGAGTCACTGTGGAAAGGTTTGACTGAGCAGAGTAACTATATGGAGTAGGCAGAGTAACTGTATGGATTGTTTTGAGTAAAGATAGTAAGCATTCTTCTTTTTTCTATTGCCAGATTATTTATAGACATGTTAGAAGCTATTGTGTGGCTATTTAATTATTTATCTTTTTTAATGCAAATTTCGCTATACTGCTCCTTTAAGGGGAGTTTCCTGAGACTGGGTGTGTGGGCGGAGCAGCTGTAACGAGCCAGGCTGCAGCTGTGTTGCTATGGAAACTCACTCTGAGGTAAACTGAGAATGCACATTAAAACACATTTCTAATGCACTGGTGGTTGCCATATTCAAATGACTGTAGCTTAAAAAGTATACATCCTACAGCAAAGAGCTTTATACTGTAAGAATCACAAGAGCTAGGCGAACAATGTGGTGTATAACATGTCTCTGAAATATTAAAAATGAAGGCACAGTCGCAGTTTAGAAATTGCCATTCAAATTTGTGGTGTCTAGAGTGGAGTTTCAATGAATGTCAATGGGAGGTGTGAGTTGCAAACAAAAGGTCATATTGTGAAATCTGTTCGGGCTATGGCTTAGCCTTGGACATTTTTAGCGGCAGCAGGGATAGCTGAACGTTTTGATATAAGATTTGTGTAGGTGGGATTAAAAATGAGGGAGAGGTCGCAGTTTAGAAATCATGTCCTGATTTTTGACTCCACACTCAGTTCCCACTCTAGCTTTGAAAATACCTCCCATTCATTCCTATGGGAAAATTGCGCCAGAAAAAATTTTTCGGAAACCGTTTGGCGAAACGTTCCACAAAATATAAGCACACCATTCGGGAACGATCCGCACGTTTTGGTATATTATGGTCTATGTAGTGTCAAAACTGTGGGAGGAGTTACAGTGCAAAAATGCTTGGAATAAGAATAAAAATAAGAATAAGAATAATATATCAGCAAGAACAATAAGTGATCTTGGCAAGCAAGACCACTTAATAATATATCAGCAAGAACAATAAGTGATCTTGCCAAGCAAGACCACTTAATAAGAATAATATATCAGCAAGAACAATAAGTGATCTTGGCAAGCAAGACCACTTAATAATATATCAGCAAGAACAATAAGTGATCTTGCCAAGCAAGACCACTTAATAATATATCAGCAAGAACAATAAGTGATCTTGGCAAGCAAGACCACTTAATAATATATCAGCAAGAACAATAAGTGATCTTGCCAAGCAAGACCACTTAATAATATATCAGCAAGAACAATAAGTGATCTTGCCAAGCAAGACCACTTAATAATATATCAGCAAGAACAATAAGTGATCTTGCCAAGCAAGACCACTTAACTAGACAAAGTGCAATTTCCGGGGAAATTGCGTGAAGTGGTCTTGCCTCCGCCAGTTCTCTACAACTGGAGCAGGCAGAGTAACTGGGTGGAGTGGGTGGAGTAACTGGGTGGAGTGGGTGGAGTAACTGGGTGGAGTGGGCAGAGTAAATGGGTGGAGTGGGCGGAGTAACTGTTGTGTGGGTGGAGTGAGCGGAGTAACTGGGTGGAGTGACTTGAGTAACTGTTGTGTGGTTGGAGTGGGCGGAGTAACTGGGTGGAGTGACTTGAGTAACTGTTGTGTGGGTGGAGTGGGCGGAGTAACTGGGTGGAGTGGCTGGAGTAACTGGGTGGAGTGGCTGGAGTAACTGGGTGGAGTGGGCGGAGAAACTGGGTGGAGTGGGCGGAGTAACTGGGTGGAGTGGGCGGGGTAACTGGGTGGAGTGGGCGGGGTAACTGGGTGAAGTGGGCGGAGTAACTGGGTGGAATGGGCGGAGTAACTGGGTGGAATGGGCGGAGTAACTAGGTGGAATGGGCGGAGTAACTGGGTAGAGTGGGCAGAGTGGGTGGAGTAACTGGGTGCAGTGGGCGGAGTAACTGAGTGGAGTGGGCGGAGTAACTGGGTGGAGTGGGCGGAGTATCTGGGTGGAGTGACTTGAGTAACTGGGTGGAGTGACTTGAGTAACTGTTGTGTGGTTGGAGTCACTGGAGTAACTGTGGAAAGGTTTGACTGAGCAGAGTAACTATATGGAGTAGGCAGAGTAACTGTATGGATTGTTTTGAGTAAAGCATTCTTCTTTTTTCTATCGCCAGATTATTTATAGACATGTTAGAAGCTATTGTGTGGCTATTTAATTATTTATCTTTTTTAATGCAAATTTCGCGATACTGCTCCTTTAAGGGGAGTTTCCTGAGACTGGGTGTGTGGGCGGAGCAGCTGTAACGAGCCAGGCTGCAGCTGTGTTGCTATGGAAACTCACTCTGAGGTAAACTGAGAATGCACATTAAAACACATTTCTAATTCACTGGTGGTTGCCATATTCAAATGACTGTAGCTTAAAAAGTATACATCCTACAGCAAAGAGCTTTATACTGTAAGAATCACAAGAGCTAGGCGAACAATATGGTGTATAACATGTCTCTGAAATATTAAAAATGAAGGCACAGTCGCAGTTTAGAAATTGCCATTCAAATTTGTGGTGTCTAGAGTGGAGTTTCAATGAATGTCAATGGGAGGTGTGAGTTGCAAACAAAAGGTCATATTGTGAAAGTTGTTAGGGCTATGGCTTAGCCTTGGGCATTTTTAGCGGCAGCAGGGATAGCTGAACGTTTTGATATAAGATTTGTGTAGGTGGGATTAAAAATGAGGGAGAGGTCGCAGTTTAGAAATCATGTCCTGATTTTTCATTTCACACTCATCTCTCACTTTAGCTTTGAAAATACCTCCCATTCATTCCTATGGGAAAATTGCGTCAGAAAAACGCCAATATTTCGGAAACCGTTTGGCGAAACGTTCCACAAAATATAAGCACACCATTCGGGAACGATCCGCACGTTTTGGTATATTATGATCTATGTAGTGTCAAAACTGTGGGAGGAGTTACAGTGCAAAAATGCTTGGAATAATAATAATAATAATATATCAGCAAGAACAATAAGTGATCTTGGCAAGCAAGACCACTTAACTAGACAAAGTGCAATTTCCGGGGAAATTGCGTGAAGTGGTCTTGCCTCCGCCAGTTCTCTACAACTGGAGCGGGCAGAATAACTGGGTGGAGCGGGCGGAGTAACTGGGTGGAGTGGGCGGAGTAACTGGGTGGAGTGGGCGGAGTAACTGGGAGGAGTGGGCGGAGTAACTGGGTGGAGTGGGCGGGGTAACTGGGTGGAGTGGGCGGGGTAACTGGGTGGAGTGGGCGGAGTAACTGGGTGGAGTGGGTGGAGTAACTGGGTGGAGTGGGCAGAGTAACTGGGTGGAGTGGGCGGAGTAAATGGGTGGAGTGAATTGAGTAACTGTTGTGTGGGTGGAGTGAGTGGAGTAACTGGGTGGAGTGACTTGAGTAACTGTTGTGTGGTTGGAGTGGGCGGAGTAACTGGGTGGAGTGACTTGAATAACTGTTGTGTGGGTGGAGTGGGCGGAGTAACTGGGTGGAGTGGCTGGAGTAACTGGGTGGAGTGGGCGGAGTAATTGGGTGGAGTGGGCGGAGTAACTGGGTGGAGTGGGCGGAGTAACTGGGTGGAGTGGGCGGGGTAACTGGGTGGAGTGGGCGGAGTATCTGGGTGGAGTGACTTGAGTAACTGTTGTGTGGTTGGAGTCACTGGAGTAACTGTGGAAAGGTTTGACTGAGCAGAGTAACTATATGGAGTAGGCAGAGTAACTGTATGGATTGTTTTGAGTAAAGATAGTAAGCATTCTTCTTTTTTTCTATTGCCAGATTATTTATAGACATGTTAGAAGCTATTGTGTGGCTATTTAATTATTTATCTTTTTTAATGCAAATTTCGCGATACTGCTCCTTTAAGGGGAGTTTCCTGAGACTTGGTGTGTGGGCGGAGCAGCTGTAACGAGCCAGGCTGCAGCTGTGTTGCTATGGAAACTCACTCTGAGGTAAACTGAGAATGCACATTAAAACACATTTCTAATGCACTGGTGGTTGCCATATTCAAATGACTGTAGCTTAAAATGTATACATCCTACAGCAAAGAGCTTTATACTGTAAGAATCACACGAGCCAGGCGAACAATGTGGTGTATAAGATGTCTCTGAAATATTAAAAATGAAGGCACAGTCACAGTTTAGAAATTGCCATTCAAATTTGTGGTGTCTAGAGTGGAGTTTCAATGAATGTCAATGGGAGGTGTGAGTTGCAAACAAAAGGTCATATTGTGAAATCTGTTTGGGCTATGGCTTAGCCTTGGACATTTTTAGCGGCAGCAGGGATAGCTGAACGTTTTGATATAAGATTTGTGTAGGTGGGATTAAAAATGAGGGAGAGGTCGCAGTTTAGAAATCATGTCCTGATTTTTCATTTCACACGCATTTCCCACTCTAGTTTTAAAAATTCCTCCCATTCATTCCTATGGGAAAATTGCGCCAGAAAAACGCCAATATTTCGGAAACCGTTTGGCGAAACGTTCCACAAAATATAAGCACACCATTCGGGAACGATCCGCACGTTTTGGTATATTATGGTCTATGTAGTGTCAAAACTGTGGGAGGAGTTACAGTGCAAAAATGCTTGGAATAAGAATAAAAATAATATATCAGCAAGAACAATAAGTGATCTTGCCAAGCAAGACCACTTAACTAGACAAAGTGCAATTTCGGGGGAAATTGCGTGAAGTGGTCTTGCCTCCGCCAGTTCTCTACAACTGGAGTGGGCAGAGTAACTGGGTGGAGTGGGTGGAGTAACTGGGTGGAGCGGGCGGAGTAACTGGGTGGAGCGGACGGAGTAACTGGGTGGAGTAGGCGGAGTAACTGGGTGGAGTGGGCGGAGTAACTGTTGTGGTGTTGGAGTGGGCGGAGTAATTGGGTGGGGTGGGCGGAGTAACTGGGTGGAGTGTGCAAAGTAATTGGGTGGAGTGGGCTAAGTAACTGGGTGGAGTGACTTGAGTAACTGTTGTGTGGTTGGAGTGGGCGGAGTAACTGGGTGGAGTGGGCGGAGTAACTGGGTGGAGTGGGCGGAGTAACTGGGTGGAGTGGGCGGAGTAACTGTTGTGTTGTTGGAGTGGGCGGAGTAATTGGGTGGGGTGGGCGGAGTAATTGGGTGGGGTGGGCGGAGTAACTGGGTGGAGTGTGCGGAGAAACTGGGTGGAGTGGGCGGAGTAACTGTTGTGTGGTTGGAGTGGGCGGAGTAACTGGGTGGAGTGACTTGAGTAACTGTTGTGTGGGTGGAGTAACTGGGTGGAGTGGGCGGAGTAACTGGGTGGAGTGGGCGGAGTAACTGGGTGGAGTGGGCGGGGTAACTGGGTGGAGTGGGCGGGGTAACTGGGTGGAGTGGGTGGAGTAACTGGGTGGAGTGGGCGGAGTAACTGGGTGGAGTGGGCGGGGTAACTGGGTGGAGTGGGCGGGGTAACTGGGTGAAGTGGGCGGGGTAACTGGGTGGAATGGGCGGAGTAACTGGGTGGAGTGGGCAGAGTGGGCGGAGTAACTGGGTGGAGTGGGCGGAGTAACTGGGTGAAGTGGGCGGGGTAACTGGGTGGAGTGGGCGGGGTAACTGGGTGGAGTGGGCGGAGTATCTGGGTGGAGTGACTTGAGTAACTGTTGTGTGGTTGGAGTCACTGGAGTAACTGTGGAAAGGTTTGACTGAGCAGAGTAACTATATGGAGTAGGCAGAGTAACTGTATGGATTGTTTTGAGTAAAGATAGTAAGCATTCTTTTTTCTATTGCCAGATTATTTATAGACATGTTAGAAGCTATTGTGTGGCTATTTAATTATTTATCTTTTGTAATGCAAATTTCGCGATACTGCTCCTTTAAGAGGAGTTTCCTGAGACTTGGTGTGTGGGCGGAGCAGCTGTAACGAGCCAGGCTGCAGCTGTGTTGCTATGGAAACTCACTCTGAGGTAAACTGAGAATGCACATTAAAACACATTTCTAATGCACTGGTGGTTGCCATATTCAAATGACTGTAGCTTAAAAAGTATACATCCTACAGCAAAGAGCTTTATACTGTAAGAATCACAAGAGCTAGGCGAACAATATGGTGTATAACATGTCTCTGAAATATTAAAAATGAAGGCACAGTCGCAGTTTAGAAATTGCCATTCAAATTTGTGGTGTCTAGAGTGGAGTTTCAATGAATGTCAATGGGAGGTGTGAGTTGCAAACAAAAGGTCATATTGTGAAATCTGTTCGGGCTATGGCTTAGCCTTGGACATTTTTAGCGGCAGCAGGGATAGCTGAACGTTTTGATATAAGATTTGTGTAGGTGGGATTAAAAATGAGGGAGAGGTCGCAGTTTAGAAATCATGTCCTGATTTTTCATTTCACACGCATCTCCCACTCTAGCTTTGAAAATACCTCCCATTCATTCCTATGGGAAAATTGCGCCAGGAAAACGCCAATATTTCAGAAACCGTTTGGCGAAACGTTCCACAAAATATAAGCACACCATTCGGGAACGATCCGCACGTTTTGGTATATTATGGTCTATGTAGTGTCAAAACTGTGGGAGGAGTTACAGTGCAAAAATGCTTGGAATAAAAATAAGAATAAGAACTAGACAAAGTGCAATTTCCGGGGAAATTGCGTGAAGTGGTCTTGCCTCCGCCAGTTCTCTACAACTGGAGCGGGCAGAGTAACTGGGTGGAGTGGGCGGAGTAACTGGGTGGAGTGGGCGGAGTAACTGGGTGGAGTGGGCAGAGATACTGGGTAGAGTGGGCGGAGTAACTGGGTGGAGTGGGCGGAGTAACTGGGTGGAGTGGGCGGAGTGGAGTGGGCAGAGATACTAAGTAGAGTGGGCGGAGTAACTGGGTGGAGTAACTGGGTGGAGTGGGTGGGGTAAATGGGTGGAGTGGGCGGAGTAACTGGGCGGAGTAACTGGGTGAAGTGGGTGGGAGGGGTAACTGGGTGGAGTGGGCGGAGTAACTGGGTGGAGTGGGCGGAGTAACTGGGCGGAGTAACTGGGTGGAGTGGGCGGGGTAACTGGGCAGAGTGGGCGGAGTAACTGGTGAAGTGGGCGGAGTAACTGGGTGGAGTGGGCGGAGTAACTGGGTGGAGTGGGTGGAGTGGGAGGGGTAACTGGGTGCAGTGGGTGGGTAACTGAGTGGAGTGGGCGGAGTAACTGGGTGGAGTGGGCGGAGTATCTGGGTGGAGTGACTTGAGTAACTGGGTGGAGTGCCTGAGTAACTGTTGTGTGGTTGGAGTCACTGGAGTAACTGTGGAAAGGTTTCACTGAGCACAGTAACTATATGGAGTAGGCAGAGTAACTGTATGGATTGTTTTGAGTAAAGATAATAAGCATTCTTCTTTTTTCTATTACCAGATTATTTATAGACATGTTAGAAGCTATTGTGTGGCTATTTAATTATTTATCTTTTTTAATGCAAATTTCGTGATACTGCTCCTTTAAGGGGAGTTTCCTGAGACTTGGTGTGTGGGCGGAGCAGCTGTAACGAGCCAGGCTGCAGCTGTGTTGCTATGGAAACTCACTCTGAGGTAAACTGAGAATGCACATTAAAACACATTTCTAATGCACTGGTGGTTGCCATATTCAAATGACTGTAGCTTAAAAAGTATACATCCTACAGCAAAGAGCTTTATACTGTAAGAATCACAAGAGCTAGGCGAACAATGTGGTGTATAACATGTCTCTGAAATATTAAAAATGAAGGCACAGTCGCAGTTTAGATATTGCCATTCAAATTTGTGGTGTCTAGAGTGGAGTTTCAATGAATGTCAATGGGAGGTGTGAGTTGCAAACAAAAGGTCATATTGTGAAATCTGTTCGGGCTATGGCTTAGCCTTGGACATTTTTAGCGGCAGCAGGGATAGCTGAACGTTTTGATATAAGATTTGTGTAGGTGGGATTAAAAATGAGGGAGAGGTCGCAGTTTAGAAATCATGTCCTGATTTTTCATATCACACGCATCTCCCACTCTAGCTTTCGAACATTCCTCCCATTCATTCCTATGGGAAAATTGCGCCAGAAAAACGCCAATATTTCGGAAACCGTTTGGCGAAACGTTCCACAAAATATAAGCACACCATTCGGGAACGATCCGCACGTTTTGGTATATTATGGTCTATGTAGGGTAAAAACTGTGGGAGGAGTTACAGTACAAAAATGCTTGGAATAAGAATAAAAATAAGAATAATATATCAGCAAGAACAATAAGTGATCTTGCCAAGCAAGACCACTTAACTAGACAAAGTGCAATTTCCGGGGAAATTGCGTGAAGTGGTCTTGCCTCCGCCAGTTCTCTACAACTGGAGTGGGCAGAGTAACTGGGTGGAGTGGGTGGAGTAACTGGGTCGAGTGGGAAGAGTAACTGGGTGGAGTAACTGGGTGGAGTGGGTGGAGTAACTGGGTGGAGTGGGTGGAGTAACTGGAGTGGGTGGAGTAACTGGTTGGAGTGGGCGGAGTAACTGGGTGGAGTGGAGTGGGCGGAGTAACTGGGTGGAGTGGGCGGAGTAACTGGGTGGAGTAACTGGGTGGAGTGGGTGGAGTAACTGGGTGGAGTGGGAAGAGTAACTGGGTGGAGTGGGAAGAGTAACTGGGTGGAGTGGGTGGAGTAACTGGGTGGAGTGGGTGGAGTAACTGGGTGGAGTGGGTGGAGTAACTGGGTGGAGTGGGTGGAGTAACTGGGTGGAGTGGGCGGAGTAACTGTTGTGTGGGTGGAGTGAGCGGAGTAACTGGGTGGAGTGACTTGAGTAACTGTTGTGTGGTTGGAGTGGGCGGAGTAACTGGGTGGAGTGACTTGAGTAACTGTTGTGTGGGTGGAGTGGGCGGAGTAACTGGGTGGAGTGGGCGGGGTAACTGGGTGGAGTGGGCGGGGTAACTGGGTGGAGTGGGCGGGGTAACTGGGTGGAGTGGGCGGGGTATCTGGGTGGAGTGGGCGGAGTAACTGGGTGGAGTGGGCAGAGTGGGTAGGGTAACTGGGTGCAGTGGGCGGAGTAACTGGGTGGAGTGGGTGGAGTAACTGGGTGGAGTGGGCGGAGTATCTGGGTGGAGTGACTTGAGTTACTGGGTGGAGTGACTTGAGTAACTGTTGTGTGGTTGGAGTCGCTGGAGTAACTGTGGAAAGGTTTGACTGAGCAGAGTAACTATATGGAGTAGGCAGAGTAACTGTATGGATTGTTTTGAGTAAAGATAGTAGGCATTCTTCTTTTTTCTATTGCCAGATTATTTATAGACATGTTAGAAGCTATTGTGTGGCAATTTAATTATTTATCTTTTTTAATGCCAATTTCGCGATACTGCTCCTTTAAGGGGAGTTTCCTGAAACTTGGTGTGTGGGCGGAGCAGCTGTAATGAGCCAGGCTGCAGCTGTGTTGCTATGGAAACTCACTCTGAGGTAAACTGAGAATGCACATTAAAGTGGACCAACACCCACGGGTGATCGGCCCGGGAATCTATAAGATTCCCGGGCCGATCACCCCCCACCCCGCGGGACATCCGAGATCGGGATGTCCCGCGGGGTGAAACCCCCCCAAACACCCCAAACTCCTTACCTTATCTTCGGCGGCGGCCGGCCGCCGCCGCCTCCCTCGCGCTCCTGTAGGCGTGCGCGTGCCCGCGCCGGCCGTCTGCGAATGGCCGGCGGGGGCGCGCGCGCGCCGAAAGTGACGCGAGGGAGGCGGCGGCGGCGGCTGCCGCTTAGACGTTCTTGTACGTCGGCGCTGGGAGCGGGGAGAGGTGAGTTTTTCGGGGGGTTAGGGGGGGTTTCACACAGCGGGGCACCCCGATCGGGGGTGCCCCACCGAAGTGGACCAAGACCCAGGATAGTCAAAATCCTGGGTGTTGGTCCACTTTAAAACACATTTCTAATGCACTGGTGGTTGCCATATTCAAATGACTGTAGCTTAAAAAGTATACATCCTACAGCAAAGAGCTTTATACTGTAAGAATCACAAGAAGAAGACCTATAATGTGGTGCATAACCTGTCTCTGAAATATTAAAAATGAAGGCACAGTCGCAGTTTAGAAATTGCCATTCAAATTTGTGGTGTCTAGAGTGGAGTTTCAATGAATGTCAATGGGAGGTGTGAGTTGCAAACAAAAGGTCATATTGTGAAATCTGTTCGGGCTATGGCTTAGCCTTGGACATTTTTAGCGGCAGCAGGGATAGCTGAACGTTTTGATATAAGATTTGTGTAGGTGGGATTAAAAATGAGGGAGAGGTCGCAGTTTAGAAATCATGTCCTGATTTTTCATTTCACACGCATCTCCCACTCTAGCTTTGAAAATACCTCCCATTCATTCCTATGGGAAAATTGCGCCAGGAAAACGCCAATATTTCGGAAACCGTTTGGCGAAACATTCCACAAAATATAAGCACACCATTCGGGAACGATCCGCACGTTTTGGTATATTATGGTCTATGTAGTGTCAAAACTGTGGGAGGAGTTACAGTGCAAAAATGCTTGGAATAAGAATAAAAATAAGAACTAGACAAAGTGCAATTTCCGGGGAAATTGCGTGAAGTGGTCTTGCCTCCGCCAGTTCTCTACAACTGGAGCGGGCTGGGTAACTGAGTGGAGCGTGCGGAGTAACTGGGTGGAGCGGACGGAGTAACTGGGTGGAGTAGGCGGAGTAACTGGGTGGAGTAACTGTTGTGGTGTTGGAGTGGGTGGAGTAATTGGGTGGGGTGGGCGGAGTAACTGGGTGGAGTGTGCAGAGTAACTGGGTGGAGTGGGCGGAGTAACTGGGTGGAGTGACTTGAGTAACTGTTGTGTGGTTGGAGTGGGTGGAGTAACTGGGTGGAGAGGGCGGAGTAACTGGGTGGAGTGGGCGGAGTAACTGGGTGGAGTGGGCGGAGTAACTGTTGTGTTGTTGGAGTGGGCGGAGTAATTGGGTGGGGTGGGCAGAGTAACTGGGTGGAGTGGGCGGAGTAACTAGGTGAAGTGACTTGAGTAACTGTTGTGTGGTTGGAGTGGGCGGAGTAACTGGGTGGAGTGGGCGGGCTAACTGGGTGGAGTGGGCGGGGTGGAGTGGGTGGAGTGGGCGAGGTGGAGTGGGTGGAGTGGGTGGGGTGGAGTGGGTGGAGTGTGCGGGTGGAGTGGGTGGAGCAACTGGGTGGAGTGGGCGGAGTAACTGGGTATAGTGGGCAGAGTAACTGGGTGGAGTGGGCGGAGTAACTGGGTGGAGTGGATGGAGTAACTGGGTGGAGTGGATGGAGTAACTGGGTGGAGTGGGCAGAGTAACTAGGTGGAGTTACTTGAGTAACTGTTGTGTGGGTGGAGTGGGTGGAGTAACAGGGTGGAGAGGGCGGAGTAACTGGGTGGAGAGGGCGGAGTAACTGGGTGGAGAGGGCGGAGTAACTGGGTGGAGAGGGCGGAGTAACTGTTGTGTTGTTGGAGTGGGCGGAGTAATTGGGTGAGGTGGGCGGAGTAACTGGGTGGAGTGTGCGGAGTAACTGGGTGGAGTGGGCAGAGTAACTGGGTGGAGTGGGCAGAGTAACTGGGTGGAGTGACTTGAGTAACTGTTGTGTGGTTGGAGTGGGCGGAGTAACTGGGTGGAGTGGGCGGAGTAACTGGGTGGAGTGGGCGGACTAACTGGGTGGAGTGGGCGGACTAACTGGGTGGAGTGGGCGGGCTAATTGGGTGGAGTGGGCGGGCTAATTGGGTGGAGTGGGCGGGCTAACTGGGTGGAGTGGGTGGAGTGGGCGAGGTGGAGTGGGTGGAGTGGGCGGAGCAACTGGGTGGAGTGGGCGGAGCAACTGGGTGGAGTGGGCGGAGTAACTAGGTGGAGTGGGCAGAGTAACTAGGTGGAGTGGGCAGAGTAACTGGGTGGAGTGGGCAGAGTAACTGGGTGGAGTGGGCAGAGTAACTGGGTGGAGTGGGCGGAGTAACTGGGTGGAGTGGGCGGAGTAACTGGGTGGAGTGGGCGGAGTAACTGGGTGGAGTGGGCGGAGTAACTGGGTGGAGTGACTTGAGTAACTGTTGTGTGGGTGGAGTGAGCGGAGTAACTGGGTGGAGTGACTTGAGTAACTGTTGTGTGGGTGGAGTGGGCGGAGTAACTGGGTGGAGTGGGCGGAGTAACTGGGTGGAGTGGGCGGGGTAACTGGGTGGAGTGGGCGGGGTAACTGGGTGGAGTGGGCGGGGTAACTGGGTGGAGTGGGCGGGGTAACTGGGTGGAGTGGGCGGGGTAACTGGGTGGAGTGGGCGGAGTAACTGGGTGGAGTGGGCGGAGTAACTGGGTGGAGTGGGCGGGGTAACTGGGTGGAGTGACTTGAGTAACTGGGTGGAGTGACTTGAGTAACTGTTGTGTGGTTGGAGTCACTGGAGTAACTGTGGAAAGGTTTGACTGAGCAGAGTAACTATATGGAGTAGGCAGAGTAACTGTATGGATTGTTTTGAGTAAAGATAGTAGGCATTCTTCTTTTTTCTATCGCCAGATTATTTATAGACATGTTAGAAGCTATTGTGTGGCTATTTAATTATTTATAGTTTTTAATGCAAATTTTGCGATACTGCTCCTTTAAGGGGAGTTTCCTGAGACTTGGTGTGTGGGCGGAGCAGCTGTAATGAGCCAGGCTGCAGCTGTGTTGCTATGGAAACTCACTCTGAGGTAAACTGAGAATGCACATTAAAACACATTTCTAATGCACTGGTGGTTGCCATATTCAAATGACTGTAGCTTAAAAAGTATACACCCTACAGCAAAGAGCTTTATACTGTAAGAATCACAAGAAGAAGACCTATAATGTGGTGTATAACATGTCTCTGAAATATTAAAAATGAAGGCACAGTCGCAGTTTAGAAATTGCCATTCAAATTTGTGGCGTCTAGAGTGGAGTTTCAATGAATGTCAATGGGAGGTGTGAGTTGCAAACAAAAGGTCATATTGTGAAATCTGTTCGGGCTATGGCTTAGCCTTGGACATTTTTAGCGGCAGCAGGGATAGCTGAACGTTTTGATATAAGATTTGTGTAGGTGGGATTAAAAATGAGGGAGAGGTCGCAGTTTAGAAATCATGTCCTGATTTTTCATTTAACACGCAGTTCCCACTCTAGCTTTGAAAATACCTCCCATTCATTCCTATGGGAAAATTGCGCCAGAAAAACGCAAATATTTCGGAAACCGTTTGGCGAAACGTTCCACAAATTATAAGCACACCATTCGGGAACGATCCGCACGTTTTGGTATATTATGGTCTATGTAGTGTCAAAACTGTGGGAGGAGTTACAGTGCAAAAATGCTTGGAATAATAATAATAATAATAACTAGACAAAGTGCAATTTCCGGGGAAATTGCGTGAAGTGGTCTTGCCTCCGCCAGTTCTCTACAACTGGAGTGGGCAGAGTAACTGGGTGGAGTGACTTGAGTAACTGTTGTGTGGTTGTAGTGGGCGGAGTAACTGGAGTGACTTGAGTAACTGTTGTGTGGGTGGAGTGGGCGGAGTAACTGGGTGGAGTGACTTGAGTAACTGTTGTGTGGGTGGAGTGGGCGGAGTAACTGGGTGGAGTGACTTGAGTAACTGTTGTGTGGGTGGAGTGGGCGGAGTAACTGGGTGGAGTGAGCGGAGTAACTGGGTGGCGTGGGCGGAGTAACTGGGTGGAGTGGGCGGAGTAACTGGGTGGAGTGGGCGGAGTAACTGGGTGGAGTGGGGCGGGGTAACTGGGTGGAGTGAGCGGGGTAACTGGGTGGAGTGGGCGGAGTAACTGGGTGGAATGGGCGGAGTAACTGGGTGGAGTGGGTGGAGTAACTGGGTGGAGTGGGTGGAGTAACTGGGTGGAGTGGGCAGAGTAACTGGGTGGAGTGGGCGGAGTAACTGTTGTGTGGGTGGAGTGAGCGGAGTAACTGGGTGGAGTGACTTGAGTAACTGTTGTGTGGTTGGAGTGGGCGGAGTAACTGGGTGGAGTGACTTGAGTAACTGTTGTGTGGGTGGAGTGGGCGGAGTAACTGGGTGGAGTGGCTGGAGTAACTGGGTGGAGTGGCTGGAGTAACTGGGTGGAGTGGCTGGAGTAACTGGGTGGAGTGGGCGGAGTAACTGGGTGGAGTGGGCGGGGTAACTGGGTGGAGTGGGCGGAGTAACTGGGTGAAGTGGGCGGAGTAACTGGGTGGAATGGGCGGAGTAACTAGGTGGAATGGGCGGAGTAACTGGGTAGAGTGGGCAGAGTGGGTGGAGTAACTGGGTGCAGTGGGCGGAGTAACTGAGTGGAGTGGGCGGAGTAACTGGGTGGAGTGGGCGGAGTAACTGGGTGGAGTGACTTGAGTAACTGGGTGGAGTGCCTGAGTAACTGTTGTGTGGTTGGAGTCACTGGAGTAACTGTGGAAAGGTTTGACTGAGCAGAGTAACTATATGGAGTAGGCAGAGTAACTGTATGGATTGTTTTGAGTAAAGATAGTAAGCATTCTTCTTTTTTCTATCGCCAGATTATTTATAGACATGTTAGAAGCTATTGTGTGGCTATTTAATTATTTATCTTTTTTAATGCAAATTTCGCGATACTGCTCCTTTAAGGGGAGTTTCCTGAGACTTGGTGTGTGGGCGGAGCAGCTGTAACGAGCCAGGCTGCAGCTGTGTTGCTATGGAAACTCACTCTGAGGTAAACTGAGAATGCACATTAAAACACATTTCTAATGCACTGGTGGTTGCCATATTCAAATGACTGTAGCTTAAAAAGTATACATCCTACAGCAAAGAGCTTTATACTGTAAGAATCACAAGAGCTAGGCGAACAATGTGGTGTATAGCATGTCTCGGAAATATTAAAAATGAAGGCACAGTCGCAGTTTAGAAATTGCCATTCAAATTTGTGGTGTCTAGAGTGGAGTTTCAATGAATGTCAATGGGAGGTGTGAGTTGCAAACAAAAGGTCATATTGTGAAATCTGTTCAGGCTATGGCTTAGCCTTGGACATTTTTAGCGGCAGCAGGGATAGCTGAACGTTTTGATATAAGATTTGTGTAGGTGGGATTAAAAATGAGGGAGAGGTCGCAGTTTAGAAATCATGTCCTGATTTTTCATATCACACTCATCTCCCACTCAAAATACCTCCCATTCATTCCTATGGGAAAATTGCGCCAGAAAAACGCCAATATTTCGGAAACCGTTTGGCGAAACGTTCCACAAAATATAAGCACACCATTCGGGAACGATCCGCACGTTTTGGTATATTATGGTCTATGTAGTGTAAAAACTGTGGGAGGAGTTACAGTGCAAAAATGCTTGGAATAAGAATAAAAATAAGAATAAGAACTAGAAAAAAGTGCAATTTCCGGGGAAATTGCGTGAAGTGGTCTTGCCTCCACCAGTTCTCTACAACTGGAGTGGGCAGAGTAACTGGGTGGAGTGGGCGGAGTAACTGGGTGGAGTGACTTGAATAACTGTTGTGTGGTTGGAGTGGGCGGAGTAACTGGGTGGAGTGACTTGAATAACTGTTGTGTGGTTGGAGTCACTGGAGTAACTGGGTGGAGTGATTTGAGTAACTGTTGTGTGGGTGGAGTGGGTGGAGTAACTGGGTGGAGTGGCTGGAGTAACTGGGTGGAGTGGCTGGAGTAACTGGGTGGAGTGGGCGGAGTAACTGGGTGGAGTGGGCGGAGTAACTGGGTGGAGTGGGCGGAGTAACTGGGTGGAGTGGGGAGAGTGCGTGGAGTAACTGGGTGGAGTGGGCGGAGTAACTGAGTGGAGTGGGCAGAGTAACTGAGTGGAGTGGGCAGAGTAACTGAGTGGAGTGGTCAGAGTAACTGAGTGGAGTGGGCAGAGTAACTGAGTGGAGTGGGCAGAGTAACTGAGTGGAGTGGGCAGAGTAACTGAGTGGAGTGGGCAGAGTAACTGGGTGGAGTGGGCAGACTAACTGGGTGGAGTGGGCAGAGTAACTTGGTGGAGTGGGCAGAGTAACTGGGTGGAGTGGGTGGAGTAACTGGGTGGAGTGGGCAGAGTGGGTGGAGTAACTGGGTGGAGTGGGCAGAGTGGGTGGAGTAACTGGGTGGAGTGGGTGGAGTAACTGGGTGGAGTGGGCGGAGTACCTGGGTGGAGTGGGCGGAGTAACTGGGTGCAGTGGGCGGAGTAACTGGGTGCAGTGGGCGGAGTAACTGGGTGCAGTGGGCGGAGTAACTGGGTGCAGTGGGCGGAGTAACTGGGTGGAGTATCTGGGTGGAGTGACTTGAGTAACTGGGTGGAGTGACTTGAGTAACTGGGTGGAGTGACTTGAGTAACTGTTGTGTGGTTGGAGTCACTGGAGTAACTGTGGAAAGGTTTGACTGAGCAGAGTAAATATATGGAGTAGGCAGAGTAACTGTATGGATTGTTTTGAGTAAAGATAGTAAGCATTCTTCTTTTTTCTATCGCCAGATGATTTATAGACATGTTAGAAGCTATTGTGTGGCTATTTAATTATTTATCTTTTTTAATGCAAATTTCGCGATACTGCTCCTTTAAGGGGAGTTTCCTGAGACTTGGTGTGTGGGCGGAGCAGCTGTAACGAGCCAGGCTGCAGCTGTGTTGCTATGGAAACTCACTCTGAGGTAAACTGAGAATGCACATTAAAACACATTTCTAATTCACTGGTGGTTGCCATATTCAAATGACTGTAGCTTAAAAAGTATACATCCTACAGCAAAGAGCTTTATACTGTAAGAATCACAAGAGCTAGGCGAACAATATGGTGTATAGCATGTTTCGGAAATATTAAAAGTGAAGGCACAGTCGCAGTTTAGAAATTGCCATTCAAATTTGTGGTGTCTAGAGTGGAGTTTCAATGAATGTCAATGGGAGGTGTGAGTTGCAAACAAAAGGTCATATTGTGAAATCTGTTCGGGCTATGGCTTAGCCTTGGACATTTTTAGCGGCAGCAGGGATAGCTGAACATTTTGATATAAGATTTGTGTAGGTGGGATTAAAAATGAGGGAGAGGTCGCAGTTTAGAAATCATGTCCTGATTTTTCATTTCACACGCATCTCCCACTCTAGCTTTGAAAATACCTCCCATTCATTCCTATGGGAAAATTGCGCCAGGAAAACGCCAATATTTCGGAAACCGTTTGGCGAAACGTTCCACAAAATATAAGCACACCATTCGGGAACGATCCGCACGTTTTGGTATATTATGGTCTATGTAGTGTCAAAACTGTGGGAGGAGTTACAGTGCAAAAATGCTTGGAATAATAATAAAAATAATATATCAGCAAGAACAATAAGTGATCTTGCCAAGCAAGACCACTTAATAATATATCAGCAAGAACAATAAGTGATCTTGGCAAGCAAGACCACTTAATAAAAATAATATATCAGCAAGAACAATAAGTGATCTTGCCAAGCAAGACCACTTAACTAGACAAAAGTGCAATTTCCGGGGAAATTGCGTGAAGTGGTCTTGCCTCCGCCAGTTCTCTACAACTGGAGTGGGCAGAGTAACTGGGTGGAGCGGGCGGAGTAACTGGGTGGAGTGGGCGGAGTAACTGGGTGGAGTGGGCGGAGTAACTGGGTGGAGTGGGCGGAGTAACTGGGTGGAGTGGGTGGAGTAACTGGGTGGAGTGGGTGGAGTGGGCGGAGTAACTGGGTGGAGTGGGCGGAGTAACTGGGTGGAGTGGGTGGAGTAACTGGGTGGAGTGGGCGGAGTAACTGGGTGGAGTGGGCGGAGTAACTGGGTGGAGTGGGCGGAGTAACTGGGTGGAGTGGGCGGAGTAACTGGGTGGAGTGGGCGGAGTAACTGGGTGGAGCGGGTGGAGTAACTGGGTGGAGTAACTGGGTGGAGTAACTGGGTGGAGTATCTGGGTGGAGTGACTTGAGTAACTGTTGTGTGGTTGGAGTCACTGGAGTAACTGTGGAAAGGTTTGACTGAGCAGAGTAACTATATGGAGTAGGCAGAGTAACTGTATGGATTGTTTGGAGTAAAGATAGTAAGCATTCTTCTTTTTTCTATTGCCAGATTATTTATAGTCATGTTAGAAGCTATTGTGTGGCTATTTAATTATTTATCTTTTTTAATGCCAATTTCGCGATACTGCTCCTTTAAGGGGAGTTTCCTGAGACTTGGTGTGTGGGCGGAGCAGCTGTAACGAGCCAGGCTGCAGCTGTGTTGCTATGGAAACTCACTCTGAGGTAAACTGAGAATGCACATTAAAACACATTTCTAATGCACTGGTGGTTGCCATATTCAAATGACTGTAGCTTAGAAAGTATACAACCTACAGCAAAGAGCTTTATACTGTAAGAATCACAAGAGCTAGGCGAACAATGTGGTGTATAACATGTCACTGAAATATTAAAAATGAAGGCACAGTCACAGTTTAGAAATTGCCATTCAAATTTGTGGTGTCTAGAGTGGAGTTTCAATGAATGTCAATGGGAGGTGTGAGTTGCAAACAAAAGGTCATATTGTGAAATCTGTTCGGGCTATGGCTTAGCCTTGGACATTTTTAGCGGCAGCAGGGATAGCTGAACGTTTTGATATAAGATTTGTGTAGGTGGGATTAAAAATGAGGGAGAGGTCGCAGTTTAGAAATCATGTCCTGATTTTTCATTTCACACGCATCTCCCACTCTAGCTTTGAAAATACCTCCCATTCATTCCTATGGGAAAATTGCGCCAGGAAAACGCCAATATTTCGGAAACCGTTTGGCGAAACGTTCCACAAAATATAAGCACACCATTCGGGAACGATCCGCACGTTTTGGTATATTATGGTCTATGTAGTGTCAAAACTGTGGGAGGAGTTACAGTGCAAAAATGCTTGGAATAATAATAATAATAAAAACTAGACAAAGTGCAATTTCCGGGGAAATTGCGTGAAGTGGTCTTGCCTCCGCCAGTTCTCTACAACTGGAGCCGGCAGAGTAACTGGGTGGAGTGGGTGGAGTAACTGGGTGGAGTAACTGGGTGGAGTGGGCAGAGTAACTGGGTGGAGTGGGCGGAGTAACTGTTGTGTGGGTGGAGTGAGCGGAGTAACTGGGTGGAGTGACTTGAGTAACTGTTGTGTGGTTGGAGTGGGCGGAGTAACTGGGTGGAGTGACTTGAGTAACTGTTGTGTGGGTGGAGTGGGCGGAGTAACTGGGTGGAGTGGCTGGAGTAACTGGGTGGAGTGGGCGGAGTAACTGGGTGGAGTGGGCGGAGTAACTGGGTGGAGTGGGCGGGGTAACTGGGTGGAGTGGGCGGGGTAACTGGGTGAAGTGGGCGGAGTAACTGGGTGGAATGGGCGGAGTAACTAGGTGGAATGGGCGGAGTAACTGGGTAGAGTGGGCAGAGTGGGTGGAGTAACTGGGTGCAGTGGGCGGAGTAACTGAGTGGAGTGGGCGGAGTAACTGGGTGGAGTGGGCGGAGTATCTGGGTGGAGTGACTTGAGTAACTGGGTGGAGTGACTTGAGTAACTGTTGTGTGGTTGGAGTCACTGGAGTAACTGTGGAAAGGTTTGACTGAGCAGAGTAACTATATGGAGTAGGCAGAGTAACTGTATGGATTGTTTTGAGTAAAGATAGTAAGCATTCTTCTTTTTTCTATCGCCAGATTATTTATAGACATGTTAGAAGCTATTGTGTGGCTATTTAATTATTTATCTTTTTTAATGCAAATTTCGCGATACTGCTCCTTTAAGGGGAGTTTCCTGAGACTTGGTGTGTGGGCGGAGCAGCTGTAACGAGCCAGGCTGCAGCTGTGTTGCTATGGAAACTCACTCTGAGGTAAACTGAGAATGCACATTAAAACACATTTCTAATGCACTGGTGGTTGCCATATTCAAATGACTGTAGCTTAAAAAGTATACATCCTACAGCAAAGAGCTTTATACTGTAAGAATCACAAGAGCTAGGTGAACAATATGGTGTATAACATGTCTCTGAAATATTAAAAATGAAGGCACAGTCGCAGTTTAGAAATTGCCATTCAAATTTGTGGTGTCTAGAGTGGAGTTTCAATGAATGTCAATGGGAGGTGTGAGTTGCAAACAAAAGGTCATATTGTGAAATCTGTTCGGGCTATGGCTTAGCCTTGGACATTTTTAGCGGCAGCAGGGATAGCTGAACGTTTTGATATAAGATTTGTGTAGGTGGGATTAAAAATGAGGGAGAGGTCGCAGTTTAGAAATCATGTCCTGATTTTTCATTTCACACGCATCTCCCACTCTAGCTTTGAAAATACCTCCCATTCATTCCTATGGGAAAATTGCGCCAGGAAAACGCCAATATTTCGGAAACCGTTTGGCGAAACGTTCCACAAAATATAAGCACACCATTCGGGAACGATCCGCACGTTTTGGTATATTATGGTCTATGTAGTGTCAAAACTGTGGGAGGAGTTACAGTGCAAAAATGCTTGGAATAATAATAAAAATAATATATCAGCAAGAACAATAAGTGATCTTGCCAAGCAAGACCACTTAATAACTAGACAAAGTGCAATTTCCGGGGAAATTGCGTGAAGTGGTCTTGCCTCCGCCAGTTCTCTACAACTGGAGCGGGCAGAGTAACTGGGTGGAGCGGTCGGAGTAACTGGGTGGAGTGGGTGGAGTAACTGTGTGAAGTGGGCGGAGTAACTGGGTGAAGTGGGCAGAGTGGGTGGAGTGGGCGGAGTAACTGGGTGGAGTGGGCGGAGTAACTGGGTGGAGTGGGCGGGGTAACTGGGTGGAGTGGGCGGAGTAACTGGGTGGAGTGGGCGGAGTAACTGGGTGGAGTGGGCAGAGTAACTGGGTGGAGTGGGCAGAGTAACTGGGTGGAGTGGGCGGAGTAACTGGGTGGAGTGACTTGAGTAACTGTTGTGTGGGTGGAGTGGAGTAACTGGGTGGAGTGACTTGAGTAACTGTTGTGTGGTTGGAGTGGGCGGAGTAACTGGGTGGAGTGACTTGAGTAACTGTTGTGTGGGTGGAGTGGGCAGAGTAACTGGGTGGAGTGGCTGGAGTAACTGTTGTGTGGGTGGAGTGGGCAGAGTAACTGGGTGGAGTGGCTGGAGTAACTGGAGTAACTGGGTGGAGTGGGCGGAGTAACTGGGTGGAGTGGGCGGAGTAACTGGGTGGAGTGGGCGGGGTAACTGGGTGGAGTGGGCGGGGTAACTGGGTGGAGTGGGCGGGGCAACTGGGTGAAGTGGGCGGAGCAACTGGGTGGAATGGGCGGAGTAACTGGGTGGAGTGGGCAGAGTGGGTGGAGTAACTGGGTGCAGTGGGCGGAGTAACTGAGTGGAGTGGGCAGAGTAACTGGGTGGAGCGGGCGGAGAAACTGGGTGGAGTGGGCGGGGTAACTGGGTGGAGTGGGTGGAGTAACTGGGTGGAGTGGGCAGAGTAACTGGGTGGAGCGGGCGGAGTGGGCGGAGTAACTGGGTGGAGTGGGCGGAGTAACTGGGTGGAGTGGGCGGAGTAACTGGGTGGAGTGGGCGGGGTAACTGGGTGGAGTGGGTGGAGTAACTGGGTGGAGTGGGCAGAGTAACTGGGTGAAGTGGGCGGAGTAACTGTTGTGTGGGTGGAGTGAGTGGAGTAACTGGGTGGAGTGACTTGAGTAACTGTTGTGTGGTTGGAGTGGGCGGAGTAACTGGGTGGAGTGACTTGAGTAACTGTTGTGTGGGTGGAGTGGGCGGAGTAACTGGGTGGTGTGGCTAGAGTAACTGGGTGGAGTGGGCGGAGTAACTGGGTGGAGTGGGCGGAGTAACTGGGTGGAGTGGGCGGAGTAACTGGGTGGAGTGGGTGGGGTAACTGGGTGGAGTGGGCGGAGCATCTGGGTGGAGTGGGCGGAGTAACTGGGTGAAGTGGGCGGAGTAACTGGGTGGAATGGGCAGAGTAACTGGGTGGAGTGGGCGGAGTATCTGGGTGGAGTGACTTGAGTAACTGTTGTGTGGTTGGAGTCGCTGGAGTAACTGTGGAAAGGTTTGACTGAGCACAGTAACTATATGGAGTAGGCAGAGTAACTGTACGGATTGTTTTGAGTAAAGATAGTAAGCATTCTTCTTTTTTCTATTGCCAGATTATTTATAGACATGTTAGAAGCTATTGTGTGGCTATTTAATTATTTATCTTTTTTAATGCCAATTTCGCGATACTGCTCCTTTAAGGGGAGTTTCCTGAGACTTGGTGTAACGAGCCAGGCTGCAGCTGTGTTGCTATGGAAACTCACTCTGAGGTAAACTGAGAATGCACATTAAAACACATTTCTAATACACTGGTGGTTGCCATATTCAAATGACTGTAGCTTAAAAAGTATACATCCTACAGCAAAGAGCTTTATACTGTAAGAATCACAAGAAGAAGACCTATAATGTGGTGTATAACATGTCTCTGAAATATTAAAAATGAAGGCACAGTCGCAGTTTAGAAATTGCCATTCAAATTTGTGGTGTCTAGAGTGGAGTTTCAATGAATGTCAATGGGAGGTGTGAGTTGCAAACAAAAGGTCATATTGTGAAATCTGTTCGGGCTATGGCTTAGCCTTGGACATTTTTAGCGGCAGCAGGGATAGCTGAACGTTTTGATATAAGATTTGTGTAGGTGGGATTAAAAATGAGGGAGAGGTCGCAGTTTAGAAATCATGTCCTGATTTTTCATTTCAAACGCATCTCCCACTCTAGCTTTGAAAATACCTCCCATTCATTCCTATGGGAAAATTGCGCCAGGAAAACGCCAATATTTCGGAAACCGTTTGGCGAAACGTTCCACAAAATATAAGCACACCATTCGGGAACGATCCGCACGTTTTGGTATATTATGGTCTATGTAGTGTCAAAACTGTGGGAGGAGTTACAGTGCAAAAATGCTTGGAATAAGAATAAAAACTAGACAAAGTGCAATTTCCGGGGAAATTGCGTGAAGTGGTCTTGCCTCCGCCAATTCTCTACAACTGGAGCGGGCGGAGTAACTGGGTGGAGGGGACGGAGTAACTGGGTGGAGTAGGCGGAGTAACTGGGTGGAGTGGGCGGAGTAACTGTTGTGGTGTTGGAGTGGGCGGGGTAATTGGGTGGGGTGGGTGGAGTAACTGGGTGGAGTGTGCAGAGTAACTGGGTGGAGTGGGCGGAGTAACTGGGTGGAGTGGGCGGAGTAACTGGGTGGAGTGACTTGAGTAACTGTTGTGTGGTTGGAGTGGGTGGAGTAACAGGGTGGAGTGGTCGGAGTAACTGGGTGGAGTGGGCGGAGTAACTGGGTGGAGAGGGCGGAGTAACTGTTGTGTTGTTGGAGTGGGCGGAGTAATTGGGTGAGGTGGGCGGAGTAACTGGGTGGAGTGTGCGGAGTAACTGGGTGGAGTGGGCAGAGTAACTGGGTGGAGTGACTTGAGTAACTGTTGTGTGGTTGGAGTGGGCGGAGTAACTGAGTGGAGTGGGCGGAGTAACTGGGTGGAGTGGGCGGGCTAACTGGGTGGAGTGGGCGGACTAACTGGGTGGAGTGGGCGGGCTAATTGGGTCGAGTGGGCGGGCTAACTGGGTGGAGTGGGTGGAGTGGGCGAGGTGGAGTGGGTGGAGTGGGCGGAGTGGGCGAAGCAACTGGGTGGAGTGGGCGGAGTAACTGGGTGGAGTGGGCAGAGTAACTGGGTGGAGTGGGCAGAGTAACTGGGTGGAGTGGGCAGAGTAACTGGGTGGAGTGGGCAGAGTAACTGGGTGGAGTGTGCAGAGTAACTGGGTGGAGTGGGCGGAGTAACTGGGTGGAGTGGGCGGAGTAACTGGGTGGAGTGGGCAGAGTAACTGGGTGGAGTGACTTGAGTAACTGTTGTGTGGGTGGAGTGGGCGGAGTAACTGGGTGGAGGGACTTGAGTAACTGTTGTGTGATTGGAGTGGGCGGAGTAACTGGGTGGAGTGGGCGGAGTAACTGGGTGGAGTGGGCGGAGTAACTGGGTGGAGTGGGCGGGGTAACTGGGTGGAGTGGGTGGGGTAACTGAGTGGAGTGGGCGGGGTAACTGGGTGGAGTGGGCGGAGTAACTGGGTGGAGTGGGCGGAGTAACTGGGTGGAGTGGGCGGAGTAACTGGGTGGAGTGGGCGGAGTAACTGGGTGGAGTGGGCGGAGTTACTGGGTGAAGTGGGTGGGGTAACTGGGTGAAGTGGGCGGGGTAACTGGGTGGAGTGGGCGGGGTAACTGGGTGGAGTGGGCGGAGTATCTGGGTGGAGTGACCTGAGTAACTGTTGTGTGGTTGGAGTCACTGGAGTAACTGTGGAAAGGTTTGATTGAGCAGAGTAACTATATGGAGTAGGCAGAGTAACTGTATGGATTGTTTTGAGTAAAGATAGTAAGCATTCTTCTTTTTTCTATCGCCAGATTATTTATAGACATGTTAGAAGCTATTGTGTGGCTATTTAATTATTTATCTTTTTTAATGCAAATTTCGCGATACTGCTCCTTTAAGGGGAGTCTTCCTGAGACTGGGTGTGTGGGCGGAGCAGCTGTAACGAGCCAGGCTGCAGCTGTGTTGCTATGGAAACTCACTCTGAGGTAAACTGAGAATGCACATTAAAACACATTTCTAATGCACTGGTGGTTGCCATATTCAAATGACTGTAGCTTAAAAAGTATACATCCTACAGCAAAGAGCTTTATACTGTAAGAATAACAAGAAGAAGACCTGTAATGTGGTGTATAACATGTCTCTGAAATATTAAAAATGAAGGCACAGTTGCAGTTTAGAAATTGCCATTCAAATTTGTGGTGTCTAGAGTGGAGTTTCAATGAATGTCTATGGGAGGTGTGAGTTGCAAACAAAAGGTCATATTGTGAAATCTGTTCGGGCTATGGCTTAGCCTTGGACATTTTTAGTGGCAGCAGGGATAGCTGAACGTTTTGATATAAGATTTGTGTAGGTGGGATTAAAAATGAGGGAGAGGTCGCAGTTTAGAAATCATGTCCTGATTTTTCATTTAACACGCAGTTCCCACTCTAGCTTTGAAAATACCTCCCATTCATTCCTATGGGAAAATTGCGCCAGAAAAACGCAAATATTTCGGAAACCGTTTGGCGAAACGTTCCACAAAATATAAGCACACCATTCGGGAACGATCCGCACGTTTTGGTATATTATGGTCTATGTAGTGTCAAAACTGTGGGAGGAGTTACAGTGCAAAAATGCTTGGAATAATAATAATAAAAATAATATATCAGCAAGAACAATAAGTGATCTTGGCAAGCAAGACCACTTAATAATATATCAGCAAGAACAATAAGTGATCTTGCCAAGCAAGACCACTTAATAATATATCAGCAAGAACAATAAGTGATCTTGCCAAGCAAGACCACTTAACTAGACAAAGTGCAATTTCCGGGGAAATTGCGTGAAGTGGTCTTGCCACCGCCAGTTCTCTACAACTGGAGTGGGCAGAGTAACTGGGTGGAGTGGGCGGAGTAACTGGGTGGAGTGGGTGGAGTAACTGGGTGGAGTGGGCAGAGTAACTGGGTAGAGTGGGCGGAGTAACTGTTGTGTGGGTGGAGTGAGCGGAGTAACTGGGTGGAGTGACTTGAGTAACTGTTGTGTGGTTGGAGTGGGCGGAGTAACTGGGTGGAGTGACTTGAGTAACTGTTGTGTGGGTGGAGTGGGCGGAGTAACTGGGTGGAGTGGGCGGAGTAACTGGGTGGAGTGGGCGGAGTAACTGGGTGGAGTGGACGGGGTAACTGGGTGGAGTGGGCGGAGTAACTGGGTGGAGTGGGCGGAGTAACTGGGTGGAATGGACGGAGTAACTGGGTGGAATGGGCGGAGTAACTGGGTGGAATGGGCGGAGTAACTGGGTAGAGTGGGCAGAGTGGGTGGAGTAACTGGGTGCAGTGGGCGGAGTAACTGGGTGGAGTGGGCGGAGTAACTGGGTGGAGTGGGTGGAGTAACTGGGTGGAGTGGGCAGAGTAACTGGGTAGAGTGGGCGGAGTAACTGTTGTGTGGGTGGAGTGAGCGGAGTAACTGGGTGGAGTGACTTGAGTAACTGTTGTGTGGTTGGAGTGGGCGGAGTAACTGGGTGGAGTGACTTGAGTAACTGTTGTGTGGGTGGAGTGGGCGGAGTAACTGGGTGGAGTGGGCGGAGTAACTGGGTGGAGTGGGCGGAGTAACTGGGTGGAGTGGGCGGAGTAACTGGGTGGAGTGGACGGGCCAACTGGGTGGAGTGGGCGGAGTAACTGGGTGGAGTGGGCGGAGTAACTGGGTGGAATGGACGGAGTAACTGGGTGGAATGGGCGGAGTAACTGGGTGGAATGGGCGGAGTAACTGGGTAGAGTGGGCAGAGTGGGTGGAGTAACTGGGTGCAGTGGGCGGAGTAACTGGGTGGAATGGGCGGAGTAACTGGGTGGAATGGGCGGAGTAACTGGGTAGAGTGGGCAGAGTGGGTGGAGTAACTGGGTGCAGTGGGCGGAGTAACTGAGTGGAGTGGGCGGAGTAACTGGGTGGAGTGGGCGGAGTAACTGGGTGGAGTGGGCGGAGTAACTGGGTGGAGTGGGTGGAGTAACTGGGTGGAGTGGGTGGAGTAACTGGGTGGAGTGGGCAGAGTAACTGGGTAGAGTGGGCGGAGTAACTGTTGTGTGGGTGGAGTGAGCGGAGTAACTGGGTGGAGTGACTTGAGTAACTGTTGTGTGGTTGGAGTGGGCGGAGTAACTGGGTGGAGTGACTTGAGTAACTGTTGTGTGGGTGGAGTGGGCGGAGTAACTGGGTGGAATGGGCGGGGTAACTGGGTGGAGTGGGCGGGGTAACTGGGTGGAGTGGGCGGAGTAACTGGGTGGAGTGGGAAGAGTGGGTGGAGTAACTGGGTGCAGTGGGCAGAGTAACTGAGTGGAGTGGGCAGAGTAACTGGGTGGAGTGACTTGAGTAACTGGGTGGAGTGGGCGGAGTAACTGGGTGGAGTGTGCTGAGTGGGTGGAGTAACTGGGTGGAGTGGGCGGAGTATCTGGGTGGAGTGACTTGAGTAACTGGGTGGAGTGACTTGAGTAACTGTTGTGTGGTTGGAGTCACTGGAGTAACTGTGGAAAGGTTTGACTGAGCAGAGTAACTATATGGAGTAGGCAGAGTAACTGTATGGATTGTTTTGAGTAAAGATAGTAAGCATTCTTCTTTTTTTCTATTGCCAGATTATTTATAGACATGTTAGAAGCTATTGTGTGGCTATTTAATTATTTATCTTTTTTAATGCAAATTTCACGATACTGCTCCTTTAAGGGGAGTTTCCTGAGACTTGGTGTGTGGGCGGAGCAGCTGTAACGAGCCAGGCTGCAGCTGTGTTGCTATGGAAACTCACTCTGAGGTAAACTGAGAATGCACATTAAAACACATTTTTAATGCACTGGTGGTTGCCATATTCAAATGACTGTAGTTTAAAAAGTATACATCCTACAGCAAAGAGCTTTATACTGTAGGAATCACAAGAGCTAGGCGAACAATGTTTTGTATAACATGTCTCTGAAATATTAAAAATGAAGGCACAGTCGCAGTTTAGAAATTGCCATTCAAATTTGTGGTGTCTAGAGTGGAGTTTCAATGAATGTCAATGGGAGGTGTGAGTTGCAAACAAAAGGTCATATTGTGAAATCTGTTCGGGCTATGGCATAGCCTTGGACATTTTTAGCGGCAGCAGGGATAGCTGAACGTTTTGATATAAGATTTGTGTAGGTGGGATTAAAAATGAGGGAGAGGTCGCAGTTTAGAAATCATGTCCTGATTTTTGACTCCACACTCAGTTCCCACTCTAGCTTTCGAACATTCCTCCCATTCATTCCTATGGGAAAATTGCGCCAGAAAAACGCCAATATTTCGGAAACCGTTTGGCGAAACGTTCCACAAAATATAAGCACACCATTCGGGAACGATCCGCACGTTTTGGTATATTATGGTCTATGTAGTGTAAAAACTGTGGGAGGAGTTACAGTGCAAAAATGCTTGGAATAAAAATAAGAATAATATATCAGCAAGAACAATAAGTGATCTTGGCAAGCAAGACCACTTAATAAGTGATCTTGCCAAGCAAGACCACTTAATAAACCCGCGGAACCCCCGAAAGCCATCCTAATCACAAGGCATTTCTAGGCCAGCACCTTGGCCCAACTGCCCGCTGCCGCAATCGCACTGCTATATGGCCGCAATATATAATGCCCGGGGAGAGAGACAACTGAATACACGGCCTTGCGGTTCCGGGGTAAACTCTGCCCCCTGCGTGACGTCAGCCACGTCCCTTAAAGGCATACATAATTTTTTTTTTTTTTTTTTAAGAAAAAAACCTACCTAACTGGAAGAAGGAAGGGTTGGGTAAAAAATAAAAAACATTCCTCAGCAGGTACACCAGAGAAAAACCTGCGGCTGACTTGCTTTTCAAAAAAGCCTGCAGCCCAGAGCATATACACTCTGTAAGCGCCCCAAGACCCCGGCACTTCCACCTTACCTTCACGGACCCCAAAACAGCCAACGCTGTGGAGGCATAAACTTGGGTCTTGAGGGATTCGTGAGAATAAGGCTACGCAGAGAGCCGACAGGGTTCAGTCCCCCGCTTGCTGCCAATCCTTGAGAGCTAATTTCTTGAACAACCTTCACAGTCACTTGCCACTGCAAGAAAGAAAAACTGATCTTGGTGAGGAGGCAGCTGCTACTTATGGGCCGGGAGGGGCCGCACCTGTTTTCTTGCAGTCACGTGATCAGCAAGGAGGTAATCCCAAGCGTAAGGAGTGCCTGGAATGGATTGGAAGAAAAACTCAAAACAAAAAAGAAATTTAAAAATAAAAAAAATGAATCGAAATCACTTACTCCATACTCATACCCCTTGGTTGAACTTCCACTTTGAAACATCAGGTGGGGGCGCTTCCTGCACCACAAATAACACAGAGTGGCCACTCTTGCTGTTAGCCATGACCGCGCCGCTACCGCCAAGCACTCTGCATCGTCCATTTATTGCAACAGGGGGGGCACGCCCACCTCTCCATAGCAATGAATGAACAGCGCTGTGTGCAGTGATGGATGTGAGGGGCAGGACAGCGTGTGCGGCATCAGGAGCCCCTTTCTTGGAAAATTGGAAAGTATGAAGTAAGTTTGAGCAGCAGACCGGCGGAGCACCTGCGGCGTGACGGAGAATGTGAATGTTTTTTTTTGGTCTAATAATAAAAATCCATATAAATATGCTGGATGGTCGGAGGAGGGGTCACTTATACCCCCAGCATCAAGAAACATCCAGCCAGGCTCTGTCACTCCTGATAGACTAAAGCTGTCACCCCTGAATTTTTTTCCTACCATGAGGGAATAAACCACAAGCTTGGTGGAAGTTTTATTCAGTTTAGCTGTATAAATGACCCCTCCCTCTCATTAGCCAATGTTTATATGGATTTTTAATATTACACAATTTCGCGATAGTGCTCCTTTAATAACCCTTTAAAAATTATACTCACTGGCCTGCACCAGAAGCCATGTTATACTGAATTGAAAGTTAATGAATTCCGCGGCTAGGAACCTGAGGGACACTTTAATCACCCAATCATTGCAGGAGCTGCAAGTTACACCCATGTATATTGCTATACCTCTCTACTATAAACAGTAACTGTCCTATCCATCCAAGTAAGCCACTGGCAGTCTTCTGGTGTCCAGCCACCTCTTGCAAGAGCAAACAGGTAGACAAAACTCTGACTTCTCTGAAATCACAGTAAACGAACCCTTTATTAAAAACCAACCAGAACATGGATGAGGTGATCTGGATCTGTACCTGTTGCAAACTGCTGCGGGGGAAGAAAGAACAGTTTTTTTTCTCCCAATATATGGAATGCAAAAACATTTGCAGATCTTTTTTACTGAATTAAAATACATTAGCCACAATAAATGTCTCAACTGCCCGGTGTCTCACTCTCTCAAAGATAGCTTTAGGGTAACCCCTTTCCCAGAACTGGAACCTGGACGGAGGTGAGATTTTTTTTTTCTCCTCTAAACGGGGAAAAATACCAGCCACATAAATGTATGGGGATGGTTGGAGATGCAGCCTTGTAAATTTTATGTGGCTGGCACTTAAAGGGCTAAAGCTACCTGTTTATAGTCTGGGAACCAGCAAACACACGAGGATCACTGCGAATTTAAAAATCCTCATGCACATATCTATTAGTAACATAGTATGTAAGGCTGAATAAAGACTTTAGTCCATCCAGTTCAGCCTGTTTAACTCCTTCCAGTGGTCTAGTAGCCATAGCCGGAAATGTTATTACATGCCAGGAAGGCATCAAGGCCACTTTTGAACATTTTTAATGTATCCCTCATTACTACCTCCTCTGGCAGCGAGTTCCATAGTCTCACTGCTCTTACAGAGAAGAATCCCCTCCTATGTCGGTGGAGAAAGCACCTTTCCTCTAACCTTAGTGGATGCCCCCGGGTTATGGTTACACTCCGGGGTATAAATAGATTTTGGGACAGATCCTTGTATTGACCCCGAATATATTTATACATAGTTATTAGATCACCCCTCAATCGTCTTTTTTCTAGACTAAATAAGCCTAACTTGGACAATCTTTCCGGGTACTCTAGCCCCCGCACTCCTTTTATTAACTTTGTTGCCCTTCTTTGAACGCGCTCCAGTTCTGATATGTCCTTTTTAAGCACAGGTGCCCAGAACTGTACACAGTATTCCATATGGGGTCTGACCAGTGACTTGTACAGGGGTAAAATGATGTTCTGGTCATGAGCACCAATGCCCCTCCTGATGCACCCCATGATCCTATTTGCCTTGGCAGCAGCTGCCTGGCATTGATTATTATTAATATTCTCTACTAAAAACTTACATTGGCTTGATATTGCTCCAGGATAAAGTGCCCAGGGAATTCTGGTTCCAGCACTGATGAAAATAGATGAATGACCTGTAACAATGTCTGCAATCCAACAAGACACAGCTCTTTACTTTGATCTGTGGCAGCCATGAAGGACATACGAATCAGGTCTTGCAAATGAAACACCAGGAAATCTCCTATACAAAAGGTAAAACAAAATCCTTGTAAATATACATATTCTATGCTGTAAACCATCAGTCAACCTCTCTGACCATGAGTGCGAAATTAAGCACTGAGAGATGATCGAGAGCCACAATCAGAGTAAATATATTGCAGAAGCCTTATTGAACACGTACCAGCTGGGATAAACTGGTAATTGTGATTCCTTCAAGCTGGGCTTGGTAGAGCGACTGAGCTCAGAGATGCTGGGGATGCAGCCGCTCTTGTTCCAGACTGTTTACCTCACAGAGGGAGCCGCAAAAAAAGGTGAGTTTTGCAGTACCCCGGGGGGGAGGGGGTTCAAACAGCGGGGAATTCCAAATCATGTGTGTATCTCCTTAGCAAAAAGGTTTTGTTAATAGAAATTACATGAAGTATCCTTACAGATTGTCTTATCTCTCTTGTGCATGGAGTTCACGAGAGCCTCACAGGCTACCACTGGAAACATCTTCCATTCCTCCACGACAACATCACTACGCTGGTGGATGTTAGAGGCCTTGTGCTTCTCCGCCTTTCTGTTTGAGGATGCCCAACAGGCGCTCAATGGGGTTTAGGTCTGCAGTGGTTGTTATGGAGGTTTGTTTGGGTTGCTATGAATATGTAATACTGCCCTGCAGTTTCTGAAGGGAGAGGATCATGCTTTGCTTCAGTAGGTCACAGTACAGATTGGCATTCATTATTTAGACGCTTTACTCAAGTGGTGATTCAATACATAGCATTCATGGTTCCCTCAATGAATTGTAGCTCCCCACAACCAGCATCACCCTTGCAGCTCCAAACCATGACACTCCCACTGCCATGCTCAACAGTTTATCTTACCACAGAGAGGCCTGTGGGCAACTGTCATCTTTCCAGTACACGCATTTTGGTTTTTATTTAATCTCCCCCTTGTCATCTGAAATAAAGATTTGGGTTGCAGTGTGGGCACTCGGTCCCTAAAAGTGGCTCACTGGCTTAAGACATCTTTATGTAGAGCTCAGTTCTTTGCCATGAGGTGTCATAATGAACTTTCAGTGAACAGAATTAAATGTGAGCTCGATATGACCAAATTTAACATTCAAACCTGAGGCCCTGTAACACAAACAAGTCACACAACACCAGGGAGGGAAAATGGCTAAAAATTGAGCACAAGTTGGCTATTTTTACTTAGAAGTGTACTTAGGCTTGTTGACAGAGGTTTACACAGTGTGTTGAGTTATTTTGAGGGCACACCGAATTTTTACAGTTAAACATGTAGAGTGAATCAATGTATCATATTTCCAAATTTTATATATATATATATAAATATATATATATATATATATATATATATATATATTAGATGCCATTTTCTGCACAGCCTTGGGAATATTTCTACAGTGATCATCTGTCGTCAATTTACGGAAAAAACACAGCATTGTCTGTCGGCTTATGGCGCAATTTGCATGTTTATGGAAAGGTGGGGAGATCACTATCATCCCCTCTCCCCCTTTCATTAAAGAAAAGACAAATTGACTGCAATCCAAAGCCCACCAAGAGCACGTTCAGTTGAATAGGAGGATGGGAGTGCCCACAATGCAGGGAACGCACTCATAGCAACATAAAGCAGCTGGGGCAAAGATGGTGGCATCCGGTGATGCAATCGATCATCGTCACTACTAACCAGGGGGCTTGAAAAAGGGGCAGTCTGACTGGACTTGTCTTTGAAAGAGAATGTATTGCTAGGCTTTCACATGCTGAAAAATGTTGGGTACCAAAAACCTCCTACAGGAGTGGCCCTTAGATTCGCACCAAGACACGCAGGCCCTGCAACTCCTGTAGTAAATTCTAGAGGACTGTTTTCGTGCCCGAATCAAGGTCCGAATTACTGTGGCGGACAAACCCCTCTCCTCCAAAATGATGGTATCAACAGCCATGCCGATAAAGCCAACGATGGAGAATTGGGGTGCCACAGAAGTCCCTGTTGTAGAATATCTGGGCGGTTGAGGAGTCGCCACAGGGGCTCCACTGCCAGGCTGAACAGATCCGCAAATAAGGCCCTTCTGGGCCAGTGTGGGGCAATCAGGATGATAGGAATCTGCTCACAGTTGACCTTCTTTAACACACGGAACATGTCCTTGTGAAGGGACCATACCCCCTAGTCCACTGTCTCCCCAGAATGTAAGCCACCAAGATGGACGGCACGCGAAGTTCCATCCACCTCATGATGCGACTCACTTCCTGGAATGCCTGCCAGCTCCTGGTACCCCCTGATGGTTTATGTAGTCCGACTGTACCCTAATCAGAAGGTCCCGGAGCTGGGCAGACCAATGCCAACACATTGATTGAAAGACTTCGCTCCCGCTGGTCACAGAGACCCTGAACTGTCTGGTTGTCTAGAACTCCACCCCAACCCGTCAGACTGGTGTCTGTGGTCAGAATGACCCACCGGACTGTCAGGAAAGACTGACCCACTGCCAGTGACTGCTGGTCCTGACAATAATTCAGTGCTCGTCGGGCATTGTCCATCAAGATAAAGCGACGGTCCAACGTCTGCACAGTCCTGCCCCATTTCAATAGGAGCAGCATATGTAGAAGCCTGGAGTGGAACTGGGGATACACAACTGCATGGATGGTAGACACCATGAAGCCAAGGAGACGCATGCCCTGTCTGATCATGAAATGGTCAACTGTTAGCAGAGACCTCACCATCTCCTGAAGATCCGTACCCAACGAGTATCCAATGTCATACCTAGGTAAGTCGCCACCATGGAGGGAACCACCCGGGACTTGGGGCAGTTGATCACCGCCAAGACCTTCATGAACACTTGTGGGGCAGTGGACAATACGAAGGACAAACTGTGCCACAAATTGGAAATGTCGTAAAGCACAGGTACTGTAGGTGACCAGGGAAGATCGGGACATGCAGATAAACATCCTTTTGTCCACCGTGGCCAGAAAATCCCGCTGTTGCCGCAATGTCATGACCGGCCTTAGAGATTCCATGTGGAACCTTCGCACCTGAACGTAACTGTTCAGATGCCAGAGGATCAGCCGAACAGACCCATCTTTCTTAGGGATGACGAATAGTATTGAGTAGAAGACACAGCCCCACTCTGAGGAGGGTGCAGGTACTGCAACTCTCTGGTTCAGCAAGCGATCTATCACACAGTCACAAGCCGAGCCCTTTCCGCGATGGATGGAAGGCTTGGACATTACAAACCTGCATGGAGGCCTGATCCAGAACTCAATCTTGTATCTGGAAGAAACAATCTTCCAGACCCAAGCATCAGATATCCGTTCCCTCCACACTGGCGCATAGTGCAGAAACAGTTCCCCCACCCAATCGGGTGAGGGCACCCCGTCAACAGACATTTACCCAGTTTCTCCCACTTCTTTTCAACCAGCCTGTCGAATAGGCAAGCCTGAGAAAAACCTGCCTGACCTTCTGGCGCTTGTAGGGTTCACCCTTCTTCTGCCACCTCGGCTGAGGAGTAGAGAGGTACAGAACCAAGACCTTCATGAACACTTGCGGGGCAGTGGACAATACGAAGGACAAATTGTGCCACAAATTGGAAATGTCGTAAAGCACAGGTATTGTAGGTGACCAGGGAAGATCGGGACATGTAGATAAACATCCTTTTGTCCACCGTGGCCAGAAAATCCCGCTGTTGCCGCAATGTCATGACCGGCCTTAGAGATTCCATGTGGAACCTTCGCACCTGAACGTAACTGTTCAGATGCCAGAGGATCAGCCGAACAGACCCATCTTTCTTAGGGATGACGAATAGTATTGAGTAGAAGACACAGCCCCACTCTGAGGAGGGTGCAGGTACTGCAACTCTCTGGTTCAGCAAGCAATCTATCACACAGTCACAAGCCGAGCCCTTTCCGCGATGGATGGAAGGCTTGGACATTACAAACCTGCATGGAGGCCTGATCCAGAACTCAATCTTGTATCTGGAAGAAACAATCTTCCAGACCCAAGCATCAGATATCCGTTCCCTCCACACTGGCGCATAGTGCAGAAACAGTTCCCCCACCCAATCGGGTGAGGGCACCCTGTCAACAGACACTTACCCAGTTTCTCCCACTTCTTTTCAACCAGCCTGTCGAATAGGCAAGCCTGAGAAAAACCTCCGTGCACCGCACAAGATGTCCATGCATCATACTGCTAATGAGGAGAAGGAGGGCGGAGCTGCAGACCATGCAAATGCAGCCTCCCCGTCCACCCTTCCTGTCCTTCATAAGGCCCGAGCAAGCTGAAGCCATGCCCCGCCCCATGTTTGCCAATAGGCAGGCTGCATGATTGGAGGCCACGCCCTCCGGGACGGGGCTGGCTCACCCGAGCAGAACTGGCAGCTGAGCACTGACCAGCATGGCTGCCAGCCAATGTAGTAAAAACAAAAAAATATGAATACTCACCTGTAAAATGGGTATTATAAGTATGTCACACACCGCTTCAAGACATTCATTACACTTGGGTATACTGACCTGTAGATGGCGATCTTGCAGAGATGATATCAAAAAAAGGTAAGACTCTCCCGGCTCATAAATACCTGGGACCTCCCACCCATTACCCAGTATAAAGATAGCAGTAAGATCAAGGGACCAGGAACGCCAATTAAAACTAACAAAGGTTCACCATATAAAGGATCCAGAATACAAAAGGGCAGGGTGAAGCGGGGTGTGTGACATACTTATAATACCCATTTTACAGGTGAGTATTCACAAAATGGTATTATTCTAAGTATGTCACACACCCCGCTTCAAGACATTCATTACACTTGGGACATCCAATAGCAGTGTCCATAAAGGGCGGGGATCCAAAAAACAAGGCAACAAGGCACAAACTTAAACCACTGCAGCTTGCAGAACTTTGCGGCCAAAAACAGCATCCGCTGAGGCCCAACATCAACCTTGTAAAACCGAAGACCAAGTAGCAGCCTTACAAACCTGCTCAACAGAAGCCTGGTGCTGGAAGGCCCAGGACGCCTCAACAGCACGAGTAGAATGAGCAGTAACACGAAAAGGGGGAACCTTCCCCTTGGCAGAATAGGCCCCAACAATGGCCTGGCGAATCCATTTACTAATGGAAGACTTGGCAGGAGCCAAACCCTTCCTAGGTCCAGAGGGCACCACAAAAAGAGCATCAGTCCTACGAAAAGGAGAAGTAGCCACCAAATAGTACTTCACACAGCGAACCACATCCAAAGAATGCAAAACCCTCTCCTTGTCATTGCTAGGCTTAGGACACAAGGAGGGAAGAACAATATCCTGATTCAGATGAAAAGCAGAGACCACCTTAGGAAGGAAATCTGGCTTGAATCGAAAAAACAACCTTGTCCTGATGCCTCTCAAAGTAAGGGGCCGAAATAGACAAAGCTGCCAACTCCGAAACGTAGAAAAAGAAGTGATGGCAACCAGAAAAACAACCTTCTGAGTAAGCGTAGAAAGCGCAATATCCTGCAAAGGTTCAAACGGAGGACCCAGCAAGGCAGACAAAACCAAATTCAAATCCCTCACTGGGAGCAAAGGCTTCCTAGGAGGCCGCACATGCGTAACCCCCTGGAAAAAGGTCTTAACCAGAGGATGAAGAGAAAAAGACTTTTGAAAGAACACGGCCAGGGCAGAAACCTGCCCTTTCAGCGTACTAAGCTGCAAACCTTGGTCAAGACCATGTTGCAGAAATTCCAAGACCCTAGGGACAGAAAACGCCCTGCAAGGCAAGGCCCTTACCTCACACCAATCAATGTAAGACCTCCAAGTCCTATAATAGATGGCAGAGGAAGACTGCTTTCTAGCCCTAACCAGAGTCTGAATGACAGCATCAGAAAGACCTTCCTCAAGATTGAGGTTTCAGCAACCACGCTGTCAAAGCCAGCGTTGGTAAATTGGGGTAGAGTAGTGGACCCTGAGTGAGCAGATCTGGCAGAAGGGGCAGGTCTAACTGATCCACTGCCAACCTTACCACGTCTGCAAACCAAACCTTGGCCACCTTGGAGCCACCAGGATTGCTGACGCGCCCTCTAGGGCCAGCTTGCACACCACTCTGCCCCCCATGGGAAACGGAGGGAACAGGTACAGAAACCCCAGATCCCTCCAGTTCAGAGACATGGCATCCCCTGCCAGAGCCAGCGGATCCCGCGAGAGAGACACAAAGAGACACAAAAGCCTGAAGCTTGTGATTGTGACGAGAGGCAAAGAGGTCCACCTCCGGAGTCCCCCACCGGTGGCAAAGCGACCGAAACACCTTGGGGCTGAGCGACCATTCCCCCCGGTGAGATGACCCCCTGCTCAGGGAGTCCGCCTCCGTGTTCTCCACTTCCGGAATGTACACCGCCGAGATGCATGGGACATTGCTCTCTGCCCAAGCAAGGATCAAGGACACTTCCCTGAGGGCACGCCTGCTGCGAGTCCCTCCCTGGTGATTGATGTAGGCGACCGCCGTCCAATTGTCCGAACTTGAACCGGTAGGCCCCGCAACTTATGAGTCAAGTGAGCCAGAACCAACCTTATGGCTCTCAGCTCCAGAACATTGATGGGATCGTGAGCCTCCTGAGGCCCCCACAGTCCCTGAAACTGAAGATCCTTCCAAAATCCCCCCCCAACCTGACAGGCTGGCATCCGTGGTGACCGTCTCCCAGCGAAGGGTCAGAAAGGATCTGCCCCTCGTCAGATTGCTTGGTTTTAGCCACCACCGAAGGGAACGCCGCACCCGGGGGACATCAGAAAGGAGTGATCCAATGACAGCGGGGACCCGTCCAAGCCGCCAAGAGATGGAGCTGGAGCGTCCTTGTGTGAAACTGGGCAAAGGGAACCGCCTCGAACGACGCCACCATCAATCCCACCAGTCACATCCCCAGCCGGATGGACGGGCGGGGGATGGATAGGAGACGCTGAGTCAATTCCTGAATCAGAAGAACCTTGGCTCGGGGGAGAAACACCCTGGCCTGAGAAGTGTCCAGCAACATTCCCAGGAACTCCACCACCCTGGAGGGAGTGAGGCAGGACTTGGGATAGTTGATCACCTAACCGAAACTCTGCAGAGTGGACACCACAGTCCTGGTATTCATCTGTGCCTGACTTAGGGAAGACGCCATGATGAGAAGATCATCCAGATAGGGCACGATGCGGACATCCCTGGCTTTGAGGATGGCCATCACTCCTACCAACACCTTAGTAAAAACCCTTGGAGCCAAGGTAAGGCCAAACGGAAGAGCCACAAACTGAAAATGCCGATTGTCCACAACAAACATGAGGAATCTCTGGTGTGCCAGAAATATTGGAATATGCAGGTAAGCATCCTTGATGTCTATGGACGTCATGAAATCCCCCTCACGAATTGAATGGATGGCTGAGCGCAGAGTTTCCATACGGAACTTCCGGGGACGGACAAACCTGTTGAGCAACTTCAGATCCAGAATAAGATGAACGGAACCGTCCTTCATGGGCACCGTGAACAAATTGGAATAGAAGCCCATGCCCCGGTCTGAGAGGGGCACCGGACAGATGACAGCCATGTCCGCGAGACTTGCTACTGCCGCCCGAAGCCCCTGGGCGGCCAGAGGATCTGACGGCACTCAGGACCTGAAAAATCTGGGAGGGGGCCGGAACTCGAACTCCAGCTTGTAACCGGAACACACCACTTCCTGAATCCACCTGTCTGAGACCTCTTGGACCCAGACCTGGGAGAAGAGTTGCAACCGTCCCCCCACCCGCAAGGGTGAGGGAGCCCCCTCATTGCTGAGCCGATTTGGCAGCGGCTCTAGGCTTGGAGCCCCAACTGTGTCCTGGACGGGCCCGACCCCTGCCCCTAGTCCAGGAATCACCTCTGGACGAAGGGAAGGCCGATTCCCTACCAACTCTAGCCCCACGAAAGGACTGAGAGAAGGAAGCCGCCCCCCGAAAAGGGCGACGCTGCTTCTTACGCTGAGGTAACCTACCTCCTTTTGCCACTGAATCCAATTTTTCTCCAAAGAGCCGCAGTCCCACGAAGGGAAGGGCTGCCCACTGACGTAACCAAACCGACCGGCGGATAGCCACAAGCAGGGCCGTGGCTCTGCTACACATTACCAATGTGTCATCCAGGGCGGACAGCACAAAGGACAAAAATTACTCACAGCGCTTAAGGTCGGCAAACTCCTCACTAGCCGGGTCAAGCCCGGAAGAGGTCAATAATCCTCTAACAACCGACCTGGCAGCTACCAAAACAAGCGCAGAAGCACAAACCGGCCGCAAGGCCGATCCAACACTGGCAAAACCATGACAAACCATCTGGTCAATGCGTTTATCCTCACCATCCTTGAGGGTAGTGCACTCCGGAGAATGGAGGACTGAGGAGCTGGACAACCCCAAAACAGGAGCATCCACCTCTGGGGGAGACAACTAGTGCTTCAATGCGTCCGCCGGAAAGGGATATTTCTTGTCCCAACCCCGTGGGATACCCGGAAGCCGCGTCGGCCTCTCCCATTCCTTGCGAATGATACCATCAAAATGCTTTTGCTAAGGAAATTCCAAGCGGGGCTTCGTTTCTTCAAAGAACTCCCCCTTCAGCGGAGGAGCCGCCTCGGGGGGAGAAATAGCCAGGACCTCAAACACCTGAGCCAGGAACCTAGATGTATCCGAGGAATCCCCCTGGCCCTGCTCGGTATCAGCGCCCACAAACTGTTGATTGTCAGAGTAATCATCAGACCCCTCATACAGCTCCCCTTCCTCACGCGGGGAGCAATCAGACCAATCCAGGGAGTCAAAGTCCTCCCTATCAAAGGCCTGCGCAGCCGAATACAAATGTTTCCTCTTTGCCTTGGCCTTTTTTGCGACGGCACTAGAAAACATTTTTCAAGATTGGCCAATCTGGCACACACCTCAGATTGCGACTCCCTGCTAATGACCACATCACAAGCACGTGTCAGGTGAGGGGGAGACGGGGAGGAGACCGGCGGAGCAGAACCAGACGCCTGAGATCCGGTCTGCTGCGTAATAGACCGCTGCGCACAGGGTACACATAGAAATACATCATCCCCCAAAAGGGATACCCCACACCCCAAACACAGCCTGGATTGCCCCGAGGGGGGCACAAGCCCAGTATCCGGGGAAGCCTCCATATGGTGATTTTTTAGTACTATATATATAGTATATACAATTAAATGTGTACAATGCTCTTTTTATGTTTGGGAATTACGCAATAAGCAACCCGAGATGCCCCTTTAAGTCCCGAGTGGGAGGATTTTAAGCCAGCTAAAAATTAACCAGGGACCCTGGACCGGGAGAACCCCCCTTTAATATGATCAATGATCCACCTGGAACACAAGCACACACTCAGACCATGCTAAATGTACAGGAGATAATAACAATGACTGTGATGGCCAGGACGAGGGCAGGCCATGGCACGCGCGAGCGCCCGGCCCCGCCCCCCCCCCGTCCGGAGGAGAAGAAGCCCTGCATGGGCTCGCCGCCGCCATTGCGGGCAGCACCCTTAGCGCGCCGGAGCCCGGCGCCGCGGGACATCCGGCGCCATGAAAGTGAAAGAAAGTGAAAGTAAAGCACACACATGTAACACACACACATAAAGACAGGCATCCATAAGGGACCCGCCCCCCCCCCCCCCTCTAAGGGTACCTGGGAGAGGGGGAATCCATGCCAGGGAAGGGCCAAGGGACGGGGCATCCCAAACCGGGATCACCAACCCGGATAGCCGCCTACCCCTTGTTATGGGGTCTCACGGCTCCTAAGCACCAGGGGTGCCAACTACCTTTGCACGGACCAGCAGCCTAGGCTGGGAGGCAGGGAATATTAAACAAGGGGATCCAGGTAGAAATAGAAGAAAAAAAGGGGTCCGGGAGTCATCCCGGCTACCTGCAAGGAGGAGACATCATCTTCTGACTTGCTCGCCACTGCAGAGATGAAAATACAATTCTGTGAAATACTCACCTGTAGAATTGGTATTATAAGTATACAGTACGTCCTGCTCCAGATAGATTACTTACACTTGGGTTATCCTCCACCAGATGGCGCTGTACTGCAGAGACATGCAAAAACAGGCTTCTCCCGGCCCTCAAATACCGGGACCTCCCACAAATCCCCAGCATTGAAAAGCAGTGAACGAGAAGCCGGGAGAATTTAACCACCCAAACTGGTAACTATAACAATGATAACAATCACCATACAGGGGATCCAGAATAATACAAAACCAAGGGTGGGGTGGAGCAGGACGTACTGTATACTTATAATACCAATTCTACAGGTGAGTATTTCACAGAATTGTATTATTTTTAGTATACAGTACGTCCTGCTCCAGATAGATTACTTACACTTGGGACATCCAATAGCAGTGTCCATAAAAGTAGGGTGGGATCCCCAACAAAAAAGGTAACAGCAGACAGTTTAAACCACTGCCGCCTGTAAAACCTTGCGGCCAAGAAACAGCATCAGCTGAGGCCCAAACATCAACCTTGTAAAACTTTGAAAAGGTATGAACAGAAGACAAAGTAGCGGCCTTTCAAAACTTGTTCAACAGAAGCCTGGTGCTGGAAGGCCCAAGAGGCACCAATAGCACGAGTAGAATGAGCAGTAAGGCGGAAGGGAGGACACTTCCCCTTAGCAGAATAGGCCTGAATCACAGCCTAACGGATCCATTAGCTGATAGTAGACTTGGCAGGAGCCAAACCCTTCCTAGGACCAGAAGGGACCACAAAAACAGCATCAGTTTTCCTGAAGGACGCAGTGACTACCAGGTAATACATCAGACACCTGACCACATCCAAGGAATGCAGAACCCTTTCCTTAGCATTGCTAGGATTAGGGCACAATGAAGGAACATATCTTGATTCAAATGAAAAGCCGACACCACCTTAGGCAGAAAGTCTGGCTTAAAGCGGAACACCACCTTATCCTGGTGTCTCTCATAGTATGGGGGCTGAATGGACAGAGCCGCAAACTCAGACACCCGCCTGACCGAAGTAATGGCCACCAGAAAGACAACCTTGAGAGTAAGCACAGCCAGAGCAGCCTCCTGTATAGGCTCAAAGGGGGCACCATGCAAGGTAGACAAAACCAAGTTAAAATCCCAAACAGGGACCATAGGTTTACATGGGGGACGCACATGAGTAATCCCCTGGAAGAAGGTCTTAACCAAAGAATGCTGAGCAAAAGACTTCTGAAAGAAAACAGACAGGGCAGAACCTGACCCTTCAGAGTACTGAGTTGGAGCCCCGACTCCAACCCATGATGTAAGACTCCAGAACCCTGGAAACTGAAAACATCTGACAGGGAATAGACCTAGACTCACACCAGTCAATGTAGGTACGCCATACCCTGTAAGAGAAGGAAGAAAACGTTTTCTTCCTAGCCTTCACCATGGTATCAACCACCGATGCGGACAAACCTTTCTCCATCGAGATGGAGTTTTCATCCACCAGGCCATCAAAGCCAGAGATTGTAAATTGGGATGGCGTAAGGGGCCCTGAGTGAGCAGATCTGGCACCCCTGGCAGAACGTACTGGTCTACTGCCATCTGCACCACGTCTGCGAACCCCACTCTTCTTGGCCACCTGGGGGCCACCAGAATCGCTGGCACCCCTACCAGAGCAATCTTGCGCCGAACCCTGCACAGCAGGGGGGATGGAGGAAAGACATACAGGAACTGAATGTCCAGCCATGACAGTGTAAAAACATCCGAGGTCAAGGCCAGAGTATTCTGGGACAGGGAGACAAACAGCCAAGAGCTTGAGATTGTGACGGGACACAAACAGATCCACAGCTGTCTGAACCCAACAATGGCACCGAGATTGAAAGAACCCTGTTGCAGAGGGACCATTGTCCCTGGTGAAAGGTCCCCCTGCTCAGAGGGTCTGCCAGCAGAATTTTCACCCCCGGAATGAACACCACTGATATGCAGGGAACATTGTCCCCCACCCAGGTCAGGAAGAGAAACACTACCTGGAGGGCCCTCCTGCTCCGGGTCCCTCCCAGACGATTAATGTAGGCAACTGCCGTCTGGTTGTCCGGGCGCCCCTGGACAGGCAGGCCCTGAAGATGAGCAGTCAAGCGAGCCTAAACTAACCTGAGCGCTCGCAGCTCCAAGACATAGATAGGAGTGTGGGCCTCCTGAGGGCCCCACCTCCCAGGAAGGACAAGAAAGGGAATGCCCCTCAACAGGTTCCTTGAGTCCATCCACCACAAGAGGGACCTCCTGACCAGGGGGGGAGAGCACACAGACCCTGTCCAGGGATGCTGGGTCCTTGTCCCATACAGACAATAGGTGAAGTTGCAGAGGCCTCAAGTGGAACTGAGCCCAAGGAACCGGTGCAAAGCATGCCACCATCAGGCCCCCCAGCTGCCTACTGGATGGATGGGGACAAGCTAGGAGAGCCTGAACCTGTGCAATCAGATTGTCCACCTTCTGTTGAGGCAGGAAGATCCTTACCTGAACTGTATCCAGATTCCTTCCTACGAATGGAGTTACCAAGGAAGTGGACAGTGAGGACTTGGGGTGGTTGATCACCCATCCAAATGACTCCAGAATGGGCACCACCAGCTGAGTATCCAACTCTGCCTGATGTAGAGACTAAGAAGTGATGAGGATGTTGTCCAGATAGGGAAGCACGCTGACACCCTGACGTCCGAATAGAGACATCCCGCCAGCCAGCACCTTGGTGAACACCCTGTAAGCTGAAGTGAGGCCGAAGGCCAAGGACACAACTTGGTAATGTTGAATCATTAGAGCGAACCTGAGGAACTTGAGATGACCTGGGAGCACAGGAATATGAAGGTAAGCATCTTTGATGTCCATAGAAGTCATGAAATCCCCCTTGCGCAGGGAACAGACGGCAAAGCGCAGAGTCTCCATGCGAAAGCGCCTGTCCATGACCAAACTTATTGAGAATCTTTAAGCCCAGGATGGACCTGACAGAACCATCTTTTTTGAGATACTGTAAATAGGTTGGATGAAATAAACACATGCCCTCTTTCTCTTAAAGGCACCTGGCAGATGACCCCCAGCTCCAGGAGGCCTTGCACAGCATGCACTAGCTCCTGAGCTGACACAGGGCCCTGAGGAATCCGGGATCTGATGAATCTTTGGGGGGGACCAGCAGCAACCTCCAACTTGTAACCGGAGGACACTACCTCCTGAATCCACCGGTCTGAGACCTGAAGCCTCCAAACGAGAGCAAAGTGCTGCAGCCGTCCCCCCACCCGGATGGGCGAGGGCGCACCATCATGCTTGAGGGGGCATGGGAGAAGATTTGGCTTTGGGACCCCAGGAGGAGCCAGGACGTCTACGTCCTCTGCCTCTACCCCAGAAAACTCCCCGGGCCCCAGGGAAAGATGCCCCCCTTCCCTGTCCTGCCCCACGGTAAGGGGAGGAGGAGGAGGAACCCTGACCCCGCTGGGGTAACTTACCTCCTTTAATAAAAAGGTCCAGACGGTCCCCAAACAGACGTAGCCCCCTAAATGGAAGCCCAGCGAGGGCCTTCTTTGCAGCCATGTCAGCAGCCCACTGGCACAGCCAAACAGAGCGGCGTATAGCCACCACGAGGGCAGAAGTTCTGGCACACATTCTGATGGTGTCATCCAGTGCTGCAAGGACAAAATTTACAAAGGCAGCACAACTGGAGAGTGCATTAAACACCTCACAAGGAAAATCATCAGGGGCACTATGCATCATATTTCTGATAAGGGATCTAGTGGCCGCAGCAGCAATGACAGAGGCACAGACCGGGCGCAGCGCCGTCCCCGCATATGCAAAGGCATGGGAGGCTAGCTGGTCAATGCGTCGATCCTCAGCATCCCGCAGGGTGGTAGAAGCAGGGGAATGCATGACAGGGGTGCTAGACAGCCCTAGGATCTGGTCATCCACCTCGGGGGGAGATGACCAACATTTAACCACCTCAGCTTTAAAGGGATACTTCCTATCCCAACTCTTTGGAACCCCGGGAGGTTTACAGGGGCGCTCCCATTCCTTAAGCACGAGGTTATGGAAATGTGCCTGCCCTGGAAATTCCAAATGCGATTTAGCTGTATGGAGAGGCTCCCCTCTTAGCCTGGGAGCCTCAACAGGAAGAGAGATATAGACAGCGCCTCAAAGATCTGGGTCAATAATCTGTCAGTGTCATCCGGGGCCCGGGGGTCAGAGCCAGAATCGTCCCCTTGGTCCCTCAGCAGATGAGCCTGAGTCAGAAAGGAGCTCCCCTTCATCAGACAGCCACACAGGTCCATAAACTCCTCAGCTCCCATAGGGAAAACAGTAACATTACGCGCCAAGAGCCGCTTCTTCCCAGGGCCCTTAGGCGCAATAATCTGTTCAGCAGTAGCCAGTGTATCCCCACTAGTATGCAACTCAACAGGAGTGAGATTTAAGCTTGGGGGAGTAGGTGAAGAGAAACGAGGTGCAGCCACTGGCAGGCCAGATTGCAATGCAAACGCCTGCTCAGCACAGGGTACACAGACCCATGCCTTGTCAGCGTCAGCATGAGGCTGCCCACACGCTACACACAGCCGGTCTTGTCCCAAGGGGACCCCGGTAACATTATCCTGGGATGCCTCCATATGGTGATTATTAGGCACAATATGCCAGTAGGGATTTACGCTATAAGCAACCCTGGATGCCCCAATGACCCGCTAGGGAAGTGGGAGTAATTTTACAAGGCCCCTATCAATTACACCAGGCCGGGAGAAGCCAATGGATTCACCCGTCTGAAAGACACAATGGGAAGAGGGGGTGTCAGACCCAAACACACTACGCGAGGGCACTTACGGACCGCGGTAAGCAGAACCGCCACACACGCGAGCGCGATCTGACAGAAAATGGTGCCGCGAATACCTCGAAGGGCGGGCGGGCGGAGCGAGCCATGACGCATAGCGCGCCAAGCCAGGCCCCGCCCACCCCGAAGAGCGCAAAGCCACAGACAAGCAGCCAATGAGAAAGCATAAGCATCTGAGGTAACGCTGCCACCTGGCGTGGAACATCTAAATGAAGGAGAAAACGCGCGCGGCGGCGGCATTTACCATAGTAAAAAGACAAGTCAGCGCGGCGGCTGACACCACATATACTAGTACAAGGAAACATGACAAAAAGCCGTATACACGAATCACAATACACGCTCTCACACACACCCTTCTTCTCACCCGAAGGCTACAGGGAGAATGAGGGAGGATGGCGGCCCTCTGTACAGGACCCACCGCTACACGGGGCAATAATGCGGGAGGGGCATCCCATGAAGGCTCACCATCAGCCTATACCGCCTACCCTTTGGTGGGGGATTGCGGTGGAGCAGCGCTCCTTAAGCACACATGGTGCTGCCTACCTTCACCCGACCAGCGCAGCCCAGGCTGGGAGGCACATCAAACGAGGAACGGGTGGGAATAGTCCAACAGGGCCGCAGGCTAAAAGCCCCGCTCACCTGCAAGAGAGTGATAATTTCATGTCTTCGCAGTAAGCACTGCAGAGAAATCTGGGGATTTGTGGGAGGTCCCGGGTATTTGAGGGGCCAGGAGGAGCCTGTTTTTACATGTCTCTGCAGTGCAGTGCCATCTGGCGGAGGATAACCCAAGTGTAAGTAATCTATCTGGAGCAGGACGTACTGTATACTAAGAATAGACTGGGTAATGAGTGGGAGGTCCCAGGTATTTATGGGCCGGGAGGGTCTTACCTTCTGCAAGATCGCCATCTACAGGTCAGTATACCCAAGTGTAATGAATGTCTTGAAGCGGGGTGTGTGACATACTTAGAATATAACTGAGGATATCCTGCCACTGTCTGCCCTATATAGGCCGGGAGGAGTTTGTTTTTCTTCTATCTTGCAGTCCCCGTCTACGGCCGAGGTTAACCCTTGCTACTGGTGGTGCCCCGGAATGGATGAGATGAGAAACATATTTTCTGGCCAGCAATACAGGACACAGGACAGCTCTTCCTGTTTATCCACCCATAGATGGATATGGCTAGCTAAATCTACTTACTATCAGGTTCTTCGTGCTTTAGCTCCTGAGCTTTAGCCATGTCGAAGTGAGCACCACCTTCCTGTTCACACTGAGACATCAGCACACACACACATTTCATGGAAAACACCCTTGTTCGCCAGTGTGGGCTCACTGAGAAGACAGAAGTCCTCTCTTTTTGAGATGTTAGTACAGTGTCAGAGTATTGTTCAACATCATCCTCTTGAGTAGTATCTACTGAAGACACTGCTGCAAAATCTGAAAAAAAAGAAAGATGTTACTACAAATCAACTAGATTCTGAGCTGTACAAGGCTGAGGAGGAACATGCTAGCAATATCTGTATGTGACAGACTGATAAAGTATTCCACTGTATTGCTTTACTGTGGAAATGGTGCCCAATTGGTGAGCCCCCCACCAAAGCTTGAAAACGCACACCCTAGAGTCCTCTTCTGGCCCCATGAGACTGCCGGAGGTCAAAAGCTATCCCCGGGAGCTCGTGCAAACAATTTTAAACAGCCTTTAATACATTACACATACCTGCAGAAGAAGACAGGATGTCTTTATGGAGGTGTAGCCAGAAAGAAAGACGGCTAAGGCCAGTGCAACTCTGCATGTGGAGCAATGTTTCTTTTATGTCTTGGAGCAGCTGACGATCAGTTTCCCTGTCCAGAAGACTCAGCAAAACCCCCTCCAAACCAAGCTCCTGCATGTTCACATCTAGTCATGAAAGTAAAAACAGCAGAAAAGGAGTCAGGGAAAAAAATGTGCAAGAGCAACACATTAAATAATTGAACAGTTAATACTGTAGTACTGTAAATTGATAAATATGTGAGTGAATCCCACATTTAAAAATCTGATGGCTTCGACCAAAGCTGTGCACCTGAATTTCTTAACTTTCCTAACAAATTAAAGCCAATAAAGAGGAAGTTCAGTCTGTTTCCTGTCCTGTTCTCCCTCGGCGCGGAGACAGGATGGGGGGTTGAAAAAAATAAAAAGCCCTGCCTGGACCAGGTATCCAATGCAGTTCTCCTGGTGATTTCATTGCTGGATGCGACCATCCTGGACAGGTTGCATAGAGCAGCATCCCCAACTCTGTGTGTGTCAGCCTGTTCACTTGTGCAGCCTCTATATGGCTGCTGTTCGCAGCCCCGGGGACAGCGCTGGATTGCCCAGACAGGTAAGGTCTGGGGGGTGGGGGACAGACTGGGCTTTAATTAAGTTTTGGTTATTAAATATTCAGCAAGGTACTTTTGAAAGCAGGTTTTAAACACACAAAATGTACTAAATTATAAAATAAACGTATGGCATTAAAAATCAAATTATCGAAAAAAGTAAAACATTTCCTCTCTGTAGCTGTGGTAGGTCTCAACCAACTAAATCCTTCCTTTCCGATATAGAGAAATGGTTTTGTTAACAAATGTAAACCTGTGTCCACCTAATTATTTTCATAATACTAAACAAATAAAACAATACTCAACACATGTACAGGTCCTTCTCAAAAAATTAGCATATAGTGCTAAAGTTCATTATTTTCCATAATGAAATGATAAAAATTAAACTTTCATATATTTGAGATTCATTGCACACCAACTGAAATTTTTCAGGCCTTTTTTTGTTTTTATACTGATGATTTTGCCATACAGCTCATGAAAACCCCAAAATCCTATCTAAAAAAAATTAGCATATTTCATCCGACCAATAAAAGAAAAGTGTTTTTAATAAATAAAAAGTCAACCTTCAAATAATTATGTTCAGTTATGCACTCAATACTTGGTCGGGAATCCTTTTGCAGAAATGACTGCTTCAATGCGGCGTGGCATGGAGGCAATCAGCCTGTGGCACTGCTGAGGTGTTATGGAGGCCCATGATGCTTCAATAGCGGCCTTAAGCTCATCCAGAGTTTTGGGTCTTGCGTCTCTCAACTTTCTCTTCACAATATTCCACAGATTCTATATGAGGTTCAGGTCAGAAGAGTTGGCAGGCCAATTGAGCACAGTAATACCATGGTCAGTAAACCATTTACCAGTGGTTTTGGCACTGTGAGCAGGTGCCAGGTCATGCTGAAAAATGAAATCTTCATCTCCATAAAGCTTTTCAGCCGATGGAAGCATGAAGTTTCTGGTTCAAAAGTGGCTTGACCTGGGGAATGCGGCACCTGTAGCCCATTTCCTGCACACTCCTGTGCACGGTGGCTCTGGATGTTTCTACTCCAGACTCAGTCCACTGCTTCCGCAGGTCCCCCAAGGTCTGGAATCGGTCCTTCTCCACAATCTTCCTCAGGGTCCGGTCACCTCTTCTCGTTGTGCAGCGTTTTCTGCCACATTTTTTCCTTCCCACAGACTTCCCATTGAGGTGCCTTGATACAGCACTCTGGGAACAGCCTATTTGTTCCGAAATTTCTTTCTGGGTCTTACCCTCTTGCTTGAGGGTGTCAATGATGGCCTTCTGGACAGCAGTCAGGTCGGCAGTCTTACCCATGATGGCGGTTTTGAGTAATGAACCAGGCTGGGCTTCTTTAAAAGCCTCAGGAATCTTTTGCAGGTGTTTAGAGTTAATTAGTTGATTCAGATGATTAGGTTAATAGCTCGTTTAGAGAACCTTTTCATGATATGCTAATTTTTTGAGATAGGATTTTGGGGTTTTCATGAGCTGTATGACAAAATCATCAGTATTAAAACAAAAAAATACCTGAAAAATTTCAGTTGGTGTGCAATGAATCTCAAATATATGAAAGTTTAATTTTTATAATTTCATTATGGAAAATAATGAACTTTAGCACTATATGCTAATTTTTTGAGAAGGACCTGTATATTGGGTTTTAACGCTTTAAAGTGGACCAACACCCATGATTTTGACTCCCCAGAAAGCCCCGAAAACTCACCTCACTCCGCTCCCACGTGACCACTGCAGCCAATCCCCGCCGACGGACAAGCTGAGCGCGTTTCTGAGCGCGGCTATTCACAAACGGCCAGCACGGGAGCGCGCCCTGCTAGAGGGAAGCGCGGGAGGCAGCGGACGCGCATGCGCCGCTGGAACGTGGAAAAGGTAGGATTGTGGGCTCCTGGGGGGTTTCCCCCCCGCAGGACATCCCGATTCCGGATGCCCCGCGGGGAGAGATCTGATCGGCCCGGGAATCTTATAGAGCCCCTGGGTGTTGGTCCACTTTAAGTGCCAGCCTACTTAGATTTTTTGTCACCCTCTCTTGCCAGACTATGTTTCACTATTTTGCACTACACATATTCAACTGTAATTTTTGAAGGGATTTCCGAGGAAGATAATAGATTTTTTTTTATTTTTTTTTGCACATATTTCACCAACAAGTTTTGAGAACACATGAAAAAAAGGCCAAACAAGACATTTCATGTTGAAGCCCAGACTCTGCTGGAAAAAATACATAATTTTTACAATTTGTAGTGTTTTTTTGCAATACAAATTTTTACGTTTGTCAATAAAATCTTATTGCGTGTGAAATCCCAATTTCTCCCTGGTACAGCGGTACCACATATGTATTGGTAGATACCCTTTCCTGCCCAGGAGACTCTCCCAAACTGAAACAGCGCTTTAGGAGGTTTTCAGATAAAATACAACTATGCTATGCGCACCTTGCAGTTTTGCAAGAAAAACAACCCTTTACATTTGAAATACCCCCAAAAAACTATATATTCTCTGGAAGTACACACCTCAAGCTTTCTAGGCATACCAGGCTTGTTGACGTGGGTGTAGTTTTCTGAAAGTAATCCCTCAATGAATTCTTTGGTTGCACTGAGTCTCCCTAAAAAAGAATAAAAAATAAGAATCAAAGCCACATTTTCTTAAAAAAAAACTATATGCAAACAAGAAAAAAACAAGTTAAATATGAAAAAGGTCCCCTGAACAGAACAATACCTAACATGCATAGGTCCTGTCAAGGGAAGAGTTGCCAAACACCCCAAAGTAAAGCATGCGCGTAACGGTAATTTTACTTGAAAATTTCAGCTCTGCAGACAAATTGCGCACCTTGTGCTTTTTCAATGAATCATATATTCCCTGAAAGTACACATGGTAAGCTTTCTAAGCATATCCAGCTTGTTGTAGTGGGCTCATCTTTCTGGAAGTAATCCCTCGAAGAATTCTTAGGTTGCACAGGGTTTCTCTAAAAAAAAATGTATAAAAAAACATGTTTTCCTAAAATATCAATATGCAAACAAGAAAAAACAAGCTAAATCTGAAAGCACAAGGTCCCCAAATCAGAACAATACACAACATGCATAGCTACTTTTAACCCTTATAATTGGCTACCTACTTGAATTTTTGTCACCCTCTGTTGACAGGTCATTTTTCACCATTTTGCGTCATGTTTAACCGTGATTTTTGCAGGAATTTCCAGGAAAACTATATATATATATATATATATATATATATATATATATATATATATATTACAGCAGAGTTTAGGCTTTAACACAAAATGTCTTGTTTGTAATTTTTCTACGGTTTTTAAAAATATTTTTTAATATTATAATATTTTAAAAATGTGTTTTATTGAAGAAAACCCATATTGCATGTGATAGCCCCATTCTCCTGATAACAACTGTACCACATACGTATCAGTAGCCCCCTCCATTCTTGCCCAGGAGACCCCCCCCAAACTGAAAAGAGCACTTTATAACATTTACAAATAAAATATAACTACTATCCACACTATAAAGGGTTAGAAAAAAAATGGCAGTCCCTTTCTCGGGGGCAGCTTTGGTCGCCCCCAGCCCTGCCAGCTATAAGCCTGCACTGACTATATTGGCCCGGGGCCATTCTGCACCCTCCTTGTCTTTGGGGAGGCAGGTAATAGGGGGGCTGGGGGTTAATAGCAAGTCCCCCGTTAGCCGAAGGTGAATTGCCAACCCCTAAGCCTTGTGAAATGGTAAAATGACATGGGCCCCCCACCCAGCCTGGGACCAGCTATGCAGGGCTTGTAGAAGAGGGTTTGGTGGCCCCCCACCCTGCTGGCTACAAGCTCACATAGCTTCCGTGGGCCCGGGCCCTTCTGCCCCCTCCTGGCATTTGAGGAGGCAGGTAATTGGGGTGCTGGGGATTAATGGTAAGTCCCCTGCTAGCCACAGGTGACTTGTCAGCCCCCAGCCTTGTGAACTGGTATAGGGGTCTCATGGACCCCTACTGTTCCAATACGTAGATGGCACCTAGGTTAAGATCCAAAAACAAGAGGCACAAGCTTTCACTGACCACCACATCAAGTTTACATGGGAAGATGTGCTAAACAACACACTGGCCTTTTTGGACAGTCTAGTAACATTGTATCAGTGAGTGTGGAAAAAGAAATCTAGAGGAAACTTACTTAAACAGATCTGTAACTGCAGCTTGATGCCCACCAAATCTTGGAACACAAACTGGGGTCATCAGAACACTGCACCACAGAGCAGAAACACTTACAACCAGAACTGTCAACCCAGAGGAGCCCTTAAAAAGAACCAAAACCCACCCTGGAGCATGCTCGCTCCCCCATCCCCCCGGGGCACCCCAAACGAGAGGTGCCCCGCTGTGTGAAACCCCCCAAGTGACCCGAAAACTCACCTTCGGGAGTACAGGCCGTATTCCTGCTATGCCTTTAGCAGAATGCGTGAAGTGAAGTTCCGCTTTAGGACTAAAAAAAGGCATGGACCTGATGTAGTTAAATAAAACTGAAAGTAAAATTGGGATAGGAAGATGGGCGCAACTTGCATTTATAGCCAGGAGGGGTCTTTATATTTTCATGCTTTCAGTCCTGTCTGGTAGGCTGAGGATTAACCCACAAGTTCTCTGTCTCCTACTGTATATTTGAGTGAGAAAGTATGAAACCTGACAGAGGCCATTGTTGGTGCTACAGAATACAATATAGCAACCACATCTACATATTCCGATAATATAAGCCACCGTAAGATAAAATGCCCACAACAGTGCGGTGTAGCACTCCTCTCACTTACTAACTCACTTACTGCGCTCACACCAGAAAGTTTTGTCTCTGCGTCATCTCAAGAGTAAACAACTGTGAACCCATGTGTTATTTGTTCCAAAAAAATTAATAAATTAATCACTATCCCAGATGCTCTTAACAAAGTGAACTACCAAGCTCAGGGACCTTAGTAAGCTCTTCGGAGAAGGAATGGAATATCTGTCAAAAGACTGCAATACAAACAGTTGAAATTTTTAAGCAAGCATGAATACATGTGGAACTGCCACTTCCACTCTATTGTCTAAAATTTGGAAGACAAGATGGAGAGGCCAGAGAGTGTATTGTAATTACTGAATCTCTAGCCACCTTGCAACATAAGCTACCACATAAAATGTTCTTATCAGAGATGCCACAACAAACAATAAAGAGTTGTAATACAATCTCTCACAGTGGTCGCAGAAAAGATCACTCATTTAAAAAGACTCACTCATTTTAAATCCATCGTCTCCATCTTTGGCTACGGTCATTGCATATTCAGACACTTCTGCTGCTTCCCTCTGTGCAAGTTGCCTTAGACATGCCAATACTGCTCGGCGTAAGATCAAGTGAGGGCTGCACAGATGAACCTGAGGGGAATGGCACAAATCACTAGAAGAATGTACAGCATGTACATGACTGCAAGCTATAATTTAGTTAAAAAATAAGCTACTGTATCACACTATATTACCCAAATGAGTTATATAATATCACACCAGCATATAAACACTGGGCCATAAATATATAAAGTAACCTATGCTATACCTTTGCATTTTGTTTCTAGTTCACATTGTTCGTTTTACTTTAAATTAACAAAAAACTTTTGCACACAGGGAACCTGTAGCATTTCTCCTACTGATGTGAAGTGCTAGGAAAAACAGCTGTTCTAAATATTAAAACTGATATTTCAAGCTTTATAAATAAATTAACTGAAAATATAGGTCAATAGAAGTTTTAAATACTAAAATAAAGGTCAACAGAAGTTTCAAAAGAGTGGAGTAAATAAAAAAAGGTTTATGATAAGAACAAACATTTTAAATGGAGGAGAAGGGCTAACATAAAAGCTGCAATTTATGGTTCAACTTTTTAAACTTAGGGCCTTATTCATGAAGGGATAGCGCCAGGTAGCGGCAGGTGAACGCCGGAGACGCCACGCAATTACACATTTATGAAGCCGAATCTGGTGAACGACTAGAACTCCATGTAGCATACGATTCATCATTATCCCAGCCTCAGCGTACAGCGCCGGCGTTCAGTCTTGCAGAGCGCCATGTCTTACCTGTCACTACCTGGCGCTCTCCCATACATTTCTTTGGACGATCCTTAAATCCCTTTCCGAAATCCCAATTTTTTTCCCTAAAAAAACACAAACCTTTTGACATGTATTCTGGGCAAGAAAATTACATTTTTGAAAACTTTTTGGATTCATAAAATGTTTATGCAGAATTGTCCTTACATGTCTGGTATTAGTGTTCATGTTACAATGTAATAACAATGTAATTCCATGTTTTCGCTTTGTTACTAGTGGATACATGTTCAAAAACAGCCTTTAAAGTGGACCAACACCCTGAGGTGATCGGCCCGGGAATCTACAAGATTCCCGGGCCGATCACCTCACACACCGCGGGACATCCGAGATCGGGATGTCCCGCAGGGTGTAAACCCCCCAAAACCCCTGAAAAACCTTACCTCTCCAGCCGCTGCTTCTGCCGCCGCCGCCGCCGCCTCACTCGCGCTCCTCTAGACGTGCGCGCGCCCGCGCCGGCCGTCTCTGAATGGCCGGCGCGGGCGCGCACACGTCAAGAGTGATGCGCGGGAGGCGCTGACGGGCAAGCTGCTTGTACGTCGCTGTCAATCAGCTTGTCCGTCGGCGCCGATTGGACGGTGCGGCCACGTGGGAGCGGGGAGAGGTGAGTTTTGGGGGCTTTCTGGGGGGTTTCACACAGCGGGGCACCCCCGATCGGGGTGCCCCGGGGAAGTGGACCAATACCCAGGATAGTCAAAATCCTGGGTGTTGGTCCACTTTAAACACACAACCTCTGGCGCTATGGGCTACAATTACATGATTTTCAGTGCCGGCAATGTTTGTGGCTGTTCTTTTGATGAATGTGGTGTGAGCAAGTCGCACTGAGCTGGCGTTGGGGTTCGCTCACATACAGCGTAGTATAGCGACTCACATATTCATCAATGCCAGACAGCGACTGAGGCGCTCTGAAACAACGATCCATGGCCAAGCACAGCGACTACTAGCGGACACTCTGAAATCCGCTTTACAGACTTTCATCTGTCGCTACCTGACATTAGAAATGAATCAGCCTGATAGTAAACTGATACATATTCAAATACTGACTTTAGCCTGCATTGTAGTTTTGGATAGAGTGAAGGAAGGGACCAAACAGGGGGTGGAAAAATACAATTCTGTGATTACTCACCTGTAGAATTGGTATTATGAGTATACAGTATGTCCTGCTTCAAATACAATACTTACAAGTGGGTTATACTCAGCCAGATGGCGCTGGACTGCAGAGACATCGAAAATAGGCTCCTCCCGACCTCCCACAAATCTCCAGCATTGAAAAGCAGTTAACGAGAAGCCGGGAGAATTAAACAAACCAAACTATCACTATAACAATGATAACAATCACCATACAGGGGATCCAAGATAATGCAAAACCAAGGGTGGTTTAGAGCAGTACGTACTGTATATTCATAATACCAATTCTACAGGTGAGTAATCACAGAATTGTATTATTCTTAGTATACAGCACGTCCTGCTCCAAATATAATACTTACAAGTGGGACATCCAATAGCAGTGTCCATAAAGTAGGGTGGGATCCCCAAGAAAAAAAGCTGCAGCAGACAGTTTAAACCACTGCCGCCTGCAGAACCTTTCGGCCAAAAGCAGCATTAGCTGAGGCCCTAACATCAACCTTGTAAAACTTTGAAAAGGTATGAACAGAAGTCCAAGTAGCGGCCTTGCAAACTTGTTCAACAGAAGCCTGGTGCTGAAAAGCCCAAGAGGCACCAATAGCACGAGTGGAATGAGCAGTAAGGCGGAAGGGAGGATTCTTCCCTTTAGCAGAGTAGGCCTGAATCACAGCCTGACGAATCCATTTGCTGATAGCAGACTTGGCAGGAGCCAAACTCTTCCTAGGACCAGAAGGGACCACAAAAAGAGCATCAGTTTTCCTGAAAGGTGCAGTAGCCACCAGATAGTACTTCAGACACCTAACCACATCCACAGAGTGCAAAACTCTCTCCTTAGCATTGCTAAGATTAGGGCACAAGGAAGGAAGAACAATGTCCTGATTCAAATGAAAGGCAGACACTACCTTAGGCAGAAAGTCAGGCTTGAAGCGAAACACCACCTTGTCCTGGTGTCTCTCATAGTAGGGGGGCTGAATGGAAAGCGCCGCCAATTCAGACACACGCCTGACAGAGGTGATAGCCACCAGAAACACAACCTTGAGCGTAAGAATGGCCAGGGCAGCATCCTGCACAGGTTCAAAGGGAGCACCCTGCAAGGCTGACAGGACCAAATTCAAATCCCAAACAGGCACAATAGGCTTACGTGGGGGGCGCACATGAGTGACCCCCTGGAAAAAAGTCCTGATCAGAGGGTGCTGAGCAAAGGACTTCTGGAAGAAAATAGCCAAGGCAGAAACCTGACCCTTCAGAGTACTGAGCTGGAGCCCCATTTCCAACCCATGCTGCAGGAACTCCAGAATCCTGGGAATAGAGAACACACGACAGGGAAGAGACTTAGACCAACACCAGTCAATGTAGGCACGCCAAACCCCTGTAATAAATGGAAGAGGAAGACTTCTTCCTAGCCTTTATCAAAGTATCCATAACCGAGGAAGACAGCCCCTTCTCCATCAAGATGGAGGTTTCAGCAGCCAGGCCGTCAAAGCCAGAGTTTGTAAATTGGGATGGCGTAGTGAGCCCTGAGTGAGCAGATCTGGCACCAAGGGCAGAGCGTACTGATCTACTGCCAGCTGCACCACGTCTGCGAACCACACTCTTCTTGGCCACCTGGGGGCCACCAGAATTGCTGGCACCCCCTCCAGAGCAATCTTGCGCAGAACCCTGCCCAGCAGGGGAATTGGAGGGAAGACATACAGGAACTGAATGTCCTGTCATGACATTGCTAGAGCATCCGAGGTCAAGGCCAGAGGATCCTGGGACAGAGAGACAAAAGCTGGGAGCTTGTGATTGTGGCGGGACGCAAACAGATCTACATCTGGTTGGCACCAACAGTGACACAGGGATTGAAACACCCTGCTGCATAGGGACCATTCTCCCTGTCGAGAGGTCCCCCTGCTCAGAGAGTCCGCCAGGCGATTTTCCACCCCCCGGGATGTACACAGCTGATATGCAGGGGACATTGGCCTCCGCCCAAGTCAGGATCAGAGACGCTTCCTGGAGGGCGCCCTTGCTCCGGGTCCCTCCCTGATGATTGATGTAGGCAACTGCCGTCTGGCTGTCCGAGCGCACCTGAACAGGCAGGCCCCGAAGGTGAGTAGTCAAGTGAGCCAGAACTAACCTGATCGCCCATAGTTCCAAGACATTGATAGGTGTGTGGGCCTCCTGAAGACCCCACCTCCCCTGGAACCGCAGAGACTTCCAGAAACTCCCCCAACCTGACAGACTGGCATCCGTAGTGACCGTCTCCCAGGGAGGGGTAAGAAAGGATCTGCCCCCCCAGCAGGTTCCTTGAGTCCATCCACCACAAGAGGGACCTCCTGACCCGAGGGGAGAGCACACAGACCTTGTCCAGGGACGCTGGGTCCTTGTCCCACACTGACAATAGGTGAAGTTGCAGAGGCCTCAAGTGGAACTGAGCATAAGGGACCGCTTCAAAGCATGCCACCATCAGGCCCACCAGCTGCATCCCTGCCTGATGGACGCATGAGGACAAGCTAGGAGGGACTGAGCCTGTGCAATCAGACTGTCCACCTTCTGTTGAGGAAGGAAAATCCTTGCCTGAACTGTATCCAGATTAATTCCTAGGAATGGAGTTACCAAGGAAGGGGACAGTGAGGACTTGGGGTGGTTGATCACCCCACCAGCTGAGTATCCAACTCTACCTGATGTAGAGACTGGGAAGTGATTAGAATGTCGTCCAGATAGGGAAGCACGCGGACGCCCTGACATCTGAGCAGAGACATCACGCCAGCCAGCACCTTGGTGAACACCCTGGGAGCTGAAGTGAGGCCAAAGGGCAAGGCCACAAACTGGTAGTGTTGAACCATCAGAGCGAACCTGAGGAACCTTTGATGACCTGGGAACACAGGAATATGAAGGTAAGCATCTTTGATGTCCACAGAAGTCATGAAATCCCCTTGGCGCAGGGAACTGATGGCAGAGCGCAGAGTTTCCATGCGAAAGCGCCTGCCCTTGACAAATTTGTTGAGGATCTTCAAGTCCAGGATGGGCCTGACTGAACCATCTCTTTTTGGTACTGTGAATAGGTTGGAAAAAAAACGCCCTTGCCTCTTTCTCTTAAGGGGACCTGGCAGATGACCCCCAGCTCCAGGAGGCCTTGCACTGCTTGCACTAGCTCCTGAGCTGACACAGGGTCCTGAGGAATCCGGGATCTGATGAATCTTGGAGGGGGACAGGCAGCAAACTATCTTGTAACCGGAGGACACTACCTCCTGAATCCACCGGTCTGAGACACGAAGCCTCCAGACGTGAGCGAAGTGCTGCAGCCGTCCCCCCACCCGGATGGGTGAGGGCGCCCATCATGCCTGAGGGGGCTTGGGAGAGGATTTTGCTTTGGGACCCCAGGAGGAGCCAGGACGTGCACATTCTCTGCCGCTACCCAAGAAATCTCCCCGGGCCCCATGGAAAGGAAACCCCCCTCCCCTGTCTGGCACCACGGTAAGGGGAAGAGAAGGAACCCTGACCCCGAAAGGGCCAAGATTGCCGCCTGCGCTGGGGTACCCTGCCTCCCTTAGCAAAAAGGTCCAGGCGGTGCCCAAACAGGCGCAGTCCTTTAAAGGGAAAACCAGTGAGGGCCATCTTGGCAGCATTGTCAGCAGCCCACTGGCGCAAGCCAAACCGAGCGGCGTATAGCCACCACAAGGGCATAAGTTCTGGCACACATTCTGATGGTGTCATCCATGGCTGAGAGGACAAAATTTACAAAAACATCACAACTGGATGTTTGACAAGGCAAATCATCAGGGGCACTGTCAAGAATATTTCTGACAAGAGTTCCACACAGATCCTGGTTCTCTATGATGTTGCAGATAAATTTGATGCCCAGTGTTGCCCAAAAGTGGACATTATACCCAGGGTCAGAAATTCACCATAATTTGACCTCATTCTTGTTGAGGGAGAGTTTAAAGTACATGACCACCCAAAAAACAAAATTCAGAGTAGCAGCCCCCACATTGGCTGAAAGGATAACAATTTACTGGCTCACTGGGTCCGTGGGGATGGTAGGAGAAATATAGTAAAGGAAAGGATATTGGTATCCCCAAACATAGGAACAATTAGGGGGTTGGGGCCAGAGAAGGCCAGGGGAACACAGAGCTGTAGGGTGCAATGGGACAGGAGAAAGACCTCTTATGGTTTACTCTGGTGGTCGACCTGGACAATCACCCCACAGTGGATGCATTTGGATGGCTACAGAACTAGTGAAGCTTCACAGTCAAAAATATAATAAGACAATAAAAAAGTTAAGAGAAACAAATATCTCACTCAGAGACATGCCATCCAGGCAGCATGGCTATCTCCTTAGATTAAATAAATGTTTTGTTGTATACGTGTGGGCATGCTTCAAATGGGGTGTATAGTGACACACACCGAAAGGAGTGTGAAAAACTTCAATCAGTTTGTTAATTTCACAAAAGACATTCAAAAAGTTTTACATAAAGTATATAGAGTGGCTTACATACATGAGTCTAATCACAGTGAAGGAAATTTGTAATAACATACAGTAGCATATGCAAATAAATTCTTTATAATAAATATTGGAAATAAAAACAATTCAAAAACAGGCAGGCATTAAACAATGGTACTGTGGTAATATGACCTGTCAGTGTTCATAGCCCTAATTCCTAATGCGTTTCGCCAGCACAGGCTTCTTCAGAGGGTTCTTGGTGGTTTGTGCAAAAGTTGGGTAGAGCTTTGCCTTATAATAATGGTTGTCTGGATCCCTATAATTAGGTTATCCAGTAGCAGGGTATGAGGAAGGTAAGTAGTAGTAACAGTTTGAAGCAATCTTTGATCAGTTTTGTAGCAAGTTCTTCGATGTGATTAGACTCGTCTACAAAACTTTGTGAAGGTATTTGGTGAAATTAACAAACTATGCTCTCACAATAAATAAAAATCAAACTGTTACCAAACTGGACCTTCTCCATTTTCCTTTAAGGCACTTCTCAATCTTCTAATTTTTCACTTCTATCACCTTGGCAAGACATCATTCAAAAATGAAGGATACTCTGCTACTCAAGATATTTATTTGATGAGAGGGTGAGTAGTCCGAAGGTGTCTGACTCCTGGTTAGAGTTGCTTACAGACTTATCGGTTACGAATAAGATGCTGGGCCCTCTGCTGGCCAACTGAGAAAATACTGTATTTTGAATAAACAAGCTGTATAGTCTAAAAACCTAAAATACAAAAGCCTGTCTAGATCTGCTTATTCCATAAGATATCCATACGCATAGGGGTTCTAGATGAAATAAACTATATTTCCACACATAAGCCCATTGATAAACAACAGAGATATCCATCTATCCCCCATTGCAAAATTCATATAATTATATATGTTACTGTTTTAAGTTTATATAGAACACCATCCACTGCATTCTAAGAAATGTAAAAAAATACAATTTATGACTATAACATTAAAATTCCATGGTTGTATATATCCATTTCATATTTGCATTGATTCATAGACTATATGAACGGGTTTCGTATATCTCCTTAATGTTGATCACCATAAAGTGGATAGTTTAGGTCCTCTTTAGGGTATCCAAAATTCCATGGCATAATCAATAAAATACAATTCTGTGAATACTCACCTTGTAGAATTGTTATTATAAGTATGCAGCACGTCCTGCTCCAGATAATGATTAAAGTGGACCAACACCCAGGATTTTGACTAGGTTTTGGTCCACTTCGGTGGGGCACCCCGTTCGGGGGTGCCCTGCTGTGTGAAACCCCCCAGAAAGCCCCAAAAACTCACCTCACCCAGCTCCCACGTGACTCGCTCGTCCAATCCCGGACAAGCAGAGCGGTCCGCCGCCGCCTCCCGAGCTTCCCTCTCAGAGAGCGCACCCGCGCCGGCCATTCACAAACGGCCTGCTAGAGGGACGCGCGGGAGGCGGCGGCGGCGGACGCGCATGCGCCGCTGGAACGTGGAAAAGGTAGGATTTGTGGGCTTCCTGGGGGGTTGAAGAGAGTCCACCTTCTGCTGAGGAAGGAAAATCCTGGCCTGAATAGTATCCAGAGTCATGCCCAGGAAGGGGGTCACCTGGGACGGGGAGAGGGAGGATTTGAGATAATTGATCACCCATCCGAACATTTCCAGGGTAGCCACCACCGTCCGGGTGTCCAATTCTGCCTGCTGGAGGGAATGGGACGTGATGAGGAGGTCGTCCAGATAAGGAAGAATGCGAATACCCCCGGCTCTGAGAAGGGCCATCACGCCCGCCAACACCTTTGTGAACACTCTGGGGGCTGAGGTGAGACCGAAGGGAAGTGCCACAAATTGGTAGTGTTGTTCCTCCACTGCGAACCTGAGGAACCGCTGATGCCCTGGGAAGACCGGCACATGAAGGTAAGCATCCTTTATGTTTATTGAAGTCATAAAGTCCCCCGGGCACAGGGAGCTGATAGCGGAGCGCAGCGTTTCCATGCGAAAACGTCTGGTCCTGATGAACTTGTTGAGAAGCTTTAGGTCCAGGATGGGTCTGATGGAATCATCCTTTTTGGGCACTGTAAAGAGATGAATAGTAGCTCTGACCCCTCTCTCCCGGAGGGACCTGACAAGTGACTCCCATGGCCAAAAGGTTTTGTACCCCCAGAAACAGACCTCGATCTGTTCGAGGGTCCGTAGGAACCCTGGACCTGAGGAATCTTGGAGGGGGCCAGTCCGCGAACTCTAGCTTGTATCTGGAGGAGACCACCTCCAGAATCCAATTGTCTGAGACTTGCTGTGCCCAGACCTGAGCGAAGAGCCGCAGTCGTCCCCCCCACCCGCAAGGGTGAGGGCGCACCTTCATGGCTGAGTGGGCTTGGCGACAGATTTGGGTTTGGATCCCCAGGAGGATCCGGGCCGGGCACGGCCTCTGATCTCGCCCCAGAAGTCTCCCCTGTGCCCCGCGAAGGATACCTCCCTACCTGACCTAGATCCACGAAAGGAGGAAGTGAAGGACCCGGAGCCCCTAAAGGGTCACGGCTGCTTTCTGCATTGGGGTAACTTACCTTCTTTTGCAAAAAGGTCCAAACCATCACCAAAAAGGCGCAACCCCTTAAAGGGAAGCCCTGTGAGCGCCTTCTTAGCAGCATTGTCAGCTGCCCACTGGCGCAGCCAAACCGAGCGGTGGATAGAGACAACCAGAGCCGAGGTCCTGCTACACATCCGAATGGTGTCATCTAGGGCAGAAAGAACATAGGAGATGAACATCTCACATTGTGACAAAGCTCTAAAATCAGCACTAGAAGGATCCTCACGGGAACCGTCCAGAAGGCCCTTAATCAAGGTTCTGATAGCCACGGAAGTAATAGCAGAAGCACAAACCGCGTGAAAGGCAGATCGCACACAGGCAAAGGCGTGGGAAGCCAGATGGTCAATACGCCGGTCCTCACCATCCTTCAAGGTAGTGGAATCAAGGGAATGCACCACAGAAGTGTTGGACAAGCGCAACACAGGGGCATCCACTTCTGGGGGAGTTGACCAACATTTGACCACCTCAGAGGGGAAAGGATACCTCTTATCCCACCCCTTAGGGATACCGGGGAGCCGGCTAGGCCGCTCCCATTTCTTAAGAACCAGATTATTAAAATGTTTCTGTTCTGGGAATTCCAAACATGGTTTTGCGGTACCGAACAATTCCCCCTGCTGCTTAGGTCTATGGGTGTCATCAGCATCCCAATGCTCTGAGCCGGCATCAGTGTCAAGGCAATGCTGATCATCAGAAAAATCAGAATCTGAGAACAATTCCCCTTCCTCAAGAGGGGTATAGTCAGACAAATCAAGGAAATCATCTTGCTCCATGGGAAAGGCCCGCGCAGCAGGCGCCACGTGCCGTCTTTTAGCTGGAGCCTTACGGGCCGCAGAGCTAGCAATCAGTCGCTCAATGTTAGCCAGCCTGGTGGAAACATCAGGTTGAGACTCCCCACTAGTGTTAATCTCACTGGGAGTCATAATCAAGCGAGAGGTGTGGGGGAAGACACGGTGGGTGCAGACCCAGACAAATGCAGCCCAGAGTGCCGCGTAAGGGCCTGCTGGGCGCAGGATACACAGACCCGCACATCATCACTAACATGGGATGCCCCGCAAACCACACACAGCCGGGCTTGCCCTGCTGGGACCCCGAGCACAACATCCTGTGAAGCCTCCATATGGTGATTTTGGTGTCACTATGACCAATGGGAATTACACTGTGCAGCTACCCGGGATGCCCCTTAAATATCCGCTAGTGGGAGGATTTAATAATTAAGCTTCTAATAATGTCAATTAGGGCTAATAGAGGACACGGGACCGGGAGAAACCTCTAATTAGTTTGTCCCGCCTGAAAGACACAAACACCCAATCAGAATAAATACACAATATATGAAAACAAAATCAGAGACAGGCCCGCTGAGGGCACTCACGGATCGCCGAAGAGCTTGCACTCCGTCAGACCACAGGGACAAGATGGCGCTGAGAGGCTCAGGAGGGGCGGGCCGCTTGTGGAACCCGGCAAGCGCTAGGCCACTCCCCCTCGAGGAACGCGGGGACAGGCCGAAGACAGGCCACCCCGCAGCCAATCAGCGTGCAGCAGGCCCGGTGTGACGTCACCGCCATTCAAACGGGAGACAGGAGGAGAAGAGGACCGCTGAGCACAATGCCAGCGCGTGTATGCAGTGTCAACATAAGCATCACAGGTTACAGTGAAAGCAATCACTCAAACACACTGACACAGACACTGACACCCCACTCCCCCAACGAACCAGGGCAACGGGAGAAGGGGGAAGTAGAGGCCCATGATTAGATTTTGGGACATGTAAGGGAGGGCTATAAGCGGACGGGGCATCCCAATACTGGCTCACCAAACCTATGCCGCCTACCCTTTGGTGGGGGATTTGCGGTGGAGCAAGCTCCAGTAAAGCACCTCTAATAGGTGCTGCCTACCATCACCCGACCACGCAGCCAAGGCTGGAAGGCAAGTAAAGGTGGAACGGGTGGGAATAGAACACAGGGCCAGGGGCTGTGAAGCCCAGCTTACCTGCGAGGAGAGAAGCCATCATCTTGACCTTCGCAGCCCACTGCAGAGAAGGAACTGGGGAAATTAGTGGGAGGTCCCGGGTATATATGGGCCGGGAGGGTCCTCTTTTTTGCCATCTCTGCAGTAAAGCGCCCTCTTGTGGACTATAACCCAGATGTTATTAATCATTATCTGGAGCAGGACGTGCTGCATACTTGGAATATATGTAAAATGATAGCGATACGTGTTCCCACATGGTGCCTGCCCAGCTTCATTAAGATATCTTCTTAAAGCAATGCTTGCTCAATTGATGTGATGTGAGCTCATCATTAGTCCACGCTCAATGGCTCGGGTGCCCCAATATTGTTGTTAAAAAGGGGCTGTGGTCCGTCTGGCCCCTCCAACGTGCCTCAGGCTGGAAGTAGCTAGCTTGTCTGGCCTCCTAGCAGTCTCTGCTCCTATAATCTGAGCACGGCCTCAATCAGAGGCAACACATGTTGCATGGGGGATAGACTGATATCTCTGTTGTTTATCAATGGGTTTATGTGTTTATAGTCTAAAAACTTGCTTTACAGCAGACATTGAGGGATCAGTGGTTTGGAAGGCAAGTATGCCTTTAGGGTCCCATTTACACAGATTCTATTCCATGCAAATATGCATCTATTGAGATGTACTATGCATATGTTCACTTTGTATTGCAAAAAAGAAAAAGAAAGAGAAAAACAGAACACCACATTGTGTCCACTAGCGTGTATCTGTGCTTTTTCATAAGTCCTATACAGACAAAACAGCAGTTAGCATGGCAAACAACACTTACACACATTTTTGGCACCAAGCTGGACAGGTTGACATGTCTAGGAACAAACATATGTAGCTGTTGTAAGCAGGAGATGCCCTGGGCCTGAACCAAGCAGTCTGAATTCTCTTGCATCAACGAGCAAGCCAGTAAACAGGAATTTCTTTGGGAAGACATTATTTCCCCATTTCCTATGAAAAAAACAAGTAAATGTTAAATAATGAAATCAACAGTAGTCAACAGTAATAGTTATAAAGCATTTTGTACACATTGGTGCACGCTGGGATAGTGCACAGTGGGGAGTCTAGTCTCCTGTTAGACAGTGGGTTAGAGTTCCAGCACGTGTCCATTTTTTTGGCACCTTTTTTGGCAGACCATTTACTTCTCTGGAAGTACACACCTCAAGTGTTCCAGGCATACTAGGCTTGTTGGTGTGGGCACAGTTTTCAGGAAGTAATCCCTCAATTAATTATTTGGTTGCACAGGGTTTCCCTAAAAAAAAAATAAGAAGGCAGAATCAAAGCCAAATTTTCCTTTAAAAACAATGTGCAAACAAGAAAAAACAAGTTAAATCTGAAAAAGGAAGGCCCCCCGAACAGAACAATACCCAACATGCATAGGTACTGAAAGTACACGCATTAATCTTTCCCAGGCATACCCAGCTTGTTGTAGTAGGCACATCTTTCTGGAAGTAATACCTCAAAGAATTCTTTGGCAGTACAGGGTTTCCCTAAAATGTATACAAAAGCAGAAAATAATTTTCCTAAAAAATATGCAAACAGCAAAACACAAAAGGTACTGTCAAGGAAAGAGTTAAAATTTCAGCTTTGCAGACAAAGTGCACACCTAGCAATTTTTCAACCAAAACAACCCACAAACCATATATTCCAATAACCCTTCTAGTGCCAGCTACGTGAGTCTCACGTAGCTGCCTCTCCAACCGTTAAGTGCCAGCTACGTGAGACTCACGTAGCTGACTTTACAGCCCCATAAAAAAAAAATAAAAAAAGATAGATACCTGACCCCTAGTTTGAAAGTGCCAGCTATTCTCTTCAAGCATCACCTGTTCGATTTCCACCCCGGGCCTCTGATCTTCAGGAGGGGTCCGGAATAGCCCCCACCCCCCGCTTCCGTTGCGCCGACATCTGAAAGAAAACCAAAGATTAAAAATGACACAAACTCACCTGACAGCCCCATCGCTCCTCCGATGTCTTCTCTTCACCAGGGGGGGCTCCGACCCCCCCCCCCCGGACTTGCCACGCTTCAGGTGAGGACCCAGCAACGGGCCCTTATCATCCTCTTCGGGCGCCCCCGTCCCTAGCCCAGCCCACTTGTCGGAGGAGCGGGATGACGTCCCGCTCCTCGTATAACGGCACCCGGCTCCGATCTGTCAGTCGGTAGCGATCGGAGCAGGGAGGGTGGGAGGCAGGGAGGCTCTGATCCCCTGCCTCCCACCAGTCCTGCTCTGATCTGCAGCGGCGTGGGACGCTGGATGGGAGGTAAGTAAAAGTGAAAAAAAGAATAATAAAATATTTTTTGTCTGGTGTATGTTTTACTTTTAACTATTTGTGAACTGGTAAGGGGTCCATTAGACCCCTTTACCAGTTCACAAGGCTCTGGGGCTGGCAATCACCTGCGGCTAGCGGGTGACTTGCCATAACCCCCAGCCCCCCCCCCCCAATTACCTTGCTCCCCAACGGCCAGGGGGGGCTAGTAGCCTGCAGGGCCAGGGGCACCAACGTTGGCCCCTGCGCCCTGTTCTACAAGCCCCCATAGCTGGTCCGGGCCGGTAATGCTGGGTAAGGGGGAACCTACGTCATTTTTTGGGGGGATTTTAAGGGTTTTTAACCCTTAAAATTCCCAAAAAAAAAAAAAATTAGGTCCCCCCGGGAGGGGGGACCCTATGTCATTTTATTTTTTTCAATTAACCCCTTACAACTATGCAATCATATTGCATAGTTGTATCCTATCTGAAATCTCCTAAACTGCTGTTTCAGTTTGGGGGAGTTTCCTGGGCAGGAAAGGGTGTCTACCAATACATATGTGGTACCGTTGTAACCAGGAGAAATAGGGCTTTCACACGCAATAAGATTTTATTAACAAACTTACATTTTTTATTACAAAAAAATACTACAAATTGTAATTTTTTTATTTTTTTGCACATATTTTACCCAAAAGTATTGAGAATACACTAAAAAAAGGTCAAACAAGACATTTCATGTTGAAGCCCAGAAAAAAACAATATATAATTTTCCTGGAAAATCCCTGGAAATCCCTTCAAAAATCAAGGTTGAACATGTGTAGCGCAAAAAAGTGAAAAGTAGTCTGGCAACAGAGTGTAACAAAAAATCTAGGTAGGCTGGCACTTAAAGGGTTAAAGTACACATATTAAACTTTCCAGGCATACCCAGCTTGTTGTAGTGGACTCATCTTTCTGGAAGTAATCCTTTAAAGTATCCTTTAGTTACACAGGGTCCTCCTAAAAAATGTATAAAAAGGCAGAATAAAAAACACATTTTCATAAAATATCAATATGCAAACTACTTGCTGCAGGTGACATGCCAGTCCGCAAAGCCTTGTGAACTGGTCTCCTGGCCGATATAGGGAAGACTGTGGCAGGATCTCAGTTAATTAAAAAGCAGTTTAGCCACAGCCCCGGGAGGGGAGAACGCTAATGTGCGCATAATGCGCGCAACTAGAAAGCAGTGCAAAAAAATAAAAGTTTCCCTTTTCTCAACTCTTTGGACCACGCAAAAACAGCCAACTGCATCAACCTAACCAAGAACAACGGCACGGACACCACAAGCTTAGACCCCCCGAGAAGGGTTCACCACCGTCTGCAACACCTTATGTCCCAGAGCAGCCTCGACAGATGCACTGACATCAAGCCTGTAAAACATCAAGCCTGTGTGGAGAGACAGCCAGGTTGCTGCCTTGCAGACCTGTTCCGCCGACAACTAGTGTTGGAAAGCCCAATCATCCTGGTAGAGTCAGTGGTGACCTGGAAGGGCTCCTCCATCCCCTTGCAGGCGTAGACTTGCATCAACGCAAGTCTATGTCTGCAAGGGCATCCATCCGCTAAAGTGGACCTTGCGCAGATGCCAGGCCCCACCTTGGTCCTTCTAAGATCACGAACAAGACATCCATCTTACATACCACTTGAGCAGTGGCCAAGTAATATTTTAATGCCCTGACCACATCGAGGGAATGCAGGAGTCGCTCCTTATGGCGAGTGAAGTGTGGGCACAGGGAAGGTAACACCACTTTGCCTTCATGCAGCACCTTAAAGGGGGATCTGATCAAAAGCCCTGCAAGCTCAGAAACCCGCCGGATGGAGGTGATCGCCACAAGAAATGCCACCTTCAACAGGAGCGTCATCAGGGAGGCATATACCATTGGTTCAAAGGGGGGGGCCCCTGAAATGCTGACTGAACCAAATTGAGATCCCGGGGTGGGAATATCGACTGCTACGGATGTAAAAAATGCGCAGTACCCAGCATGAAAGTGCGGATTAACCTATGCTCTGCGATCGTTCAATGAAAAAAATGGACAAGGCCGAGACCTGGCCCTTAAGGGTGCTGGGCTGTAGGCCTTGCTGGAGGAACTCCAACATTTTGGGTACCGAGAACCTCCTACAGGAGTGGCCCTTAGATTCGATCCAAGACACGAAGGCCCTCCAAGTCCTGTAGTAAATTCTAGAGGATGACTGTTTCTGTGCTCAAATCAAGGTCTGATTTACCGCAGTGGACAAACCCCTCTCCTCCAATATGCTGGTCTCAACAGCCCCAGGGACCTGAACCGTCTGGTTGTCCAGAACACAACCCCAACCCGTCAAACTGGCATCTGTGGTCAGGATGACCCACCGGACCAGCAGGAAAGACCGACCCACTGGCAGCCACTGCTGGTCCAGCCACCAATTCAGGGATAGCAGGGCATTGTCCATCAATATAAAACAATGTTCCAACGTCTGCACAGTTGTGTGCCATTTTAATAGGAGCAGCATTGGCCTGGAGTGGAACTGAGCATATGGGACTGCCTCGATGGTAGACACCATCAGCCAAGGAGACAAATGCCCTTACTATTTGTGGAATATTTGTATGTCAGCAGCGACATCACAGCCGCCTGAAGAACCATGCACTTCTGCACCGGAAGGAGGACTCATACCCGTTGAGTATTCAATGTCATACCTAAATAGGTCGCAACCATGGAGGGAGCCACTTGGGACTTGGGGTAGTTGATCACCCATCAGAAAAGATTCAGCGTGGACAGGACCGTCCGAACATCCAGCAGTGCATCTGCCAGAGATAGGGCTCGGATAAACAAGTCGTCCAGGTATGGGGTGAAGTGCACACGTTGCCTCCACAGGAGTGCCATCACCACCACCAAAACTTTCATTAACACTCATGGGGCAGTGGACAGTCTGAATGGCAGTGGCACAAATTGGAAATGTCGGGCACCCCCGAAGCGCAGGTGTTAATGGTGACCAGGAAAGATCAGGAAATGCAGGTAAGCATCTTTTATGTCCACCGTGGCCAGAAAATCCCCCTGTTGCAGAGACGTCATGATCGACCTTAGAGATTCCATGTGGAACTTCAGCACCCTATCGTAACTGTTAAGATTCCAGCGATCCAGGATTGGCCGAACTGACACGTAGTTCTTGGGGAGGACGAATAGCATTGAGTAGAAGCCACATCTCCACTCTGAGGAGGGCCACAAGTACTACAACTCTCTGGGTCCAGCAAGAGCTCTATTGCGGGCTTGCGAGCCGCCAGCCTTTCCGCGACATGGAAAGGCTTGGGTGCCACGAACCTGTGTGGATGCCAGGTGCCGAACTCAATCTTGTACGGAAGAAACAACCTCTCAGACCCAGGTGCCTGATATCCATTCCCTCCACACCGCTGTGTAGTGCAAAAGCCAGCCCCCCACCCGATCGGGTTGAGGGCACTCCATGAACCCTGAGATGGCTTGGCTGGGGGCTTGGGCTGACTGGCCCCCTTGGGGTTACCCGAAAAATCCTTGATGCATCTGAAGTCTGTAGAACCTCCAAACTTCAGTAAGGGACAAAAATTTGGCTACCTACGAAACGAGGTCCTCAGTTTCCGTTTCTGTGGAAGCCTAGTCGACTTCCCATCTGTGGCCTTCCTGACCAGGTCATCCAGAGGCTAACCGAAAAGACAACCCCTGAAAAGGGGAGGGTAGTAAGCATCTTCTTAGAAACAGTGTCAGCCGACCACTGTTTCAGCCAGACGGTGCAACACAAGGTGACCAGCAAGGCCCTCAGCCACTAAATGCACAAAGTTGTCCAAAGCCGACACCATGTATTTGAAGACCTCCATAGCGAGTTTAAATGAAGTGCAGAGGAACGCGAACCTCCATGTCGCAAACGCTTCCTCTGCTGCTTCATCCAGACTTTGCAGACTTTTAAAAGTAGGGATAATGGTGTGCCAAGCCAGACCCGACACCGGTTTGTCTACGTCAGGTGGCTAAGACCAAACCATCTGGAAAGGGGTACTTGGCGCCTGCCTGACCTTCTGACGGTTCACCCTTCTACATCTGCCACTTTGGCTGAGGAGTAGAGAGGTGCAGAACATCCAATATTGCCTCAATAATCTCCTCCATCGCTGATTCTCGCTACCTGAGTTGGCTAATAGGTAAGCTGCATGGCCGATGGCCATGCCCCCTTCATGACGAGGCTGCCTCCCCCTCCAAGCACTGGCAGCTGACCTCTGCCCAGCATGGTTGGTAGCAGTAGTAATCACAAACACACTAACACCAGGGAGCCCGCCGGCCACCTAGCTCAGGCCCCACCCAGCAGCCATGGGAAAGGCATCTCTTGCAGGGTAAGGCCCAGAGATCAGGTACCCTGCTTCAGCAGGGTCCTGATCCTTGGGGATCAGACATAGTCGGACGAACCCCGGCCGCTCCCAGTCAGCACTGTAACATCCCTGTAGGACAGGCTAGTTTTTTCTGCCTTGCAGTCCCCACCTATGGCTGGAGATTAACGCATGCGTTGCGACTGGTGGTGCTCTGGAATGCAAGAGATAAGAAAGGAGTGCTTTTTACTCCGATAACTTCCTTGATAAGTGCCTCAAGATAATCACCAAAAATGTAACCGCCTCTGTGAAGAAGCAAAACCAAATTTCTTTTGGCATTCATGCCACCAGTATAGGCATTAAGCCAAAGAACTCTTACGGAAGCAATGGTAAGCAGCACCGCTCTAGCTCACATCTTAAAGTGGACCAACACCCAGGATTTTGACTATCCTGGGTTTTGGTCCACTTCGGCGGGGCACCCCGATCGGGGGTGCCCCGCTGTGTGAAACCCCCCAGAAAGCCCCAAAATCTTACCTGTCCCCGCTCCCACGTGACTGGACGGTCCAATCCCCGCCAACGTCCAGGCGGGGATCAGGAACGTCCAAGCGGCTGCCGCCGCCTCCCTCGCATCACTTTTGGCGCGCGCGCGCCCCCGCCGGCGCGGGCACACGCACGCCTACAGGGGCGCGAGGGAAAATCAGGTAAGCGATTTGGGGTGTCTGGGGGGGTTTCACCCCGCGGGACATCCCGATCTCGGATGTCCCGCGGGGTGGGAGGTGATCGGCCCGGGAATCTTATAGATTTCCGGGCCGATCACCTCTCGGTGTTGGTCCACTTTAACAGTGTCTACAGATTACTTAATGAGAATATCCATGACTGATTGTGGTATCATGTTTTTTAAATTGATTCAGCAGGCAAATAAAAAAACAAAAGGTTACTTTCCTTTTGTCCAGCGCTGCTGGTCACTGCCGGTCTGACACTGCACAATTACCCTGATCTACTGTGGTCTCCACCACAGCCACTGCCTCCTGCATTGCCCACGGTCAAACCCCTGGGACGAAATTGATGGCCGGGCGGAATTGTGACTAGCCATCAATCCCGGGGTGTGACCAAGCCCTCTCCATCCATTGCAATGGAGGTAGTGTGCAAAGCTTTACATGCCCCCTCTCCACTGTAGTAAATCGAGGGGGTGTTGCCACACCCCCTGTGACTGATGGTGGCGGACTGGTCTGGCACGCCGTTTCAGGCCCTGGACGGTGCAGAAGGCAGAGGCTGCAGGTGAATTGTGGAGTGCCGAAACTGCAGTGACCAGCGGCACAGGACAAAAGGTAAGTAACCTTTTGTTTTTTTTATTTCCCTGTTGTAGGACTTTAATGAAATTGTCAGGAAGGTGGTCATCCTGTCAGGCTTTGACAACTCTTCTTTTTAAATCTGTATAGTGTATACCTTCCAAGATTCCCTAACTGAATGCTTTTGTGGCAGCAACGGTCATAGAGATACAGCTTAACTCACACAGATTTTGTTGCCTACATTAGCTGTTTAATCAGTGTTTGCGTATGTGAAATAAGACAGACAAGCTTCTCCCTTGAGGCATATATCTCCCTTAATTTGGTGTGAATTGCTGCTGGCACAGCACCCCTAATCCTCATGTGTAAGCCGGTCTATAAGGTGTGTGGCAAGATGGCCGTCTGGCATGTAATTCAAGAGTGATTGCTCTTTATGCGATTTCACAACGTCTGCATGGGGTTAAGCCTTCTTAAACTGCTTATGCAACTGATCATAAGAAGGGAAGGAATTTACTAAACTTTCTTTTTTTGACTGGAGATCCACTTTAACAGAGTGGACATCCTTATTGTGTTGGTCTGAGGCTACTTAAAAATCAGAATGACGCACAAGTGAATCCTCAGTTCTCCCTTTAGATAGTGGAACTTCTGAATCCACAGAAGTCGATGAACGTCTGCTTTGCATCTTGCTCACCCTACCAGAACCACATGCAGAAATAGATGTTCTACTACTCCAGGGCCATGCATATCACTACCCACATCAGTTGGATTAGGAAACATTTGTATAGAGATCAATAATAAAAAACAAAATAAAAAAAAGGGGTTACATTGCATAGATAACTGGTTTTAGGCCTGGACCAATACTGCAAATGGCCAAAAAATTCTGCCAACATGGCATCTCTACTGCAATTAAGGGTAAACATGTGCTTGTGGGCAGTTTGGGGCTGATGTCGCAGCTACAACAGACCGAGCATGTCACTACATCCCCTACTGGTGAGAACAGCTGTTTACAGTGCAAACTTGGGGTGCAGGAAGTGTTTTTCAAGACATCAAATATGATAAAAAATATAAAACAGTACATGAGAATGATAGAAAGGCACACTGAGTGAAAACACAATTCTGTGAGGTACTCACCTGTAGAATTGGTTTTTCTGGGAATCCATTCCAGGCACTCCTTACGCTTGGGATTACCTCCTTGCTGATCACGTGACTGCAAGAAAGAAAACAGGTGTGGCCCCTCCCGGCCCATAAATAGCAGCTGCCTCCTCACCAAGATCAGTTTACTTAAAAAGCAGTAAAAAACAGAAAAACAGAGGCAGGCCGGGAGGGCCTATATAGGAGTCCATGTTACTTTACACCGAACTCCGCGAAAATACTCTCAGAAATTAAGTTTTGTTCTTTTCACTTTCTCTTACACTTTTTCTCTTTTCTTCTTCTTTTTTTTTTTTTTTTTTTTTTAAATGCTAATGAAATAAATGGACTAAATACCATCAAAAAAAGCATCAAAAGATAGATCATGACCCAAAACGGGTGGGTCGGAGTGCCTGGAATGGATTCCCAGAAAAACCAATTCTACAGGTGAGTACCTCACAGAATTGTGTTTTTTCTTCCAATCCATTCCAGGCACTCCTTACGCTTGGGATCTCCAAAAGCAGTGCCATCTATGGGCGGGATCCCCTAACGCAGAACAGCAGGTAGTTCATTTCACTACTGCCTGAAGAATCTTTCGACCAACCACAGCGTCAGCTGAGGCTCTAACATCCACCTTGTAAAATTTGGTAAATGTATGAATCGAAGCCCAGGTGGCAGGAAGCACCAATGGCCCTAGTGGAATGGGCCATGACCCGAAAAGGCGGTTCCTTCCCCTTGGTCGAGTAGGCTCTTCCTACTGCCTGCCTAATCCACTTACTGACCCCTTTCTTGGCCCTTCCGATATAACAAAAAAGGAAATCCGTTTTGCGGAAGGAATCCGTAGCTGCCAAGTAATATCTTATGGCTCTGACTACATCTAAAGAATGAAGCGCCCTTTCCTTAGCATTAGCCGGAACTGGGCATAAAGAAGGTATGTTACCTCTTGATTAAGGTGAAAGGGAGAGACGACCTTAGGTAAAAAATCAGGCTTAAACCGAAAAACTACTTTGTCTTGTCTTTGAGACTTCATACATAAGGGGGCAGTTGTGGCCTAGAGGCAAGGGGAGCGCACTTGTGACCGGAGGGCTGCAGGTTCGAATCCCGGTCCTGGGACAAGACCGAAGTGCTCTTGAGCAAGGCACCCAACCCCGGGCGCCACAATTAGGGCAGCCCACCGCTCCGAGCATGTGCACACTCACTGCACAGACCTTCACTGCACAGACCTTCCGACTTTCTGCACGAAAAATTCCTAGCCTCACACCAGGATATGAACGACCGCCAGACCCTGTAGTAAATCATGGAAGACGACTTCTTCCGGGCCTGAATCATGGTATGAATAACCTTGGCCGATAAACCTTTCTCTGCTAAGATCGAGGTTTCAATAGTCAAGCCGTTAAAGCCAGCATCTGTAAATTCGTGCGCCGAAGCGCCCCCTGAGTGAGAAGATCTGGCTCGATCGGTAGGCGCCGATGGTTTACCGACCTCCTTGTCTGAAAACCAACTTCTTCTTGGCCAATGAGGAGCTACTAGAATGGTAGGTACCCCCTCCTGAGCTATCTTTCCTAATACACGGCTCAGTAGCGGAAGTGGGGGAAAAATGTACAGAAGCTTGAACCTTGCCCAAGAGACTGACAGGGCATCCGTTGCTATGACCAGAGGGTCCCTTGATAGGGACGTGAAATTCGTCCTTTTGTGATTGTGTCTGGATGCAAAAGATCCACTTCCAGACACCCCCAGCGAAGACAAAGGGCTTGAAAGACCTTCCGACTGAGGGACCATTGTCCCCAATGCAGAACCTTCCTGCTCAGAGTGTCGGCCTCCTGCTTTTCTACCCCCGGGATGTAAACTGCGGAGATGCAGGGAACATTCTCCTCTGCCCAAGTCAGAATCCGGCTTACTTCCTCTAGAGCACTCTTGCGCCGGGTACCCCCCTGATGATTGATATAACCTACTGCCGTCCGATTGTCCGACTGGACCTGGACTGCCTGCCCCTTTAAGCTGGGGGTCAGATACTGAAGCACTAGTCGGATTGCTCTTAATTCCAATATATTTATGAGAAGCTGATACTCCTTCGGAAGCTGATACTCCAGCTGAACTCTTCCAGAGTTGATAGGACCATCTGCGTATCTTTCATGATCCGCTGAAGAGACCCGCTGAAATTAAGAGATCGTCCAAATATGGAATGATGCATATCCCCGGCTCCTGAAAATGACCATGAGACCCGCCAAAACTTCGGTGAACACTCTTGGAGCCGAGGATATCCCGAATGGGAGTGCCACAAACTGGAAGTGCTGGTCTTCCAGGGAAAACCTCAGGAACTTCTGATGCCCTGGAAAAATTGGAACATGCAGATACGCGTCCCTTAAGTCTATAGTAGTCATAAGATCCCCCGGGCCGAACTACTCTTACCGCTGACCTTAGCGTCTCCATGCGGAAAGTTTTCACGCGGATATACCTGTTGAGACCCTTTAAGTCTAAAATGGGATGCATCGACCCGTCCTTTTTGGGGATTGTGAACAGGTTGGAGTAAAACCCCTGACCTTCCTCCTGAAAGGGTACCAAATTACCCCTTTTTGAAGGAGATGCTGAACTGCATAACTCAGGGCATCTATCTTTGACTGGTTCCGGGATGCCCCTGACCAAAGGAACCTTGCGGGTGGTCTGGCTGCAAACTTGATCTTGTAGCCTGATGACACCACCTCTAGGATCCAAAGATCCGCCACGTGGCACCTCCAGATATGAGCAAAATGCAAAAGCAGTCCCCCACCCGCTCGGGTGAGGGCGCCCCCTCATGCTGGAGTGGGCTTGGCTGGATCATTAGGCCCACTTCTCCAGGCCCCTCCTGCCCTATTACACGCTCTGCCACTACCTCAAAAATCTCTACGGGAGCAAGGACAAAACCTCTGCCAGTCCAAAAGAGTCGATATGATGAAGTCCTCTGAAAAGGCAGAGTCGTCCTCTTCCTCTGAGGCAGTTTGCCATCCTTCACCATACCGTCCAGTTTTTCTCCAAAAAATCTGCTCCCTAAAAAAGGTAGATCTATAAGAGCTTTCTTAGCGGCGGCAACCGTCGACCATTGTCTTAGCCATAAGGAACGGCGCAAGGCCACAAGCAGAGCAGAAGTTCTAGCAGCTAGCCTGACTGCATCATCCATCGCAGTGATAGCGAACAAGTTAAAGTCCAAACAATCCTTAAAATCTTTGGACTCTTGAATAAGCCTGCGAGACTTAGCCCTGGCTAAACTTTTTCTTCATCTTCTTCCTTGAAGCCAGGGACACAATGGCCATGGCACAAACAGGACATAGAAAGGATCCTTTCATAGCAAAAGCATGGCGGGCCAATTGATCCATTCGTCTCCCCGTGGGATCTCTTCCCATAAGTTCCCATAGTAGCAGACGGCATGATGGAAGTATTAGACAAGCCTGCTACTGGAGAATCCACCTCAGGTGGGTAAGACCAAAGCTTAATCATGTCCGCCGGAAAGGGATAACTTGAGTCTAGTATCCTAGGAACAGCCGGTAATTTGTTAGGATTTTCCCATTCCTTTAATGCCATTTTAGAAAAGTGTGGCTGCTCCAGGAACACCTGCCTTTGCCTTACTGGCTTAATCAGATCATCCTTCCCTCTTTTTGTCACCTCAGGAGGGGTGATATTATTATTATTATTGTTCATTTATATAGCGCCATCATCTTCCGTAGCGCTTAACAAAGTAGTAATTACAGACAGGGTAGAACATACAGTACATACACTATTTCAAACGCAGTTTTACAAATTTGACAGTGGATATTCTGAGTACAAGATACAATATGGGAGAGAGTGATATTCAAAGTTTCAAAAACCGAGGAGAGCAGACACTGTGTTTCACCTGCGAGGAGGGGGTCATCATCAGAAGAGAAAAAAATAGAGTTACTATCTTCCTCACCAGAGCGTAACTCGCCTTCTGAGAGCTGCTCATCTATATACTCTTCTTCCTCCCACTCTCCAAAAGAGGCAAATAAATCTCTTTCCTCCGCAACAGGTTCCAATGCCTCCTCTTACAGGTGGCCTTCTTTGGAATAACCAAGGATAACTGTCTCTCCAGGTTATCCAACCTGTGCACCACATCTGACTGCGCCTCGCTGCCTTCCCCCTTCCAGGGGAAGGAAGGGATGGGTGAGCCGTTGCGCTCACACCAGTAATAACTGGACTAAAGACCTGAGCCGCCGCTCTATTATGGTCTAACCAATTCTCATGGCGCAAGCGGAACAAACCGTGCTGAAACTACCCAGGGGATCCTGCGTACATAAGGGGCAGAGCCCGCCCTGCTCAAATGGGATGCCCGAATCACTATCCCCTGATGCCTCCCTCATGGTGTTTTTTTTTTTTTTTAATTTGGCAATCAGACCTAAAAGGCCCTAAGCCCAAAACCAATCCCGAAAGGGACCGGGATGAACCACAACCCCTTTCTATCCTTCTTCCAAATTCTAAAAAATAAAAAAAGAGCATTAATAATCTCCCTCTCTTTTTTTTTTTTTTTAACTGATAAAAGCATAAAACGGACAATAATTATAATATTAAAATATATTCATACAGATAGTAAAATATATATATATATATATATATATATATATATATATATTATAAACATATAAAAATATATAATATAATAAATAATATAACTAACTGAAACATGAAATTGATAAATCAACAAAATTTATATAAAAATTGATAATGGCGATGTCCACTCACCACCACCGCTCTTCTCTTTACCGCTATACAAAAGAAATGATCAAACACATATTATATATATCATAGCTTAGTGCAAACAACGGCAAAATCAGCCTGCCCTGAGGCAGCAATATGAATAAACCAGCGGATCCCCCGAAAGCCATCCTAATCACAAGGCATTTCTAGGCCAGCACCTTGGCCCAACCGGCCGCCGCTGCAATCGCACTGCTATCTGGCAGCAATATATATATATACATATATATATATATATATATATATATATATATATATATATATATATACCTAGCAATATGCGATTTCCTTGCCCGGGGGGAGAGACAACTGAATACACGGCCATGTGGTTCCGGGTTAAACTCTGCCCCTTGCGCGACGTCAGCCACGTCCCTTAAAGGCATACATAAAATTTTCTTTTCTTTTTTTTTTTTTTTAAAGATAAAAAACCTACCTAACTGGAAGAAGGAAGGGTTGGGTAAAACATAAAAAAAAACATTCCTCAGCAGGTACACCAGAGAAAAACCTGCGGCTGACTTGCTTTTCAAAAAAGCCTGCAGCCCAGAGCATATACACTCTGTAAGCGCCCCAAGACCCCGGCGCTTCCACCTTACCTTCACGGACCCCAAAACAGCCAATGCTGTGGAGGCATAAACTTGGGTCTTGAGGGATCCATGGGAATAAGGCTACGCAGAGAGCCAACAGGGTTCAGTCCCCTGCTTGCTGCCAATCCTTGAGGGCTAGTTTCTGGAACAACCTTTACAGTCACTTGCCATTGCAAGAAAGAAAAAACTGATCTTGGTGAGGAGGCAGCTGCTACTTATGGGCCGGGAGGGGCCACACCTGTTTTCTTTCTTGCAGTCACGTGATCAGCAAGGAGGTAATCCCAAGCGTAAGGAGTGCCTGGAATGGATTGGAAGAAAAATATCTGCAACATGAACATCAATAACACTGGACAATAACTAAAAAAGAATACATAAAAGCTTCTAGGTATGAGAAAAAACATATCAAACCAGGTCATGGGTTTGAGAGAACGCTATATAAATGCCCCCAAAAAATAATTGGCGTTCAGCCTATAGGCTTTCTCTACACCTCGGCAAGGGGGGGGGGGGGGGGCAATGAACGCTGCTCCTGCCTGAGGGATGAGCCAATAAGCACTGTCTCTCAGTAGAAGAGGCACTGATGTGGTAATAGTAAAATCATTCATTCAAACACACAGAAAAGCCAGTGAACGAGCGCTGGGTGGCATGGAGGGTGGCATGGAGGAAAAGCCCCCAGTCGTACTCCACTGGATATGCAAGATAAATAAAAAATCATTAAAAATGTGTATCTTCCGGGAGGGAGTAGTGAAATAATGAAATTATTCTATTCAATTTAACTGGCTGGATGTTGGGCTGAAATTTTCATAAGTTTTATTACATACTATTTCAGCATAATTGTATAAATTGCATATATGTCCAATGTATGCTCGTGCAAACAAAGGAGTTTGTGCTCCGCACATTCGCGCATTAAGACAAAGGCAAACCAGTGAACACATTAGTGGACAGCGGGTGCAAACGTGCCCAGAGCAGTGGGCTGTCCTAGCCAAGGTGCCCAGGGAGCAGTTGAGAGGTTAGGTGCCATTTAAATACCAATGAACCCAATTTGTTGCATGGGCTACATGTCTTTATTAAGCCTTTGCCATGAAGAGAGTGTGACCAATTATAATAGCAAAATTAAATTCTCAAGCACAATTCCCACCCTAAAATTGAAAGCCTTTTCTTTATTCGACAGGGTTTCAAGGGAAAACAAAGTGGTGCCTGTGAAATCAGTTCTGCTTTAAATTATAGTGGCACATCCGGTTCTTCACAGCAGCACTTCACAGCAAGAATGACGAGTAGCAGTGCGTTATTCCAAAATTTTCTTTTGCTTTAGATTATTATAGTAGTTCATTAACGACCTTGGTAGAGAACAGTATGGCAGATAAATGGCCCAGTAATTAAAATTCACAAAAATTTGCTGGATAGTTAGAGGAGAGGTTTTTTTTTTCTTGTGGCAAAAAAAAGACAGCCTAGCTTGTTTATTTTTTTACTGGAAGAAAGAAGAATCAGGGGTCATGGGTTTTAAACATACTATTCTACTTTTACAGGGGAAAATGATTCAACTTCAACTGCTTGCATCTCCCCAAGCCAGCCTGTACTGTAACAACCAGCATATTGCTATAGGAATTTTTCTGATGTGTGAATATTCTTTACCCATCATGCAATGCTTTGAGCAGATGTTAAAGTGGCCCGCGCATGCGTCGTTGGACTGGGTTTCAGGTAAGTGTAGCGGGCGTCCTGGGGGGGGGTTTCACACAGTGGGGCATCCTGATTTTGGATGCCCTGTGAGGAGGGAATTAATCCAGCTGGGTTTTAGTCCACTTTAAAGTGGTTGAAGCAGCTGCTCCCACCAGGCTGGCCCAGGGGACTTGGAATGGAGAAGATTACCTCTGTAAAAGAGGAATACGCTTCGAAAACCTGTAACCCCTGGATTTTATTCCTACCAGAAGAAAACCACAAGCTTGGCTGTCATTTTATTTGCAGTTGGGCTGTGTAAGTGATCCCTCCTTTCATTATCTAGCATGTTTATATAGATTTGTGTATTAGACAATTTCACAATAAACCTCTTTTAAAATACTTACATTGGTCCCTACTATGTTCACTAATAATATAAAAAAAAAATTTATATATATATATATATATATATATATATATATATATATATATATATTTGTTACCTTGAAGTTCTGGTCCCAGGGTGTTTAAAAGAGCACTTAGACAGTGGCCTAGACTCCGAAGAACTTCTACATATGCTGGTGGAGTTGCTAGCAGAGTAGTTAAAAGGAGGGAGAGTGTAGGCTCTATGTGAACATAATACAATGGTCCTGAGGAATCAATAATTATGGACAAAGAGTGCAGGGCCCAGGTCTGTGGGGAAAAAAAGAAACTTAATTGTGTACTCAGCAAAAAATCCTTTTCCAGAAAAACAAAACAGAATGATATTTATTTAGCCAGGTACATACAACACATATGTACTAAGAATTTGTTGTGGTCAAGAGGCTACAGGGATACAATGGGTAGCGGAATTAACAGTTAACAATTCAAGCAGACGCAGATTAAGGAATAAAGAAAGGGTTTAGTAGTAAATTTTAGTTCCCGTATTGAGAAGTACTAGAGTGGGACTAGAGAGGTAGAAAGGATGAGATGAACTCCTTGTACAAGTTGCTTCCCACCCAGGCAGCCATACCATTCTATGTGCAACTTGGTGGGGGTTTTAGTCTAGGAAGTTAAGAGTAGCGTGAGATAAGGTTAGCATGTAGAGTAGTCGTATGGGGGGGGGGGGAACCTGGTGGAGGAATAGAGACAGAGGTTGAAACATGAGGAACATTTTGTGCAAGTGGCCTTCCTAGGTAGCTGTTCAATTCAAGAAGCCACTTGGTGGGAGGTCCTAGTCTAAGGAAAAAGAGAGTGATGTTAGGTTATACAGGAAATTTCTTGTACAAGGTGCAACCCACCCAGTCAGCCGTTCCATTCCAGGCGCCACTTGGTGGTGGTCACAGTTCAAGTAGTAGATAGTAGCTTGACAGAATGAAGAGTAGACCTTGCTGAAGGTTATTTTTTGGGTAGGGGTAACATTTGATTACTGTAGTTTATAAACTACTACAGGTTTGGACATTTTTCACAGTTCTTAAAAGCCTATATATAACTAATGCACAGGAAGTTTAGTAGTAGCACTTAATATCGCCATGATTAAGAAGACAACTCCAAAAATCTGGAAAAAGCTGTGTTACCAACAGTACTTCGAGAAAATAGGGTCCTTTTCCTTTAGAACAGCAGGTGGCCGTCAGTCATACCTGATGGATGCTTTAGGCAGCTCCAATCAGAAAACATACACCTTCAAAAGAGCTGACCATTCTTGCTTGCTGCCAAACAAGTATTTGCCAAAGCATACAGTAGAGGTCTTGCACAATTTCAATATCAAAGTCAAGAACAGAATGAATACCTTCTATTAATGAAAACATCACTAATAGTCTATCAGATTCTCTCATGAAATTCCACCGAATTTGGGGGTCCTGGATCACCTATGTGACCCTCTCTCTGACCCAGAGTTCTTTCTTTTCTCCTATTTTTTTATTAGATAGTATCATAAAAAGCTTCCTTTTTATTTAGATCTTTTATTGGAATAGTTATAAACCTTCTATTGGTCTCTTAACAATTTTATTGTGCTATTTAGACAATATTTTAAAATAAAAATGGGTATTTGGATGACTTTCCTTATTCATATAAAATGCTCTTTATGTCTACATATTTTTAGGTTGAATATACATATAGCAAATGTATATGTAATAACACAAAAAAAACAATTGTTATCTCTACTGTAAGCATCTCGATAAAAAGCAAGCAGTACCACAAAGGTACAGGGAAAGAAATTTTAGTACTCACAGTAAAGGTTCTTTTTTGCATGTGGAGGATGCTGCAGCTTTGGTCTTCTTAAAGCTACGTTTTAATGCGTACCAAAAGTCTATTTTTTGGTTTTCTTTTACTTTTAACCAAAAAAAAAAAGATAATTAATAAGCATGCAAACCGCTGCATGCTTATTATTGACCTATTCACCTTACCGCACGAGCAACTCATCATGCTCTCTACGCCCAGGAGTATGTATCCCATACAGTGCAGCCTTTTCACGCAAGCGGTACAGTACTCCACAGCTTCTTGTTGGTTCATGGAGCATGGTTTCCAGGCTTCATGAACCCAGAACTGGCTTAGCAGAAGCAGCCGACAGTGTGTGCTGCAGGGACATCTGGTCCTGCGCTGGGAAGGTGAGTAAGTCCTCTGTACTTTTTTATTTTAAATGTATGTTGTATTATTGCGCTGTGTAGAGAAATAATAAATCTTTATATTAACAGCTCAATGGCCAGGTTACACTATCAGGCAATGTTACAAAGTGACAAATACAAAATTTGGTCAGAGCTGTTCAGTCTTCAATATAATTTAGGTCCTCTTTAGTGCTATTAAAAAGATTAAATGCAAATTAGGGAGAATATGATTGTGGATTGGCATCTGGTCTGAGGGGGAGCGGAGGGAGTTGGAGAGTTAGTTTCTGTGTAGGAGAATGAATACCCTGATGTACTACTAACCATTTTCAGAAGAACTACTACTCCTCAGAAGAACTACTAATCTTGTAAGGGTTTGAGTCCGGAGTGAATGTCGTTATGTAGTGTGACTGGATGTCTCTTTTGTGTAAGTAAGACTTGTGTGTACTAATTGCCCTGCTAACGTGCACCTCCCAGGTTAGTTATAAAATGGTCTGAGCGGCTGCCACCCCCCCCCCCCCCCCTTTGTTTCTTTTGAATTTGTGCAAGCACATGGTGTGTGGGGTCTAGGCTGTATTGCAAGGTCTTTGACCCTTCCACCCCATGGCTGGCACTTGAGAGGTTTAGGGCAACCTCAGGTAAGCCTGCTCCCAATTTATCTATTGCACTGTATGTCCCAGATGGGCTCTCAGAGATTAGAGTTAGGACTGCACCCCACAGAGGCACTTTGGCGTAGTGGTGCAGCTTAAGCATACTTCTGCAGATGTGTGTGACCGAGTCCTCTGTTTTTAACCAAGTTTAGAGACAGATTATAGGCTGGCCTGCAAGCTAACAGGGTTGAGTGCTGTGGCTCCTTTAAGACTTGTGTGTACTAATTGCCCTGCTAACGTGCACCTCCCAGGTTAGTTATAAAATGGTCTGAGCGGCTGCCACCCCCCCCCTTTGTTTCTTTTGAATTTGTGCAAGCACATGGTGTGTGGGGTCTAGGCTGTATTGCAAGGTCTTTGACCCTTCCACCCCATGGCTGGCACTTGAGAGGTTTAGGGCAACCTCAGGCAAGCTGCTCCCAATTTATCTATTGCACTGTATGTCCCAGATGGGCTCTCAGAGATTAGAGTTAGGACTGCACCCCACAGAGGCACTTTGGCGTAGTGGTGCAGCTTAAGCATACTTCTGCAGATGTGTGTGACCGAGTCCTCTGTTTTTAACCAAGTTTAGAGACAGATTATAGGCAGGCCTGCAAGCTAACAGGGTTGAGTGCTGTGGCTCCTTTAAGACTTGTGTGTACTAATTGCCCTGCTAACGTGCACCTCCCAGGTTAGTTATAAAATGGTCTGAGCGGCTGCCACCCCCCCCTTTGTTTCTTTTGTGTAAGTAGGCCAGACTGATATTAGGCGCCTGCGGCGTCTTAATTGCTGTATTGCATAATATTATTGTATGCTCTGTTTCATGTTTCATGCAAAATAAAAACTTATGAAAAAAAAAATGCAAATTAGGGAACATTAATAATTAATTCTTCCACTATTATAAAATTCTTCCTTTTTTACGACCGGCACACTCAACTTATCAGAAACGTTGTGCTGTCTGTGTGGATAGCAAACTTGGAAGGTGAAAATAAGTATCACTCCCAACTGCGCAGGTATGCAGTGGATATTTTTGTTGGCCTCCAAACTCTTTTCATATGTGTATCCTTCCTCTGTTACTAATTTCCTCCAAAATATAAAAATTAAGAACCCAAATGTTCTATATAATGTAAAACCTTTTATTTAAAAATCCAAATAAAACTCACAAATTTACTCACAAAAGGAAGGAAAGGTTCAAGCTTCAATTTACCCTGCCAGCAGGGCTGCTAAGAAGGCAGCATCCCCTCCTCCAGACTATTTGCCTCACACTCAGATGTCCACTACAGGAACCAGTCTGTAAGGTGTCCTGCAAATCCTCCCACCGGGATTATTTTACTTCCAGCGTGCGCGTTGTCTCTCAGATTGGACCACCCCATAGGAGACTGGTCCAGTGGTAAAGACAGAGCAGGATCGCCCTCATTTCCAAGACATTGATAGGCAGTTGACTCTGCCTCCTGGAAATCAAAGAGGTCTTCCTCCATCTCAGTCTTGGCCAAGAAGACCTCCACAGAGTGTAGATCGATGCGTCAGAGCATCAACAATTTGAGAAATATTCGGTCACGCTGGAACTGAGGACTGGCAGGGGGGGGGATTGAATACCGACAAGAAAGCCGTTAATTCAGGGTGGTGCAAGTGAATGTCTTGACAGGTGCAACCCACCATCTGGAGGATCCCACTAGAAGCGTAGCACAGTCAGAGTGATGTCTAGATGGGATCTGCAACATAGCAGTGGAACATGCCCCTGACTAAAAGTCAATGGGCTGGCTTGCCGCACAAGGGCCAGACACGTAAAAGCCCAAAGTTATTATTTTGTTCCCCAAGGGGTAGTGGATGCAAGGAACTGGGCGCCTTGGTGACTCCTGCAGCTCTAACACACTGTGAAACAGTACACAACAGCACACAATAAACTACTAATAAAAATATAACAACTGTGAGATAACCAGGAAACTGAGATCTAAACCTGCCAACAGAAGGAGTCACAGCTTTAGCTTGAGTCCCTGTCTAGCAGCTACAAGCAATACCTAATCAAGGGGATCAGTGTCCCTGAGAGGACAGCTGGAAGCTGGACAGGAAAATATAAATATGCACTTGGGGTATAGAGGTAGCCAAGTTATTAGAGGAGACTTAATTGAGCTAAAACAATCCACATTTGGAAACAGATAATCGGTGGGGGTGCAGCAAGGTCATTTTCTAAATATATGTATAGCATAAATAGAAGGTTCAAAGAAAAACACCTAACTGCCGCCATTGAGAAAAATATTTTAATTGTGAGGGTAGTGACACTGCAGAATATTATACCCCAAGGAGAAATGGGTTTAGTAGTGGCATTCAATCCTCCCCATAGGGCAACCCAATTTTGCATACCCCACACTCACTTATTCTAGAGATCTCACACCAGTTTGATGGCTGTCTTGAAGTCGAGGAAGTGGGGATAATTTTGGCTAAGCAGATCTCTACTTAGCAGCAAATAAAGGCCTGTGCACAATCCCAGGGGATTAGGACACAGGACACCAAAAGTCTTTTTTGACTACTGGTCCTAATTGACCTGATTGCTTTTGGTGATTAGAGAGAAATGTTTGGAAAAAAGAATATAGAACACAAAGCTAAAAAATAGGATTTATATATAACAATTAACAAGTTCAATGCAAATATCTCAATTCAAGGCCCATTTACCTGAACTTCTGGTGATGTAGTATCTTGAGACAATGAATGTAAAACTGCTACACATGAGGCCAAGTGTTGAGAGGAGTTGTGTCCTCCAAGATATCTGTGCAAAGAGCCCAGTGATAGAGAGTGACTGGTCCTGGTCACAACATCTCTAGCTGTTTTAAGTCTGGAAAAAAAAACATTTTCACTTGCAAATTACATTCTTTATATATAAAAAAACATTATTTAATGCGAAGTAATAACATACTTATCAAAGCTTGCTTGCGCCAATCCATAAATATAGGTGGGTTCAGCCACTACACAGGCAAGTCTGGCCAAGCATTCAATGGCTGCACATCGAAGCCAAGGGATGGTGCTCTCCAAGGCCCCAAGAATTAAGGTAAGACAAGGTCTTCGAGCTTCTTCCGGTCCTAAATTTGCACGATCAGTGGCCAAGTGCTGCAAAATAATGGGTAAGAAAGTCAGATCTTGTACAGTGGTTGCAGTGCTATTTAGGGACAAGGTGCACAAAAGGTACTTATAATGTACCTGGGGGCACAGCCACATTGCTTACTTTGGTATATATGTTTTACTTATGAGGAGTCTGTATACAATTCCGAGCTGCTCTATATATACATCCTTTCAGAAGTTCCATTGAATCTTTACAAGCAGTATCAAAATAGTTCAGAACAGGTCACTCAGCATTTCAGAAAACCCACCTTTGGTCCTTGAGACCTCTATAGCAGTTACAGGGCAGCAGGGGCTGACAAGTCACCTGCCAGTAAGTGGCTGACTTGCCATAACCCCTTGCCCCATTACCTGCATCCCCAAAGCCCATGGGGGGGTGCAGGATACCCAGTGAGGGTTATGCAGGCTGGTAGCTTTCAGCCCTGGTCTTCCAGCCCCATAGCTGGTTCCCAGGTTGGTGTTACTAGGGAGGAGGGGCCCATGCTATGTTTTTTTCCCATAAATTTAAAGGGGGCCCTCAAGTATTATCTTATTTTATCATTTTAAGGGTATAACTCTTGATAGTGCAGATAGCAGTTGTATTTTATTTGAAAATGTTATTAAACGCTCTTTTCAGTTCGAGAGGGCTTCTGGGCAGGCACAGTGTCTACTGATACATATGTGGTACCGTTTTAATCAAGAAAAATGGGCTTTAACACACAATTATATTTTTTATACACACATATTTCACCAAAAATATTGCAAACACTGAAAAAATTACAAACAAGACAATTCAGCCCAAACTCAAAGCCAAAACAAACAAACAATATATCATTGTTCTCTAAATCCCTGCAAAAATCACAGTTAAACATATATACATATCGCTAGATAGCCTAGTGAAAGGATTAAAGGGACATTCCTGGTAAAAAGTTAAATTAGCAGTGCCTTCTGCTCTCCCCAAACTGGTTTTCTAATAAATCCTAGTGAACTGTTCCTCCTGCAAGGCCTCTTCAGCAGCAGAGGGTGAATCCATGTACGTCTTATAGTCTTCCGTCCCTTCAGACATGAGTTTATTCTGGGGCCTCAGAAAAATGAGCCAGGAGAAGGAAGCAAGTTCTATAGCATTTATCAAGGAATGAGAAGTGCTGGTAAATGGAAGGTGCAATTGATAACCAGCATAAGGAGAACAGGAAGCAAGGTAATTTAACCCTTTGCCTAGAATGTCTCTTTTAGGTGGCCCAAAACCCCGAATTTTGACTATCCTGGGTTTTGGAGATGCCCTGTTGTGTGAAACCCCTCAGATTGCCCGATCTCACTCACCCTTCCCCAGTGCTGCAGCGCATGCGCAGCCTCTCGTCCAGTCAGCGAGCTTGGTCCAAGTGTGCTGGCGGCCGGATCCCCCGCTCCCCTTTAACAGGGAGCTTGCCAGCGCCGGCCATTCACAAATGCCTGGCACAGGCACGCACCCTGCCTAAAGGGACAGCGGGGAAGCAGACACTATTTGTGCATGCATCGTTGAACCGGGTAAGAAGGTGAGTTTCTGGAGCAACCTTGGGGGTTTTACACAGAGGGGCATCGCAAATATGGTTGCCCCGGAGGAAGCAAGTATGTCTGCCCTGGAGTCTCAGACTCCAGGGTGGGTTTTTGTCCACTTTAACTTGCCAGAGACAAGGGTCAAGTTGAATAACCAAGGATGTTTGTACATCATGAAGATTACATTTCCCAGTCATTATGCAGGATCTCACATCTTCACCCATGGAATGTGAATATTTAAGAGGCACCTCCTCTTCCTCTTTCTCAGGCATGGCAGGAAGGAAGGAGCAACAAATTGCAGCAAAATATGTTGTGAAGGACAGAAGAGATGCTTCCAAATGTCAGGGGGGGCCCTGACACTAGAGCACACTGGGGGATTTCCTGGCAACCCTGCCCAAAATGGGCCCCCTTAGCCAATAAAGTATACAGCAAAACATTAAAGTGTGGCAAGGCTATGTGGCCTAGGCTATGGGGAACCCAGACAGATGCTATAGCCTTTATAGTCTGGGGCCCCAATGGGTGTGGAAAATGGAGCCAAGGTGCAGAACATGGGCCCTGAGGTTTGTCAAAGTGCCCACTGCTGCCACATGTCCGTCCTCCTCCGCTATGAAGGGGCCCCAATGGGTCAGGAAAATGGACCCCCAACCATGTACCATTATGGGGGGCCCCAACAGGTGTGCGCAAAAGAGGCCCACTTACCCAATAAAGTAAATTGCAAAGCAGTAAAGGTAAAACAAATCCTCACCTTACATCTGTCCCCCACCAAATCTGCAGTGTTGCCCCGTTCAGCACACACGCTCCAACCGTCCCCACAGGTGGCCGCCGACCAAGCTGCAAGCTCTCCAAAGCAGCTTTGCAACCAGATAAAAATCGGTGGGCATGGCAGACAGCGCACAAAGTATACAAGGAGAGGATGAGATCTGCAGCACAGCAGTGCATAAAATGCCTGGTAAGGAGGAGGGGAAGGGGGAGGAAGGTGCAAGTGACTTCTTTTTCTTTATAAAGCAGTCAGCTTGCAGAGCCGCGGCTAGTGTACCGCATCAAAGCCTGTGTTGAAAGTTGCCACCATCGGGAGGGCACAGGAGGCTCCCCTGCCCCGGGGCCTGGGCCCTGGAAACCCTGCCCGCTCCTCTGATGGTGGCCCTGATGTAACGCACAAAGAATTTAAAAGGTAAGGAGGGAACCCAAAACAGAACTTGAAGGTTGCCTAATCTCAGTTGTCAGTGTGCCTGTGACATGCACAAGGAAGGTGGCACAATCTGCTACAGCTCTATACCTGACACGGAATCTGGCAGTGGATTACAACCAGCCAGCAAAGACCAAAAAACAAAACTTATCCTATGTCCTCCGCTGTCGGGAGCACCTCTTGCTTAGGAGAAGCAAGAGTTTGCATTAATCCAACGCATCTTGGCAATTTCCCAGCTGGGGATCCCATACAGAGAAGGCATATACACATGATTTGCCCTTCCCCATAAACCTAACTTTTGTTTTAGGTAAAAGCTAGAGATAATAACCTGGCCCAGGCATACAATGGTAGATTATGTATAAACCCCCACAAAGTCACATAAGATATTGCTTCTCCAAATTTGCATCATTTCTGTAAAGACACACCTGATCTAGCCATGAATCACCAGCCTTGGCTGCCACAAAGACCTCCCTGGCGCTGTGTGCCAGATGTCGCATACAAAAAGAACATGCATCTGTCCACTGAATACAAATTAGGTCCACTGACCTGGGGGGTGCGGAAGTGGACAGAGATTTTTGTAAAGAGAACCTTTTCTGTGCTGTCAGAAACCCTACTTCACTCAAGAATTGACATATTCTAGACTCTGTACAGGCCCTCTACCTAAGAAGGTACACTGGGCAGAACCCATAGTGGGATCTACCATAATCTCTCTTAATAGTCCTGCCATCTTCAGCGAGCACCCTCTCACTGGACCCTAGCATATGGACCCTTGGTACCCAGGTAACTGTTAAAAGTACAGCTGATCTGAGCTGCTCATATGCTATAAGCTAGGTGATAGGAACAGTCAGGTATTACAATGTATTTGGCATGTTGTCCAGAAGATGGTGCCGCTAACTACCTCACAAAGATACTCAATAGAGGTGTCATAATTCAGAAATGAGAGACCCAGGAGTTAATAATAAGACATGGAATAAAATTTTTGGAGGATCATTATTAATGTTGTTTATTTATTAACCCTTTAAAAATGGTAGGCACGTAGAGTCTACGTAGCTGCTTCTCCGACCGTTAACTGCCAGCTATGTAGATTTTACATACCTGGCGTTTCCTCCAGTTTGCAGCCACAAAAAAAAAATTGTACTTGCCTTGTAAAATGCTTTTTTACTTAGTTGTACATATAGGGACACTGAATCAATCACAAATGGGTTAACTAGTAGCCGGAGCTAGAACAGGAGTAAATATTTCTTTACTCTTTTTCTCAAACTAAACAACAAATACAACAGGAAAATAAAGGAATATCCTACCAGATCCTGGGATCAGAGAAGGGCAGTGGGCAGCGGGAGAAATCCTACTTGATCCTTGCTGATTAAATTAGGTAGTAGATTGCGGCGTCTGGTCAACATTATTTTCGCTAACAATTTTATACCATAGTTTAGAAAAGTGATTGGGCGATCATTTTGTACAAATAGGCTATCTTGGAAAAAAAGGCTGTCAATAAAGAGTGACCTAATACTTGCTGGTCTTTGAAATAGTTAAATAATTAAACCAGATGGGGTCCTTAAAAGGCTTCATACCTTTAATTGACCTGCTGCACCTCTAATAAGGTGATGTCAGATTCTAGATCAGATCTAGTGGTCATTCACCCATTCCTATGAGAAATTTGCAGGATTAGCGTATAGTTTGGTCAGAAAGCCCCTAAAGATCTCAAACTATTTTGGGGTCTCTAGTTGGAGTTGCTCCTGGCTCTTTAATGGTGATAGCCGGATACACCTTTAGCAAGCAACTTGAAAGTTTTCACTCCGAGATTTCTTCCTTACTGGACCTGGCATAATATCTATGCCTAGTCCACCTTAGTTTCTTTTCTACTTGATCATTCAACATATTAAAGCTAACAAACTTCCTCAACTAGTCCTTCGATCTGGGAGGTTGCTTCAATCCAAGACCTTCAGTTCTTGTCAAAACAGGGGGGAAATGTCAAGAGGCATAGACATTTGGCTTTTACTTCCTCTCGTGTTTCAGTGCTCGCTGTTTGCCGGGAGGGACGGGTACACTGCAGGGTTGCAGGCATTTGCTTTTCTCGCAATCTTTTGCTCCTTTGCCTAGTGGGTGAGTCTTGCTGATTGCGCTTAGTGGGTCCCAATATAGGATGGGCTGAGAGGTGTAGAGTTTCCAATAAATCTGCAGCTTCTGGTGCAGACGTCACTGTTTCCGGTTATAGACAAATAAGAGCTTAATGTATTTAATGTTGCTGGCAGCCAAGATTTGTGTGTAGGTTTCATTGCTCAGCGCCTCTGCATGGTGGTGGGGGCTAAATCTGCGAATATCTGGATTTTGTAACCCTGGTAGGCAAGATTAGGTGAATTTTGGGCTGCTTGTGCTATTTGTTCTTTTTCCCCCAATAAAAGGTAAACTTCACAATTATATCACGGGTTTATTCGTCCCATCGAAGTGGATCTAGAGCACAATGAATGCAGTTAAATTCCATTCTAGAGTCAGGCACCACAGGGGAAAGCATTGAGAATATTTCCATTGCAGTCTTTTCAAGATTGCTATAGGATTCAGGTAAGCCCCTGATTCTTAGGTTTCCTCTCCTTGTCCTGTATTCCAGGTCCTTTAATTACTCACTATGTTCTGTTTTAAGGACCTCAAGTTCACTTACAAGTGACTCAAGGACCATAGTAGTATGGAAAAACACAATTCTGCGAAACTCACCTGTAGAATTGTTTTTGAATATACCCAGTCCAGTTCGTCCCAAAAGTGATGACATGTGGGTATACCGCCCCCAGGGGGCGCTCGATTGCAAGATCAAAAGCTGTCGCTCCTCCCGGCCCCCTATAAAAGCAGATGTCTCACTATGATTTCCCAGTGGTTAAACAGTAGTAAGAAAAAGAGACAGGCCGGGAGGCCAAGAAACCATGTTACTTCACATAGCTTCAGCATGTACACTCTCCAACAAAAACCATAAGGACAACAGTCCAAGATAAAAATGGTAATCAGCATAACAGGCAAACAAGAGATAATGAAACAACGGCGGGGTGGGACGACCTGGACTGGATATACTCAAGAACAATTCTACAGGTGAGTTTCACAGAATTGTATTTTTCCCTATATCCAGTCCAGGTCGTCCCAAAAGTGATGACACGTGGGACATCCAAAAGCAGTGTCCATTAGGGCGGGATCCCCAGTGCGGAACAGCAAGTAGTTCATTTCACTACCGCCTGAAGCACCTTTCGGCCAAAGACAGCTTCAGCTGAGGCCCTAACATCAACCTTGTAAAACTTGGTAAAGGTATGAGCTGAAGACCAAGTGGCAGCCTTACAAACTTGTTCAACAGATGCCTAGTGCTGAAAAGCCCAAGAGGCACCAATAGCTCTAGTAGAATGAGCTGTGACCCGAAAAGGGGGTTCCTTCCCCTTGGCAGAATATGCTTGCACCACCACCTGTCTGATCCACTTACTAAGAGTAGATTTGGCTGGTGACAAGCCCTTCTTAGAACCATCTGTTAGGACAAAGACCAAATCCGATTTCCTGAAGGATTCAGTCGCAACCAGGTAATACTTAATGGCTCTGACCACATCCAAGGCATGGAGGGTCCTTTCCTTAGAATTAGTCGGTGCAGGACACAAGGAAGGCAAGACCACTTCCTCATTAAGGTGAAAGGGAGAAACGACCTTAGGTAAAAAAATCAGGTTTAAAGCAAAAAACCACCTTATCCTTATGCCGCTCAAAATAAGGAGACTCTTGGATTCACACCAAGCAATGTAGACATGCCAAACTCTGTAATATATCATGGAAGAAGACTTCTTCCATGCCTGAATCATGGTATGCACAACCGTGGCTGACAGCCCCTTTTCCGTCAGGATTGAGGTTTCAATAGCCAGGCCGTCAAAGCCAGCGTCTGTAAATTGGGGTGCCGCAGCGACCCCTGTGTGAGAAGCCCTGGGTCGTCGGACATGATGTAGCGATCCACTGACATCTGAACTATGTCCGCAAACCAACTCCTTCTCGGTCAGCGAGGAGCCACCAGGATGGTTGGTAGCCCTTCCTGGGCTATCTTGCGCAGCACTCAGCCCAGGAGTGGAAACGGAAGGAATGCATAAGGGAACTTGAACTCCAGGGAATCGCCAGAGCGTCTGTGGCAATGGCCAGAGGATCTCTTGACAGGGAGACGAACCTTGGAAGCTTGTGATTGTGTCTGGACGCAAACAGGTGCAAGTCCGGCTGACCCCAGCGGAGGCACAGAGCATGAAAGATCTCCCAGGCGTGAGGCATTCCTGCTCAGGGAATCTGCCTCCTGATTTTCTACCCCGGGGATGTAAACCGCCGAGATGCAGGGAACATTCTCCTCTGCCCAAGTCAGAATCTGGGTCACCTCCTTGAGGGCTCGCTTGCTCCGAGTCCCGCCCTGGTGATTGATGTAGGCGACAGCCGTCTGATTGTCCGAGCGAACCTGGATCGCACGACCCCTTAGATGGGGAGTCAAGCGAAGAAGTACCAACTGGATCGCTCTCAGCTCCAGGAGATTTATGGGCAAGTGGTTCTCCTGCGGACCCCACTGACCCTGGATCTTCTGCGTCTGCCAAACGCCTCCCCAGCCGGTCAGACTGGCATCCATGGTAATTATCTCCCACCGGGGAGTCAGAAAGGACTTGCCCATCAATAGATTTCTGGAGTCCAGCCACCACAAGAGGGACTGTCTGGCCAGGGGTGACAGTGAAAATTCCTGCTCCAACGACTCCTGCATCCGGTCCCAGCCGGTCAACAGATTCAACTGAAGAGGTCTCATGTGGAATTGGGGCGAAAGGCACTGCCTCGAAGCACGACACCATTAGGCCCACCAGCTTCATTCCCAGATGGATCAAAGGCCGCTGACAAGACAGTAAGGCCTGCACCTGAGCCTGGATGCCCACCACCTTCTGCTGTGGCAGGAAAACCTTGACCTGAGAGGTGTCTAATGTCATGATCAGGAAGGAGCTCACCATCGAGGGAGTGATAGAAGACTTGGGGTAATTGACTACCCATCCGAAATCCTCGAGAGTGGATAACACCGTCCGGGTGTCGCCCTGCTGAAGGGACTGCGTCGCAATCAGTAAATCGTCCAAATAAGGCAGCACACGAATGCCCTGATTCCTCAGAATAGCCATGATGCCCGCCAGCACCTTGGTGAAAACCCGGGGGGCTGAGGATATCCCGAAGGGCAGTGCTACAAACTGGTAGTGCTGATCCTCCAGAGCAAACCTCAGGAACCTCTGATGCCCCTGGAATATCGGGATGTGCAGATAAGCATCCCTGATGTCCACCGTGGTAAGGAAGTTGCCGGGCCGAAGCGAACTCACCACAGACAGTAAGGTTTCCATGCGGAAATGTCTGTCTCTGACAAACCTGTTGAGACCCTTCAGGTCCAGGATAGGCCTCAGCATTCCATCCTTCTTGGGAACAGTGAACAGATTGGAGTAGAAGCCTTGACCCTGTTCCTGACAAGGCACAGGACAAATCACACCACAGCACTTACTCTTTAATGTCTGTCATCTGATTAATATCTGGGGGATAGTATGTACCTTTGTCCCTGCTTAGCAATTTTAAACGCCAGGGACTATTTTTCTTATACATCATGCCTCACATGATAACTATCAGACGTCGCACAATAGCTCCTCCGTGACACTGTATATCCAATTCTTTAGGTATAATTGGCACTGGCAACTATCCCGGGCCAGTATGGTAGGAATGGTTAGTATACAGTCCGGTTGCAATTCATGACCTGTGGAGTATCATGAGAGAAGGCACTTGCCAAATTTATGTTAGAAACACCGGTTTATGAATATGTGAGTTTTTATCATTTACCACTGCGAGTTGGCACAATACTGGTTTACTAATACCCATGGCAGTGTGCCCTATAGTAGGTTACGGCTAGTAATATGTTCCACTTTTCCTGTTGAGTCTCATCTGTCCGAATCAATCACTCTGGATTATAGGGCACAGAGGGACCAAAATGCTTAGTCTTGATTGTCTTGCCCGATAAGAATACTGCTGGGACCTCTATACTTGCCAATATCGGTGATATCAGAAAGGGATAAGCCATTGTGTGTGTAGAATAGATGCATTTACTGTAAATAGTTCCTAAATAAATAAATGTTTTTCTGACACTTGTATATAGTTATGGAGTAATGTTAGTTTTAATTGAAGGACCATGCCTTTGAGCTTGCCTCCCTGATTTCCATCTTCGCCATTGTCGCCTGTACGCATGTCCCTAAATGTCCTTGCTGTTTCTTCCTAGCCCTGGGGGGGGCGCCCCTGCCCGGCGGCCGCCCCTGCCCCGCTCAGCGCAGCACGAGCCGGCAGTGACTTTTCCGGCTGGTCCGTGCTCGGTTGTGCGTGCGCGGGGAGGGGGGGCACGCGGGGCGTTCCGCAGTGCTCGGGGTCACGCCGCGGTGTGTGCGGTGGGTGGCCTGTCTTTTGTCACTGGCCCCCACACTGCGCTGGCATGGCCACCGCCTGTTTACATCTGGAATGGCTTGGGACATGCAATGTGCGTCACTTCCGGCCGGGCGAATTATGTAATTTCCGGCGTTTCCTGTGGGGCGCAGATGCACTCCAGGACACTTCCCTGATTGCGGGCAGTGTGCATCGGCATGGCGGCACGTATAAAGGCATGTGCCTTTTTGTTTATTTCCTCCCTTCACCCAACGAAGCGACACGGGTGGCCGCGTAGGTATGTGTCCCACCTGCTAGTCCCCTGCTCCATATTATGTGTTGTGGACCTCGTTGCCAGGCTCTTGGTTTTTATACTTTTCTTATATACACTTATTTACTGTTTGATATTGTAGTTCATGTTAGCGATTTTGCACTCACAGGTGTTCATGACCAATTGGTTCTAAGTATGTTTTAATATATGCTGCTACACTATTGTGCACATTATGTATCTTTATTAATTGTTACTTTTTCATTAATTGAATAATTTTATTCTTACCAACATAGATGTATATTCAATCCTTGACCTTTTATGCACTTTTGGATGAATTGTCATCATATTTTGTTATTTATGCACTGTCACTTTATGATTGTTTTTTTGTTTTTTGTTTTTTTTCAATAAGTTTTATTGAATTTTTGCAAGTAATACAGCATTACGTGACAGAGAGAATGAAGGTAAAAAGAGCACAAAAAAATACAGAAATAAAGCATACAACCATAGCCTAGACAATCTTCAGGTCCACCCCGTGGGACCATAATGGAAAGATCTCCACTCTGCGGGGGGCCCAGGGCCCAAAAACGCTCCAACCCCAAATTCCCGGGTCGATCATGTGGATGTCCAAGATAAGTGATTCCCCCGGGGGACCCCAAAGCTCTGGATCCCCCACCGGCTGTCCACCAGTCCCAGGAGCTGGCACCTGTACTCACCCCCCCCCCCCGGGACAGAGTGGGGGAGAGCACAGCAGAGCTCAACTAAAAAGGAAGGCATGAAGAATAAACAGAGGGAGAGGAAAAACAACAGAAATGTAAGGTCAAAAGCAAGAAGAAGAGGAGAAAGAAAAGGAAGAAGAGAAGAGAAGGTGGTCCCCGTTCCCCCCCCCCCACACTGCCAACCCCGGGCGCCACAGCTTCCACACCGCATCCCCCCCCCCATCTCTTCCAACAAAGCCCGGATTTCCGGGGATCCCTTAGAGACTTCCCACACCGTCCAGATCTTAGAGTGTTTCTCGGCCCCCCCCCTCCACCCCGTCAAGAGCCAGCTCCTCCATCCTCCTGATGTTCTCCACCTCCCCGTACCATTCCATCAAAGAGGGTGTGATATTAGAGCGCCAGTGGCGGGGTATTACTGACCTGGCCGCCGTAAGCATATGCCTTAACAACCCCCTTCCCCCGGCCGCCACCGACCCAGGGACCATAGACAGGAGGGTCACCTGTGGGGAGTTGGGGACCCTTTCAAGTGTTGTAGCTTCAAAAATCCTCACCGCTGGGCATTCCCACCAAACATGTATCGGGGTCCCAAGAACATTATTACATCTCCAGCAGTCCCCGGTCTCAGAACCCCCAAATTTCACCAAGTCCGCCGGGCACTTGTACCATCTAGCTAGGATCTTATAGTTCCTCTCCTGAGCTCTGCATGAGACTGAGAATTAATGCGTTAAGGCAAAAGACTTTTCCCACTCCTCCCTCTCAATTGTCTGTCCCAGATCCTCTTCCCACCTCTTGCAAAATGGAGGGAGCTCCCCTATCCTTCCCCCACTCTGGTAGATCTTGTAAAGAGTCGAGACAACGTGTGTTGGAGGGGTATTAGCTTTGAGAATTGTTTCCAGGGCTGTCAAGGGCCTGGAGAAAGTTAGTCTGGAGCCCTGAGATTTGATAAAGGTGTTCAACTGGGCGTGTAGAAACCAGGAAATCCTCGCACCCCCTCCTCGTGCTTGCAAGTCCGACAAGGATGGCAGACCCGATCCAGAGACTACATCACCCAATCTCACATCTTGGGAGGCATCCCAGATAAGGAATGATTTAACACCTAGCCCCGGGGGAAAAGCTGGGTTATCGAAAAATGGGGTGAGGGGGCCAGGTCTGTGTGATAGATCCCTCCGATTCAAAGACCTATCCCACAGGGCCAGGAGACGGCGCACTAAATATGGAAGTTCCTGCTTCTTCGGGTGGCACGCGGAGTCCACCCAGGGCAAGGCCGTCAAGCTGATTGGAGAGATATCATTTTCTAAAGTGACCCATTGTTTATTCTTCCCATGGTGGAACCAGTCCACAAGCCTCACCAAGACTGCTGCCGCGTGATATGATTTCAGATCGGGGACACCTAGTCCCCCCTCCCCCTTAGATCTACATAGTGTCCCCTTTCCAACCCTAGGTTTCTTGTTGTCCCAAACAAAATTGAAAAAAGCCGTCTGTAGTTGCTGGAAGAACCCCCGTTCCGGCAATATCGGGAGAGTTTAGAAAACATATAGAAACCGGGGCAATATGTCCATTTTTAAAATATTAATTCTCCCCAACCATGAGTATTGCTTTTTTCCATAGGACCCCAGGTTGCCTACTGTGCTATTAAGGAGTGGGACATAATTCAGTTTATATAGCTTCCCAAGGTCAGCGGATAAACCCCCAGATATTTTATTGCTTCTTGTTGCCATCTGAATGGGAAATTCATCCGCAGTAACTTCTGCACTTGCTCATCAAGAGAGATATTTAGTATCTCTGTTTTAGTCAAATCGACCTTGAAATTACTTAGCTCGCTAAAACGATCAAACTCCCTAATGATAGAGGGGAGGGAAGTATTAGGGGAGGTCACGTACAACAGGAGATCGTCCGCAAAAAGAGAGAGTTTGTACTCCTCTTCCCCACATGAAACCCCTTTGATGGAGGAGTTGGCCCTCCACTTTATGATTGTTTGTTACTGTGGTTAGATAGTTTTCTAATATTAGGTTGTGATTCTTTGTGCCGGCACCAAAAAATATTCTAGAGTTATTGTAGTCCCCACACGTTTAACATCAGGGAGTTTCCCAGCTATTAATGTCTGCTTTATTGTTGTCAGCACTGGAAGCATTAGGGGAGGCGCAGTGTTTTTAATTTGTTGGTCTTGTCAAGTGTTTGTTGTTTGGGTTACTCTAATAAAATTTTGTATTATTGTGTATTACATTTGTTGCCTTGATTATTGGTGCTCCTGCCATCAAGGGGAGGAGGGATTAATTGTCCCCGAGCCCTGTAGTGTTGTTGTGTTATGGCTTTTTAGGTACAGTGCAGCACAAGCTTATCCAAACACACGGTGCACCCCTGTTTGGGTATATGACAAATTACACCTAACCGCAGGAGGTGTTGCACGGCCATTCTCAGGCCCTGTGCCTTCAATGGGTTCTGGGATATCCGAGACCGAAGAAATCTTGAGGGCGGCCTGAGTGCCAGCTCTATTTTGTAACTGGAGGACACCACCTCCTGGACCCACCGATCCGAGACGCGCTGTCTCCAGATATGAGCAAATAGCAGAAGCCGTCCCCCCACCCGGATGGGTGAGGGCGCCTCCTCATGCCTGAGGGGCCTTGGCAGGGGGCCTGGACTTGGATCCCCAGGCAGGATTGGGTCGGCCACGGGACCTACCTCGTCCCCAGGAATCTCTGCGGCCACCTGAAAAAGAAGAGCCTCTTCCTCCACGAAAGGAGCGATAGGCAGATGAACTCCTAAAAGGCCGTGCAGCCTTCCGTCGCTGAGGGAGTCTACCATCCTTGACCAGGAGGTCCAGATGCTCCCCGAACAACCTGTGCCCCACGAAGGGGATACTAGTGAGCGACTTCTTGGCCGCGGCATCAGCCGACCATTGCCGCAACCAGAGTGAGCGGCGAAGCACAACGAGCAGGGCCGAAACCTTGGCACCGAGCCGGACACCATTGTCCATGGCCGAAACAACAAAGGCAATAAAATCCATGCAAGCCTTGAGGTCTTTATACTCCTCTGCCCACTTGCGAGACTTAGCGATATCCACAAGACGTCTCACCTTCTTTCTGATGGCTAAGGAGACAATAGCCGCGGCACACACAGGGCGAAACCAGGCACCAGCGAAGGTGAAGGCATGACAGACCAGCTGATCCATGCGCTTGTCAGCTGGATCACGTAAGGAAGCAGTATCGGGCGAAGGCATCACCGCAGTGTTGGACAATCCCGCCACAGCGGAATCCACCTCGGGGGACGGGACCATAACCGGACCAGCTCCTCAGGAAAGGGATACCGCCTGTCTAGGCCCTTAGGCACCGACGGTAGCTTGTTAGGCCTTTCCCATTCCTTGAAAATCATATTAGAAAAATGGGCCTGCTCAGGCCTCTGTCTCTCAGGCCGAAACAAATCACCCTGCTTCCTCTTAGCCGCTCTTGGAGGGACAGTGTGCAAAGTCTCAAAAACTGACGCAAGCAACTTCTCCGTATCATCAGGGAGCCACGTATCCTCATCCGAGGAAGAACCAGACCCGCTGTCATAGCCAGTAGAATAATCCACTGTGGAGATGGAGTCCTCCTACAACTCGCCTTCCTCCATGGAACCAAGACCTCCAAAAAGATCATCATCATTATCCAAGTAAACGGGCTTGATGTGCCGCTTCTTGCTCGTGGCCCTCTTAGGGGCCGTTCGCTAGATCTGTCTCTTGAGACTGGTCACCCGGTATGCCAAATCAACATGGGATCCCCTGCTGGCTTCCCCCTCACTGGGGGCTGAGTGCAGCAGAGGGGGTTCTGGAGAGGCCGCAGGCAATGAAGGGCTAGGGGCAGCAACGCCCGCCCGATCATGCTCCAAAAAGAGGCTCCTGGCACAAGTGGTACAAACAGTGCTGAATCCGCCCAGAGGGCATGCACTGCACATGGGACAGAGCTTCACCCGCCCAGATGGGGCCCCTAGCTCACTATCCCCAGATGCCTCCATTATGGTGATTAGAGTAACTGGTATGCAGGTTACAAAGCATTGACGGGCCAAACCTAATAAGCCCTCTGAAATGGTCCCTCTTTGTGATCCCTCTTAATAGGGAGAGGGTGTGGGGGACTGGGAGGAACCACAACCCTCAATCTATCAAAGGGCCCACCTAGAAGACACAAGACAAAAAGTGGCCATCAGTATCCCACAGCACATGCGCAATACAAACAAAAACAATAGATATTAGCAAGAGGGACTCACGACACCGACAGCGCTCAGCAGCTCGGAGGGATCCCAGGCAGCGTGGCAGGGGAAGGCAGCACAAGATGGCGCAGAGCCAGCCGCGCTCCTCGAGGGGCGGGCCGCACGACAGTGACGCGAAAAGCGTCATAGTGCGGCCCCGCCCCCTCCCGACAGCACGAACGGAGCACCCGCCCCCAAGATGGAGGACGAACCTTCGCAGCAGTATAAGCCCGTGCGGTGCGCGCACACGGCGGAACCTCCGCAGCCAGGGGAGCTGCGGCCTCAGGAAAAAAACCCAGCCGAGCGGCGCTGACCCCCCCCCCCCCCCCCCTCAGAGCATAGCAGCCACAGATGGAGGGGAGAGAGGAGCAGGACAACTCGAGGGAGGTTATGTACAGAAAAAAAGGGTAGCAACCAATTCATCGAGGGACTACTTCAAAATGAGCCACTACGATGCCTGCGCAGAGTAAAATAAGTGAAGGTCACACCAATCACACACATCAATAAAGCTTGTGGGGCAGGAAGGGTATGAAGCCGGTGTGCCATAAGTGGTTCCCCCCCTATAGGCTTTTAAACAGGGTCTGCGGCCCAGAGCCTAGCTCTGCAAAAAATGCCTGACCCCGGCGTTCTCCCTACCGTCACCGTCCCGATCAGCCATAACTGGGAGGCAATAGTGGGTCCACGGTATCAGTGGTAATAAGGTCGCAGCGGCCGTCGGGCTAGGAGGCCCCGCTCAGTTGCAATAATCCAGGAGAGATTATTCAACGAACTTCAGCAGCCAGACTGCAAGATGAACACTGGGAAATCATAGTGAGACACCTGCTTTTATAAGGGGCCGGGAGGAGCGACAGCTTTTGATCTTGCAGTCGACCGCCCCCTGGGGGCTGAATACCCACATGTCATCTCTTTTGGGATGACCTGGACTGGATAAAGGGAAAATATTGTCTTCGAGGGTATAGATTTTTTACCTTTTTGTTTAGATTAAATTTAAGGGACTTCAGTGTAGATGCAAGCTCACTTTGAAGGAGGATTTTAAATCTTTCAAGCAACGCTGCATCTCTGACTGATACCTCTAGAAATGCAAAGTGATAATAAGCCAATAATTTAATTTATTTTGTCATTTTTTCAGTTTTCCTTTGATCCTTTTAGTTTCTTTTTTAGCCCCGTCTCTTGCTTTCCTCTTTCGCGCCGTATCCCCCCTTTGTGGTCTTCCTTCGATCTGCCCTTTTCTGCTATATCCCTCTTTCCTATCTTGTCCGGCGCCTGAATCACAGCCTGGCGAATCCACTTGCTGATAGTGGACTTAGCAGGAGCCAAACCCTTCTTAGGCCCAGAAGGGAGAACAAAAAGAGCATCAGTCTTCCTGAAAGATGCAGTAGCCACCAAATAGAACTTCAAGTTCCTGACAACATCAAGAGAGTGTAAAACCCGTTCCTTAGGGTTACTAGGATTAGGGCACAAGGAAGGCAAAACAATGTCCTGATTGAGATGAAAAGCAGACACAACCTTAGGCAGAAAATCTGGCTTAAACCGAAACACCACGTTGTCCTGGTGTCTCTCAAAGTAAGGGGGCGAGATAGAAAGAGCCGCCAGCTCAGAAACGTGCCTAACAGAAGTGAAAGCCACCAAAAAGACTACCTTAAGTGTAAGAATGGACAAAGGAGCCTCCTGCACCGGCTCAAAGGGAGAGCCCTGCAAGGCAGATAAGACTAAGTTCAAGTCCCAGACTGGCAACACAGGCTTACATGGGGGACGCACATGAGAACCCCCCTGGAAGAACGTCTTGACCAGATGATGTTGAGCAAAAGATCTCTGGAAGAAAATAGCCAAGGCAGAAACAGGACCCTTCAGAGTACTGAGTTGAAGACCCAGATCCAAACCATGTTGCAGAAATTCCAGAATCCTAGGAATGGAAAACACACGACAGGGAAGCGACTTAGACTCGCACCAGTCAATGTAAGTACGCCAAATTCTATAGTAGATAGAAGAAGAGGACTTTTTCCTAGCCCTAATCATGGTATTAACAACAGAAGCAGGCAACCCCTTTTCCATCATGATGGAGGTTTCAGCAGCCAGGCCATCAAAGCCAGCGTTTGTAAATTGGGGTAGCGTAGCTGCCCCTGAGTGAGCAGATCTGGAACCCTGGGCAGGGCGTACTGATCTACTGCCAACTGCACAATGTCTGCGAGCCACACTCTTCTTGGCCAACAGTGGGCCACCAGGATGGCTAGCACCCCTTCCTGAGCTATCTTGCGCAGCACCCTGCCCAGCAGAGGAAACGGAGGGAACACATAGAGGAGCTGAAAGCTCTTCCAAGACATTGCTAAGTCATCCGTGGCTAAGGCCAGAGGGTCCTGGGACAGAGAGACAAAGCTTGGAAGCTTGTGATTGTGACGGGACGCAAACAGATCCACACCCGACAGACCCCAACGGAGACACAGGGAACTAAACACCCTGCTGCTAGTGATCTTATAAATCTATGTAAGAATTATATAAATCTTATATAGATTTATAAGATCACTAGAATTTGTGCCGGCACAATAATACATTTAAAAACAAAAATTAAAAATATTAGATATTTTTGCATTAATTGACAAGCTAATTAAGATAGTGACATTAAATAGGCGATACTCATTATTGTATTAACAATTGACTCATGATTAAATTATATATTTAGACCTAAAAAATAAATACAAAATAGATTAATTAACAAGTTATTCAATATAGCGATAATAAATAGGCTATACTTATTATTGTATTAGTAATTGATTCATGATTTAATTATACATCTAGATCTAAAAAATATTTTTGTATAGATATCAGAGTTATTTAGACAAATATTAGACAGCGGTTCCCAGGGTTATAAATATGATATGTATAGGCTTGTAATTATTATTATATAATGGTCATGCAATTGCATATTGAAGAGAATATTGTTAGGACAGTTGCAGTTGTGGTTTTAAAGTGTTGTGTGTACTGTATTTGTCTAGTGTTGTTTTTATGGTCCATTGATATTGCATAAATAATATTGAATTTGAACTTTTTATTAAGCGTTGGTGCTCCTGTTTGGAGGGAGTTGTGGCGAGGAACTAGGGTGCTGAGCCCCTCCCTCTGCTTTGGTATAGTTAGTTGGTTACAGTGAGCACAAAGAAATTTAGATATTCATTTGGTGCCACCCTCTGTTTAAGCAGGACAGAATCAGGGACACTTCCTTGAGGGCCCTCTTTCCCTGGGTCCCTCCCTGATGATTGATGTAGGTATCCGCCGTCTGGTTGTCCGAGCGGATCTGAACAGCCCAACCCCGAAGGTGAGGGGTTAAGTGGACTAGAACCAACCTGATCGCCCTCAACTCCAGAATGTTGATAGGGGTGTGGGCCTCCCGAGGGCCTCACTGACCCTGGAATTGCAGGGATTTCCAAAAGCCCCCCCAACCTGTCAGACTGGCATCCGTGGTGACTGTCTCCCAGTAAGGGGCCAGAAAGGATCTGCCCACCAACAGGTTCCTTGAGTCCAGCCACCATGAGAGAGACCGCCTGGCCAGAGGGGACAGAACAAAAACCTGATCCAGGGACACAGGGTCCCAATCCCATACTGACAAGAGGTGAAGTTGAAGAGGTCTCATGTGGAACTGAGCATAGGGAACCGCCTCGAAGCAAGACACCATCAGGCCCACCAGCTGCATTCCCTGCCTGATAAACGGATGGGCAAGAGACAGAAGGAGCTGTGCTTGCGCTTGAAGATTCTCCACCTTCTGCTGAGGAAGAAAGATTCTGACCTGAGAAGTATCCAGAGTCATTCCCAGAAAGGACTTCACCATGGAAGGAGCCAGGGAGGATTTGGGGTAGTTGATCATCCAGCCGAATGAATCCAGAGTGGACACCACCCGCTGCTTATCCAGCTCTGCCTGCTGGAGAGACTGAGAAGTGATGAGAATGTCGTCCAAATAGGGAAGAATGCGAATGCCCTGAGATCTCAGCAGAGCCATCACACCTGCCAGCACCTTGGTGAATACCCTGGGAGCCGAGGTGAGACCAAAGGGCAAGGCCATGAATTGGTAGTGCTGATCCTCCATAGCGAACCTGAGGAATCTCTGATGACCTGGAAAGATAGGTATGTGAAGGTAAGCATACTTGATGTCTACAGAGGTCATGAAATCCCCCGGGCGCAGTGAATTCACAGCAGAGCGCAGAGTCTCCATGCGAAAGTGCCTGAACCTGACAAACTTGTTGAGGAGCTTTAAATCTAGGATGGGTCTGATGGACCCGTCTTTTTTGGGGACAGTGAAAAGATTGGAATAGTAACCCTTGCCCCTCTCCCTTAAGGGAACCCGGCAAATGACCCCCAAATCTAGCAGGTTTTGGACAGCCAGGGAGAGACCCTGAGCTGACAGGGAGTTTTGAGGAATCCGGGATCTGATTAACCTTGGGGGCGGCCAGGCTGCAAACTCTATCTTGTAACTGGAGGACACTACCTCCTGAATCCACCGGTCTGAGACATGACACCTCCAGACGTGAGCAAAGCGCCAAAGCCGTCCCCCCACCCGGATGGGTGAGGGCGCCCCTTCATGCCTGAGGGGGCTTGGGGGAGGACGTAGCCTTGGGACCCCAGGAGGGACCGGAGCGGCCACGTCCTCTGCCCCTGCCCCAAAAATCTCAGCAGGCCCCAGCAAAGGAAGCTCCCCATCCCATTCTGGATCTGGAAGGAGGGGGAAAATGTACCTGAACTCCTAAAGGGCCGGGCCTGCTTTTTACGCTGAGGTAACTTGCCTCCCTTGGCAAACAAATCCATACGTTCCCCAAAGAGGTGCAGCCCCTTAAAAGGAAAAGCAATGAGAGCCTTTTTGTCAGCGTTGTCAGCTGCCCACTGGCGTAGCCAGAACGAGCGGCGTATAGCCAGAGACAAGGCAGAGGCCCTGCCACACATTCTAATGGTATCATCCAGAGCAGAAAGGACATATGCAACAAAAGTCTCACAGCGCATAAGAGCTGAATATTCTTCACTACTAGCATCCTCAGGGGCACCATCTAAGATACCCTTGAGCAGGCTCTGGAGAGCAACAGCAATAATGGCAGAGGCACAGACCGAGCGCAGTGCGGTCCCCACACAAGCAAAGGCATGGGAAGCCAGATGGTCCACGCGCCTGTCCTCCCCATCCTTCAGGGTAGTAGTGTCAGGGGAATGCATGACAGATGTGTTGGATAACCCCAGAATTGGTGCATCGACTTCGGGAGGACATGACTAACGCTTAACCACCTCAGCGGGAAAGGGATACCTACTATCCCAATTCTTTGGTACCCCGGGAAGCCGGCTAGGCCGTTCCCACTCTTTAGACACAAGATTATTAAAGTGAGTTTGCTCAGGAATCTCTCAGCATGGTTTAACAGTATGAAACAGCTCCCCCTGCTGCCTAGGGACCGCAGCAGGAGGGGAAATACAAAGCACCTCAAATATCTGAGCCAACAGCCTATCAGTGTCACCTGAGGACCATGGTTCAGATCCAGAACCGGCAGCATAACCCTTAGGCTGTTCCTCAGATGAATCTGAATCATAAAATAATTCCCCCTCTTCTAGGGGGGTATAACCGGTAACATCAAAAAATTCCTCAGCCTCCATAGGAAAGAGGGTAACACCGGGTGCTAAATGCCACCGCTTAGCAGGATCCAGACCCAGCCATAGGCCTTTCAATGCTGGCCCCCCGAGTAGCCAAATCAGGTTGAGACTCCCCACTAGTATTCACATCACTGGGGGTCAGATGTAAGGGTGGGGGGGTAGGTGAGCCCATGGGAACAGGCCCAGCCACCGGTAACCCAGATATCAGGGCAAGCGTCTGCCGGGCGCAGGGAGCACAAACCCTGACATTGTCACTTATAGGGGCCACCCCACACGCAGTACACAGCCGGACTTGTCCTGAAGAAACCCCAGGCACATTATCCTGTGAAGCCTCCATATGGTGATTATTGTGGCACAACAGGCCAATAGGGATTGACGCTTAATAAGCTACCCGGGATGCCCCAATAGCCCGCTAGGGAAGTGGGAGACAATAGATGACAATAGCCCTCCAATAAGGAGTGACGCTAAATAGAGGGGATAGGACTAGGAGAAACCACTTAAAAGTTTGACCCGCCTGCAAGACACAAATAAAAATCCCGTAAGCAATGCAATGGAATAAAAGTAAAAATAAGCCAGCCCGCAGGGGCACTTACGGAACGCAAAAGGAGATGCCAGACACGCAGCGCCCACATGACAAGGCCAGCCAATGACGGCGCAGCAGCGCCTGAGGCAATGTCGCCGCCGTCCGCGGAGCATTGTACAAGCGCGCGGCGGCGGTAATAGCAAAAAAACACAGCGAATAACTACAAATAAAGTGTATAGTACAGTATACATACACCAACCCGACCCCCCCCCCCCCCCCCCCCCCCGAGAACTAGCCCGGGAAAGCGAGGGGGATGCAGACCACCTAAGGGAGCCTAACCGGGGAACGGGAGGTGAGGGGCAATATGCGGGAGGGGCATCCCATAAGGCTCACCACAAGCCTGTAGAAGAACTGGGGAATTTGTGGGAGGTCCCTGGTATAGAAGGGACCGGGAGGAGCCACTTTTCTGTCTCTGCAGTCCAGCGCCATCTTGTGGATGTATAACCCAAACGTAAGGAATTATCTCTGGAACAGGAGGTGCTGTATACTTAGAATAGAGGTGAGAGAATAGTATTCTGGGAGGTTTCACACAGTGGGGCATCCGGAATTGGGGGACTAGTACAAAATCAAGGTAAGTTAAATTCCCAGGTTTTGTGCTGCTTTAAAGGAGGACTACCATTGAAAAATGATAAAAACCTATTTACACATGCGGGCAGAATGGCGGGAGGAGAGGTCTTTTATACACCCAACATCAAGAAATATCCAGTCAGACTTTATTTTTTTCTAATAGAAGGAAGCGGAAATAAGGGGGGCAGGTACAAATAGGGAACAAACAGGGCACTGTGGTGGAATGATAAGTATCACAAGGAGGGTAGGAGAAATAAAGACAGGGAGTGGTTTGTCTTTTACCAAGATATGTTACGGTCCATGGGTCACTCGGTAGATAGAGGTGAGTGGAGAAGCCTTATAATGGCTCCAAATGAATGTATCAGAAGCTAGTTATAGAAAGGGATTATAAGATTTCAGAGAAGAATAGCATTAGAATTACTGTATACCAATGACCTTCTCTGTGATCCCTGTTCACAGAGAAGGTGTCTCCAGGCCAATATTCATTGAGGATGGAGGGGGTTCATAACCAATTCCCACTTAGTTTGTTTCTAAAAGTTGTACACACATATATATTTAAATAATGAAAACCCCTACAAAATGAAGGGGAGATAATCCGTCAGGGAAAATTATTCAAACAATTATTTAAAACATACTATGAGTGTGCACCTTTTAGAAACAAACTAAGTAGGAAATTGTTATACCACTCACTATGTTCGGGTCGATTCAGCACCAGGTTAGAAAACGATTCGTTTTTATTGGGGGGTGATTCAGCCGCAGGATGTACAATTTCACCTGGTGCAGAATCAGCCCCAAGGTAGACAATGAATATAAATGTCAGTTTTCTCTTCTAAAATGTAGAGAGAGCTGATGCTGAAGTGCACGCTTGAAACAGAAAGGCCCTGACCAGAAGCAGGATGTCTACACACCAATCACACAGGTCCTTGGTTCAAGTTTTTTCACAACCTAATTGCATTTGCAAAGAAAATCTGTATAGCACAGGAAGAACAAACATCTGGTGGGTGTCAATAACTGGAAACAGGTTATTGAACAAGGAGGCTCGAGTGGGGCGATAACCTCCTCACAAACATGCTCCATCACCCCAAATATGTGAAGTTTCTCCAGAACATTATTTAATTTGCAATTAAAGCAAGATTTACAATACTATTAAAATTGGTATTGAGCAAACAGAATAAAATAAGACATACTTTAAGGAAGCAGCGGAGAGCTGTAAGAACAGCTAGCTGGACACTCTGTTGACGGGAGCCCTTTGCCTGCTTGATAGAATCCACTAGCTGCTCCAGTATCTGGACTCTACAAATCACAGGCCAAAAATTAGCAACTTAAAAAAGGAATGCAAACATTTACCCCATTATGTAACAAATTACAACATACCTTTGTGACTCTGCAAGATTTGATAGTAAAACACCAAACAGAGAAGCTGCAGCCTGGATAACTGTGAAGGCTAAAGGCAGTAATGTGGTCACCAACTCTTCTTCTGAGGTAATTTGGTAAACCATATGTGGATCATACTCCAAACTACCACCTGGAATCCCACTGCTGAGAAGGAGCTGAAAAACAGATAATTATTGAATAAAAAAATGTCATCTTATTTGGGGAAAAATAATGATGATTAGAAAAATGGGTGTTGGTCCCACCGCTATAGAATAGGCTGGGGGGGCATCCAGAATTCTGGAGCACCTCCGCACATAACCCTTCAGAACTTACCTTAACCGTGCTCACCCGCTGGGAATCCAGCGGTTGGCTGCCAGCGCTCATGTGGGCAGCACATTCTGGCAGCCAGGACAATGGCATCAATGCTGGCCAATTGCTGTGCTGTAGTGGAGGAAATTATAAAGATATATGGTAGTTCTGGGGTTTATGTGGATTCTGGATGCCCCCCCAAGCCTTATAGCAGCAGGGATCAACACCCATGCCGTGCAGGTGTTGGTCCACTCTAAGACCCTTTCTATTCTTGGTTTCAATAGCTAAGCAATTTAGCTAGCAACTGTGCAAATAGCAATTGCAATTGGCACATTTACTCATTTTGGTTAGTCCACAATCATCAGGACAGACCTATAATCTTTCATTTAGGCCCTCAGCTTCTGGTCCCCTCCTGATGTTAGACATAGGCCATTGTGTTATCTAACTAAATGCATAATGGGGATTGCCATAGAGGGATCCAGTGCTTAAGTGATAAAAGCATTGCTTGTACCTACAAGATGTTGCTAGAGAGGCCACATGCCATCTGAGTACACTAACTTTACAACACCAACTAGCCCAATAGGACTCCCTATTCTGAAAGGCAGGCGCTTGAAGCAGCCCTATTTGAGAAGGCAATAACTAAATAACTAAACAACCAAATGGGCATGTGCACAGTGCGGGACCTGATCTTGGAAACTGGTATTGTTCCGGGTACCAGACCTAGAAAAAGCTGCTGCGGCAAGAAAAGTTGAGGGTTCCCTTTTCTGCCTGGACAGAGCCTCTAACCTAAACCAAGCTGCTACTTTCTTTGCAGCCCAAGTCAATGGAGGCACAACAAGTACATTTTGACCCACACCAAATGCTTCCTAAGCCCATCCTTAATAACCCAATTTAAAGAAAGAGAATGTATATTTTGTGAAGGATTTCATGTGCCTGTCCACCACAAACTTGAAAGCATAAATATACTTAGATGATCCCAACTTTTTAAAGAAAAACAGGTGGAAAGGGGCGTGGCCTGGCCATGGAGGAGTAGAGACGCACAGCCCTTAGCTCTGCTGTTCTCCCTTACCTTATAGCAGATCTAGATCCCTGAAATCCCTCCTGTTTGCTGCGATGGGGAGCGGGAAGAAGAGGAGAACCGGGGGGTCGGCGAGGAAGCCCCCAAAGAAGGACATAGGCAGCTATTTCGGCCGCCGAGATCCGATGGGGCAGAGAGCCCAACCTCCCAAGATGGCGCCCGACCGGCACGCGACCTGCGAGGAGCGCATGGGAACCCGTCGCATGGCTGCGGGAGCGGTGATGGAACATGCGGGGCCCGCCGCAGGTGAGGACCTTCTACCCGCCGAGATGCCTGCTATGGAGCCTGGAGCCGGAGATGCAGCCGTGATTCCCCTTGCACCCGCCGTGACGTCACCGAGCGGCTGTGCTGCGGAGGGCAGGCTGAAGAGAGTGGAGCCACACCGCGATCGGAGGGACGCTGCCCTGATGACTCACCGGACTGAGCACTTGCAGGCCCCGCCGGGGCACGCCGTCCCCGAGGCCGAGACCAGCTCACCAGAGGAGCAAATGAAGGTTGGTGCGGGGTTGGGGGAGAGGTCGGAGCTCCATGATCGGGACTGCATACACCCCTTGCCCTCTCCCTCACACATGTCAGCCCCTCCTGCGCCCTCTCTGCTGTGCAGCAATACCCCAGCTCAGGACTTCCCCGGGGACCCGGTCCTGGAGGTTTCAGGGGGGCACACCCGCAGGAACCCACACTCACAGCTTGATCCCTCGGCTCCCGAATGGATGTCGCCGAACCCCTCCCGGCCCATACCCCAGATGTGGGGAGACAGTCCGCCCCGGTCTATGTCTGCTTCCCCTGCCTGGGGAGGGGGATCTGTACGGAGCCCACAACTGACCCATGCGGAGATTCATCTGCCCCCTGGGAGTCGGAGGGGTGACCCTGGGTGCCTGAGTGCCTCCGGGGAGTCCTCACCCCTGGGATGGTCGCCGGGCCCCCGGTCTGACACACCAGCCGCTGACCCTCAGCCCTGCAATCCTGTAAACGGGCCGGAGAGCCTGGAGTGTGCCCTGGGCCCTGCTTCAGCCGTGAGATCGGGCGAACCCCGATTTGGGATGCCCCCGTCCCGGGCCCCGGAGGACCAGCTGTTCCTGCGGTCTCCTGTCGACCCTAGCCTACGGGATCTCCTACAATGTCTTCCAACAAAGGCTGAACTCAAAGCAGATTTAGAGGCCGTGGCTACTAGAATCGAGCGGGCCTTACGCAGAGAAATAGAAGACCTCCAACAGAAATCTTCTGCTCTTGATACTAGAATTGCATCGCTAGAGGAGGCTCGCCCGGATTATGAGGCCCGTTTGGCGGCTCTTGAGAGAAACCAGGGGATGCACCAACAGCAGTTGATTGACATCAGACTGCAGACAGATGACCAAGAGAATAGAAATAGGCGCAACAATTTTAAACTCCGTGGCATACCAGAATCCGTTAGATCAGAAGATCTGTGCACCTGGGCAACGGAACTGTTCAACGACCTGTTGGGCAAGCCACCGAACGCTGAACTGGTTATTGATCGAATACATAGGGTGGCTGGACGCCCAGTGGGGGACCCTCAGGCCCCCAGAGACGTTTTATGCAGAATTCATTTTTTCCTTGTCAAGGAGGAAATCCTGCAACGGGCCTGGGAGAAGGGAAGGATTTCATTTCGAGGCTCTCAAGTTACTATCCTACCCGATGTATCTCGCCGCACCCTCCAGATGAGACGTCTGTTACGGCCGCTCCTCGACCGGATTCTAGAAGTTGGCGCTTCCTACAAGTGGGGTCACCCATTTCACCTCGTGGTACGAAGGGACAACTCCATTTACGCTCTCAGAAGCAAGGCGGACCTTCCGGGTCTGTTTATTTTTCTGGAAACGGACCCCTTCCCGGTCCCGGACTGGTTGGGACTTGACCCCCCCCCCCCCCCCATGCCGCAGCGGGCGCCCAGGAGACCCCGGCTGGCCAGGGGTCGTAGGGGCGATGCTCCTGGGCCGATTCGGGGTCGTTAGCTCGGCCCATCCCTTTTAGTTCCCACGTTCTGATCCAGTATCTTTGGCCCTGACGCACCCCCTCTGAGCATTCATGCCCCGATCACATCTTCCACTGTTGTGACTCAAGGTTTACTGTTTAAAGTTCATTATGTTGTATTCATTATTACGTGGTGCCCTGCGCCGGCTGCGGTTCCCTCCCCCCCCCCTCCTCGGCCCCTGGGGGGGCTGGCCCCGCTATTCGCCCCCTTGCGGGGTGGTGGTGGGTTGCCGGCCCTCTTGTGGTCCGTGGGGCGGGGGGGGCGGGTGCACTTGGGTACACTTTAACATTATTTTATTGTCACTCTACTGCTATTTTAATGTTTCGCTGCTGAGTCTGGGGATGCCCCGGGGGAGCGGGATGATCCGGGGGTGCCCTGCCATGGTGGGTGGGCGGAGTCCCCGGGAGCTTGCTTATGATACTGAGATTGCTTTTATTGAAAAATTAGCAGTGTTTCTATAGGTATTTGATATATGTTTTCAAGTTTTCAGGTTACCCAATCCGGGGATGTGTGCTGGGCCCTCCCTGGGGGGAGGGGAGACGCGGGCTTCAGACCCCCCCCTGAGCGTTATGGGGTTTTTGTTAATTGTTACCGCTAGTGGCGACTTTCTCTTTAGCCAACCCGGGGCTTAGGAATCTAACCCTCGTTGACCTATATACATTGGGGAGGCTCCCGAATGGCTAGGCTACCTCCACAACTACTGCTCCGCGACACCCGGTTGAATACCTACCGATAGGTGTACGCGGGTTTGAGGGTTTACCCTCTACACCCCCATTGCCCTCCTCTATAGGGTAGGGGCTCTTTCTTTCTTTTCTTTTCTTCTGTGCTTCTCCGCTTCCCTAGTGTTTTACCCTTCCCCCTGTCTATCGTGTGTGTTTGTCCTTCCGGGGTCCGACTCCAGCATTGGCCTATACGGGGTTGGCCAGCCCACTGACGCCCCATTGGTTTCTGTCACATTTTACCCCGCGAATCCTGACACGACCGCTGGGCTAGCATGGCGGAGATTAGATTTTGCACTTTTAACGCTAGAGGGTTGAACGTCCCTGAAAAGAGAGCTAAAATATTATACGGGTTCCACAGGGAAAGAGTAGATGTTCTCCTATTGCAGGAGACTCATTTTTGTGTGGGGAAGCTTCCTGATATCAGGAACAAATACTACAATAGATGGTTCCACAGCCCCAACCCGGTGAACAAGTCTAAGGGTGTCTCTATTGCAGTACATAGAGGTGTCCCCCTGGAGCCGCTAGACTCCAAGGTGGATCCAGATGGCAGATACATTTTTCTCAAGTTCACACTCTCCGGGGTCAGATACACTCTCGCCAATTTATATCTGCCAAACCAGGCCCAGGTGGAGGTTGGACTTGGGATCCTTGAGGTTCTAGAGGGGTTTTCAGAGGGGGTTCTGGTGCTGGGAGGGGACCTCAACCTAGTCCTTGATCCGCGGCTCGATTCCTCCCAGGGCAAATCGGGGATACCCTGCTCCAAACTACAGAAGCTGAGGGGCGCGCTTCGCAACCTCCAGGTAGTTGACACCTGGAGAATTCAACATGGGGGGGCAAGGGACTACACATTTTTCTCCCACCCCCATAACACCTACAGTAGGTTGGATTATATCTTTCTCAGTCATCACGCGCTTTCAAGAAACCCAGATGCCTCCATTGGCCGGATCTTGTGGTCAGACCATGCTCCCGTCTTTCTGAGCCTCCCATGTCCAGACGCTGCCCCCAGGCAGTACAACTGGCGACTGAATGATAATTTATTAAAGGATCCCCTGTGTCTAGCTGAAATTAGGTCTTCCATTGCCAACTTCCAACTTGACCACTCGCAGGACCAGACCCCGCTCCCAACCCAGTGGGAGACCCTCAAATGTGTGCTCCGAGGGGTTTTTATCAAGCATGGTTCCAGGCTTAAGAGGGCCAGGGCACAGCAGATTGAAGCTACTCTGAAGCGTATTGGGGAATTGGAGGAGACCCATAAAAATACCCCCTCACAAACGGTCTTGAGGGAGCTACTGGATTCTAGACATAGACTGAAGAACCTATATGACCAGTGCTTCCTCAAATACCGAGATAGATTTAGGGCCCGCATATACGAGCATAGTGACAAGTGTGGCAGGATGCTTGCCAGGTCTCTCCACCCCAGGCAGGGCTCTACATTCATCCCCATGATTAGAGGGGGGGGGGGATCGGAATTCCACAAGACTACCCAGATAGCGGAGGAGTTCCAGGCCTTCTACTCCAGGCTCTACAACCTGGAACCTGTGCTCTCTCGGGGCTCCCGCCTGTCGGAGAGTGACCAGATAGCGGAATACATTAGCGACACCGCCCTCCCAGCTATTCCCCAGGAGAGCAGTGACCAGCTCGAGGATCCGTTCACCGTAGGGGAGGTACTTAAGGCTATAGGGGATACCCCTACAGGTAAGAGTCCGGGCCCTGATGGCTTCACCCCCAGATTCTACAAGACATTGAGGGATTTGATTGCCCCCTTTTTGGTCAAGATGTTTAATTCTATCTCCGGGGACTGTCTCTTCCCGAGGCAGTCCTTGGAGGCTCATATAACAGTTATACCTAAGCCGGGTAAAGATGCCACCCTCCCGGGTAACTATAGACCTATCTCTTTGATAAATGTAGACCTGAAGATCTATGCCAAAATTATTGCACTTAGGCTACAGCCCTTGCTTCCCTCCCTGATTGACACTGACCAAGTCGGATTTGTCTCGGGGAGAGAAGCGAGAGACAACACTATTAAAACGATCTCCCTCATACAGCACGCGCAGTCGCGGGCTGTCCCCACATGTATGCTAGCGGTGGACGCTGAGAAAGCGTTTGATCGCGTGCATTGGGGCTTTCTGAGGGCTGTGCTACAGCAGGTGGGCCTGGGTCCGGGTATGCTAGCTAAAATTATGGCCTTATACCAGGATCCTACTGCGAGGGTGAGGGTCAACGGCACCTTGTCCGGAACCTTCCGCATTCGGAACGGAACCCGGCAGGGATGCCCCTTGTCTCCGCTGCTTTACATATTGGTGATGGAGCACCTGGCCAATGCTTTGAGGGCGAACCCGTCCATCCGGGGGGTCGTCTGCGGGGGAGAGGAACACAAGCTCTCTCTCTTTGCGGACGACCTACTTATGTACATCACCTCCCCCCATATAACCATGCCCTCGGTTCTAGCGGAGTTTAAGCGCTTTGGGGATGTGAGCAACTTTAAGGTCAACTTATCTAAAACCGAGATCCTGAACGTCTCCCTCCCTGATGAAACTCAACTTCTTCTGCAAGCCAACTTTCCCTTTAGATGGCAAAAAGAAGCCATTAAGTACCTGGGGGTCCAGATCCCTGCTGACCTGGGGTTGCTGTACAAACTTAACTACGCTCCACTGTTACAGTCCACGACCTCAAGACTTAACTCATACAGCAATAAGCAACACTCCTGGCTGGGCCGTATTAACATCCTCAAAATGGACATACTCCCGAGGTTTCTGTACCTGTTTCAGGCGGTCTTACTCCCGGGACGTGGTTACTTCCAGGCCTTGCAGAGAGCCTTTTTCAAATTTGTTTGGGGGAGCGGGCGACCTAGGATCAGGAGGGAAACACTTCTCAGAGCTAAGCCGAGAGGGGGCCTGGGAGTCCCAGACCTTCGGGCTTATCACGCCGCCTCGCTGTTGGTCAGGCTCTCAGATTGGTTCCACCATAAAGATGACAAGTGTTGGGTCGGTGTGGAGCAGGCCATTTCTCCCCTAAATTTGGTGGCATTGCCCTGGATTGAACCTTCCTCCAGACCTGATACACGAGAATTGCCCTATCTGGCGGGCCCCTTGTTACGATTATGGGATGGATTTCTGAAGCGGGGTAGGCTATCCCACAGACCGGGACCCCTTACCCCCCTGTTTGACAACCCTTTATTCCCCCCTGGGATGCATGCTAGATCCTTCCTCATATGGGAGGAATCCCGGGATGTCCGGCTGGGGGACATAGTGTCGGGGTCGGGCCCTCCCTCCCTCACGGCCTTGCGGACTCATGGAGAGACCAGGAATATATCTTGGCTCCTACATGCCCAGCTAGCGGCTTATATCAAATCGATTACACCGAGCTCGTGCCTCTCCCGCCCGCTTACGCCTTTGGAGGCTATATTGCGAAACCCTTCCCCTCCCAAACACATGATTTCCCTTCTCTATCAGATTATTCGAGGCGAGGAAGAAGACGAGGAGCTGCCTAGGTTCTGTGGGAGATGGGAGGAGGACCTGGGACAGACGTTGAGGCCTGATGACTGGGAAAAATCCTTTACACTTACCCATAGGCTGTCGGTTGCTTCTAGATCTCAGGAACGAAACTACAAAATACTATCGAGATGGTATAAGTGCCCTTCGGACCTTGTGAAATTTGGAGGGTCCGATACTGGGGATTGTTGGAGATGCAGCGGGGCCCCAGGGACTATGCTACATATCTGGTGGGAGTGCCCCCCGATACGGACCTTCTGGGAGAAAGTTCTAGGGATATATGAACACTTAACAATGGAACAAATCCCCCACACCCCACAGATCGCCCTCCTGTCCATGATCCCTGGACCGGTGTCATCCAGTAAGAAGGGGTTGCTGAGACATCTACTCACAGCTGCGAGGTCGGTGATCCCAAGACACTGGCGCACCCCTGCTGTACCATCTCTGGTGGAGTGGTATGGGGAAGTCGAGAGCATCAAGAGGCTGGAGGAGTTGGCCTTGGAGGGGGTGGAGGGGGGCACCCAGAAATATCTTAAGACATGGACGCTGTGGGAGGTTTCTCGGGTCACCCCTGACTTTCAGAAATTGCTGGGCTGACGGGCCTGATCTGATACCTCGCCCTAATGACCTCACCCTGGACAGCAGATGAAAACAGAGCCTGGACGAGCTGTGAGTCCAAGATCCTAATATGGTGTGGTTGTGGTTGTTGTCCCCACCTTGCCTAAACATATACTTACAATTACGCTCCTGCCAACGTCTTGGTCCCTACCTGGGTCGTTGTCTTTGTCTTGTCCTTGTCTCTCCTCTCCTGGGCTAGTAGTTCCCTGGTGTCTACCCCTCCTTGTCTTTCCCCCCATTCTTTCCCTTCTTTCCCTTAGTGTTTCTATTCTTTCTTCAGCGGTTCAACGGGAGATGACTGGCCTCTGGGGCTTTGATTTTGGGGGAGGGGACGGGGTCGGGTTGGGGGTTACCCTTTACGGGTGAGGAGACCAGGTTGGTATGCTGGGCCCCCTGAAATGTGCCGAGGGCCATCACTAGATGATCCCCCCGCGGGTTATCCTGTGAACGCACCCCGATCGGGTTCCCCCCTGTGGGATGCATAATATGGCGCACTTTGGTCGGCCCGACACGTCACTCCACCAGTACAGGGGCTGGGTCTCTCCCACTCCAAGAGCTTTATGCCAGTGTTCACTGTAACATTGTTTGATGTTTGATCTTATTTGTACTCGTACTTTTTGTTTTCTCTTTCTTGTATGTAAAAGTTCTTTTCAAAAAGAAAACTCTCAATAAAAACATATTGAAACAAAGAAAAACAGGTGACTGTTAAAGCCTGGAAGAAACAATGACACCCGCCAACAATTCCCTTGGAAATGGAACCTTGGATACAATACTAAAATTGATGCACAGAATATTATGTGCGATGATGTGCAGGGTGGCACGGGTTGCTACTTTTCTCTTCCTGACCTCTCTTACCCCTAATTCCCTTCTTTCTTCCTTCCACCAGTTGCAATACTTGCATTTTCTAAACAAAGAGGTGTTTTTGCTTACTGGGATCTTTGCACACTCTACCAAACTTGTATCTCCCCGTTAAGGTGAGGAACATGGTCAGAATGTTAGTCTCGACAACAGATGTTCGAGCTGGGTTCCAAGAACTCCTCGTTTGTAGTTTGAGTGGAATATGATTCTTATAAAATGCTGGTAATATAATACATTTATCTCTCCTTCCTTCTCAAATATATTGTTCTTTTTACTATGGATAGACATGTAATAGTCCTGAAGAGTAGATCTGATGTCCCAGGCAGGAAACGCAACAGCAATAGCAATAACGTGAAACAACGCTAAACTCTTGTAAGCAGCAATGTCAATGGCACAACACTTGCAAGTGAATAGTTAATAAACAAGGAACCTAAAATAAACAATAAGAAATCTAAAAAACAATCCTGCTTGTCCAAGCAACTGCTAGACAGTTATGTTAATTTGTGAATTTTCAGAAATATGTTCCTCTAGTTTACCCACGGCTTGGCAACAGCTGCACAGTTTTGTCCTCTATAGCTCTCCTTCTGAGAGCATAGTGCAGCCAGGGAATTTATTAGGCATAGTACAGTTACACCTACAAAATCTACCCCACATTACAAAGTCTCCAAACATACTTTTTAAAGTGAACCAACAGTCTCAACTGTAAGTGTATTTAAAGAAACAATTACAGTACGTAATTATGAAAGGACAAACATCTAAGCTTGCATTGGGCTAATTTGATAATTTCCTTGTGTATTCCTAATTTAATGTGAACCTCAAAATCAGAGGCATTTTACAAACCTAATAGCATATATAATCCTATACATACATATTCCCATCATTTATTTCTTATTATTAAGATACCAGCATACATTTATTCCAGGTAATTTACCTGCTCTTCCATAGCTCTGTGGCTACTGTCCCGCACCGATGGACCCAGGAGTACTAGGTCATCCAGGTGGCACACTGACGGCAGCAGGAATGCAGCCCCACCAGGAGCGTAGTCAGGAGATGATAAATCTGCTACCAATTCTTTCAAAATTGCACAGAAACTTCCTGTTTAAAGATACAAACAAATAGTCAGCAGCTGCCTAATTTAGGCATGAAATTCCAGACTAGAGCACTCTCAATGTACTAAGATATATACCTTTATATGATTTGTGGGGTAATAAACTTAATAACCTGTAGAGCCGTTGTCTGTAGAGAACAGAAGTCGCCTTTAAGGAACTTCCATACAACTTTTGAAGGCTGGGTAACCTGCAAAAATAATGAACTTAATACCAGCATATAGATACACAAGCACAGCCACACCATAAAGGAGTGTATATTACACTATATGTAAAAAAAAATATGAATGCGAAATTCATGGAATTGCAGAAAGAATGAGACAAGAGTCTTATCTTTTCTACAATGGTTATATTTTTCATGGAAAAAAGGTTTGAAAATAAAGCAGAACTAGCCAACAGACAATCCAAAAGAAATGTATGTAAAGCCGTCCACTCCAGCACATTTGCAATATATTGGTGTAATCTAAGTTCGTATTACATTTATTTTATGGTTTACCCCCCCGCAATGAAAAATAGGTTAATTTACAATCGACAAGAATAATTTAAAAAGTCCAGCACAACTAATATAGCAGGTAGCTTTTTTAAAAAAACACAAAATGCTACTTTTTAGATTATTCAACCCTATGCAGAATTGCTCAGAAGAGTCTTAAAGTGGACTGTCACCCACCCCTGATCGGCCCGGGAATCTATAAGATTCCCGGGCCGATCACCTCCCTCACCGCGGGACATCAAAGATCGGGATGTCCCGCGGTAAGGGACCCCCCCAAAACTCCAAAAAAACTCACCTCATCGGCTCCCGTGCACTCCTCTAGACGTGCGCGCGCCCGCGTCGGCCGCTTGTGAATGGTCGGCGCGGGCGCGCCCACTGTCAGAGCAACGTGCGGGAGGCGGCGGCGGGCGCACTGTCTTGTCCGCCGCTTGCCCGTGGCTACGTGGGAGCGTGGTGAGGTGAGTTTTGGGGGGTGCCCCCCTGAAGTGGACCAAAACCCAGGATAGTCAAAATCCTGGGTGTTGGTCCACTTTAAGAATTTAGCACAAACTAGGAACAAGCACAGAATGACCAAAAGTTAAACATGGTTCTTGGGTCAAGCCACAACTCGAGTGACTACAAAAGACCTGAAACGAGATTTGGTGACATACTGTGAAATAATTGTCTAAAGTTCAGGAGGGAAGTGGTTTTAAGGAGACACTTAAAGTGGGCCAATCACCGCCCATGCCGGCCTTAGAGTCTAAAAGGCTTTAAGGCAGACAGACCAGGTGCCCCCCGGGTTGCCCCACTATGTGAATCCCCGCATTATTATGCATGGCATACAGTGCTGATTGAACTAGAGCCTGCGCATGCACCTGAGCAGAAAGGTAAGCTGAGTGGGCGATCTGTGGGTTTCACACAGTGGGGCCTCGCAAACCAGGGACAAAAAACAAACAATCACCAGGATAATAACTGATAACATAAGGGGGCACAACCCAAAGCTAGTCAGAGGGAATATCAAGTTCCGGAAGTATAATTTTATTAAAAGAGTAGTGGATGCTTGGAACAAATTTTCAGTAGAGCTAGTGGAAAAATCAACTTTAAGCGAATTTAAAAATGCCTGGGATGAGCATATATGTATCCTTAGATAAGGAGAATATACACATAAGGGAAGAGTAGATGAACCATGTAGCTTTCATCTACCATCAAACAATCGTGTTTATATACTAAATGCTGAAGGTCAAACTCCAGGGGCGCACGTCTCTACTGGCCCCAAAACTCCAATAAGCGCAAAATTATTTGAATTAGCTACAGACATGTAGGATATTGTTCTGAGCAATGAAACAAAACTGGAAATTTCTGGACCTATGGCAGTATGTCTGGAAATAGAAGAATAAAGCATAAACTAAAAGGAACCCTGTCTACGGTGAGAGGTGGCTCAGCGATGCTCTGTGACCACTTTGCTTCCTTTGGCACTTAAAGTGGACCAAAACCCAGGATTTTGGCTATCCTCAGTTTTGGTCATTGCCCCAGGAGCACCCTGTTCGGGGGTGCCTCCGTGTGAAACCCCCCCAGGTCACACGAACAAACTCGCCTTTTCCCAGTGCTATGATGCATGCGCGTCTGCTCATCCAATCAGCAAGCTTGGATCCGCTCTAACCCCTGCATCCAGGAGCTCATCTGAGGCGAGCAGATCCGAGTGAGCTGACAGCCGCATCCCACGCTTCCCTTTTAACAGGGAGCTTGCCCGCGCCAGCCAATCTCAAATGCCTGGCACGGGCACGCGCCCTGCTAGAGGGATAGCGGGGATGCGGCCACTGCTTGCGCATGAGCCATAGTACTGGGAAAGAAGGTGAGTTTATGGGCGACCTGGGGGGGTTTCACACAGTGGTGCATCCCCAGGGGGAGGGAATCAATCAGCACGGGAATCTTATAGAATCCTCGGCCGATCTCCTTGGGTTTTGGTCAACTTTAAAACCTGCAGCATGTGGAGGGCAATAAAGATTACGTTAAATTTTAGAGACTACTTCTGTGACACAGCTAAATAGAAAATCTTCCAAAAAGACAATGATCTTGAGCATACCCCACAATCCAAGTGGATTATGAAGAAGTCCTGGTAGATTTTGCAGTGGCCTTAACAGTCACATGACTTGAACCCCATACAAAATCTCTGATTAGAAGATGGCATTAGAAGAAGATTACAGCACACAAACTGCAAAATGTTATTGAACTAGAGAATCTCCTTCAGTAATTTGGGGGGGGGGGTCTAGCAGAGCTTTTTAACTAGATGGTTTCATATCTGAAGGAACCCACAAAAAAAAAACATATGGACCCCTACAATTTGCTTATAGAGTAAAAAAGTCAGGAGGATACAGTGAATCTAGGACCGCCCAGGCTCTTAAAGGCAAAATATGTAAACATAGCAAACGGCTCTTGCGAACTGGTGGGGGGAGGGTCTTTCAAACAGCGGAAGGGGACTGGAACAACGGGAAAGTCAAACTCTCAGATTTTGTTCCACTTTAAGCAAGGGGTATTTTTGTGAATTTAATACTATAAACCCAAACATGCTGTTAACCAAGCAGGCCCCCCTTTATATCCCCCACAAAATGTGCTTATAGATCAGGAGTTTCCTAAATGGGAGGTCAAAAGAGCTTAAAATGGGTCCTCTCTGGTCTGGTGTAACGTACACAGGCACTCTACAAGGATATGTACTCCCACTGCTGTTCACCCTGTATAGTAAGTGACTGTGTCTCCTCAGAGTTATCTGAGAAGATCATAAAACTTGTGCATGATACTCACCTGTAGAATTGGTTTTATACAGTACGCCCTGTTCCAGATATTCCTTACACGTGGGTTATCCGCCACAAGGTGGCGCTGTGGACTGCAGAGAAAGACTTGTGGCTCCTCCCGGCCCTATATATAGCCAGGAACCTCCCACAAATTCCCAGTTGTTACAAAGCAGTTAGAAAAGAAACCAAATGAAAAACTGAACAATCACCATACAGAGGAAACCAAAAATAATGATAACAAGGGAGGGGTGAAACAGGACATACTGTATACTTATAAAACCAATTCTACAGGAGAGTACTCACAGAATTGTATTTTTCCAAGTATACAGTACATCCTGTTCCAGATATTCCTTACACATGGGACATCCAATAGCAGTGTTCGTAAGGTAGGGCAGGATCCCCAAAGGTAACAGCGAGCAGTTTAAACCACTGCTGCCTGCAGAACCTTGCTGCCAAAAGCAGCATCAGCTGAGGCCCTAACATCAACCTTGTAAAACTTAGAAAAAGTATGAACAGGAGACCAAGTAGCGGCCTTGCAAACTTGTTCAACAGAAGCTTGGTGCTGAAAAGCCCAAGAGGCACCAATAGCACAAGTAGAATGAGCAGTAAGGCGGAAGGGAGGCTCCTTCCCCTTAGCAGAATAGGCCTGTACCACCGTCTAACGGATCCACTTACTGATAGTGGACAAAAAGAGCATCAGTCTTCCTGAAGGATTCAGTAGCTACCAGATAAAACAATTCAAAATCCTAACCACATCCAGAGAATGTAAAACCCTCTCCTTAGAATTACTAGGATTAGGACACAGAGAAGGCAAAACAATGTCCTAATTGAGATGAAATGCAGACACAACCTTAGGTAGAAAATCTGGCTTAAACCGAAACACCACCTTGTCCTGGTGTCGCTCAAAATAAGGAGGTTTGATGGTGAGAGCCGCCAACTCAGAAACACGCCTAACAGAAGTGATAGCCACCAAAAAGGCTACCTTAAAGCGGTCCTTCACTCTGAATAAGAGTCTATCTTATATGTTTCCCACACCCTGTACATACAGATTGCTCACATTAAAAATCATCCTACCTGCATCTACTGCATGTTATGAGCCTTTAAACATCCAAGATGGCGGCTTATGGAAGCAGCCATCTTATCAGGCAGCCTGCAAACAGGAAGTGCCTCCTGACTGTGCTGCTCTGCATTCTGGGACTGCTGACCTTTACCTGACCCCAGATCTGCTCTGTCTGAGCAAAGCACAGCTATAACCCGCCCCCCTGTACCTTATCCCACTCTCCTCTCCTCAGTAAGTGTGATGCTTCTGATTCAAGATGGCGGCGCCCGTATCCTAAATTCCTGAACAGAGTTGCAGCCCAGTGGGGGAAAGAATAATAAGTTAGTGACTAAAAACGTAAAATATATTAATTTTAGATGCTGGGGAATCGTTTTTTAAGAGTTTGGGCTTTTCATTAAATCACGCTGAAGGTCCGGTTTAAGAGTCAAAATGGACAAAGGAGCCTCACGCAGAGGCTCAAAAGGAGGACCCTGCAAGGCAGATAAGACCAAATTCTAATCCCAGACAGGTAACATAGACTTATGTGGAGGGCGCACGTGAGTAACCCCTTGGAAGAAAGTCTTAAGCAAACGATGGTTAGCAAAGGATCTTTGGAAGAAAATGGCCAAAGCTGAAACATGACCTTTGAGGGTACTAAGTTGAAGACCCAAGTCCAAACCATGTTGCAGGAATTCCAGGATCCTGGGAACAGAAAACACCCAACAGGGAAGAGACTTGGACTCACACCAGGCAATGTAAGCATGCCATATACCCTATAGTAGATAAAGGACGAGGACTTTTTTCTAGCCCTAATCATGGTATTAACCACAGAGGCAGGCAGCCCCTTATCTATCAAGATGGAGGTCTCAACAGCCAGACTGTCAAAGCCAGCTGTGTAAATTGGGATGGCGTAGCTGTCCCTGAGTGAGCAGGTCTGGATCCTTGGGCAGGGCGTAATGATCTACTGCCAGCTGCATGATGTCTGCGAACCACACCCTTCTTGGCCAACAGGGGGCCACCAGAATGGCTGGCACCCCTTCCTGGGCTATTTTGCGCAGCACCCTGCCCAGCAGAGGAAACGGAGGGAACACATAGAGGAGCTGAAAGCTCTTCCAAGGCATTGCTAGTGCAGCCGTGGCTAAGGCCAGAGGGTCCTGGGACAGAAAGACAAAGACTGGAAGCTTGTGATTGTGACGGGACGCAAACAGATCCACATCTGGCTGACCCCAACAGTGGCACAGGGAGCGAAACACCCTGCTGCTGTGGGACCATTCTCCCAGACGAGAGCTCCCCCTGCTCAAGGAGTCCGCCTCCAGATTTTCCACCCCCGGGGATGTAAACTGCTGAGATGCAGGGAACATTCTCCTCCACCCAGGACAGTATCAGGAACACTTCCTTGAGGGCCCTCTTGCTCCGGGTCCCTCCCTGATGATTGATGTAGGCAACCGCCGTCTGGTTGTCCGAGCGGATCTGAACAGCCCGACCCCGGAGGTGTGAGGTCAACTGTGCAAGAACCAACCTTACCACCCTCAGTTACAGAACGTTGAAAGAAGTGTGGGCCTCCTGAGGGCCCCACTGACCCTGGAATTCCAAAGACTTCCAGAAACCCCCCCAACCTGTCAGACTGGTGTCTGTGGTGACAGTCTCCCAGCAAGGGGTCAGAATCTGCCCACCAAGAGGTTCCTTGAGTTCAGCCACCACGAGAGGGACGGCCTGGCCAGAGGGGACAACACAAACACCTGATCCAGGGACAGAGGGTCCCGATCCCACACTGATAGGAGATGAAGCTGAAGAGGTCTCATGTGAAACTGAGCATAAGGTGCCGCTTCGAAGCAAGACACCATCAGGCCCACCAGCTGCATCCCCTGCCGGATGGAGGGATGAGGACAGGAAAGTAGAAGCTGGGCCTGCGCTTGAAGACTCTCCACCTACTGCTGTGGGAGAAAGACCTTGACCTGAGATGTATCCAGAGTCATGCCTAGAAAAGACCTCACCAGTGATGGGGACAGAAAAGACTTGGGGTGGTTGATCACCCATCCGAAGGACTCGAGTATATACACCACCATCTGGGTATCCAGCTCGGCCTGATGGAAGGAATGAGGCATGATCAGAATGTCGTCCAAATAAGGAAGGATGCGAATGCCCTGAGACCTTAATAGAGCCATCACGCCTGCCAGAACCTTGGTGAATACCCTGGGAGCCGAGGTGATGCTGAAAGGTAAGGCCACAAATTGGTAGTGCTGGTTCCCACAGCGTGAACCTGAGAAATTTCTGATGACCAGGGAAGATTGATACATGAAGGTAAGCATCCTTGATGTCTACAGAAGTCAAGAAGTCGCCTGGGCGCAGGGCGCCGAAGGTTTTGGATCGCAAGGCGCAGGCCTTGAGCTGACAAGGGGTTTAGAGCCATCCGGGATCCGATAAATCTTGGGGACGGCCAGGCTTAAAACTCTATCTTGTACCCGGAGGAAACCACCTCTTGAATCCACCGGTCTGAGACACGCAGCCTCCAGACATGAGCAAAGAGCCAAAGCCGTCCCCCCACCCGGATGGGTGAGGGCGCCTCCTCATGCCTGAGGGGGCTTGGGTGAGAATTTGGGCTTGGGAACCCAAGAGAGACCGGGACGGCCACGTCCTCTACCCCAGCCCCAAGTGTCTCTACATGATCCTGCGAACGGGGCACCTTGTCCCGCCCTAGGAGGACAGAAGGAGGGGAGAGCAGAGCTAGCCCCCCGAAAGGACCGCGGCTGTTTACTGCGTTGAGGCAACCTACCATCCCTGGCAGATCCAAATGCTCCCCAAAGAGCCACAGCCCCGTAAAAGGGAACCCAGTGAGGGCCTTCTTAGCAGCATTATCCGCCGCCCACTGACGCAGCCAAACAGAACGAAGGATAGCCATCAATAGGGCCGAGGTCCTACCACACATCCTGACCGCATCATCCACAGCAGAGAGAATGAAAGCCACAAAGTCCTAGCACAGCAGGAGGGATCTATAATCCTCTTCCCTATTGGCTGCCGTGGTATTATCCAGAATAGACTTCAGTAGCCCCTTAACAGCAATGGCCGTGATAGCAGAAGTGCACACAGGGCGCAGGGTCGTCCCCGCGCAGGCAAATGCGTGACAAGCCAGCTGATCCACACGTCGGTCCTCAGCATCCCTCAGGGTAGATGTATCAGGAGAATGCATGACCGAGGTATTGGACAACCCGAGGACGGGCGCATCTACCTCAGGGGGAAATGACCAGCGCTTAACCACATCAGCAGGGAATGGGTACTTCCTGTCCCAGCTCTTGGGCACCGCGGGCAATCTACTAGGGCGTTCCCATTCCTTAAAGTGGACCAACACCCTCAAAAATAACATTGCTTTAAATGATCAAACATAAAAAAACACTTACGTTTTGATGATCCAGGCAGCCCTCTGTCCCTCGCAGCGTCTGCTTTCTGGACTCACCTTCGCCGGAAGTCCCGCCCTCCAGTGCTTGTACGTGTCCTTTGACTGGCATCTGCACTACTAAGACGTGCATACCAGTCTCCCAGCATCGCGTGAATTCAGTTTCTCTTTCTTCAGGCGTGATGTCATCGTGGTGGGCGTGGCTTCTGTCTTCCAGACGTCTTCTCGGGAGCCTGCCCGCCTTTCACTCCCTCCGCCTCCAGTCTCTTCTCTGCTCTGCAGAGCGCGCTCACGTAGATAAAAAAAAAAAAAAAAAAACGCACATGCGCAGTAGCGCCGCTAGGTAAAGTGAAGCGCCGCTTGGCACGGGAGCGAGCGGCGCTTCACTTTACCTACCTCGGCACTACTGCGCATGCGCGAGGTTTAGAAGAGGAAGAGGTCAAACGATCTCTTCCTCTTAGATGTAAAACAAATATGGCGGCGCGAAATTGAAATTGATGCGACGCTGCGCTGGATCATCTAAGGTAATTTTTTTTTTTATTATTAACTATAACGAGTCCTGGAGAATATAATGGAGTATTAAATGACGGAAAAAAAAAACAAAAAACGTGAGGGTGTTGGTCCACTTTAAGCACGAAATTGTTAAAATTATTTTGCTCTGGGAACTCCAGACGTTGCTTGACAGTGTCAAAAAGCTCACCCTGTTGCCTTTTAGCTGCCACAGGAGGGGCAATACACAAAACATCAAAAATATGGGCCAAAAGCCTATCAGTGTCCCCAGGAGACCACGGGTCCTCTCCCAAAGGAGACCCAGTACCGCCATAAGCCTCCTGCTGGTCCCCAGAAGAATCAGAATCAGAGAAGAGTTCCCCCTCTTCTAGGGGGTAATGGCCAGACAGATTGTAAAGTCCCTCATCCTCAACAGGAAAAAGGGAGACTGCAGGGGCTAAAGTGGACCAACACCCAGGATTTTGACTATCCTGGGTTTTGGTCCACTTTGGTGGGGCACCCCGATCGGGGGTGCCCCGCTGTGTGAAACCCCCCAGAAAGCCCCAATAACTCACCTCTCCCCGCTCCCACGAGACTGCTGCTGCAAATCCCCGGCGACGGACAAGCGGGAGGCAGCTACGGACAAGAGAGAGCGCCCAACGCCGCCTCCCGCGCGTCACTCTTACAGGGCGCGCGCCCGCGCCGGCCATTCACAGACGACCGGCGCAGGTGCAGGCGGGAGGCGGCGGCGGGCGCCGCTGGATCGAGGAGCAGGTAGGGATTTAGGGGTAGGGATTTAGGGGTTTCTGGCTTGAAGCGGAAAACAACCTTGTCCTGATGCCTCTCAAAGTAAGGGGCCTTAATGGACAAGGCCGCCAACTCCGATACACGCCGAACGGAAGTGATGGCAACCAGAAAAACAACCTTCTGAGTAAGCACAGAAAGTGCAATATCCTGCAAAGGTTCAAAAGGAGGACCCTGCAAGGCAGAAAGAACCAAATTCAAATCCCAAACTGGGAGCAAAGGCTTCCTAGGAGGCCGCACATGCGTAACCCCCTGGAAAAAGGTCTTAACCGGAGGATGAAGAGCAAAAGACTTTTGAAAGAAAACCGCCAGGGCAGAAACATGCCCTTTCAGCGTACTAAGCTGCAAACCTAGGTCCAGACCATGTTGCAGAAATTCCAAAACCCTAGGGATAGAAAACACCCTGCAAGGCAAGGCCCTGACCTCACATCAATCAATATAAGACCTCCAAATCCTATAGTAGATGGCAGAGGAAGACTTCTTTCTAGCCCTAACCAGAATCTGAATGACAGCATCAGAAAGACCTTCCTCCTTCAAGATGGAGCGTTGGTAAATTGGGGTAGAACAGTGGACCCTGAGTGAGCAGATCCGGCAGAAGGGGCAGATCTAACTTATCCTCTGCCAACCTTAGCACATCTGCGAACCAAACCTGTCTTGGCCAATTTGGAGCCACCAGGATCGCTGACGCGCCCTCTAGGGCCAGCTTGCACACCATGGGAAACGGAGGGAACAGGTATAGAAACCCCAGATCCCTCCAGTTCAGAGACATGGCATCCGCTGCCAGAGCCAGCGGATCCTGCGAGAGAGACACAAATGCCGGAAGCTTGTGATTGTGACGAGAGGCAAAGAGGTCCACCTCCGGAGTCCCCCACTGGTGGCAAAGCGAAGGAAACACCTTGGGGCTGAGCGACCATTCCCCCCGGCGAGATGACCCCCTGCTCAGGGAGTCCACCTCCGTGTTCTCCACTCCCGGAATGTACACTGCCGAGATGCATGGGACATTGCCCTCTGCCCAAGCCAGGATCAAAGACACTTCCCTGAGGGCACGCCTGCTGCGAGTCCCTCCCTGGTGATTGATGTAGGCGACCGCCATCCGATTGTCCGACCGAACTTGGACAGGTAGGCCCCGCAACTGACGAGTCAAGTGAGCCAGAACCAACCTGATGGCTCTCAACTCCAGAACATTGATGGGATTGTGAGCCTCCAGAGGCCCCCACAGTCCCTGAAACTGAAGACCCTTCCAAAATCCCCCCCAACCTGACAGGCTGGCATCCGTGTTGACCGTCTCCCAACGAGGGGTCAGAAAGGATCTGCCCCTCGGCAGATTGCTTGGTTTCAGCCACCACCGAAGGGAACGCCGCACCCGGGGGGACATCAGAAAAGACTGATCCAATGACAGCGGGGACCCGTCCCAGGCCGCCAAGAGATGGAGCTGGAGCGTCCTTGTGTGAAACTGGGCAAAGGGAACCGCCTCGAACAATGCCACCATCAATCCCACCAGTCGCATCCCCAGCCGGATGGACGGGCGGGGGATAGATAGGAGACGCTGAGTCAATTCCTGAATGAGAAGAACCTTGGCCCGGGGGAGGAACACCCTGGCCTGAGAAGTATCCAGAGACATTCCCAGGAACTCCACCACCCTGGAGGGAGAGAGGCAGGACTTGGGATAGTTGATCACCCAACCGAAACTCTCCAGAGTGGTCCTGGTATCCAGCTGCGCCTGACTGAGGGAAGACGCCATGATGAGAAGGTCGTCCAGATATGGCACGATGCGAATACCCCGGACTCTGAGGATGGCCATCACTCCTGCCAACACCTTGGTGAAAATCCTTGGAGCCGAGGTAAGGGCAAACGGAAGAGCCCCAAACTGAAAATGTCGATTTTCCACGACAAACCTGAGAAATCTCTGGTGTGCCGGAAGTATTGGAATATGCAGGTAAGCATACTTGATGTCTATGGACGTCATGAAGTCCCCCTGACGAAGTGAGTGGATGGCTGAGCGCAGAGTTTCCATACAGAACTTCCGGGGACGGACGAACCTGTTGAGCAACTTCAGATCCAGAATGGGACGAACGGATCCATCCTTCTTGGGCACAGTGAACAAATTGGAATAGAAGCCCAGGCCCTGGTCTGAGGGGGGCACCGGACAGATGACAGCCATGTCCAAGAGACTTGCTACTGCCGCCCGAATCCCCTGAGTGGCCAGAGGATCTGACGGCACCCGAGACCTGAAGAATCTGGGAGGGGGCCGGAACTCGAACTCCAGCTTGTAACCGGAAGACACCACTTCATGAATCCACCTGTCTGAGACCTCTTGGACCCAGACCCGGGAGAAGAGATGCAGCCGTCCCCCCACCCGCAAGGGTGAGGGCGCCCCCTCATTGCTGAGCCGGCTTGGCAGCGGCTTTAGGCTTAGAGCCCCAACTGTGTCCTGGACGGGCCCGACCCCTGCCCCTGGACCAGGAATCACCTCTGGATGAGGGGAAAGCCGAACCCCTGCCAACTCTAGCCCCACGAAAGGACTGAGTGAAGAAAGCCGCCCCCCGAAAGGGGCGACGCTGCTTCTTAAGCTGAGGTAACTTACCTCCTTTTGCCACCAAATCCAATTTCTCTCCAAAGAGCCGCATCCCCACAAAGGGAAGGGCCGTAAGCAACTTTTTAGACACAAAATCAGCCGCCCACTGGCGTAACCAAACCGACCGCCGGATAGCCACAAGCAAGGCTGAAGCTCTGCTACACATCACCAATGTGTCATCCAAGGCGGTCAGCACAAAGGACAAAAACAACTCACATCGCTTAAACCGGACCTTCAGCGTGATTTAATGAAAAGCCCAAACTCTTGAAAAACGGTTCCCCAGCATCTAAAATGAATATATTTTACGTTTTTAGTCACTAACTTATTATTCTTTCCCCCACTGGGCTGCAACTCTGTCCAGGAATTTAGGATATGGGCGCCGCCATCTTGACTCAGAAGCATCACACTTACTGAGGAGAGGAGAGTGGGATAAGGTACAGGGGGGGGGGGGTTATAGCTGTGCTTTGCTCAGACAGAGCAGAGCTGGGGTCAGGTAAAGGTCAGCAGTCCCAGAATGCAGAGCAGCACAGTCAGGAGGCACTTCCTGTTTGCAGGCTGCCTGATAAGATGGCGGCTTCCATAAGCCGCCATCTTGGATGTTTAAAGGCTCATAACATGCAGTAGATGCAGGTAGGATGATTTTTGAGCAATCTGTATGTACAGGGTGTGGGAAACATATGAGATAGGCTCTTATTCAGAGTGAAGGACCGCTTTAAGGGCGGTAAAGTCCTCACTAGCCAGGTCAAGCCCGGAAGAGGTCAACATCCTCTAACAACCGACCTGGCAGTTACCAATAAAAGCGCTGAAGCACAAACCGGCCGCAAGGCCGACCCAACAATGGCAAAACCATGACAAGCCATCTGGTCAATGCGTTTATCCTCACCATCCTTGAGAGTAGAACAGTCAGGAGAATGCAAGACAGAGGTGCTAGACAACCCCAAAACAGGGGCGTCCACCTCGGGAGGGGACGACCAGTGCTTCACCGCGTCCACTGGTAAGGGATATTCTTTGTCCCAACCCGGAGGGACACCTGGAAGCCGAGTCGGCCTCTCCCATTCCTTGAGAATGATACCATCAAAATGCTTTTGATAAGGAAATTCCAAGCGCGGCTTGGTCACCTCAAAGAACTCCCCCTTCAGCGGAGGTGCCGCCTCAGGGGGAGAAATAGCCAGGACCTCAAACATATGAGCCAGGACCCTAGAGGTATCCAAAGAATCCCCCTGGCCCTGCACGGTATCAGCACCCACAAACTGCTGGTCATCAGAGCCCTCAGACTCCTCAAACAGCTCCCCTTCCTCCAGCGGGGAACAATCAGACCAATCCAGGGAGTCAAACTCCTCCATATCAAAGGCCTGCGTGGCTGTATACAAATGTTTTCGCTTTGCTGTGGCCTTTTTGGCAACAGCACTGGAAAACAATTTTTCAAGATTGGCCAATCTGGCACACACCTCACCTTGCGACTCCCCACCAATGACCACATCACATGGGGTACGTGTCAAGCGAGGGGGAGACGGAGAGGAGACTGGCGGAGCAGAACCAGACGCCTGAGATCCGGACTGCCGCGTAATAGACCGTTGCGCACAGGGTACACAAAGAAATACATTATCCCCCAAAAGGGATACCCCACACCCCAAACACAGCCTGGATTCCCCCGAGGGGGGCACAAGCCCAGTATCCGGGGAAGCCTCCATATGGCGATTTTTTATATTTAGGCACAATGCCCCCAGAGAATTACGCAGTAATGCAACCCGGGATGCCCCTTTAAGTCCCGCGTGGGAGGAATTTACAGGCCCCTAAATTTGACCAGGGACCCTAGGACCGGGAGAACCCACCTTTAATAGGAACAATGGTCCACCTGGAACATACAAACAAACACAGCGATCAGACCACATAGCAAATGTCCAAAGGGTTAATAACAGAAGCGTTGCCAAACAACCCCAAGGAGGGGCATGAATAACTTTTACAGAGAAAAACTAATGGGGCCAGAGGCCATTCACCGACCGTCACACACGCATGCCTGGCAGGGAAGGAAAAAGGCGTGTAGGCAGAGGAAGAAGGAGGGCGGGCAGGCGCGGTTCACGCGTCGGGGCCCGGCCCGGCCCCTCCCCCGTCGGGCCGTAGGCGTTCACGCGAATGCCCGGCCCCGCCCTGAGGGGAAGAAGCTCCCCCACCGCTATGACAAACCACAGAGGCCGGCGCCGCGGGACCGCCGGCGCCGGTCTAAGTACCCGGATACCCCCCCCCCCTCTAAGGGTATCCGGGAGAGGGGGAATCCATGCTAGGGTGGAAGGCCAAGGGACAGGGCGTCCCAAACCGGTGTCACCAACCCGGTTAGCCGCCTACCCCTTGTTATGGGGTCTCACGGCGGAGCGTAGCTCCTGAGCACCTAGGGTGCCATCTACCCTTGCCCGGACCAGCAGCCTAGGCTGGGAGGCAAGTAAAATCAATAAAAGAATCCGGGCAGGAATAGATCAAATAGAGGGCCGAGAGTCATCCCGGCTACCTGCAAGGAGGAGACATTCATCTTCTGAATTGCTCACCGTCTGCAGAGATGAAAGACTGGGGAATGAGTGGGAGGTCCCAGGTATTTATGGACCGGGAGGGTCTTACTTTTTTTATTGTCATCTCTGCAAGATCGCCATCTACAGGTCAGTATACCCACATGTAATGAATGTCCTGAAGCGGGGTGTGTGACATACTTAGAATAAGGGGGGGGGGAGAGGGGCACCAAGGGGGATTGGGTAAGGAAGACCCAGAATGCAGGAAGGGGCATCCCACAAGGTTCACCATAGGCCTAGACCGCCTACCCATATCAGTGCAGGGATTGCGGTAGGAGCAGCGCTCCTCAGCACCTGACCCTGGTGCTGTCCTACCTTCACCCGGACCAGGCAGCCGAGGCTGGGAGGTAGTGGGTCCAGAACGGTTGGGAATAGTCCTGCAGGGCCGCAGGCTGATAAGCCCTGCTCACCTGCACAGTATAGAAAGCCATCTTCTATCTTCGCAGTCCAGACTGCAGATAAGAACTGGGAATTTGTGGGAGGTTCCTGGCTATATATAAGGCCGGGAAGAGCCACAAGTCTTTCTCTGCAGTCCACAGCGCCACCTTGTGGCGGATAACCCATGTGTAAGGAATATCTGAAACAGGACGTACTGTATACTTGGAAAATAGGTCTAATTAAGAACAATGATGAGGAGGCCTATCACAAGGAGATTGACAAACTGGGTCAGTGGTACAGTGGAGATGGTCTCATAATACCAATAAGACTGTGGAGATAGTTGTAGACTTTAGGAAAGGTCTCACAAACCACTCCTCTATATCAATGTATGGGCAGCTGGTGTAGAAGTTTCAGGAAAGCCAAGTTTCTTGGAACCATCATATCTAAGAACCTGTGTTGGGAGAGTAACACCCTAGCCATCCTTAAAGTAGGCCTAAACTGGACCTAGCACGTATAAAATGCTAGGTCCGGTTAGACAAACACCCCCTGGGGATGCCCGGCTGTGTGCAACCCTGTCAGGCACCCGTTTTTCTTACCTGACCAACCCATGGCGCATGCGTGTCCGGCATCTCTCGAATCTTTCTCTGGCTGTGTGTGGATTCGCCAGCTTAACTGAATTGCTGTGGTGGCCATGCAAAGCCGAGGGGGTGCCACATGATGATCACGTGGCCAGGATTCCATTCAGCTTCTCCAGCTGCACATCAATATGTGAGTCCAGAGAAGCTGATTGGAGGAGAGCCATGCCTGTGCCGTGGGCTCGTTGGTAAAGTAAGGAAAGTGGGAAAAAGGTGGGGTTTCACACAATCAGACCATTGAATTATGCGATGAGGAAAATTTACTAACATTTTACTAAACAAAAAAAAAAAACAAAAACAATGTAAAGAAAGATTCTCAGCTTTGCATGTTTTTTTTCTTTAGTTCATATCTATCCTTTTCTAAAAGGTTTTAGTTTTCCATGCATGTTCATATAAATGCTTTGTGTGTTTATATACCAAAGAAAGATTTAGGGAGTACTTACTGGGTGAGTAAAACCACAGCACAAGGAATGGGGGGAAGGAGCCTCTGTAAAACATCTTCCGACACGAGATCCCCGCAGTGTGATAGCAAACTTTCAATAGCTGCAAGGAGATTTGGATTTGTTATACATTATAAACCTGTCAAACATTTCGCAAACTTTAAAAGATAAAAATAAAGTGGAGGTATATCGTTTTTACTGCCTGTTTATTTGGGGGTGCATTTAAGTTTAATGTAAGCAAGCTGGACCATTAAAGCAGACCTTCACCCTGAATAAGAGCCTATCTTATATGTTTCCCACACCCTGTACATACAGATTGCTCACATTAAAAATCATCCTACCTGCATCTGTTATGCAGCCTTTAAACATCCAAGATGGAGGCTCATGGGGCTTCAGGCAGCCTGCAAACAGGAAGTGTCTTCTGAATGTGTCGCTCTGCATTCTGGGACTGCTGTCCTTTTCCTGACCCCAGCTCTGCAAAGCACAGCTATAACCCCACCCCCTGTACTTTATCCCACTCTCCTCTCCTCAGTATGTGATGCTTCTGAGTCAAGATGGCGGCGCCCGTATCCTAGAGTCCTGAACAGAGTTGCAGCCCGGTGGGGGAAAGAATAATAAGTATGTGACTAAAAACGTAAAAATACAATTCTGTGAGTACTCACCTGTAGAATTGTTTTTACTATGCACAGCACGGCCTATTTCATGTAGTCCTTAAGTCTGGGTATTCCGCCACAAGGTGGCGCAGTGTACTGCAGAAGAATTGTGGCTCCTCCCGGCCCCATATAAAAACCGGAATCACCCATAGACCTGCAGTGTTGAAAAACAGTTATACAAGAAGCCGGGAGGTAAAAAAAGGTAACAAAGGTAAAAAGAACCCTCACAACTAACTTTGGAACAAATCACCATACAAAGGCAACCAAAGATAACGATAACAAGGGAGGGATGAAACAGGCCGTGCTGTGCATAGCAAAAACAATTCTACAGGCGAGTACTCACAGAATTGTCTGAGTCAAGATGGCGGCGCCCGTATCCTAGAGTCCTGAACAGAGTTGCAGCCCGGTGGGGGAAAGAATAATAAGTATGTGACTAAAAACATAAAAATACAATTCTGTGAGTACTCACCTGTAGAATTGTTTTTCCTATTGCACAGCACGGCCTGTTTCATGTAGTCCTTATGTCTGGGACATCCAAAAGCAGTGTCCGTAAGGTAGGGTAGGATCCCCAAAGAGTAACAGCAGGCAGTTCAAACCACTACTGCCTGAAGTACCCTGCGGCCAAAAGCAGCATCAGCTGATGCCTTAACATCAACCTTGTAAAACTTGGAAAAGGTATGAACAGAAGACCAAGTAGAAGCCTTACAAACTTGTTCAACAGAAGCTTGGTGCTGAAAAGCCCAAGAGGCACCAACAGCACAAGTGGAATGAGCAGTAATCCGGAAATGAGGAACCTTCCCTTTAGCAGAATAGGCTTGTACCACCGCCTGACGTATCCACTTACTAACAGTAGATTTAGCAGGAGGCAAACCCTTACTAGGTCAAGCAGAAAGAACAAAAAGAGCATCAGATTTCCTGAAAGACTCAGTAGCAACCAAATAAAACTTCAATGCCCTGACAACATCCAGAGAAAGAAGGGTCCGTTCCTTGCAATTAGCAGGGTTAGGACACAAGGAAGGTAAGACAATGTCCTGATTGAGATGAAAGGAAGACACAACCTTAGGCAAGAAATCTGGCTTAAGCCGAAACACCACCTTATCCTGATGCCGCTCAAAATAAGAAGGTTTAATGGAAAGCACCGCCAGCTCAGAAACTCGTCTGACCGAAGTAATAGCCACCAAAAAGGCCACCTTAAAAGTCAGAATGGGCAACGCAACCCCGCGGATAGGCTCAAAGGGAGGACCCTTCAGAGCAGACAACACCAGATTTAAGTCCCAAACCAGTAGCATAGGTTTATGTGGCGGACGCACATGAGTAACTCCCTGGAAGGTCTTAACCAGCCAGTGATTGGCAAAGGATCTCTGGAAAAAAAATAGCCAGAGCTGACACCTGTCCCTTGAGGGTACTGAAGGCCCGAATCCAAACCATGTTGTAAAAATTCCAGAATCCTGGGGATAGAAAACACCCGACAAGAGACTTGGACTCACACCAGGCAATGTAAGCATGCCAAACCCTGTAGTAGATAAAAGACGAGGACTTCTTCGGAGCCCGAATCATAGTATCAACCACAGAGGCCGGTAACCCCTTGTCCATCAAGATGGAGGTTTCAGCAGCCAAGCCATTAAAGCCAGCGTTTGTAAATTGGGATGGCGCAGCTGTCCCTAAGTGAGAAGATCTGGATCCTTGGACAAGACGTACCGATCTACTGCCAACTGCACGACGTCTGCGAACCACACCCTCCTTGGCCAACAGGGGGCCACTAGAATGGCTGGTACCCCCTCCTGGGCTATCTTGCGCAGCACCGTGCCCAGCAGAGGAAAGGGAGGGAAAACATAGAGGAGCAGAAACTCTGTCCAAGGAATCGCTAGTGCATCCGTGGCGAAGGCCGGAGGATCCTGCGACAGGGAGACAAACCTCGGAAGCTTGTGATTGTGGCGGGAAGCAAACAGGTCCACATCCGGCTGACCCCAGCGGTGACACAGGAAGTGAAATACCTTGTTGCTGAGGGACCATTCCCCCAGCCGAGACGTCCCCCTGCTCAGGGAGTCTGCCTCCTGGTTCTCCACCCCCGGAATGTAGACTGCCGAGATGCAAGGAACATTCTCTTCCGCCCAAGACAGTATCAGGGACACTTCCTTGAGGGCTCGCTTGCTCCGAGTTCCCCCCACTGATGATTGATGTAAGCAACCGCCATCTGATTGTCCGAGCGAATCTGAACTGCCCGACCCCGAAGGTGTGGGGTCAACTGGGAGAGAACCAACCTGATCACCCGTAGTTCTAGAATGTCGATGGGTGCATGGGCCTCCTGGGGGCCCCACTGACCCTGAAATTTTAAGGACTTCCAAACTCCCCCCCCAACCGGTCAGACTGGCATCTGTGGTGACAATCTCCCAGCACGGCGGCAGAAAGGTTCTGCCCACTAGAAGATTCCTCGAGTCCAGCCACCACGAGATGGACTGCCTGGCAAGAGGGGACAGAGCAAATTCCTGATACACAGGGCCCCGATCCCAAACTGGCAAGAGATGCAACTGAAGAGGCCTCATGTGAAACTGAGCAAAGGGAACCGCCTCGAAGCAGGACACCATCAGGCCCACTAACTGCATCCCCTGCCGAATGGATGGATGAGGACACAAGACCAGAGCCCGTGCCTGCATCTGAAGGCCCTCCACTTTCTGCTGAGGGAGAAATACCTTGAACTGAGAAGTATCCAGAGTCATGCCCAGAAAGGACCTCGCCAAAGACGGAGACAGTGAAGACTTGGTATAGTTGATCACCCAGCCAAAGGACCCGAGAGTGGAGGTCACCACCTGAGTATCCTTCTCTGCCCGATGGAGAGACTGAGCAGCAATTAGAATGTCGTCCAGGTAAGGGAGGATGCGAATGCCCTGGTTCCTCAGAAGTGCCATTACGCCCGCCAGCACCTTGGTAAATACCCGAAGCGCCGAGGTGATACTGAACAGTAAGGCCACAAACTGGTAGTGCTGATCCCCCAGAGAGAACCTCAGAAATCTCTGATGATCTGGGCAGATTGGTACGTGAAGATAGGCATTCTTGATGTCCACAGTGGTCATGAAGTAGCCCGGCCGAAGGGTACTGACAGCAGAGCGTAGCATCTCCATGCTTAAGTGCTTGAACCGGACAAACCTGTTGAGACCCTTCAAGTCCAGGATGGGCCTCAGAGAACCGTCCTTTTTGGGAACCGTGAAAAGATTGAAGTAGTACCCCTGACCCTGTTCCTGGTAAGGTACCTGGCAGATGACTCCTGACTCCAACAGGCGTTGAACTGATAGGCGCAAACCCTGAGCTGACAGAGGATTTTGAGACATCCGGGGTCTGAATCCACCGGTCTGAGACGCGAAGCCTCCAGACATGAGCAAAGAGCCGAAGCCGTCCCCCCACCCGGCCTGAGAGGCCTTGGGAGGGGGTTTGGTCTTGGAACCCCATGAGAGACCGGGACGACCACGGGATCTGTCACGGCCCCAAGAATCTCTGCGGCTAGTCGAGAAGAGGGAGCCACGACCTCCTCTGTAAGCACGAAAGGAGGGGAAGGAAGCCGAGGGCCCAGGAGAGGGAGGCTGCTTCCTACGCTGAGGTAACCTACCATCCTTGGCTAGAACATCCAGACGCTCACCAAAGAGACGAAGCCCCGTGAAGGAAAGCCCTGTGAGGGACTTCTTAGCAGCAGTGTCAGCTGCCCACTGGCGCAACCAAACAGACCGGCGCATAGCCACCAAGAGGGCCGAAGCCCTACCGTCCAGCCGGACGGCATCATCCATGGCAGTCAGCACAAAGGCAACAAAATCAGAGTAAAGCAAGAGGGCCCTATAATCCTCCCTCCTTCTACCAGCCATGGCGCCATCCGCAAGACGCGTAATGGCTGCGGCACAAACAGGACGCAGGCCCGCCCCTACAAAGGTGAAAGTATGACAGACCAGCTGATCCATACGGCGGTCCACGCTGTCACGCATAGTAGTGTCAGGGGACAGCATGACCGAGGTGTTAAACAGCCCTAGAACAGGAGCATCCACCTCAGGGGGACATGACCAGCGCTTGACCAGGTCAGCAGAAAAGGGATACCTTCTGTCCAATCCCTTGGGCACTGATGGCAATCTGTTAGGACATTCCCACTCCTTGAGCACCATACTGGAGAAATGACCCTGCTCCGGGAACTCCAAGCGTTGCTTGTCAGGGCGAAAGAGCTCACCCTGCTTCCTCTTCGCCACCTCAGGAAGGGCGATGTGAAAAGCCTCAAAAATGTCCAACAACAGTCTATCAGTGTCATCAGGGAGCCAGGTATCCTCATCAGAGGCGGATCACTGTCGTACCCTTCCTGATGGTCCCCAGATGAGTCTGAATCATGGTAAAGCTCCCCCTCCTCTAGGGAGTCACGGCAGCCAAACACATGAAGGCCCTCATCCTCCTCAGCAAAGAGGGAAGGCGCGGTGTCAAGATGGCACTTCTTGCCAGAGGCCTTGCCCAACACAGGTCGGGCCAGTTGCTTTTCAATGCTGGCCACGCGTAGTGCCAGATCAGATTGTGACCCCCTGCTAGTATCCCCCTTACTGGGGGCTAAATGCAGACGCGGGGAGGTAGGAGATGCCGGAGGGAGCGCAGAACTGGGAAGAGAAGCTTTCATCCCAGCCTGGTCCGCAATAACACTTTGGGCGCACGGCACACAAACCGCGCCACCACCACTCAAAGGGGATGCCCCGCACATGACACACAGCCGGGATTGCCCCGAAGGACCCCCGAGCACGCTATCCCCAGAAGCCTCCATATGGTGATTATAACAGGCACAATAAGCCAGAATGGGGTAAGGGCTAATAAAAAAAGCCAACCGGGATGCCCTCCAAGGGATGCCCACAACGAGGGCCAGGAGGGGAAAAGGGGGAGGGGGTATAGGACCGGGAGAAACCACAATACACTGTTATCCTGCCTGAAAGACATAATCAAAAATACACATAAGCATCCCGCAGTATATGCCCCAAGAAGAAAAAACCCCCATAGGGGACTCACGGACCAAATGGCACAGCGCGCGCAGCACACACAGACGATTGCAGAACAGCCGAAAGAACCGCGGATGGACACAAACACGCAGCCTGAGCAAAAATGGGGCCGAGATCGAGAACCTCGAGGGACGGGCGCGGATACGCGTCATGATAGTCCTCAGACAGCACACAGTAATAGCGCCGCCCGCTGCAGTACACCCGCGGCGAGAAAAACGACAGCGGGACATCACACCAGATCACCACCCGCCGCTACCCCCCCCCCCAACAAAAAACTTGTCGGGGAGCGGGGGAGCAGAGGAGAGGGCAGGCAGTGGCGGGGGCCGACTAAAAGGGGGCCCGGAGGGGAGGGAGGGGGGAAGGAGACAAACCCCACAGGGGAGAAAGACAAAAGGAAGGACTAGCTAGGAACACAAGTCCCCAAGCACAACTCACCCCCTACACCATAGCGACAGCAGTGCTTCTTCATCCCGCAGTAGGCTCACCATAAACGCCTATGGCCGGCTATCCTTTGTGGTACAGGGTCTGCAGCTTGGAGCAGCGCTCCCCGAGCACCTGATCCTACAGCCGAGGCTGGGAGGCAAATAGGGTCCGGAAACGGGTGGTAATAGACTTGCAGGGCCGCAGGCTTGGTTGCCCCGCTCGCCTGCGAAACATAGAGAGCCATCTTCTATCTTCGCAGTATTACTGCAGAGGAAACACTGGTCTATGCGTGATTCCGGTTTTCATATGGGGCCGGGAGGAGCCACAATTCTTCTGCAGTACACTGCGCCACCTTGTGGTGGAATACCCAGACGTAAGGACTACATGAAACAGGTTGTGCTGAGCACTAGGAAAATATATTAATTTTAGATGCTGGGGAACCATTTTTTAAGGATTTTGGCTTTTCATGAAATCATGCTGAAGGTCCGGTTTAAGATAAGACTGTGGCTCACCCATATTTTTTTAACAATTTTTTTTATTTGATAAGAAGGGTCCTGTCTTAGCAACCTTTGGGTCCCATGCGAAGATTGGTGACTTAAGAAGACCCTGTGTAATGCCCTGACGCTCTGAGCAATGAGCACCAAGGCAGAACTAAACAACTGTAAGAGCCTGTGCTTCCCAAGAGTTCATAACACAGTACACAGAGTGCTAAGGAACAACAGGATATACACCTTTGCATGCAAAACAAAATAAAAGACATTTAAGTAATTGCTCTATTTGTAATTAATGTACATTATTCAACTGAAGTAATACTTCTCAGTAGAGCACCATTAAATCAGTTGTATGTACAGTATTTTTATTTGTTATGCTTTTTTATGATTTTCTTAATTCAGTGTTGCTGTGGAGAGAGATCGAAGATTCATTTATACCTTGCATTACTGAATTAATTAAAGCAAATCTAAAGCATCCTTTGCAACACTGTCCCAGGGATGCCCTGGTCCAGAGGGACACTAAACTAACCTAGCCAACTCCCCCACCACATCTCTGAGCCCCTGTCACAGAGCTTCAGAAAGGGAAAGTATTTCTAGAATTTGAGAAGCCATCGGACCCTGTGCCCTATATGGCACAAAAAGCCTGATTTGTCAAACGCTATCTGCCGGCCTACACCACATCAGTGCAAATAAGAGTAGTCCAAAAACAATTTAGCCTTTTTAACCTGTTGCTGCTGATGTTTTAGTAAATCTATTTCTTGCAATGCAGCAACATGCACCAGTGTTAAAAAAAAATAAAAAAACTATTCTGTGAAACTCACCTGTAGAATTGTTTTTGAATATATCCAGTCCAGATCGTCCCAGAAGTGATGACAATTGGGTATTCCACCGCTAGGTGGCTCTCAACTGCAAGATCAAAAGCTGTCGCTCCTCCCGGCCCCCTATAAAAGCAGGTGTCTTGATTTCCCAGTGGTTAAACAGCAGTAAGAAAGAGACAGGCCGGGAGGCCAAGAAAACCATGTTACTTCACATAGATTCAGCATGTACTCTCTCCAACAAAAACCATAAGGACAACAGTCCAAGATAAAAATGGTAATCACCATAACAGGCAAACAAGAGATAATGAGAAAAAAAGGGCGGGGTGGGACGACCTGGACTGGATATATTCAAAAACAATTCTACAGGTGAGTTTCACAGAATTGTATTTTTCACTATATCCAGGTCGTCCCAGAAGTGATGACAATTGGGACATCCAAAAGCAGAGTCTATTAGGGCGGGATCCCCAGTGCGGAACAGCATGTAGTTCATTTCACTACCGCCTGAAGCACCTTCCGGCAAAAAACAGCATCAGCTGAGGCCCTAACATCAACCTTGTAAAACTTTGTAAAGGTATGAACTGAAGACCAAGTGGCGGCCTTACAAACTTGTTCAACAGATGCCTGGTGCTGAAAAGCCCAAGAGGCACCAATAGCTCTAGTAGAATGAGCTGTAATATGAAAAGGGGATTTCTTCCCCTTGGCAGAGTATGCTTGCACCACCACCTGTCTGATCCACTGAGAGTGGACTTGGCTGGAGGCAAGCTTTTCCTAGAACCCTCTGTTAGGACAAAGAGCAAATCCGATTTCCTTAAGGATTCAGTCGCAACCAGGTAGTACTTAATGGCTCTGACCACATCCAAGGCATGGAGAGTCCTTTTCTTAGAAGTAGTCGGTGCTGGACACAAAGAAGGCAAGACAATCTCCTCATTAAGGTGAAAGGGAGAAACAACCTTAGGCAACATTAGGCAAAAAATCAGGTTTAAAGCGAAACACCACCTTATCCTTATGCTGCTCAAAGTAAGGAGGCTTCATACAAGGAGCGGTCAGCTCTGACACGTGATGCACCGAGGTGATAGCTACCAAAAAGACCATCTTTAGGGTCAAAATAGATAATGCAGCATCGCACAAAGGCTCAAAGTGAGGACGCTGGAGAGCAGAAAGCACCAAACTCAAGTCCCACACCGGTAATACTGGCTTACACGGTGGACGTACATGGGTAACTCCTTGGAAAAAAGTCTTGATCAGTCTATGATTGGCAAAGGATCTTTGGAAAAAGATGGCCAAGGCCGAGACCTGGCCCTTGAGGGTGCTCAGCTGGAGACCCAAGTCTAAACCGTGTTGCAAAAACTCCAATATCCTAGAGATAGAGAATGTGCGACAAGGGAACTCTTGGATTCACACCAAGCAATGTAGGCATGCCAAACTCTGTAGTATATCATGGAAGAAGACTTCTTCCGAGCCTGAATCATGGTCTGAACAACCGTGGCAGACAGCCCCTTCTCCGTCAGGGGTTGAGGTTTCAATAGTCAGGCCGTCAAAGCCAGAGTCTGTAAATTGGGGTGCCGCAGCGACCCCTGAGTGAGAAGCCATTGGGTCGTCGGGTATAATGTAGCGATGGACTGACATCTGAACTATGTCCGCGAACCAACCTGCGTCTCGGCCAGTGAGGAGCCACCAGGATGGTTGGTACCCCCTCCTGGGCTATCTTGCGCAGCACTCGGCCCAGGAGTGGAAACGGAGGGAACACATAAAGGAGCCTGAACTCCGTCCAAGGAATTGCCAGAGCGTCTGTGGCAATGCCAGAGGATCTCTTGACAGGGAGACGAACCTCAGTAGCTTATGATTGTGTCTGAACACTAACAAGTCCACATCCGGCTGACCACAGCTGAGACACAGGGCGTGAAAGACCTTGTTGCTGAGAGACCATTCCCCCAGACGAGAGGCACTCCTGCTCAGGGAATCTGCCTCCTGGTTTTCTACCCCGGGGATGTAAACCGCCGAGATGCAGGGAACATTCTTCTCTGCCCAAGTCAGAATCTGGGTCACCTCCTTGAGGGCTCGCTTGCTCCGAGTCCCGCCCTGATGATTGAAATAGGCGAAAGCCGTCTGATTGTCCGAGCGAACCTGGATCGCACGACCCCTTAAATGGAGAGTCAAGTGAAGAAGCACCAACCGGATCGCTCTCAGATCTAAGAGATTTATGGGCAAGTGGGCCTCCTGCGGCCCCCATTGACCCTGGATCTTCTGCGTTTGCCAAAAACCTCCCCAGCCGGTCAGACTGGCGTCCGTGCTATCTCCCACCGGGGAGTCAGAAAAGACTTGCCTATCAGTAGGTTCCTGGAGCCCAGCCACCACAAGAGGGACTGTCTGGCCCGGGGAGACAAGGAAAACTCCTGTTCCAGTGATTCCTGCATCCGGTCCCAACCGGTCAACAGATTCAATTGAAGAGGTCTCATGTGGAACTGGGCAAAGGGCACTGCCTCAAAGCATGACACCATAAGGCCCACCAGTTTCATCCCCAGACGGATAGATGGTCGCTGACAAGACAGCAAGGCCTGCACCTGCGTCTGGAGGCCCGCCACCTTCTGCTGTGGCAGGAATACCTTGACCTGAGAAGTATCCAATGTCATGCCCAGAAAGGACCTCACCATTGAGGGAGTGATAGAAGACTTGGGGTAATTGACTACCTATCCGAAATCCTCGAGAGTGGACAACACCGTCCGGGTTTTGCTCTCGACCTGCTGAAGGGACTGAGCCGCAATCAGCAAATCGTCCAGATAAGGCAGCACGCGAATGCCCTGGTTCCTTAGGATAGCCAGGATGCCCGTCATCCTGGCTATCCTAAGCCTATCCCTCCGTTTCCACTCCTGGGCCGAGTGCTGCGCAAGATAGCTGAGGATATCCCAAACGGCAGCGCCACAAACTGGTAATGCTGATCCTCCAACGCAAACCTCAGGGTGCCCCTGGAATATTCGAATGTGCAGATAAGCATCCTTGATGTCCACAGTGGTCATGAAGTCGCCCCCTCCGGTTGGAGGAGTGCTGATCCCTAGAGCTACAGCTCTTTAGTGTTTCTCCCCCGCCAGATTGGCTTTTGCACTGTTTGTTACTGTGTTTGTCTCCCTTCCCCACTTGTACCCCTACCCCGCAAACCCTAACCCCCTACTACCTAGCCACCCCAAAGCTCCTCACCACCCCTGCCCTCCCTGCCTGCTGGTACCTCCCAATCCCCGAGAGAGGCTGCTGACAGCCCTTGGGCGTCTTGGGCTTGTCCGGGATGGGGGGAGGTGGTGATCAGCTCCTTCAATGTGAAGGGCCTTAATATCCCTGAGAAAAGATCAAAAATTTTGTATAACCTCCACAAACAGAAAGCTAAGATAATCCTTCTTCAGGAAACCCACTTTAAAACGGGTCACACCCCTGATATCCGTGACAGATACTACACAACTTGGCACCATTGCTCCAACCCGGAAGGGAAAACGAAGGGGGTATCAATAGCTCTCCACAAATCGCTCCCCCATGAGACACTAGATGTTAAAGTCGACCCCCGGGGTAGGTTTCTCTTCCTTAAAATCAGGATATTTAACAAGACCTACACTCTCGCAAATCTGTATGCCCCCAACACGGACCAGACTCGGTTCTCTACCCAGATCCTCAAACTACTAGAGGAATTTGCGGAGGGGGTGATAATTGTCGGGGGAGACCTGAACGTTCCACTTAATCCCTCGCTCGACACTTCATCCGGGAGGGCATCCGTGTCGCTGAGCAAACTCAATAGCTTGAGGAAAGCACTAACGAGCCTCCAGCTGGTTGACACTTGGAGGGTCCTCCACGGCCAGAGGAGGGACTACTCCTTTTACTCGCATGCCGCAGGTTCCTATAGCAGGATTGACTATCTGCTCACGAGCCACCATGCCCTAGATTGGGATCCCGAGGCGTGGATAGGACCTATCCTGTGGTCCGATCACGCCCCGATCTTCATCTCATTGACCCTCCCCGGTCACTCACCTGCCTGCTGGTCGTGGAGGCTCAACGACACTCTGCTCGGTGACGCGGTTTGCTCTTCCGCGGTAGAAAGGACGATAGAGCACTTCCTCGAGGATCACAGGGCTGACCCGACCCCCTTGCCTGCCCAGTGGGAAGCCCTGAAATGTGTTCTTAGAGGTGAACTCATTAAGCAGGGATCTAGAATTAAACGGGAAAAGTCGGCGCTAATTCAGAAAACCCTAAACGATATCCACGCACTAGAGGCTGCACACAAAGCTGGGCCCACCGACCTAGGGCTTCTGGAACTGCAGGGAGCTAGGGAGAAACTACAGAAATTGTACAATCAATCTTACCTAAGCTACAGGGATAAGGGAAGGGCTCAACTCTACAGACTGGCAAACAAATGTGGCCGAACGCTGGCCAGAACCCTCCACCCCCGGCCAACGGCCTCGTATATTCCTGCTATCCGGAAGCCTGACGGCTCTTTGGCGCAGGCCCCCTCGGATATAGCAGCCACCTTCAGAGAATACTATAATTCCCTCTATAATATCCAGAACCCCTCCAGCTCTCCTCCGGTTCGGGGGCCCCCACCCTCAGTGATTGACGACTACATAAAAAGTACCCCGTTGCCCTCATTTTCCTTAGAGGAAACCGAGTCCCTGGAGAGGCCTTTCTCTGCCCTAGAGGTTACCCAAGCAATTAAAGACTCACCAGCCGGTAAGTGCCCAGGTCCAGACGGATATACCCCCAAATTCTATAAACAATTTGGGGCTCGGTTGACCCCCTTCTTAACAAGGGTGTTCAACTCCATAGGCGAAGCCTGCCCTTTCCCTAAACAGGCCCTGGAGGCCTCGGTCTCGGTCATCCCTAAACCAGGAAAGGACACCTCGATCTGTGGGAACTACAGACCAATTTCAATTATCAATATTGACCTTAAAATCTATGCTAAGATCATAGCCGTAAGGCTGCAGGGTTTGCTTCCTGATAGGATTCACCTGGACCAGGTGGGGTTCGTGCCGGGGCGGGAGGCCAGGGACAATACAAACAAGCTGTTCACCCTGATCTCACATATCGCCTCCTCCAAAACTCAAGCTTGTCTCCTCGTATGTGACGCTGAGAAGGCGTTTGACAGGGTGAACTGGGCCTTTATGTCTGCCACGTTGAGACAGATCGGGATTGGCCCTGGCCTCCTCTCCAAAATTATGGCCCTATATGGTGGCCCAACAGCTAGAGTTAGAATCAATGGCCTACAGTCCGCCCCATTCACTATAAGCAATGGCACGAGACAGGGGTGCCCTCTTTCCCCCCTCCTATACGTGTTGACGATGGAGCACCTAGCCATAGCCATACGCAACAACCCTGATATTAAGGGCATCCAGATTGGAGAGAACCAGTTTAAGACATCTCTGTTCGCAGATGACTTGATGCTACATGTCACATCGCCCCACACATATCATTCCCGGCTCTCTTAAAGGAGTTTGAGCGCTTCAGCACGGTGAGCAACTTCAAAATTAACCTTTCCAAAACTGAGGCGCTCAACCTCTCTCGCCAGGAGGTATGCCTCCTTGAGGCAAACTTCCCATTCAAATGGAAGGCTCAGGCCATCGGGTACCTAGGCATTCAAATACCGGCAGACCTCTCCAAAATATACGATCTTAATTATTTCCCTCTCCTAGCTAAAATAGGTAGGGAATTAGAGGCTTATACGAAGAGACCAATCTCCTGGTTTGGCAGGGTCAATAGTCTAAAGATGGACATACTCCCAAAACTTCTGTATGTATTTCAGGCAGCCCCGATAGGACTACCCAGCAGCTTTTTTAAAAAACTGAGATCAATGTTCTCAAAATTTGTGTGGGGGTCATCTAGACCTAGGATTAGACTTTCGACTCTCTCCAGAGGCAGGGGGGAAGGGGGCATGGGACTCCCTGACATGAAAACCTACCATGCGGCGACAGTCCTACAGCGGCTGGTGGACTGGACGCATAGAGGAGAGGAAAAACTTTGGGTTCAATTGGAGAAGACGCTCTCCCGGTTCAATCCCTCCACAATAGTGTGGGCTGCCCCTCTAACCCGGCCACAGAAAGGGACTCTACCTTATCTTATGCAACATTTCCTGGACGTTTGGGACCCACTCCAACAAAAGCACAACTTGGTCCGCAGACCCGGCCCCCTTACACCGATCTTTGACAACCCAGCGTTTGAACCAGGCATGCTTTCCAGGAGCTTCCTCATTTGGGAGGCTTCCGAGGGTACAACGGTGGGCCAGGTGATGCGAGACGGGACCATCCCCACCCTGGATGACCTGAAGGCTAGAGCAGGGACTAAGCGTATCTCTTGGCTGCTGCACAGACAGCTCCATACCTTCCTATCATCCAATAATATGGTGGAAAGGGCCCGGACCCCCCCCACAACTCTAGAGTCCCTGATCCTGCAGGACACCTCCCCTGACCATATGATCTCTAGGCTCTACAAACTTCTATCCAAATCTCTTCATACGGGGCCACCCAGATTCATTGAAAAATGGGAAAGAGAATTGGGTCTTCCGCTTTCTGAAAGTGACTTAACAAAAATTTATGCCTGTACTCATAGCTCCTCTATAGCCACAGCCACTAATGAGCGTAATTATAAAATCCTTTCCCGTTGGTATAGGTGCCCTGCAGACATCCATAGATTTGACAAAAATACCCCCAATGTGTGCTGGAGGTGTCAGAAGGAGGAGGGGAATATGATCCACATTTGGTGGGGCTGCCCAAGCATTAAATCTCTGTGGGACGAAATCATCTGCATTTACGGACAGGTGTCGGGTAGAACCACTCTGAATACGCCCCAGCTGGCGCTCCTATCGCTGCTTCCCTGCTCTATAACCAGTGCTAAGAAGGATGTCCTCCGCTTCTTCCTGGCGGCCATGAGAGCAGTCATCCCTAGACATTGGAAGTCAGCAGACTCCCCCACGCTGGCGGAATGGGTTCAGGAGTTGGAGTCTATACGATACTTAGAGAGCCTGATTGCTGACGACTCGGAGTCCACCAGCAGGTACGTGATGATCTGGGCGAGCTGGTTGGATTTCCGGGACACCCGCTTGCCTGCGTTGTTATGAGCAGCCGTGAGTGGATGGACAGCCATACTACGGGGGTCCTTGGTGGCCATCAGCCCTCCCTGGATCATGTAGCTTTCCTGCGACTCCTCACTGGCCCGTACAGGCAGAATGGGAGAAATCAACCCTACCCACCTCCCAATAATTAATACTGGCCATGGTGGCCAGCCACTGCGATCACCCCCCTCATCCAGGCCCCTCTCCCTTCCTCTCCTGCATCCCTCTCCCCATATTGTTATAACTCTCCATCAACGGAGAACGTCCGTTTCCCAATTTAGGAATACATGGGTTACTTATATGAGGCCCGCACGCATCCCCGTAGGTCTCATTAAGCAATAGAGGTACGGCTAAGATGAACCATCCGCCGAGCTGAGTCACTTTGTATTGGATTGATGTATGATGTATGCTGTATACCCTATGTGTCAAACTGTCGACCTCGTACGAGGTACACTTTATGATGCTCCCATCCCCTCACCCCTTGCCTTCTGTATCCCCTTCCCCCATCCCCCTTGTGTTGTATACAAATTGTTGTTTTAAAAATCAATAAAAGTTGATTACACTAAAAGCCTTGACCCTGTTCCTGACGAGGTACAGGACAAATCACACCTAACTTCAGAAGGTGTTGGACGGCCATTCGTAGGCCTTGTGCCTGCAATGGGTTCTGGGATATCCGCGACTGACGAAATCTGGGAGGGCGGCCACACTGCTAGCTCTATTTTGTAACCAGAGGACACCACCTCCTGAATCCACCGATCCGAGACGTGCTGTCTCCAGATATGAGCAAATAGCAGAAGCCGTCCCCCCACCCGGATGGGTGAGGGCGCCTCCTCATGCCTGAGGGGTCTTGGCAGGGGGCTTGGACTTGGATCCCCAGGAGGGTTTAGGTCGGCCACAGGACCTGCCTCGTCCCCAGGAATCTTTGAGAGTACCTGAAAATGAAGAGCCTCTTCCTCCTCGAAAGGAGCGATAGGCAGAAGAGCCCCGAGAGGGCCGCGCAGGCTTCAGTCACTGAGGGAGTCTTCCGTCCTTGACCAGGAGGTCCAGACGCTCCCCGAACAATCTGTGGCCCATGAAGGGGACACTAGTGAGCGACTTTTTGGCCGTGGCATCAGCTGACCAATGCCGCAGCCCGAGCTTAGCTTTGCCAAATGCCTGACCCCGGCATTCTCCCTACCTTCACCGTCCCGATCAGCCAAGGCTGGGAGGCAGTAGTGGGTCCACGGGATCAGTGGGAATAAGGTCGCAGCGGCCGAAGGGCTAGGAGGCCCCGCTCAGCTGCAGTATCCAGGAGAGAGTATCCAACGATCTTCATGCTGCAAGATGAACACTGGGAAATCATAGTGAGACACCTGCTTTTATAGGAAGCCGGGAGGAGCGACAGCTTTTGATCTTGCAGTCGAGCGCCACCGGTGGAATACCCAATTGTCATCGCTTCTGGGATGACCTGGACTGGATATAGTGAAAAAAAAAAAATTATATATATACTCTGAGTTTCCAGTCCTGGAAACTAAAGTATTCCAGGGCTGGCCGTTGTTCTTCCTCGTGGAATCCCGCTTTTGGGAAGCTCTGCTGTGTGCAACCCCCCCCCCCCCGATAGCCCGTAATAGCTCACCTCTTCCCAGTCCAACTGTGCATGTATGCACTCCCATCCAATCAGAGCCGTTTGCCGTGACTATGTCATTCAGCAAGCTGCTCCAATTGTTTTTAATGGGGAGCGCAAGCGGACGTATCCTCTGTGTATCTTCAGGATGTGCACGCACTCGCATTTGAGCCATTCAGACAGGCTAGAAGGGGAGTGTGTGCGCGCCTCTGGGCATTCAAACCCTTCTGCTCCCAATTGAAGCAAATCAGAGCAGTTCTGTGGAAGGTCTAAGCAGCGGAGATATAATATTTAAGAGCTCCCAATGCATCCCAGGAGTGGCGAATGCTCGCATTATGGCTAGTAGGAGTGGAACACAAGGAAGACAAAACCACATCTTCATTAAGATGGAAAGAGGAGACCACCTTGGGAAGAAAGTCCTGTTTAAAGGGTAAAACTTCCCGGTCCTTGTATATCACCAAATAACGAAATTTGACTGATAAAGCAGATAAAATCAGAAACTTGCTGAAAAGATGCAATTGCCACCAGGAAGATGACCTTAAGAATCATCAAACATAGTGATACTTCTGCCAGAGGTTCAAACTGAAGTCCCTAAAGGTTAGGGATCTTCCACTATTGCCGGAGGTTCTCTGGTCCAGGAGACAAACCACGTAAGCTTTTGTTTGTGTCGGAACGCAAAAAGATCCACGTCCCGTGTCCCCCAGCAGTTGTACAAGACTTGAAAGATCTCCTGATTGACAGACCATTCAAAGATGCACTGCTCAGACAATCTTCCAGAAAATTGTCCATGCCCGGTATATGGATTGCCGAGATGCAAGCCAACAGCAAGATCCGATTTACTTCCCTGAAAGCTCCGATGCCTCTGGCACCCTCTTGGTGCCTGATATAAGCAAAGATCGTCATGTTGTCCAAATGAATCCTGACCGGATGACCCCTGAGATCGGAGGTCCAATGTCTGAGTGACAACAAGATGTTGAAAGGCAGTCTGCTCTCCATTTGGCTCCATTGTCCCTGGATTGTTTGGGACCCCATCATGCCTCTACGACTATAGTCCACAGCATCGGAACAAAGGACCTGCCCATCTGAAGAGGATGGGGGCTCAAATACCAGCCTAAACTCCGAACTTCTGTCCCGAATTGAGAGCAACTCTGATTGCAGGGGTCTTGAAACAAAAGGCACTGCTTCGAAACAAGACACCATCAGGCCCAGCAGAGGCATTCCTTGATGAATTGTCGAATAAGAGCTGGCCAAGAGAGCCTCTACCTTGGCCTGAAGAGAGTCCTACGGGAGTCCTCTGGGAGCAAAACTTTGGTCTGTGTTGTGTCTAATGTAATTCCCAGAAAGGGTCTTACCCTTCAGGAAATCACATGCAACCCAAAGTATTCCAGAATTGACAAGGTAGTTTTGATGTCCCTCAAGGCCTTTTGAAACGAGGGATTTCGGATCAGAAGATTATGTAAATATGTACCCCCTTGGCTCCTTAGAAGAGCCATAAGGCTTGACAGCACATTTGTAAAGACCCTCAGAGCTGAGAGGCAGAGTCATGAACTGGAAATGATGGCCCTACTGCAAAACGCAGAAACCTCGGCCTGGAAAATCGGGATATGCAGGTAGGCGTCCATTATATCCACTGTGCCCATGAAGTCTCCTAGCTCCATTTTTGGTACAAAAATGAAAAATGTACCAATTTAAAGACAAGCTTTACTACACTATGAATGTCTAATAGTTACTATGCATGATGCACAGACAGTTTACAACATTTGAGAAACTATACGATACTTTAAGTGGACCAAATCCCAAATCAGGCTTCCCTAGAATCTATAAGACTCCAGGGCCACCCAATTCCCTCTCCCCGGGGCATCCCGATCCAATGGTACATGCAAGGGCCCCGGTTTCACTGTGCTAATTCCTTCAGCACGGCACGCACCCTGTTAAAAGCTAGAGGGAAGATGGCTGTCGGCGCACTCGACTGCTTTCGGCAAGATTCAGCCCTTAGTCAATTCTTAGCTGAAATTGCTAAGTGGAGCCCGCACATTCGATGCAGAACTGGGAAAAGTGAGGGGCAACCACAGGGCAACCTGTGGGAGGGGAGGATCAAACAGCAGGGCATCCTAAATAGGAGTGTCCCAGGGTCAAGGACCAAGACCCGGGATATGGTCCACTTTAAAAGCTAATTCCAAATGGCTTACTCTGCTGCAAGTTTAAACTCACCGCTTATAGCTCCAGCACGACTTTCTAATGTCACTTGCCAAGTAAAGGCATCTCCTCTTCTTTGCTCTGTATCCAAGTCAGTAGGGCTTTGTGGGAAAACACTTCTCCAAAGTAGTAAAATTCGACCTAAATGAGGCTCAACCATAGCCGGACCTGAAACGATTTCAAAACAAATGCAAGAGTTATAATTAGAGATTCGCTGCTTTTTAAATCATACTCAATGGAGTCCATTCAGAGCCTGGTACAAAAAAAAACTCACTCCTTTTTTTAGGAGAGAAAACTGCATTTCACTTTCATTGTCTACCGGGTGTAAATTTTCACCTGGCTTTGAATCAAGGTAGGTAGACAATGAAAGTGAATGTCAGTTTCTCTTCTAAAAAGAAGTTTGTTTTTTCACCAGGCTCTGAATCCACTCACCGGGGGTCATGTTGAGCTTTAAGTAGGAGAGCAGCTCCCCCTTATTAGGAAACTTAAAGCGGACCTTCACTCTGAATAAGAGTCTATCTTATATGTTTCCCCCACACTGTACATACAGATTGCTCACATTAAAAATCATCCTACCTGCATCTACTGCATGTTATGAGCCTTTAAACATCCAAGATGGCGGCTTATGGAAGCCGCCATTTTATCAGGCAGCCTGCAAACAGGAAGTGCCTGCAAACAGGAAGTGACTGTGCTGCTCTGCATTCTGGGACTGCTGACCTTTCCCTGACCCCAGCTCTGCTCTGTCTGAGCAAAGCACAGCTATAACCTGCCCCCCTGTACCTTATCCCACTCTCCTCTCCTCAGTAAGTGTGATGCTTCCGAGTCAAGATGGCGGCGCCCATATCCTAAATTCCTGAACAGAGTTGCAGCCCAGTGGGGGAAAGAATAATAAGTTAGTGACTAAAAATGTAAAATATATTAATTTTAGATGCTGGGGAACCGTTTTTTAAGAGTTTGGGCATTTCATTAAATCATGGTGAAGGTCCGGTTTAAACAAGTTGCTTCAAATACACAGACAGCTAAAGGTCTAATAACAGTCCCATAGGATGAAAAGGTGTGAGACAAAAATGGAAAAACCTGCAGGTTTTTTGTTTCCAAGTAAGAAACAGTAGAGACAGGAAGAATCTGCCAATTAATGTAATGTAAATTGACAAAGGCTTTTTTTTTTACTATGGACATGCAAAAGAATGAATGGTATAGCTGGGTTTCCAACCACCTTATAAAAAAGGACCTGTACCACGAAATTCTGATAAAATAAATAATACAAAATTACTCCATCAACCACACAGTGCACTACATTGTACAATCTTACATTTTATCTTTATTTACTCCCTAGTCTTCATAGACAATTTCCTATTTTGGCATTTTCTCATCTATACATCAGTGCCCAGCTATAAATTGATGTTGCTGCTTGCCATTTCTCTTTAATCTGTTAAGTGCATGTGGATAAATGTTGAGGCGTCTTCAGCCACATGTTGTGGAGTTGCCCCATCCCCCACATGTGAATCATCAGATATAAATGGTCAGAGCCCTGTGCAGGCCCGGGTAAGACTCAGTTTATCCATTGCTATGTGTGTCCCAAAAATGGGGGAGCTCTCACTGTTAAAAGAGTAGGTCTGCAGGAAAAAGAGGTGCCATGACATGGCCCTGCAGCCTCCCAAACATTTGCAAGAGAGTGCAACTAAAACCTCTCTGTTTTTAACAAAATTAGACAGGTTGTAGGATTTGTTGCAGGTTGGAGGGGGTTTGAATGCTGAAGAACTACTTTTTGTTTTGTCTGTAACTAATTTCCCAGCGTGCATGATCAGTCCAGCTATAAATTGATGGTGCTGCTTGCCATTTCCTTCCCGACTTTAGAGTGGCATCTGGAACCAACTGGAGATTCAGCCATGCTAGTCCTGAGCACAGACAAGCGGGGGGGGGAGCCAAAACAAAGTGCTGAACAGGTGTCCTATTTACTACCTGAGCATGAACACCTTGTTTTTTCTCACACGTTTAATTTTTTAATTTAACAACCAATAACTGTTTCTTCTATTTTAAACACAAACATGTTTAAGAAATCCCTGTGGCATTAGAACAGATGCATGTGGCTGGCAAATGTCTGCGACTGCCTTATCAATGCCAGCACTAATGACAGGCTACACAACTTGCATCCCCCCATGAGGAGCACATTTAGCTAATTTTTACTGCTCCTGCTTCACTCTAATCCCAGATAATGGCATCTGTTTTAGCTGTAAAGCCCCACCTCCTCCATTCATTGCCACTGTTGTGTGTGGCAATGATGTCATTGCCACACCTATGAAATGCCTGATCACCTGCCATCTTACAGAGAGGGATAATACAATTCTGTGAAACTCACCTGTAGAATTGTTTTTGGATACATCCAGTTCAGGTTGTCCCATATCTCACGATTGGGGTGTTCGCCCCCAGGGGGGGCTCGACTGCAAGATCAAAGATGTAGCTCCTCCCGGGCCCCCTATAAAGGCAGCTATCCCTCTATCATTCCCCAGTGGTTAAAAAGCAGTATTAAACAAGAGGACAGGCCGAAAGGCCTAAGAAACCATGTTACTGCACATAGCTTCAGCTTGTACTCTCTCTAAACAAAAGATTAGAAACAAAACAATGTCCTATGAAAAGAAAATGGTTGATCACCATAACAGGCAAACAGGACATAATGAACAAAAGGGCGGGGTGGGACGACCTGGACTGGATGTTGTAGCGATAACCCTTATCGCCGGAGGGCTTCACCGCCCGAGACACCCTTTTCCCAATCGTAAGAGGTGCTGCTGGAATTCCAGAGTCGCCCGTGAGGAAACAGGAACAGCCCTTACAAGGGCTAGTGAATTGTAATATAGCGTTTCCCCCAATAAGAGACAGAACTTCAGTATTGAGGGTGAAGGTGAAGTGCGTTTATTAGTGCCACTCTAGGCCTTATATACACAAGTCTCCATGCAAGGTGGACCTGATGGAGAACTGCATGACACACACACCGACCAATAGCAGCAGGGCACACAATCCCTCCACTCTGCCGGTGACGCAATCAGCAACACAATAGACGTCTGTAACACAACCAATCAGAACAATGGCAGTCTGTGACACAATCAATCAGAACAATGCCATTGTCTGTGACGTAATCAATCAACACAATGGCAGTAACATGCTTAAGAAAAGGAAAGCAATGAACCTGTGTAAAGTCCAAAGGGGCAGAGAGTCTGTCACAGATGTATCCAAAAACAATTCTACAGGTGAGTTTCACAGAATTGTATTTTTCCCTACATCCAGTCCAGGTGGTCCCATATCCCGCGATTAGGACATCCAAAAGCAGTGTCCATATGGGCGGGATCCCCAGTGCGGAACAGCATGTAGTTCATTTCACTATCGCCTGAAGCACCTTTTGGCCAAAAACAGCATCAGCTGAGGCCCTGACATCCACCTTGTAAAAGTATGAACTGAAGACCAAGTGGCGGCCTTACAAACTTGTTCCAGCGATGCCTGGTGCTGAAAAGCCCAAGAGGCACCAATAGCTCTGGTAGAATGAGCTGTGATCCGAAAAGGGGGCTCCTTCCCCCTGGCAGAATATGCTTGTACCACTGCCTGTCCACTTACTGAGAGTGGACTTGGCTGGTGGCAAACCTTTCCTAGAGCCCTCTGTTAGGACAAAGAGCAAACCCCATTTCCTGAAGGATTCAGTCACAGCCAGGTAATACTTTATGGCTCTGACCACATCCAAGGCATGGAGGGTCCGTTCTTTGGAATTAGCCGGTGCTGGACACAAAGAAGGTAAGACAACTTCCTCATTAAGGTGAAAAGGAGAAACAACCTTAGGCAAAAAAATCAGGTTTAAAGCGAAAAACCACCACAAGTAGGGTGATTTCATACAAAGCGCGGCCAATCCTGATACACGACGCACCAAGGTGATCGCTACCAGAAAGACCACTTTGAGGGTCAGCATAGACAATGCCGCATCGCACAATGGCTCGAAGGGAGGACTCTGAAGAGCAGATAGTACTAAATTCAAGTCCCACACCGGTAATACTGACTTACGCGGTTGCTGGACATGGGCAACTCCCTGGAAAAAAAAGTCTTGATCAACCTATGGTTGGAACTGGATCTCTGGAAAAAGATGGTTAAGGCCGAGACCTGACCCTTGAGGGTGCTCAGCTGAAGACCCAAGTCTAAGCCGTGTTGTAAAAACTCCAGAATCCTAGAAATAGAAAATATGCGGCAAGGAAGACTCTTGGTCTCGCACCAAGCGATATAGGCGCGCCAAACTCTGTAGTATATCATGGAAGAAGATTTCTTCCGTGCCTGAATCATTGTCTGCACAACCGTGGCCGATAACCCTTTCTCCGTCAGGATTGAGGTTTCAATAGCCAGGCCGTCAAAGCCAGCGTCCGTAAATTGGGGTGCCGCAGTGACCCCTGTGTGAGAAGCCCTGGGTAGACGGGCATGATGTAGTGATCTATTGACATCTGGACTATGTCTGCAAACCAATCCTTCTCGGCCAGCGAGGAGCCACCAGGATGGCTGGTACACCTTCCTGGGCTATCTTGCGCAGCACTCTGCCTAGGAGCGGAAACGGAGGGAATGCATATAGAAACTTGAACTCCTTCCAAGGAATCGCCAGAGCGTCTGTTGCAATGGCCAGAGGATCTCTTGAGAGGGAAACGAACCTTGGAAGCTTGTGATTGTGTCTGGACGCAAACAGACCCACGTCTGGCTGACCCCAGCGGAGACACAGGGCGTGAAAAGTCTCACTGCTGAGAGACCATTCCCCCAGGCGCGAGGCACTCCTGCTCAGGGAGTCTGCCCCCTGGTTTTCCACCCCGGGGATGTAGATCGCCGAGATGCAGGGAACATTCTCCTCTGCCCAAGTCAGAATCTGGGTTACCTCCTTGAGGGATCTCTTGCTCCGAGTCCCGCCCTGGTGGTTGATGTAATTGAAGACAAACAGTAGACAAGCTAACTGGGCAGCACTCGCCTAGTATCCACTAGTACTTAATATAACAAGAGTGTGCGTGTGCCCACTCAACCCAGGATCAAGCTATGAAAACCTAAAAAGAAATGGGGGAACCCACCCTCCCCCAAAAAGGATACCGGGTTACTAATGAGTGGCACTACTCATAGGTATGCAAAAATATAAAGAGTTTATTATTCTAAGTGATTACATAAACATGACATACTAACACTATTACATATACACAACGGACATGACCTAACAATATAAAAACACCAGGGGGCACCAGAGGTCTGCCGAAGTCATCATATAACCCTAAAATCCAACCTAAAACACAAAAATAACCTATTTCGAATATGTGCAAATCTGCAATCAATTGTGCAATTGTGCTGTATATGAAAATATCACACAGTAGAAAATAACAAAATCACTCTAAATATAACAGGACTAGCCAGGGTGTGCAAAGGAGACAAACAATTATCAAGAAATAGCGCAAAAAAATAGTAACTGTGCATATAAACAGACCAACCGGGGTACCCCTGTAGGGATAAAACGCCAACGCGTGTCGTAGTGACCCTACACTACTTCATCAGGCCGCCCTGATGAAGTAGTGTAGGGTCACTACGACACGTGTTGGCGTTTTATTCGTCAGACTGTCAGACTGGCATCAGTGGTAACTATCTCCCAATGGGGAGTCAGAAAGGACTTGCCCACCAGCAGGTTCCGGGAGTCCAACCACCAGGGACTGCCTGGCCGGGAGGGACAGCGAAAAGCCGTGTTCCAGGGACTCCTGAGTCCGATTCCAGCTGGTCAGCAGGTTCAATTGAAAAGGTCTCATGTGAAATTGGGCGAAGGGCACTTCCTCGAAGCATGACACCATTAGGCCCACCAATCTCATCCCCAGCAGTACCGAGGGCTGCTGACAAGACAGCAAGGCCTGCACCTGCGTCTGGAGACCCAAAACCTTCTGCTGTGGCAGAAAAACCTTGGTCTGAACGGTGTCTATCGTCATTCCCAGGAAGGATATCACTGTTGAGGGAGTGACAAAGGACTTGGGGTAATTGATTACCCAGCCGAAAGCCTCCAGGGTTGACAACACTGTCCGAGTATCGCTCTCGGCCTGCTGAAGGGACTGGCCCGCAATCAGCAAGTCGTCCAGATAGGGTAACACACGAATACCCCGACTCCTCAGGATAGCCATGATGCCCGCCAGCACCTTGGTGAACACACGGGGGTCTGAGAATATCCCGAATGGAAGTGCTACAAACTGGTAATGCTGATCCTCCAGGGCAAACCTCAGGAACGTCTGATGTCCCTGGAAAATCGGGATGTGCAAATAAGCATCCCTGATGTCCACCGTGGTCATGAAGACGCCGGGCCGAAGTGATCTCACCGCTGACCGTAATGTTTCCATGTGGAAATGTCTGACTCTTACAAACCTGTTGAGACCCTTTAGGTCCAAAATTGGCCGTAGTGTTCTGTCCTTCTTGGGAACCGTGAACAGGTCGGAGTAAAATCCCTGACCCTGTTTCTGCCAGGGCAAATCACACCTATCCGCAGGAAGTGTAGCACAGCCGTTCTCAAAGCTTGAGCCTTTAGCGGGTAGCGGGAAATAATTGAACGGAGGAATCTTGTGGGTGGCCTGGCTGTCAGCTCTATCTTGTAACCGGAGGACACTACCTCCTGAATCCACCGATCCGAGACGTGACGTCTCCAGATCTGAGCAAACAGCAGAAGCCGTCCCCCCACCCGGATAGGTCAGGGCGCCGCCTCAGGCCTGAGAGGACTTGGCAGGGGGCTTGGACTTAGCACCCCAAGAGGGGTTGGGTCGGCCACGGGACCTGCCTCTGCGGTATCTCTGCGGGCACCTGGAAATGAAGAACCTCTTCCTCCTCGAAAGGAACGATAGGAAGAGGGGTTCCGAAAAGAACGAGCAGGCTTCCTTCTCTGAGGGAGTCTACCATCCTTGACCAAAAGGTCCAGGCGCTCCCCAAACAGCCTGCTCCCCACAAAAGGGAGACTCGTGAGAGACTTCTTGGCAGCCACATCAGCTGACCACTGCCGCAGCCAGAGCGAACGGTGAAGAGCAACAAGCAAAGCCGAAATCCTGGCACCAAGCCGGGCCACATCATCCATGGCAGTAACAACAAAGCAAATGAAATCCAAGCAAACCTTGAGTTCCTTATACTCCTCAGCCTGCCTGCGAGCCTTAGCTCTAGCCACAAGGTGTCTCACCTTCCTCCTGTTGGCTAGTGAGACAATTGCCGAGGCACACACAGGACGAAAGAGGGCACCAGCAAAGGTGAACGCATGGCAGACCAGCTGATCCATGCGCTTGTCTTCAGGGTCACGTAAGGAAGCGTTGTCAGGTTACGGCATAACAGTAGTGTTGGACAAACCTGACACGGGAGGATCCACCTCGGGAGGGTGAGACCATAACCGAACAAACTCATCAGGGAAGGGATACCGCCTATCCAGGCCCTTAGGGACCGACGGTAACTTGTTAGGCCTTTCCCATTCCTTAAGGATCATGTTAGAAAAGCTGCTCCGGGAAGACCCGCCTCTGCCTCTCAGGCCTAAACAAATCACCCTGCCTACTCTTAGCCGCTCTATGAGGAACAATGCGTAGTGTATTAAACACAGAGGAAAGCAATTTCTCTGTATCATCCGGGAGCCAAGAATCCTCGTCCGAGGAGGAACCAGAAATACTGTCACCACCAGCAGAATATTCCACAGTAGAGCGTAAATCATCTGGCAACTCACCTTCCTCCGCAGAGCCCAAGCCATCAAAAAGATCATCATCATCTGAGTAAATCGGCTCCAGATGCCGCTTCTTACTCAAGGCTTTCTTAGGGGCCGTCAACGAGATCTGTCTCTCGAGACTGGCCAGCCTATGCGCAAAGTCAGTATGAGACCCCTTGCTGGCTCCCCCTTCGCTGTGGGCTGAATGCAGCAGCGGAGGGTCCAGAGAGGCGGATGGTAATACAGGGCTAGGGTCAGGGGCGACCGCCCGCTCATGGTCCAAAATAATGCCTCTGGCTCATGTGGTACAAACAGTGCTGAATCCGCCCAGAGGATTCCTTCTGCACAAGGGGCAGAGCCTGTCCTGCCCACATGGGGCCCCCAGCTCACTATCCCCTGATGCCTCCATTATGGTGATTTAAGACAGTAAAATTCAATAAAGGCTGCAAGACTCTACTGGCCTATACCTATAAAATGACTCCTTTTTGCGCCGCAGCGGCAGACGGGCTAGGAACCACAACCCTCAACCTTAGCCCACGATCTATAAAAAAAGAGAGAGCCCCTGATCAGCTTTGGCATAATACAATAGACAAAAATCAATGCAGCAAAAAGAGGGACTCACGACACCGACAGTAGGGATTCCGCAGCGTCCGCAGGCAGAAGGCCCCAACTTGTCCCCAGCAGCAGAGAGGAGAGCAATACAGACAGCGTCCAGGCCAGCCCTTCCAGAGGCTGGGAGGCAGTAGTGGGTCAGATGGGATCCATGGAAATAGAGTCCGCAGCGGCAGACGGCCTAGGTGACCCCACTCTGCTGCCAATATCTGAGAGAGAGTGGCAACGATCTTATGCAGCCAAACTGCAAGATGAACTACTGGGGAACGATAGAGGGACAGCTGCCTTTATAGGGGGCCGGGAGGAGCCACATCTTTGATCTTGCAGTCCAGCACCCCCTGGGGGCGAACACCCCAATCGTGAGACATGGGACGACCTGGACTGGATGTAGGGAAAAACAAAAAAATCAGTGTTCGAGGAAGCGGGAATATCCATTTCTAGTTCTACACCCTAGGAAGTGTGTATCAGCAGGGGCTTTAGCCAAATGTATTTCACAAGTTCATGGGCTTTTGGTCCGCTTTAATTACAAATTATGAAAAGGCTTGAAGTATGGGGTGAAGCCTGATAGTCCCGGCTTTTGTGCAATGTTTTTTCATCAAGACAATAATTAAATATAAATTGAAAAAGAGTCCAAACCCACACAGTGTTCTACATTAGTACAAGGGGACCTTACCTAAAGTCATGAGAGAAGCAATAAGAAGCCAACCAGCCTGTACCCGATGAATAGAAAGATGGCTGTTCTGGCTTGCAGAGCATAACAAGTCTTCTGCCAAGGCAATTATAACCTGCAATAAAGACTCATGATCAATTACAAATAACCATATAATCCATACTCATCGGGTCTAATCTATGCTAAGGTGGTGGGTGGGTTAAAGATGGCCCACACCCTCTACACTCACAAAGCAAAGACTGTCCGTCATTTCTTCAGGCCTCCAAAATGACAGCTTTGTCTCCCACTGCCCCCAGACTCACAGCTCAGTTAAAGTGGACCAACACCCAGGATTTTGACTATCCTGGGTTTTGGTCCACTTCGGCGGGGCACCCCGATCGGGGGTGCCCCGCTGTGTGAAACCCCCCAGAAACCCCAAAAAACTCACCTCTCAACGCTCCCACGTGAGCGCCGCAGCCAATCCCCGCCAACGTCCAGGCGGGGATCAGGAACGTCCAGGCCGCTTCCGCCGCCGCCGCCTCCCGCGCGTCACTCTCGGCGCGCGCGCGCCCCCGCCGGCCATTCACAGAGGGCCGGCGCGGGCGCGCGCACGTCTGGAGGGGTGCGCGGGAGGCGGCGGCGGCGGAAGCGGCGGCGGATCAGGTAAGGTGTTTTTGGGGTTTCTGGGGGGTTTCACCCCGCGGGACATCCCGATCTCGGATGTCCCGCGGGGTGGGGGGTGATCGGCCCGGGAATCTTATAGATTTCCGGGCCGATCACCCCTGGGTGTTGGTCCACTTTAACATACAGCTTTCACACGCTTTGACTCTGCTGAGGCCAAATCACACCCAGTTCCGCAGACCTTGCTACCTACTGGAGAAGCATGTCAGCCTGCAGAGAAAGGAGGTCCACTGCTAGAAAGGCAAGTCAAAAGTTAGAAAATAAATACCAGTAGCTTACCTTACATTGAGTGGCTCCATGTTCTGCTTCCTCTTCTGTCTATCTTCTTAGTGAAAAAAAAATACTTCCTTATTAAGCTTTCAGTCCCCACCCTGCTGATCTGGTCCATCAATCAACCTTCAGAGGACCAAGAGCGGAAACACCCCCCCCACTCCCTACCCAGATATCCTGATGGGCTGCCTCTCTCTGTAGCTCTAAAACTACCGTCTTCCCATCGCCTCTCACAGCTTACATCATATCGCTGTTGCCACACCCACTGTTTCTCTTCATTTTTTTCTATGAAGAGGATAACTTCTAAGGATAACTTAGGAACTACAGGGTCTTTTTAAAAAATGATTGAACTTTAGGACAGTGCACCGTGTAGCCGGAGACAATGGGACAACAATCAAGCTTGCCTTTAGTATAACTTTAATGGTGAGGGCACCAGCAGTGTCTATCATTTGAATATACTGTAGGCTCATTTTAACATTAATTCATTTATGGACATGTTTCACAGCTCTCAATACTTATTTTCACTTCTTTATAACTTCCAATGGGTTACTTTGGCACAGCACCACGGAATACGATGTTTTATAAATAAACATTATAATAACTTGTACATTAGTTCAAATATCTAAAAGCAGGCCGACAAAGAGCACAAAGCAAAAAATTATTGCATTTCATCACATGCAAAACATGGCATGACTTGGCAGGACACATTAATCAAATACATCATTTTTGTCCAAGCAACTGTACTTACCTTGCCTTTGCCATGTGGTACACCAAGAGGGCACAGTCTAACAGAACCAAGAAGTCCAGCTGCTATAAGACTATAGCCACTCACTGCTTCGGGAGAGGATTTCAGAGCTATGAGGCGTTCAGCGCAGCGATCTAAGAGAGGAGCTGCTAGAGCAGGCACAGATACTATAAAACAGCGAAGGCACCAAGCAGAGGCTAAGCGGGCACTTAGGTTAGGGTGGAGGGCTACTGAGATCACAGTGTCCAGGATTCCTATAAGACAGAGTTAAAGCAGAATAAGGTATATGGTTTTCTAGTTTAGTTACTCCATCCAAATAAACACAGACACTCAAGTACCATTACTGGAGTCCCGTAGAAAGGCAGAGACTGTGCTACCCAATCTTAAAATCAGATCTGCAAGCTCTTGCAGTGCACACACCAACACATGATGACTGGAGGAGATATCTGTGGTACAGAGCCGAGTTTCCTGATTACTGTCACTCAACATAGCATCTACATAAAAAAATAAAACAAATGATTTTGAGAGCGCATACTTTGTACTGTGCCCGATAACGCAATAGCAAAGTTTAAACACATTAACCAATAAGTCTGAGGGCAGTATAAAATTGCACTGACAGTGCCCTGTCTGTGTGATGTGGAGGGTGGGGGATTATTCAAAACTATTCAAAAAATTCTAACTTATGGGGAATATGAGAGGGGTTATCTATTAAATATTACAGTGCGCAATACTCCAATGGTCCACACTGGGGTCACTGTAAGGAAGACAGGAAGCTGCAACACACACTGTAGCAGCCAGCCCATCAGGACACTGCAGTTTGTGCGTCAGATAAAGATCCAGATGGAAACAGGTAAATTATGGCTCACTGAGGGGTGGCACATTTGTCCCCAAGAGGGTGTAGGTCCACTTGCAAAAGACTTATGAGACTTTATATGGCCCAGTGTTCTCTGTCACTAATAACATACACGAGGGGCAATTCAATAAGCCTCTAGCGTGCAGCATCTGAGGCTGACATATATGACATATGAGGACCAACCTGATTTTTATCGCTATCAGCGCCAAGCCCGTAAATTCTGCGTTCTTGGAATTTTTCTCTGCTACAGCCCAAAAGAAGAACTGCAAAAATCACCTCCGTCCTGGATCCCCCCCCCCCCCCCCCCCCGAAACTGGATCCAGGACGGAGGTGATTTTTGCAGTTCTTCTTTTGGGCGATAGCAAAAAAAAATATTATGAAATCCCTGGAAATTCCTGCAATAATCACAATTAAACATATATAATGCAAAAATACCATTTTGTGAGTACTCACCTGAAAAATGGATATTGTTGGTGTGCCACACACCCCGCTTCACTTTTAATATTCTTCACGATTGGGTTACTCACCGCCAGGTGACGCTGTGCAGAGAGGAAGTCTTGTAGCGAGCCCCCTTCCGGCCTATATATACCTGGTACCTCCCATTTATCACCAGTGTATTAAAAAGCAGAAAGACAAGGTACCAGTAAATTAACGGTAACCTCAAAATAAATCAATATAAATAAAAGCTTCACCATATAAAGGATTCGGAATACCGAAAAGGGTGGGAGTGAAGCGGGGTGTGTGGCACACCAACAATATCCATTTTTCAGGTGAGTACTCACAAAATGTTATTATTCTTGGTGTGCGACACACCCCGCTTCACTTTTAATATTCTTCACGATTGGGACATCCAAAAGCAGTGTCCACAAGGGATGGGCATCTCAAGGCCAGGTGAAGCATAACTTAAATGACTGCAGTCTGCAGAACTTTGCGGCCAAAAACAGCATCCGCTGAGGCTCGCACATCAACTTTGTAAAACTTAGAAAAAGTATGAACAGAAGACCAAGTGGCGGCCTTACAAACTTGTTCAACAGAAGCTTGGTGCTGAAAAGCCCAAGACGCCCCAATGACGCGAGTAGAATGAGCAGTGATACGAAAAGGGGGAACTTTCCCCTTAGCAGAATAGGCCGCAGTAACGGCCTGACGTATCCATTTGCTAATGGCAGATTTGGCTGGTGCCAAACCCTTCTAAACCTACAGGGCACAACAAAAAAGGCATCCGTCTTACGAAAAGGAGACGTGATAATCAAGTAGTACTTAACACAGCGTACTATATCCAAACAATGCAAAACCCTCTCTTTGCCATTCTTAGGATTAGGACACAAGGAGGGAAGAACAATATCCTGATTCAAATGAAAAGCAGAAACAACCTTAGGAAGAAAGTCTGGCTTGAACTGAAAGACCACTTTATCCTGATGCCTCTCAAAGTAGGGCGCCTGGATAGACAAGGCCGCCAACTCTGAGACACACCGGACCGAAGTGACAGCTACCAAGAAGACAATCTTCTGAGTCAGGGTAGACAAAGCAATATCTTGCAGAGGCTCAAAAGGAGGAGCCTGTAGAGCAGAAAGAACCAAATTCAAATCCCAAACCGGGAGTAATGGTTTCCTGGGAGGCCGCACATGCGTAACCCCCTGGAAAAAAGTCTTAACTAAAGAATGAAGCGCAAAACGCTTCTGAAAAAAGATAGATAAGGCAGAAACTTGCCCTTTCAAAGTACTTAGCTGAAGACCAGAGTCCAGCCCAGATTGTAAAAACTCCAGAATCCTGGAGACCGAGAAGACCCTACAAGGAAAGGATCTAATCTCACACCAAGCGATATAGGCCTTCAAAGTCCTATAATAGATGATAGAAGAAGACCTCTTCCGGGCACTGAGTCAGAAAGACCCTCCTCCTTCAAGATGGAGGTTTCAGCAGCCAGGCCGTCAAACCCAGCGCTGGTAAATTGGGGTAACACAACCGACCCTGAGTGAGCAGATCGGGCCGAAGAGGCAGAACGAACTGGTCCACTGCCAGCCGAACGATGTCTGCGAACCACACTCGCCTTGGCCACCTTGGGGCCACGAGAACGGCGGACACCCTTTCCAGAGCCAACTTCCGAACCACCCTGCCCAGCATGGGTATCGGAGGAAACAGGTATAGAAATCCCAGATCCCCCCAACTCAGGGACATGGCGTCCACTGCCAGAGCCAGAGGATCCCGGGAGAGCGACACGAAGTTCGGGAGCCTGTGATTGTGACGGGAGGCAAACAGGTCCACCTCCGGTGTCCCCCACCGAAGACACAGTGAGCGAAAAAACCTGAGGATGGAGAGCCCATTCTCCCAGACGCCATGTTCCTGCTCAACCGGTCCGCTTCCTGGTTCTCCACTCCTGGAATGTATACCGCCGAGAGACAAGGAACATGGGCCTCTGCCCAGGTCAGGATCAGGGACACCTCTCTCAGAGCACTCAGACTGCGAGTCCCTCCCTGATGATTGATGTAAGCAACCGCTGTTCGATTGTCTGAACGCACCTGGACCGGAAGGCCCAGAACGTGTTGAGTCAGGAGAGCAAGAACCCGACGGATGGCTCTCAGTTCCAGAACATTGATGGGTAAGTGGGCCTCTTGAGGCCCCCACTGCCCCTGGAACTGCAGCTCCTTCCAGAATCCGCCCCATCCCGACAGACTGGCGTCCGTGGTGACAATTTCCCAAAGAGGGGTCAGGAAAGACCTGCCCTTCACGAGATTGGTCGAGACCAACCACCACTGGAGGGACTGCCGGACCCGGGAGGACAACTGGAAGGGCTGATCCAGCGACCGAAGCTGCCGGTCCCAAGACGCCAACAGATAAAGCTGAAGCGTCCTTGTGTGAAATTGAGCAAAAGGAACTGCCTCGAAGGAGGCAACCATCAACCCTACCAGCCTCATCCCCAGACGGATGGACGGCCGAGGATTGGAAAGTAGGACCCGAGCCAACTCCTGAATCAGATGAATTTTGGACTGGGGGAGAAACACTCTGTGTTGATGAGAGTCCAACTGCATCCCCAGAAAGGACACCACCCTGGCCGGAGCGAGGGAGGACTTGGAGAAGTTGATCACCCAACCAAAGCTTTCCAGCGTGGAGACCACCATCCTGGTGTCTGTCTCCGATTGATCGAGTGACGGAGCCATGATGAGAAGGTCGTCCAAATAAGGTACGACACGAATGCCCCGAGATCTGAAAATGGCCATCACCCCTGCCAGCACCTTGGTGAACACTCTTGGAGCCGAGGTAAGGCCAAACGGAAGTGCCACGAATTGAAAATGCTGATCTTCCATCACGAATCGAAGAAAACGTTGATGAGCGTGGCAGATGGGAACATGAAGATAAGCATCCTTGATGTCTATGGACGTCATGAAGTCCCCCTGCCGAAGGGAACCGACGGCCGTACGCAAAGTTTCCATGCGAAACTTCCGAAAACGGATGAACTTGTTGAGTAATTTCAGGTCCAGGACGGGACGAACAGACCCGTCCTTCTTGGGGACTGCGAAAAGATTGGAGTAGAAACCGAGGCCCACCTCTAAGCGCGGTACCGGCAGGATGACCGCCGTTTCTAACAGATTCTTTACCGACGCCAGAAGCCCCTGCGCAGCCAAAGGATCGATGGGCACCCGAGACCGAAAGAACCGTGAAGGAGGGCGAGACTCGAACTCCAGTTTGTAACCGGACGACACTACCTCCCGGATCCATCTGTCCGGAACCTTCTGGTTCCAAACCTGGGAGAAGTGTCACAATCGTCCCCCCACCCGCATGGGTGAGAGCAGCCCCTCATTGCTGAGCAGGCTTATCAGCAGGTTTGGGCTTGGTGCCCCAGGACTGAGTGGGACGGCCACGGCCCTTCCCCCGAGTCTAACCTGCACCTCTGGTAGCGGGAAAGGAAGCCCCCCTACCCGCTCTGAATGCCCGAAAGGAAGGTCTACCAGAACTTGCCCCCCGAAAGGGACGACGAGGCTTCTTACGTTGGGGCATTTTACCACCTTTGGCAACTGAATCAATTTTATTACCAAACAGCCGCAACCCCAAAAAGAAGCTGCGTCCGCCGACCACTGGCGCAGCCATACTGCCCGACGAATAGCCACCAGCATTGCAGCTGTCTTGCTACTCATAGCCAGCACATCGTCCTGAGCGGACAGAACATAGGAAACAAAAGACTCACACTGCCTGAGAGCAATAAGCTCCTTGCAAGTGGGATCAAGATCCACACACAGACCCTGAATTACAGATCTAACCGCCAATAGAAGAAGCGCTGAAGCACACACCGGCGCATCGCTGACCCGGCGTAACTAAACCCATGGCGAGCGTACTGGTCAATCCGACGATCCTCACCATCCTTAAGGGCAGTAGTCTCAGCAGACTGCACCATAGCCGTGCTGGAGAGCCCTAGTACAGGGGTATCGACGTCAGGAGAAACCGACCAAAGCTTCACCAATTCTGGCGGAAAAGGATAACGTTTCTCCCAACTGGAAGGAATTCCAGTTAACCGCGTGGGATGTTCCCATTCTTTGAGCACAATTTTCTCAAAGTGGTGTTGTCTGGGAAAAAAAGGCGGCTGAGGGACATTAAACAACTGACCCTTTGGCAGGGTGACAGCCTCAGGTGGATCTAAATTCAAAATTTCAAACATTTGAGCAAGAATGGAGGGGGTGTCACGAAAACCCCCCGTAGACAAATCGCCAATAGCATCAACCTCAAGCTGATCTGCAGGCTCATCTGACTCCACCAAAAATTCTCCCTCCTCGTCCAGGGAGCAATCGGACCAAACCACAGGCTCACATACATTATCCCGTGAAGCCGGAGGTATAGGAGTCAGGTGCTTCCGTTTCGCAGTGGCCTTTAACCCTGCTTTAACGGAAACTATTTTTGGCCAATAGGTTTTTCGATTTTGACTATCCTGGGTTTTGTTCCACTTCGGTGGGGCACCCCGATCGGGGGTGCCCCGCTGTGTGAAACCCCCCAGAAACCCCAAAAAACTCACCTCTCCCCGCTCCCACGTGAACGCCGCAGCCAATCCCCGCCAACGTCTAGGCGGGAGACAGGAACGTACAAGCCTCTTCCGCCGCCGCCTCCCGCGCGTCACTCTCGGCGCGCGCGCGCGCGCCCCGCCGGCCATTCACAGAGGGCCGGCGAGGGCGCGCGCACGTCTGGAGGGGCGCGCGGAAGCGGCGGCGGATCAGGTAAGATCTTTTTGGGGTTTCTGGGGGGTTTCCCGCGGGGTGGGAGGTGATCGGCCCGGGAATCTTATAGATTTCCGGGCCGATCACCCCTGGGTGTTGGTCCACTTTAAGGTAAAAAAAAAAAAAATTTGTGCAGAATTGATATTACAGGTCTGATATTAATGTATTCATATTACAAAATGTTTAGAAAAACTTGTTTAATTTTTTAATCAAAAAATATGGTTGTTTGGGGGTTAAAAAACTACTTTTAAGCCATCGCCGCCAGCGCGCTGGGGTTTAAACAATCATTTCACAGCGCGAGAATTTTTTTGAGCGTGATTTGTTAATGAATATGCTGGGAGCCGTTCGCTCTGGCCATTCGCTGTCAGGCGCACCCATACAGCGCGGAACCTGTGAAACAGCGACTCCTAACCCCGTATTCAACATTACCGCACACCGACTGAGTCGCTGTCAACAACCGAACAACGGCCAAGCACAGCGAATACTAGCGGGCGCTGTGAAAATCACGCTACTGGCGCTCATCTGTCGCTACCTGGCGCTATTAATGAATCGGCCTCCCCGTATGCAAGGCTACTACATGAATTGCCCTAGTGTGAAGGTAGCATCAGTGCATCACAGTGTAAAAGTATTTTACCGCAGTAAAACGTGGAATTCGTTTTACATAAACAAACGACTTGATTTTCAAAAATTAGAGTCAAATTTCCCCAACAGGGATAACCAAAAAACTTGGAAGCCTAAATAACAGACATAAAGCCAACTAAGCTCATGTAAGTCATTGTCAGATTCAATGTATACAATCTACAATGTATACAATCTAACGAGTATGTTGAATTCCTTTTTCCATAGCAATTGCCTGCAAAAATTGCTATTCTATTTGTTGCCGATTACAAATGATTCTATTTATGCCACAAAAATAAATAAATAAACAAACAAACAGATGAATAAAGAAAGAGAGCGACAAGCTCAACGTACCCACAGACTTCATAAGTTTTGTCACAACGTCACAAATATCTCGAGCAGCTTCCAGTTGGGCCTTCTCACCCAGCAGTTCCCCTACGGTAGCTCTGAGAATGTAGGACACACAGTGTCTAGCAAAGCAGGCGTCTGCAGCATTTTGAGTTGTCTTTTGATGGGAGACCAGCTCCATTACATGCGACAAGAGAAAAGGGACATTTCGACAAAGCCATTGTCCTCCTAGCGTTCTGATAAGGACAATGTAAGCCTAAAGGAACAACAGAAATACAAGAACATTCATAAGCACAACAAATCTTCCAGCATGCCGGGAATAATAGATTTAACACTCATCATATATAATCAACAGATGCGATATAAGGAAAGAAAAATGTGTGTTAAATTAAGGTGTTAAAGAGGAACAAAACTCAACGTGGCTGTCTCTAGAATCTAAAAGATTCTAGGACTGGCCTTCCCCCTGGGGCACCCGGAATAAGGATGCCCCACTGTGCGAACACAGCAAAACATACTCTTCTCCAGGCTCCCTTGGCAATGTAAATATCGGTGGCCCCATCCCCAGCAACTTTGGGCTGTCCGCATGCTCCCGTCCCCAGCCATTCTCGCATCCGTTGCAGGGGATGCAGTCACTCACGATCCCCGTTGCCATACAAACAGAGCAGTTTGCAAAACATTTAATAAGCACGGCAAGTGGCTTTAATTGGACGTGCCCGCTATGATTGAGCAATAAACAAGAAATTGTTGGTGGTTTGGCAGACATGTCATTACTCATTCGTTGTATGGACATTGACACAAGTGATCTTACCAACGATTGCTCTAATAAACAATTTGCAGACAAATCTTCCACATCTGGACGCAAATCACCCACTTCCCTACGTACGTTCGTTCGCTCAATAGACAATTTGTCTGTTCATGGAAATGGGACATAAGGCTAGGTTTGCTTAAAGAGGAAGTCAAGTCACGTCAGCCAAAGTTTCCTGATTCATTGTATGGCTACCAATCACATGACTGTCACTGACTAACTAGGTTTGCCGAGTGGGCTTGCACACCAAACCTAAACGGTTGCTGGGCGTCACCTGATTGGCAGCCATACAACTGAATGATTAAAGTGGACCAACACCCAGGATTTTGACTATCCTGGGTTTTGGTCCACTTCGGTGGGGCACCCCGATCGGGGGTGCCCCGCTGTGTGAAACCCCCCAGAAACCCCAATAAACTCACCTCTCCCCACTCCCACGTGACTGCCCGGTCCAATCCCCGCCAACGTCCAGGCGGGGAACAGGAACGTCCAAGCGGCTTCCGCCGCCGCCGCCTCCCTCGCGTCACTTTCGGCGCACGCGCGCCCGTGCCGGCCATTCACAGACGGCCGGCGCGGGGGCGCGCACGCCTAGAGGGGCGCGAGGGAGGCGGCGGAAGATAAGGTAGGTGATTTGGGGTGTTTGGGGGGTTTCACCCCCCCATCCGAGATCGGGATGTCCCGCGGGGTGGGAGGTGATCGGCCCGGGAATCTTATAGATTTCCGGGCCGATCACCTCTCGGTGTTGGTCCACTTTAAGTAACCAAAATGTACAGTATATTGTTCATCCAGGAACATACCGTATATACTCGAGTATAGGTCGACCCGAATATAAGCCGAGGCACCTAATTTTACCACAAAAAAATGGAAAAAGTTATTGACTCGAGTATAAGCCTAGGGTGGGAAATGCAGCAGCTACCGGTAAATTTCAAAAAGAGAAAAAGATGGAGGGAATCTGGGAAAGAGAAATATGGAGGGAATCTGGGAAAGGGAGAAAGATGGAGGGAATGTGGGAAAGAGAAAAAGATGGCGGGAATGTGGAAAATAGAAAAAGATGGAGGGAATGTGGAAAATAGAAAAAGATGGAGGGAATGTGGAAAATAGAAAAAGATGGAGAGCCCTGAAAATACCCTCCCTCCATAACAGTCCTGTAATTACCCCCTCACTCCATAGGAGTCCTGCAAATACCCCCTCACTGCATAAGAAAATACCAGATCAATACACTAATAAGAAGGAATGGTGGGGCTCTGAAGCTGCCCCACTAAATAACCCAAAGGCTGCACTGAACTGACACCAAAGTAGGGATAAGATAAAAAAAAAAATATTATTATAAATCCTTGTTTCTGCCTAAAAAATACTGACATTAAAATTTAATGTCAGTATTTTTAGGCAGAAACAAGGATTTATAATAATTTTTTTTTTTTTTAATCTTATCCCTACTTTGGTGTCAGTTCAGTGCAGTCTTTTAATGTCAGTACCCTGTGGCCAGCACCTGACTTTTTGCTGATCACTGGTGCTATGCATGCCCACCTATCCCATTTGCATACACGTTTAACATGGATAAATACCTCCTGGATGCTGGACACCACGACTGCAGCTGGAAATCCCCACGAGTGCTCCTGACCTGCTGCTGTGTCCGGACCCGGAAGAGGTTTTCAGGGGGGGGGTCGCTCCTCGCACTCACTGGCTACGCACACCGTCAGACGGCAGATGGGGCTGCGCGGCCGTGCGCACGCACCTTAGATTCTGTAGTGTGCGCGCGCGTGCAGCCTCGGCCTCGCACCTCCGCCTGCGTCTCCCTGCAGCCTGAAGAGAGTTCTCAGCCTGTGTGTTGCGCGACCCCCATGATTTGGTCGTTCGACCCCCGCTGGGGTCGCGACCCACAGGTTGAGAACCGCTGCGTTAGAGGGGACGCTGGCGGCAGCTCCATCCGCCCCTAAGGTAATCCGGCCCCGCCCCTTTTTCTCCTCCATTTTTCACTGACTCGAGTATAAGCCGAGGCGGCTTTTTTCAGCCCAAAAAGTGGGCTGAAAAACTCAGCTTATACTCGAGTATATACGGTAGGTTGGCAATAAAAAATAAACAAGGTTCCTCGGGTAGGGTGATTGTCTGTAGTTATACTATGTACAGCACTATGGAAGCACTACATAAACAATATTGGTAAAAAAAATAAAAGCATTACCACAAATAGACATACATGAATGCTCTGTTGGTAAATAGGTAAAGTATCAAAGACTCTGTAATAAGATAAAGATGGATGCCATCTTCCCTCATTGCTTAGAGGGACATTGCATGTGCATGGTGCATAACACTTACTTATAGCAAGGACGTATGTTTTTTACATACAGTAAATGCATACCTGAGTTGCTCCTAGACGGACATGACGAGTTGTGCTTCCATTTACCCCTAGCATGTTTCCACCACCTCTTAAAAAGCCAGAATTTCCTCTTAGAAATCCAGTAGAAAGTAAGCCAAGGGCTTCTTGCAGCGACAACTTTTGCACATTTTGCCTAGAAGGAGCTGGCCAGATGGAAAAGAAAAAAAAGGAGAATAAAAAATATAAAAACACAAGCACATGTTTGGCAGGCAGTATATGGGTTAACACACTTTGATGTATGATATAGTTTCTCATGGCCACAGCTAGCCTTTAATGGAGCTACTATAGTCCAAAGAAGATATATACATCAGAGTTCATAAATAGCAAGATGGATTGAACAGGAAAGGACCCAATTTGAAGCCCAGGAGCCACATGTGGCTTAAGAAGAAATACCGTATATACTCGAGTATAGGTCGACCCGAATATAAGCCGAGGCACCTAAAAAAAACTGGAAAAGTTATTGACGAGAGTATAAGCCTAGGGTGGGAAATGCGAGAGACTGCACATGGAGTAAAGGAGAAATCTAGCAGCACTGGGGGCTTCACACAGAGGGTAAATACCAAATCTGGGTGTTTCACCGCAGAACACATTGAATGTACTGCTTTTGTACTGGACCTGGGCTTGCCCATTTAGTTGCTGCCCTGAACTGGAGTCATGGTTAAACAATATGCTGGTAGGTGTGGGTTGCTCAGGGGTTAATAAGCCCCCTCTCCCTCACCCTCCTTCCTCCCCGCACTCCTTGCTGACAGTGTTACCTCTCTCCAAGTAAACGAGCAGCCTCCGCACCCGCCATCCACTGCCTGACAAGCAGCGCAGAGGCGGCTGGGAGAGGGTGACGTCACTCCCAGCAGCGCTGCTCGTGGAGACGGTAGATGGCAGAACCGGAAGCTGCTCGTTTACTTGGAGAGAAGTAAAGATTGTCAGCAAGGAGTGCCGGGAGGAAGGAGGGTGAGGAGGAGGGCTTATTAACCCCTGAGCTACCCATGCCTAGCAGCGTAGCGTTGTGACTGTCCTTCTGACTCGAGTATAAGCCGAGGCGGCTTTTTTCAGCCCAAAAAGTGGGCTGAAAAACTCGGCTTATACTCGAGTATATACGGTACTGTATTGTTTGTATTCTATATTGCTGTTTAAGTTTTTCAAATGTAAAATCATGTGGAAGTTTCCCAAAAGTTTCGAACCAGGAAAATATGAGAGTACACTCCTTCCCTCCTTTGGAGACCTGGAACTGATTCAACACCGCCTCATGAACAAAAAACCTAGGTGTTTTAGGATCCTCAAAGCCCTGATATAAGGAATCCTTCAGTACAACATTTTGTTCACTTACAAATAAACTGTTCCAGGATATGAGTTGTCATTTTTCATACAGTGTCTCAGTTATGCCATTTTCAGTAAGTAGCTAAGGCACATGTGGAATGTTTGAGCTCCTAAAGTTTAATGATGTACCGGTATGAGCGACTGAAAATTAGCCCCTATTTACTAATATCCGTCCTTACTCAAATTGGCTGACAGGTGGATTTCCACTCCTGCCACATGCTCCCCACACCGCCTGGTCTGGGGTTTCAATCTTTAGCGTGGTATAGATAGCCTGAATGAGATCAGACATGTCTTCTACCGCAAACCCGAATCTATAACTGACAGCTGTTTCTATCTTAGCTGATTGTTCTATGCAGCAGGAGTGAATAGATTCATCTGAAGAAGCTAACTCTTCTTCATCTGATGCTCTCGACCTGGAAAGAAACCCTGGGATCACCCCAGATGACCCACTTGCTTCCGGACCCCTGACCTGGGCAACCCCACTGTCCTCTAGGTATGTTGGGATGGCAGGTAAAAACGGATTTAGCTTGGACCTGTACAAAGTAAATGTGCTATATATTCCCCCTTACAGGCACTAAAAAACCTGAAATCAGGGGAATTAAAGTGGACCAACACCCAGGATTTTGACTATCCTGGGTTTTGGTCCACTTCGGTGGGGCACCCCGATCGGGGGTAGGGATTTCGGGGCTTTCTGGGGGGTTTCACACAGCGGGGCAACCCCATTCGGGGTGCCCCGCAGGCCCGATGCTGATCGGCCCGGGAATCTTATAGATCGGGTGTTGGTCCACTTTAAGATTAAGATTAGGCGTAACCACATCCTGGAGACAACCTGTACATAACTGATTGTTGTTGACCAATTGTCGGTTAGCGGCATCTGGCAATTTTGAAAGGATCTAGGTAAGGGCCTGTCTTTAACTTCCTTAGGGGGTCTTAGGCTCCTTAACATCCTTATTTCCCTTAGGATCTTTAGGCTTTTCGTTTCCCTCTTTAGCCTTAAAGGAAACATAACAAAGTCATTTACTAGGGACCTAGGTTCCTACCTCCCCCTGCATCAATTCCAGCATTCTGGCGCCATGGATGACGTCATGCGCAATGACATGGCCCCCTCGACCTGGAAGTAACGTCAATGAAAAAGTGCCTCCAGCCCACTGCCCTCCTAATGGCCTGGAAGCGCCGCCGGAGCCTAACCCAAAATGCCATACTTACTCTCACATTGCTGCAAACCAGGTACCCGACTCGCGTTCTGCAGCAGCGCCCATTGTCCGGAGTCCCCCGCTCCCGCCACCTGCCAGGGAACACCATACCTTGGAGCTCTTGTGTAGAGAGCCTGGCACCTGGCCAGGAGCTCCACTGGATATGGAGGACGCAGGAAAAAAAAAAACAGTGCTCACAACGTTCTGTCCCCCCCATAGGGGTACGGAAAAAACCTACAGCGCGTACCCGACTTAGCTGAGGCTCAGTAATAAAAAATAGGGGGAACACATGGGCACCACAGGGATCTGGTCCCGCCAACCCCCAAGCCACGAACATATTCCATCACGTTTCCTGGGAAGAAACAGAATAATACTGAAGGCTGAGAGGAAGAGGCGGGGCTTTCATACTCTGTCAGTTTGTGTTTCCTGTTTAGGGAGAGGAAGTGAGTGACTAGCCCCAAGACGCCTGGGGAAAGAATTGATTTTTCCACCCCCAAAGCCACGCCCTCTGGAACTTTTAAGATCAAGAGTGCCGGGTGGCATGCTTAAAGAGAAACATCATACCTCTTCTCATGTACCTCTCTAAACATCCCTCCCCCCTCTCTCACTGTCTTTTGGATGTTGGCGTTATCTAAAACACTGACATCCGGCAGCATTCCTGGCCCCTCTGCACCCCCCTCCCCCCCTTTAGACGTCGCTGAGTGAAGGCTGCAAGCCTTAGCCAAGTGACATTGAAGCCTATGCAAAGACACTGCGCATGCGTGAGATCTGAGGGGCGGCGCAGAGCGTGACGGGATGGCAAGATGGTGCTGACCTACGGAGACGGCGCATGACTGAGGGATGCCGGAGCGACCGGACAGATAAGTCAAAAGTTATAAATGTGGTGGTCAAGCAAGCCAGGGTTGGGCATTTTTTATTAACTCCTCAATACCTGCTATGTTCCTCTTTAAGGCAGCTGGCCGCATCCCCGTCTTTCCTTCCAGCCTATCTGGGGGGCGAAAGAATGGCAGGGCACAGGAATGCACACAGCTACAGGGATGTCGGGGATGCGCCTGGCAGCGAACACAACGCCGCAGTCGCAAGAATAGGTGAGATTACTGTCGACCTTCAGGTTTCACACAGCGGGGCTTTCTGATTTAGGATGCCCCGGGTTTTGTGCTGCTTTAAGGATTACAAACATTGTACTTAGCAGTAGATATCACTATACTTGAGCAACACATAGTCAGTGTAGTCTTACTCACATGTGCCCTGCACTGCTTTTGCCAGAACCGTTCCTAATAGGCGTGACACTCCCAGACGGACATCATAATTGCTTCCTTCAAAAGCCTTAAAACAGAGAGACACCAAGCTTTCTAGGTCAGATGTCCACATGAAGGATGCTTCATTTTGAAGAGCTAGGAGACACTACAGAGAGAGAAAGAGAAGAGCTATGAACATCTAAATATTCTGGTGATAAAAATCAAACTTTGTGGGTAACGTAAACAAAAACTATATAATGGCCTCTTGGTAGTAACCATGTTGACATTCATGTTACCTGTAGTCTTCTCTAGCGCCAGGGGGGCACTAACGTCACAAGTGATTTTATTGTTCCTTTAAAAACCCATTCCTCTGAAATGACAAGCACTCTGTGTATCTGAAAGGGCCAAGGCTCCCAGGGTTATAAATAGTGTTGGAACAGCTAGAGTGATCCTGTATTATTTCACAAGAACTGCCCAAATATATGATTCCACCAAAAAACCTCCAAAGTACCAAACACAGGGCATTCAAGTGGTCCAGTCCAGTCTAGAAGTGTACCTGTAAATAATGCCACAACTAGTCCTAGATCCAGGTCATTTGTAGTCTTTCAAATTCATTTAAAATTTGGGTGGGACCTTTGCCAATATTATAAATAAAAGTATGTTACAGTATGTCAAAAATGTACAATACGCAATAGAAAATAATCCACATACCTGCGCAGTTGCACAACGTACAGACATGGACCTATCAGTCAGACATGATCGAGCCGCCTTGAAGATGTCTCGATGGCAGGATGCAGCAGTAGGTCCTAGACCCGCTATTATTCTCTCCAAACTGAACATTACCTCAGAGCGACCTTGAGACTGAAAAAGAACAAAATAGTTTAGGTTAAAGGTAGTGTATAAAATGACTGAAAAACACATCAGAATGGCATTTTGTGTGATTTGTGGAGATTAGCTCTGATAGGCGACCGGGTGTCAGCAGTATAGAGGCGGAGGCAAACAGTTCAAAGTAAAGTCTGTGTTTATTTCACACAAAAATCCACAAAAGCATATGTCCATACAGGTTACATCACCTTTTCAGGAAACCGCAGCATAAATGATTCAGTCAGGCAAACAGCTTTTAGTCCTTGAGCAAAGGTTCTGTTCACAGTCAAATATGTCTCAGGTCCGCATGAAACAGCTTCCACAGGAGATTTCAGCCAGGCTCACAGAGTCTCACTCCCATGTGAGCTCTAGACAAAGGACAGGCCACAGCTGATTCCCCAGGCTATTTAAACAGCCCGCAAAACCCGGACCTGGGTAGTGGGATGGAGTCCCACCCTGCTCTACTCCATCCCAGTAAAGCCGTCCCAGGTTAGCCTTTCGGCTATTCTAAAGCAACAGCAGCAAACTGCCACCAGCAGCTGATGCTGGAAATCAGACTACACGGCTTTACTGCACCAATGCCAGGTACATTGGTGCTACATACCTGCCGTCAATAACGGCCCCTTGCACCTTACCACAGATTGCATATGTATTTTAATTACCATTTACTCATTTAAATGTAAATACTAATTTAAATACCATTTAATTTAGGTACCATGTTAAAATAGACTGGTTGTTGGTTGGCTGGACAAAATAAAGATCAGTTACCCACCATAAAAAGTATTTCTCTTGATGTTCATTTGAGGACAAAGTACCCACCATGTGCAGGTGCATCACAATGATTTTTTACTTGTGCTTTGTCTCTGCCATTATATAATAGTCTAAATTAAGGCCCTGGAAGGTGGTTTCTGTCAGTGGACTTATTTTCTTTGCTTGCTACAACGTGGGGCAGTAAGGTCTGTAAAAGGTAGAATTTAAAGGTAGAAGCTACCAAACATTTTAATCTCTAGTATATCTCCTCCACGATGACAATCGCCTCCCTAAATGTGCCCATAGCTGTGAACGGGCCTGTACTGTACACACCTACATACCAGTAGGAATGTGAAACTACATTTCCTGGCTTGGGCCCCAACAGGACAAAATGGATGGTGTTTTGAAACTGAAAAAAGATATGGTGATGGATGCATACACTTACCTCTGCACTTCGCAGAACCTTCAGTAGGTTGGCAACTGTGTCACTGAAAGTGCTTCCAAGCAGACGCCCCATTTTCTGATAAAGTGCCCCGAGACAGGCCACTGCAGCACTGCAAAATATGAATACCAAGCCAAAGTCTATTAACTTTATCATATAGATTTACTTGTGTTAATATATATATATATATTTATTTAGTAACATAGAAACATAGAAGGTTGACGGCAGAAGGAGACCATACGGTCCATCTAGTCTGCCCTTATGTGTATACTGTATGTTCTCTTTATCTTAGGATAGATGGAGGCTTATCCCAGGCATGTTTAAATTCAGTGACTGTTGATTTTTCAACTACCTCTGTTCCAAGCATCTACTACTCTTTCTGTAAAATAATATTTTCTAACATTGCTCCTGATCTTCCCCCCGACTAGCTTCAGGTTGTGCCCCCTTGTTCTATCATTAAGCTTCTTCTTAAAAACACTTCCCTCCTGAACCTTATTCAATCCTTTCACATATTTAAAGGTCTCAATCATGTCCCCCCTCTCCCTTCTTTCCTCCAGACTGTACAAATTAAGTTCTTTAAGTCTCTCCTGATAAGTTTTAAGTTTAAGTCCTTCCACCATTTTTGTTGCCCGCCTTTGGACACGTTCTATTTGAATAATGTCTTTTTGCAGGTAAGGTCTCCAGAACTGCACACAGTATTCTAGCTGTGGCCTTACCAAGGCTCTATACAGCGGCATCACAACCTCCCTCTTCCTACTGGTGATGCCTCGAGCTATGCAGCCGAGCATCCTGCTTGCTTTTCCCACTGCCTGGCTATACTGTCCACTCATCTTGCAGCTATCAGTAATCAGTACCCCTAAATCTCTCTCCTCCGAGGTCCTGGCTAACACAGTGCTGCCCATACGGTACTCAGAGCAGGGATTCCTTCTACCCAAGTGCATGATTTTACATTTAGAGACATTAAACTCTAGTTTCCACAGTTTTGACCATCTATCCAGTAAAGCTAAATCATTTTCCATGTTGCAGACACCTCCCGGAATATCCACCCTATTACTAACCTTTGTATCATCAGCAACAGACAAACTTTTCCTACCAAGCCTTCTCCTATGTCACTTACAAATATATTCAAAAGAATGGGACCCAAGACAGAGCCTTGCGGCACACCACTTGTAACTCGCCTTTGTTCAGATTGCACGCCATTTACAACAACGCTCTGATACCGATCCCTCAGCCAACTGGAAATCCACTGAACTATCCAGGGATTGAGTCCTACCTTCAATAACTTATCTATGAGCTCCTTATGTGGTACAGTGTCAAAGGCTTTGCTAAAATCCAGATAGATGAAGGTGGTGCTGTGGATATCGCCTAACACTTTAGTGACATTGTCAAAGAAATCAATAAGATTGGTCTGACATGATCTGCCCTCAGTAAAGCCGTGCTGTTTTGGGTCCAATAGGTCATTAATTTTTAGATGGGAAATTATCTGTTTTTTTAAGAGTGTTTCCATTAATTTGACCACTATAGATGTTAAACTAACTGGCCTGTAATTACTGGCTTCTTCTCTACTCCCCTTTTTATGGATTGGTACGACATTGGCCATTCTCCAATCATCTGGAACCTCACCAGTTGAAAGGGAATGGTTAAGTAAATCAGTCAGAGGGGCTGCAATCACAAACCTAAGTTCCCTTAGAACTCTGGGGTGGATTCCATCTGGACCCATCGCCTTACTTACCTTTAGCTGTGCCAGCTCGGCTAAGACATCAGCCTCCAGAAACTCCGGAGCTGTGCCCTCCCAGCTGGATGCTGTGCTATGGCAATGCCTGCTACTATCTGAAAATACCGAACAAAAGTAGCTATTCAGATGGTCAGCCACAGCCTTATCTCCGTCAATATATTTATTTTCCCTATTTCTAATTTTTGAGACTGCATTGTTTTTCTTCTTTCTGTCACCAATATATCGGAAAAAGGTTTTTATCTCCCCTCTTCATAGATTTGGCCATTTCTTCCTCTTTTTGCCCTTTAGCAGTCCTTATAATTAGTTTTGCTTCCCTCTGTTTAATTTTATATGCCTCTGTCAGCTACACTTCCACTTACTTTATACTTCTTATAGGCAGACTTCTTATCTTTTATGATAGTGCTGACTTCCCTAGTAAACCATAATGGTTTCTTCTTCCTTTTATTCTTGCTAGTTTGTTTCACATATTGCTTAGTTGCCTTTAAGATGACCACTGGGCACTCACTTCTGCTACTCTGTTCCACTCACCTAATTTTCTTTCTACATACTCCGCCATTTCCTTGAAGTTTGTCTTCCTAAAGTCTAGCACTTTGGTTCTGGTGTGTGATTGCACAATGTCTGTTTTTATTCTGAACCATAAGCATTGACACTCTACACACTCTAGTATTTATGTGAAGTTGAACACTATTGGTTGCTAAAACATAGATTCACATCACCGACTACTGTCAGCAGAGTTGGTCTTTAACATCATTTATAAAGCTGATGGTGGTGGTATAATTTGCAATCTTGACTGAGCCTCCAGTGGAAGTGTAGTCATTGGTGTAAGGGGAAAACAAGATAGGGATAACACACATTCTTGGGATACACAGATATTTGCAGGTAGAGTGTCTGAGCTTGACACACTGTTTACTGCTCCTTGTCAGGTGGTGGTAGGGATGAACATGTGACTCAACTTGGTATAGAGGATGCCAGGATTGAAAGTAATTAAACCGGACCTTCAGCATGATTTAATGAAAAGCCCAAACTCTTAAAAAACGGTTCCCCAGCATCTAAAATTAATATATTTTACGTTTTTAGTCACTAACTTATTATTCTTTCCCCCACTGGGCTGCAACTCTGTTCAGGAATTTAGGATATGGGCGCCGCCATCTTGACTCAGAAGCATCACACTTACTGAAGAGAGGAGAGTGGGATAAGGTACAGGGGGGCGGGTTATAGCTGTGCTTTGCTCAGACAGAGCAGAGCTGGGGTCAGGTAAAGGTCAGCAATCCCAGAATGCAGAGCAGCACAGTCAGGAGGCACTTCCTGTTTGCAGGCTGCCTGATAAGATGGCGGCTTCCATAAGCCACCATCTTGGATGTTTAAAGGCTCATAACATGCAGTAGATGCAGGTAGGATGATTTTTAATGTGGCCAATCTGTATGTACAGGGTGTGGGAAACATATAAGATAGACTCTTATTCAGAGTGAAGGTCCGCTTTAAAAAAAACAAAAAAAACCTTAAGACCAAAAATAGGATCCTGACATTTGTGTTTTGACAGTCCATGTACTGCATAATACGATAAGATAAAAATAAAATAATAATCTTTATTTATATAGCGCCAACATATTCCAGAGCACTTGGATGGTTCATGTGCAAACAGGGCAATACATTACATAACAAAAAACAGGTAAGCTAATGAAACAAAAGGAATGAGGGCCCTGCTCACAAGCTTAGAGAGCGTCTGAGAGGAGAATGGGGGGTGACAAGTGCTTTGTACCATGGTCCAGCCATCTTAGCAAAAAATAATAAAAGTATATACAAGCTTTATTGGCCAGCCACAAGCTGATTTAGTGCTTTTTGTGAGCAAATTGTTTAGTGGATGTTGCTTGATGAGGGATCAGAAGAATGATGGATTAGAGAACAAGAGTGAGATTAGTGGATGTGGCAGGCTACCCTAAGAAGGTACGTTTTTAGGGAACATCTAAAACTATTGCTATTATGAGTATATCTAATTGCTTGGCATTCCATAGAATTGGTGCAGCTCCGGAGAAGTCTTGTAAACGAGAGTGAGAGAGGTCTGGATTATTGTGGTTGTTAGTCGAAGTTCATTTGCAGTGCGTAAAGCGAGGGTTGGGTGATAAACAGAAATAAGGGAGATGTAGGGGGGTACAGCACCATGCTTTGTGGGTGAGAATGAGTTGTTTAAACGGAATCCTAAACTGTATAGGTAGCCAGTGCAATGACTGGCAGAGGCGTCAGAGTAGCGGTTAGACAGATAGATGAGCCACTGCTGCATTCAGGATGGATTGGAGAAGGTAGAGTTTAGTAAGGAGGTGATCGGTTATATCATATATAGTTACAGTTATCAAGACAAGAATGGATCAGAGCAACTATAAGAGTTTTTGTTTTTTCTACAGTAAGGAAGGGACTGATTCTAGAGGTGTTTTTCAGGTGCATGCGGCATGAGTGGGAAAGCGATTGGAAATAAAAGGTGAATGACAGATCAGAGTCAAGTGTGACACCTAGACAGTGGGCAGTTAGGAGTAATGGTGGTGCCACACACCGAGAGGGAAATGTCAGGTTTAGGTAGTCTAGTAGATGATGAGAACACAAGCAGTTCTGTTTTTGAAAGATTCAGTTTCAGACAAAGAGAGAACATTATGTTAGAGACAGCAGTCAGTTGTCATCAGCATACAGCATACTGAGATGGTATTGAAAACCGAATATACTAATAGTTTGGGGGCTGTATAAAAGGAAAAGAGAATAGGACCTAGAACTGAACACTGAGGAACTCCAACAGTAAGAGGGAAAGGAGAAGATGTGGAGCCAGCAAATGATACACTGAAAGAGCGCCCAGAGAGGTAAGAAGAGAACCAAGAGAGAACAGTGTCCAAAACATACGAGCTGACAGCCCTGCAATCAGGATTCCCCGCTGTGTAAAAACCCTGGTATACTCACCTTCCCCCGCGCTTCCCCTTCGCGAGCAGCAGCCTCTCCCTGCTACCCCTTTAGCAGGGCGTGCACCCGTGCCAGGCATACGTGTATGGAGGGTGCGGGCATGCTCCCCGGTAGAGGGTAGTGGGGGATACGGCAGACCATAGACCAGGGGTACTCAATTACGGTCAGTGGAGGTCCACTTACCAGGGTCTGCCGTGGGATGAAGGTCCGGGGGGGGGGAAGTAAGAGTGCATGACTTCATGTGTAGAGTGCAAGCTCCTCAGCCAACCTGAGCAATGAGCTTTCCTGTCCCCCCACCCACCTGTCATTTACTTCCTGCTTCTCGCCCTTCTGTGTAGAGTGCAAGCTCTTCAGCTAATGTCAGCTGTTGTTAGCTGAAGAGCTTGCACTCTACACAGAAGGGCGAGAAGCAGGAAGTAAATGACAGGTGGGTGGGGGGACAGGAAAGCTCATTGCTCAGGTTGGCTGAGGAGCTTGCACTCTACACATGAAGTAAATGGGGGACAGGAATCTCACCTCCTTGCGCTTTCTCAGCAGCTCCCCGGGTAATGGCCTCCTCGCCCCGGGCCAGCCGCTCCTCCAGCCAGCGCAGCAGTGTGTTCTGATGCCGGGCCTCCAGGTGTGTGCAGCGGGCCCTGCTTGCCGCCCGAAGCCTCCGCCAGCTCCGCGCTCTCGGCTTCTTCCTCCTCCCGCGCCTCTTCGTCTCCACTCCTCCCCCGCCGTCTACGAGGCCCGAGACGCTTCCACCTCCCCCGGCCTGGCCACGCCCATGTGCCCGCCCCCAGCACTGACAGCCTCGGCCGGCAATGGCCGGCAATTGTCACCGGCACCGCTGGATCCCGGGCTGATGTGACAGCCCTGGGCAGCGGTCCGGACAAATGGCGTCTGCGGTCCGGATTCGGACCGCGGTCCGCCATTTGAGTACCCCTGCCATAGACCACTCCCTTAGGATGAGACGAAGGGGTGGATCTGAGCGCGCTGATTGGATGAGAGGCCGCACATATCTCGTAGGACTGGGGAAAAGGGGGGTTAACATGGGCGACCTGGGGGGCGGGGGTTTCACACACCAGATGGTGGTCTACAGTGTCAAATGCTGCCGAGAGGTCCAGGAGAATGAGTAGTGAGTAGCCACCATTGCATCTGGCAGTCAGGAGAGCATTTGTCACTTTATTGAAAGCAGTTTCTGTGAAGTGTTGAGCACGGAAGCCAGATTTGAAGCGAAAAAAATATTTATTAGGGCAGATCCTGTTTTTTAAAGGCGACCCAGCTTGAAAGGGAGAAGGTTTTTTACTCAAAATAACAGGAGGGGGTTCGGAGACTGCTGGTCCATCTAAATTGATACAAAGAAGAACATTTCTGGGATTAGGCCCAATCCCAAAGCCCTACACGGACCCAGCACTCCCACCACACCTCACAGATTAGTTTAAAACATTTTTCTGTCTTTATTGAGAATCATAATAAAAGCAAGATCCAATCGGATCAGTACATAGGATTGTTCTATTCGTGTTCCAGTCGTATCAAAAAGACGTGCAATTATTAGAACAGTGGTTCATACATCAAAACAGATTTGTCTTAGAGATTTCGTAAAATAGCAGCATTTCTTTTAACAGTACTTTTTCTAGCAGCATTACTTATAGCGGCATTACACAGCTTATTTGTCTTACTGGTATGACGATCACAATAAGATTGCAAGGGACCAAGATTAGAATTGACAGAGAGGTAGTGAATCACCCGAGAGTAGACTAGCCATTCCAAAAGTTTAGAGATGAATGGGAAATTCTAGGCAAGTCTGTGGTTGTTTGTGAATGAGGGGTTAAGATAACGTTTTTTTAGTAGAAAGATTATAACCGAGTGTTTGAAAGCAGAAGGGAAGATGCCAGAAGAGAGAGAGAGAGGTTGAACATTTTGGTTATGTGGGTAGTGACAGCGAGGAAGAGAGATTGGAGGGCATGAGAGGGAGTGTTGTAGGACTAGAACTTAATTTGTACAGTCTGGAGGAAAGAAGGGAGAGGGGGGACATGATTGAGACCTTTAACCCTTTAAATACCAGTGATGTAAAATTTACGTGGTGCCTGGCATTTACCCCTGCTAGCGGGCAAAAAAAAAAAAAAAAAAATACTCACCTGACCCCTCGTTGGATCCGGCCGGGTCTCCTCTTTAATTTGGTGCCATCCGATCCCCCGTGGGGGGTTGAATGGCTCCAGGAGAGCCCCCGGAATAGGCCGCGCCCCCCCCCCCCCCGCTTCTGCAGCAGCAGCTGCTAACTGTAAAGAAAATAAAAAATAAAAATGACATTCACTTACCTGCGTGTGCGCTGGCTCCCGCTGTCCCTCCTCTTCACCTGGGGGGCCTCCGATCCCCCCCCAGGACTTACAGATCTTCAGGAGAGAGCACGGGAGGCTGTCATCAGAGCGGCGAGGGACAAGAGCTTGCAATTGGAGGTAAGTACAGTAAAAATTTTTTTTTTTTTATAAAATACTTTTTATTAACGTGTGTTGTTTTTTTTTAACAGTTAACCCTTTGTGAGCTGGTAAGGGGTCCATGAGACCCCTTATACCAGCTCACAAGGCTCTGGGTCTGGCAAGTCACCTGCGGCTAGCGGGTGACTTGCCATTAACCCCCAGCCCCCCATTACCTGCCTCCCCAACGGCCAGGGGGGGGCAGAAGGGCCCGGGCTACTTAGTGGCTATGTGGGCTAGTAGCCTGCAGGGCCAGGGGCCACCAACGCTGGCCCCTGCGCCCTGTTCTACAAGCCCCCATAGCTGGCCCGGGTCGGTAATGCTGGGTAGGGGGGACCCTACGTCATTTTTTGGGGGATTTTTAAGGGTTTTTAACCCTTAAAATTCCCCCAAAAAAATGGGGTCCCCCCCCCCCCGGGAGGGGGGACCCTATGTCATTTTTTTTTTAATTAACCCTTTTGTGTTCTGTCATCCAGCAGCTATAAAAGGCTTCTAGCAAGTGAGCAGAAGCCAGTGATCGCCGAGGGACAGAGTGCTCCAGTATGGATGGGAGGTAAGTATTATAATAAAATATTTTTTCTCTTTGTGTGTCTGTGTTTTTTTTACATTTAACCCCTTGTGAAATGGTAAGGGGTCCATGAGACCCCTATACCAGTTCTCAAGGCTGGGGGGATGGCAAGTCACCTGCGCTAGCCGGTGACTTGCCATTAACCCCCAGCACCCCCATTACCTGCCTCCCACAGGAACAGGGGGCTACCGATAAATATGTGGTACCGTTCTAATCAGTAGAAATGGGGCTTTCACATGCAATATGGTTTTCCCTAATAAAATACATTTTTTATTTAAAATAAAGAAGGCAATTTTCTAAAAAAAATTTTTATTTATTTTTTTTTTTACTTAATAATAAATAAAATTTACAAACAAGACATTTCATGTTAAAGCCTAAACTCTGCTGCAAAATATATATATATAATTTTCCTGAAAATTCCCGCAAAAATGTTGCAAAACATGGCGCAAAATGGGGAAAAATGCCCTGTCAATAGAGGGTGACAAAATCTCAAGTAGGCTGGCAATTAAAAGGGTTAATAGTACCTCTGCATGTTGGGTATTGTTCTGTTCGGGGGACCTTGTGCTTTCAGACTTAGCTTGTTTTTTCTTGTTTGCATATTTATATTTTAGGAAAAGGTGTTTTTTATTCAGCTTTTTTATACATTTTTTAGGGAAACCCTGCGCAACCAAAGAATTCTTTGAGGGATCAATTCCAGAAAGATGAGCCCACTACAACAAGCTGGGTAAGCTTAGAAAGCTTAACATGTGTACTTTCAGGGAATATATGGTTTATGGGGGATATTCCAAATGTAAAGGGTTGTTTTGGTTGAAAAATCGCAAGGTGCGCACTTTGTCTGCCGTTATGCTCATGCTTTACTTTGGGGTGTTTGGCAACTCTTCCCTTGACAGTAGCTATGCATGTTGGTATCGTTCTGTTCGGGGGATGTTGCTTTTTCAGATTATACTTGTTTTTTCTTGTTTGTATATAGTTTTTTTTAGGAAAATGTGGCTTTGATTCTGCTTTTTTATCCTTTTTTTAGGGAAACTCTTTGCAACCAAAGAATACATTGAGGGATTACTTCTAGAAAGCTGTGACCACATCAACAAGCCTGGTACAAATAGAAAGCCTGAGGTGTGTACTTGCAGAGAATATATAGTTTGTGGGGGGTATTTCAAATGTAAAGGGTTGTTTTTCTGGAAAAACTGCAAGGTGCGCATAGCGCATATCACAGTTGTATTTTTTCAGAAAATCCCCTAAAGCTCTGTTTCAGTTTGGGGGAGTCTCCTGGGCAGGAAAGGGTGTCTACCTATATATATGTGGTACCACTGTAACCGGGAGAAATTGGGATTTCACACGCAATAAGATTTTATTGACAAACTTACATTTTTTATTACAAAAAAAACACTACAAATTGTAAAAAATAATATTTTCTAACATTGCTCCTGATCTTCCCCCCGACTAGCTTCAGGTTGTGCCCCCTTGTTCTATCATTTAGCTTCTTCTTAAAAACACTTCCCTCCTGAACCTTATTCAATCCTTTCACATATTTAACCCTTTAAGTGCCAGCCTACCTGGAGTTTTTGTCACCCTTTGTTGCCAGACCATTTTGCACTATTTTGCGCTCCCCATGTTCAAATGTGATTTTTGAAGGGATTTCCCAGGAAAATGATATATTGTTTTTTTCAGCAGAGTCTGAGCTTTAACATGAAATGTCTTGTTTGTAATTTTTAGGTGTACTCTCAATATTTTTTGGCGAAATATGTGCAAAAAAATAAAAAAAAATCTATTTTACAGAAAGAGTAGTAGATGCTTGGAACAAACTTCCAGCAGAGGTAGTTGAAAAATCAACAGTCACTGAATTTAAACATGCCTGGGATAAGCACACATCTATCCTAAGATAAAGAGTACATACAGTATACACATAAGGGCAGACTAGATGGACCGTATGGTCTCCTTCTGCTGTCAACCTTCTATGTTTCTAGTGGAAGTTAGGAGACTCGAGACTTAATCTTCTGTGACTGGGTATATCCCCAAATATGGGGAGTAAGCCGGGGAGGCAGGGTAGGGAAGAGGCTCAAATACATCCAGTGCCTTGTGCCAATTTTTTGGCAGATGTTTTCAATCTCTTCTTTGAAATGGTTTGCCAGTAAAAGACTCACATGTAAGATTCATGAAGGTTTGGGGCCCGTGGGTGGAATACTCGTTCCCAGATATAGGGAATACCCTGCTGCAGTGAGGGATGGCTCTAGTCTCTTCCGGCCTTAGATTCCTCCTTTCCATGCCCCCCCCCCCTTTTTTTTTTTTTTTTTTTTTTTTTTTTTTGCTCGCTTTCTTCTATTTCCTTCCTCCTCTTTCCCTTCCCCCTCCTTCGCCCCTGATCCCAGCCCGCACATCTACCCCCGCGGTGGAGCGCTAGGTCTGGGATTGGATGGGACAGGGCCTCTCCCCCGGCCCACTGATCCGCAATATGACCATCACGCAACAGACAGCGTTAACCTGATTTCTTGGATGATAACACTTGATACGGATTAATAGTGTTGACAATTGAGGTCATGCGAGTGTTGACAATCGAAAAAAGATAAGCGTGACTGGAAACCTCCAACAGAACCAATGTTTGTACTTCAAGGCTTTTCTTTGTGACACTTTATTATGTTGTACAATCCAGTTGTTATAACAAAAACTACAAAAATTACAATAAAAAGATTGAAACAGAAATGGTTTGCCAGGACTTTAGCACTAAGATCAGTTACAGGTGCCTGTAATTTAGGCCTGAGCAGGGAGTGAAATGTGTCAAAGAGTTTTTGGGGATTTTTTGATAGGAAAGAAATGAGGGTGGTGAAATTAGTATGTTTGACAAGGTAGAGGGAAAAACTGTAGGCTGCCAGCATGAACTTGCACTTCTAAAAGTCATCTGTAGTATGTGTTTTTCTCCAAAGGCACTCCTGGACAATATCTGGAGAATGTGAGTTTCAGGTGTGAGCCAGGGTTGCTTTCTTCTATATTTGGACGGTTTGAGTGTTGGGGGAGCCAATTCATCCAGGGTGCTTCTGACAGTGACATTGTAGTGTTTTATAGATGGAAAAGGAGAGGGAAGATATTGGGGAAAGTGAAGACTTGAGAGCCTCAGTGAGTGTATTAGTGTCAATGGCCTGTAGGTAAATGAATATTTGATTGGTTTAAGTGTGGTGTGAGGGACGAGAGTTTGTGATAGTGAAGGACAGAAGATTGTGGTCAGAGAGTGGGAGAGGAGAGTTATTAAGGTTAGAGACAATTCGCAAGAAGATCAGGTCAAGCATGTTTCCGTCTTTATGTGTATATGGAGAGTTAGAGATTTGTGTTAGACCCATAGAGATGGTTAGGGCTAGGAGTTTGGAAGCAGATGGGGAGATCTTTGGGGACATTAAAGTCCCCCATTATGAGGGTAGGTAAATCAGTGGACAAGAAATGTGGAAGCCTGGCAGAAAAGTGATCAAAGAATTGAGGTTAATGTTCCAGGGGGTCGTTATATAACTCTGAGGGCTAGTGGGTGAAAGAGTCTGAGTGTGAAGGCCTCAAAAGTTGAGAAGGGGAGAGATGGTACTGGGGGGATAACCTGGCAAGAGCAGTGAGGTGAAAGAAGTATGGCCACTTCACCACCATGTCTGTCATCTGGTCTGGGGGTATGTGAGAAAAGAAAGCCACCATAAGATAGGGCGGCAGGGGAAGCCGTGTCGGATTTTTGGATCCAAGTTTCTGTGAGAACTAGTAGGGTCAGAGAATTAAGGAAAAAGCTTTGAATGTTGGGGAGTTTGTTGCAAGCAGGCTGTGGGTTTCATGGTGCACACTAAAAAAAAAGGTTAATGAGGGCATACAATGTATTTTGAAGATATCTGAGGGGTTTCTATGCGATCCGGTGGTCAACTTAGCTAGAGTAGGTGGGCCACGGTTAGGAGAGATATCCCCTGACAATAGCAGAAGTGTAGTGAGTAAAAGCAAATGATGTCTGGATTTGTATGAGTGCTTATAATACTGCAACCTGGGACATGAAGGAACATAAAAGTTGTTTTACATAGGTGAATAAGGCATGTGAGCAGTACGTGAGTGAGTGGAGGATGGATGGGTTGATATATAGGCAGTGAGCAGGAGCGCTTAGTTGGTGTTTTTTGTTATGAAAGCAGGCACACAATAAAAATCAAAGAATTTTAACTTGCAGAATTCTTATAATCACTTTAACAATTTAAAATATAATGCTGTGCTTACATGTCTCCTGCACTGTCTAACTATAATATGTATATGCTGAATCCCTTAGCAAATGCATCCCCTTGCAAAAAGCATCCCGTTCCTGCCCTCCACACACGTGCACCCCCTAAGCTGGCTCTAAATGTATATGGCACAGGATGTGTGGGTGAGAGAGCTTATCAGCTCATTAGATCTAATAGATGCAGGCTGCTAACAATCAGCAGGATGTGCTAACCAGGGGAAAATAAACCATTTGTCTCTTGACCAAAGACCTAACAGTGACACATACCTATTAAACTTATTAGCTAGAGACACAATCATACCAAATCCATGCAGAATCTTATGAAGTTGAGATTGAATGCAGAGTAATGTTACACAGACATTTGCAACTTGATCGATTGTTAGAGGTGGAATACAATCATACCAAATTGATGCAGACATAAGTGAAGATCTGAGTGTGTAATTAATGGCATCAACTTTGCATGCTAATAGTAGGGGTCCCAGAGGTTTGTGTATATTCCATCAGGGAGGCAGGCACCAGCCTTTTCAAGACCTTCATCGCAGCCGAGTTTAGTGCTACTCTTTTAGGTCCGAGGCAGAGGACCTCTTCAGAATTGTGATGACTTCCTTCATCAAGACAGAACTATGTATTTATTCCTCCACAGACTTCCTGAAAATGCTGTTAGGTCCCATGTTAAAGTGGACCAAAACCCACATTTTTAACTAGAATACCCTGAATTGCTCCCCCTATGAAGCGAAACTTTTGCTAATTTTTACTGCTCCTGCTTCACTCTAATCCCAGATAATGACACATGTTTTAGCTGTAAAACTCTGCCTCCTCCATTCATTGCCATTGTTGTGTGTGGCAGTGATGTAATTGCCAACCAATGCACTGACCAACTCACAGAGGGGAACAGCAAAAAAGACTGTGTTCCAGGACGAAAATATCATTAGAAGGAAATATCAGCAGGGGCTACGGACAAACGTTTGTACATCACAAGTTTGGTGGGTTTTGGTCCGCTTTAAGGCCCTGAAGCAGCTGCTTCACATTGTGTTCTTTGCAGACAATCATACCATGGTCATGTTAGTCACACCTATCAATATTGTGCGTAATCATGAAAAGATTGCAAGGACAATCATTTCAGACCTGCTACAGTATCTACATTCACTGCAAGAAATGGAGGAGAGACACATTGGACAGGCTTTAAGTGATATTTCAGGCGAAGCCAATTGTTAGACCATTGTGTTGGGCTATGTTTGGCACCGTCCTAAACTGTTTTCCATTTCAAATTGAAGAAGAAATGGCAGAAATATCAAGGTTTACAATTTTCTTTTCAATTTCTTATCTGAAGCATGTGGGTGTGGCCCTTGGACTAGTGATGCTGTATAATAATCAGCATAATGTTAGCATTGGGAAAAGGGGCTGTGTTCTTGACTAGCTCCTCAAACTAGTATTGGTGGTTCACATCGGCAGGATGGCGCTGGAGGTTCAGATAAGAAATTGTATCTCCTCATTCATGGTGCCGAGCTGAGAGGAGGCACAGCACTGGCGCTTGGCAAGGTAAGCTGCTGTTTAGGTGTTTTAACCTTTTGCATGAAAAATCCCTTTTATATTAGCATCTTGCTGCACTATTAGTGCCATTGCCTGGACTGCTCCTTTAACTAACCCTAACAATCCTTTTTAAGTGCCCCCATTTGCAGTGGAAAACAGCGGATGCCAATTTGTTCATTCTATTTATCTTAGTGATCGCTTCCGTCTTAACCACCATTGTGCTGGCCACGTCCAGTTTTTGCTTGTGGAGATGATACATCGATAGAAGTGGAACAAATGCATATGCTAGATTGAAACCTCTGTAAGGAATGACCAAGGCATTTGTGCTGAGGACCAAAGCATCTCTGGACCTTTCCACTTCATCTCCCTGTTTTGACATGATGCAAATAGAGCCTTATCTCGAGTCCCCTATCTTTAGTGTCTGGTAACTTCTGTTGCTAGAGCCCAGTGCCCATGGCAGATCTGCATCCTGCTCAGGAAGGCTGCTTAAGTATTCTCAGGCAAAAATACCAGCACGTGGGCCTCCTGTTAACATAGAAAGAGACTTGCCTCCTCCATGGTTGCCATTCTCCCATCCTGGAGACAGCACGGTCTGATTTTATACTGCCTGATCAGGACTTCAGAACTAGCGATGTACTGCAACATTACTGTCAGTTTCAAGACACTGGTCAAGGGCTAGCCCTGTCGACAGGACCACCATCCCTGGTCTTCCCAGCCCTCCAATACTCTGCTCCTGTTTTAGGCTGGCATCAGTTTTGACAGCCTTTCATTGAACTGGGAGTAATGAAAGATCCATTGTTAGCTTAGCTAATCTTGCCACCCCCAGGGTCTGGCACTGTAAAACATAGCCATTTAGGAGAACAGCAGCGTACATGCCCAGTAACATCTTCATGCATTTGTCCAATGTTGCACTGCCGCTGCAAACTTCCTCTGTGCGGGGCATACGAAAACATCCCAGGATCAATTCTTTTAGACCAGTAACATTTGCCACTCCAGACCCTGATGACCCTTTGGAAGAGAGAAGTGCAAGTACCGGGTGTTTGTCCCGGCAGGGTCTTTAAATGCTTGAACACAAGATCAGCCATGCTAAAAATGTTTTTGTTGGAACTAAAGTCAGAGCCACACTCTGATTCAGTAGGGCAGTCACCCCCTGCTTACTCTTACGTGATCTATGTAAACAGCAGGAGTAGGAGGGTCCTGTCCCCATTTCTGTATACTACTGAGCTGACCTTGTCAGATGGCAACAGAACACATTCTCTTGGTTTGGGTGGATCAACGTTCTAAAGATAAATATCCTTCCCTGGACAGTTTACATAGGGTCCTATCCTATGATTGGGGCTAATCTTTGGGTCGGCAAACAGTGACTTGCTCTGCCAACGGCTTCTTCTTTTCACTCACCCATGTTCTCAATTACCGAAATACCCAGCTTCATCCTCAAGGGTGGAGGACAGTACCCGCATCTCCTTATCTTTTTGATTGAGATGATTGGTTGGAAGTTGACCATATTAAAATGCTCTTTGCCGCTAGCTCTTGGCTCCCACAGTTGTGCATCCCCAGGCATAGCAAGCGCAGCCAGGCTTCTGCTGTCGCCCACATAGCTGCTGCAACTTTCTCCCCTCTCAGTGCTGCAGGCCCCCAACCATTCTGCCTCTTCGTGGTGCTCAATCTCCACCGTTAACTGTAATGTTTCTCCTTCTGCCCATCTAAGGCCCAGATGTCTGCTGTCCTCCTCACACCACCAGTCCAGCCATGTTGCCTCTACCAGTCACATGTCACATAGTCCATGTAAGGACTATGTCCCCATTGCACCCCACTAGTGAAAGACAACATTAGAATAGACTGTAGAAGCTGGTATATACACTCCTGATATCACAGATAGAACTTCCTCTGCTCAGGAGGAGAAAACTACAAGGCCTGGTTTCTGTTGAGCCAAATGCCTGGAACCTCTCTGCCTTGGCATCCCCCCCTCTCAATCCCCATAGGCAGTGTGGCATTCCCCCCTCTCAATCCCCATAGGCAGTGAGGCATTCCCCCTCTCATTCCCATAGACAGTGAGGCATCACCTATCCCATATGCAGTCAGGCATCCCCTACCCTATAGGCAGTGAGGTAACGCCTATCCCATAGGCAGTAAGGCATCCCCTATACCATAGGCAACAATTAATGGCAACAAGTAGGCCTCGGCCACCAACAGCAGTTTTGGTCTAGGGAGGGTTCCAAAAAAATGGACTTTCACTTTACATGGCTACATATGTCATGCGACTGACTGCTCATGTGTGGCTGGTTAGGTTGGATATAGTGGGGGGCATAGGAGGTGCTAGATTTTCGGTCAGTCTTAATGAAAAGGAAAGTACTTTTCAATTGAGAAATACATACAGCTTGTTGGGAAGACAACTAGGGGAATCATCTTTGCTTCGGATCACCTCATTGCAGCGATCAATTGTCTCATAAACAGAAAATGTTTCTCCAACACTGTACATTACTGCCAGGTTATGGGCGACAAGCTGGCGAACAGGAGGACCAGGAGTGCTCATCATCACCGACGTCAACTGCTCCACCAGCTGCTTCTGATTATGTTTTACCTCGGCCTGAAAGCAAAAAAAATAACATTTTTTAACAGACAGTAAATTTATATAACATATTACACATTAAAAAAGTGTGTGATTAAAAAAAAAAAAAAAAAACCAAAATACAAGGGTGTTACAGAACAAGCTTGATGATTAAGAACTGTTTATTGACAGTTTAAAGTGGACCAAAACCCACCCTAGGCAGGTATACTCGCTCCTCCAAGGCATCCAGGTTCAGGATGCCCCGCTGTGTTAAACCCCCCAGGTCACCGGTCTAACGGCGCATGCGCAAGCAGTGGCCGCATCTCTGTGATCCCTTTAGCAGGGCGCCAGGCATTTGTGAATGGCCAGTGCTCCCTGTAAAAGGGTAGCGGGGGATGCGTCCGACAGCGCGCTCAGATCCGCTCGCTTTAGATGAGCTCTTGGACGAAGGGGCGAGAGTGGATCCAAGCACGCTGGAGGCTGCGCATGCGCAGTAGGACCAAAGAAGGGTGAGTGAGATCAGGCGACCTGGGGAGTTTCATACAGCGGGGAATCCCTGATCAGTGTGACCGGGGGAAAATGCCCAAAACCCAGGATATTCAAAATCCTGGGTTTTGGCAATGTATATCCTTGCTTACCCTTAAATTTCCACAGTTCACTCACCGCAATCGTGAGCCGTTACCGCATACCCAGCGTCCCTGCAGCTGCATGTGCTTCCACGTCTAGCCACAAATTTCCGGCACTGGGAAGCATGCTCAGTCAAAACAATGGCTTTATGCCGGCATAAGGCACTGATTGGATGAGCAGTCGTGCATGCGCCGTGAGAAGAGCAGAAAGGTGAGTTGAGTGGGAGATCTGAGGGGGGTTTCACACAGCAGGTTATCCCAAATCGGGATGCTCCCAGGGCAGGGACCAATCACTGGGATAGTGAAAACTCTGTTGTCTGGTCCACTTTAAAGTGGACCAACACCCAGGATTTTGACTATCCTGGGTTTTGGTCCACTTCGGCGGGGCACCCCGATCGGGGGTGCCCCGCTGTGTGAAACCCCCCAGAAACCCCAATAAACTCACCTCTCCCCGCTCCCACGTGACTGCCCGGTCCAATCCCCGCCAACGTCCAGGCGGGGAACAGGAACGTCCAAGCGGCTTCCGCCGCCGCCGCCTTCCTCGCGTCACTTTCGGCGCGCGCCCGTGCCGGCCATTCACAGACGGCCGGCGCGGGCGCGCGCACGCCTACAGGGGCGCGAGGGAGGCGGCGGCGGCGGAAGATAAGGTAGGTGATTTGGGGTGTTTGGGGGGGTTTCACCCCGCGGGACATCCCGATCTCGGATGTCCCGCGGGGTGGGAGGTGATCGGCCCGGGAATCTTATAGATTTCCGGGCCGATCACCTCTCGGTGTTGGTCCACTTTAAAGGGTAGGTCCATTTTCAATATATAGAATTTCAAATATTTGAAAGTGTATATTTGTGTGTGCCAAAAAGATGTCCTCAGGGTGCTGAGAACACTGCTGGGCATGTATAAAGTTGAGTGAGCTCTCGTACCTCAGCAGCACTTATAGCAGCAGCATAGCATATCAGCCCAGGTCCTGCTGCCTCGCTGCTATATAGTACACAGGAACTATGGTTTTTACTATAGTTCTTCTTTAAAGCGGATCAATACCTTCCATGGTTAGGGTGTTGGTGGCCATCAGCACAGCTGCTATCTGACAGGCTGGGGGGACGGGAAATCCAGAATGCTGGAGCACCCCCCCCCCACACATAACCTGCCAAGACGCCTGTAAATCCAGCGCCACAATTGGCTACCCTGCGCTCACATGGGCAGAACATTTGCCGAGTTGGAACATCACTGCCCACGTGAGCGCCAGGCAGCCCATTGAGGAGCTGGATTCCCGGCGGGGAAGCAAGAGAAAGGTACGTTTTATGGGCGCCCAGTTTTATGTACAGGGGGGCTCAAGCATTCTGGATACCTCCCCCGCCTGTCAGACAGCAGGCCACCAACACCTTCTCCGCGAAGGGCTTTAAGGGCACTTTTGAAAGTGTAAAGGGGTAGATAGTGGCCCATTTTTAGGGGGCATTCAAAAATCCTGCGGACGAAGGTGGGAGGAGGCGATTAGGGATGCACACAGGAGAAGGGTAGTGGGTAGAGCAGAGGATGCACCTGGACTGGTATCTTTGGACTAGCTATAAAATGTAAAAATGATCTTGGTGGGAGGGAGCTTTTCAGGTTAGAATGGACCTATCACCAGGATTTCTAGTGTCCTTGTAATAAGTCACTGTGGCATCCGGGTTTCTTTACAGACAGAGCATGGCATAGTGAAAAGGGAGTGGCCCCATCCCCGGCCTCCCTGTGGTATTCTCCTGCACCCAGCCATGGGTTATTACACAGGGGCAGATAATTGCCTGGCTCAACATGTGATACGTCTACTTTAATTTTAAATGAACAATGGAGTTGTGCCAGTCTGTTTGCTGGTAGACCACAGAGGAGAGTATTGCTGTAGTCTAGTCATGACATGATCAGAGAATGAAAAAGAATTTTAGTGGTGCCCAATGTGAGGAAGGGGCGGATTTTTCCGCTAAGAGCCCCAGGAGAGCAGGTAAGTGATTTTTTTGCTTTACTGGACTGCCATGTTAAAGCTGAACAGAAACCCTGGATTTTCACTATCCCGGATTTTATTCCCGTGCCCTGGAAGCAACCCAAATTGGTGCATTGGGCTCTCATCCAATCAGAAATGCTTGACTATGTAATTCGGCAAACAGCCAAGAATTTGACTTCCAGCACCCACCATACTCACCCAGGATCCAGACACGTATTCATTAGAGCAATTTACCCTTCCTCTGCTGTGTGGCCCTGAATGTCGGCCAGAGTGGGGACACAGCAGCAGAGCAGATCGCCTCTGGTGGTCTGAGCGGTATGGGATTGAGTTCAGCACAGTGGGACAACTGTTTTAGACCCCAGGATCCATTTCAGTCCACCTTAAAGTGGACCATCACCCTCCAGTGATCGGCCCGGGAATCTATAAGATTCCCGGGCCGATCACCTCCCTCCTCGCGGGACATCTGAGATCGGGATGTCCCGCGGGGTGAAACCCCCCCAAACACCCCAAATCCCCTTACCTTGTCTTCGGCGGCGGCCGGCGCCCCTCTAGACGTCTGTGAATGGCCGGCGCGGGCGCGTCAAGAGTGATGCGCGGGAGGCGGAGGAGCCGCTTGTCCGTGGCTGTCAAATGGCTTTTCCGTCGGCGCTGGGAGCGGGGAGAGGTGAGTTTTTCGGGTGATCGGGGGGGTTTCACACAGCGGGGCACCCCGATCGGGGGTGCCCCACCGAAGTGGACCAAGACCCAGGATAGTCAAAATCCTGGGTGTTGGTCCACTTTAAGGCTGTTTGCTTTTCCCTGGGGCATACCAAATCATAATGCCCCGCTGTGTAAAACCCACATGGGTCATCGCAAAGCTCACCTGGTAGCCTGGACTTCCAAAGTGATGTAAACATCGGCGCCGCATCCCTAGCATCTCTGGGATGAGGAACGCTCCCCTGTGTGGCCATTCTGATAGGCTGGGGACAGGGGCGATCATCTGAACGGAAACTGGGGATGTGGCCTCTCCTGCTCCCTTTTAGGGAGGTGTGAAAAGAGACTCCAGGGCTGTTCGAGTTCCACTCCTTGGGGCATCCCGAATTGGGAAGCTCAGCTGTGTAAGATCCCCCGGAAGGCCCAATACACTCACCTTCTCCCAGAGCCCTGGTCGTGTCTCTGCACTGCCGCTCAGAACGAGCCTGTGCCATGGGAGCAACAGGAAGGTGACTGTATGGAGGGACCTATAGAAAGACACACAGCGGCCATCCCAATTCAGGAACAATGCCCCAAAAGGTCAACGGTGGATGCAATATGCTTACCGAACTGGCGATCCCACAGCACCTGCATGGGTTGCACCCATGTCAGGCATTTCTGAATGTCTGGCCCCGTCATGCGTCACCTGAAGAGAGGCGTCTGGCATTTCATTCATTCAGAAAAAAATTGGCAAGAGACAGTATTTATTCACGGGATGCCCCAGTAAAGCCCAGGTGAGTGAGTGGAAAAACGTGCATCTTGGTCCACTTTAAAGTGGACCAACACCCAGGATTTTGACTATCCTGGGTTTTGGTCCACTTCGGTGGGGCACCCCGATCGGGGGTGCCCCGCTGTGTGAAACCCCCCAGAAACCCCAAAAAACTCACCTCTCCCCGCTCCCACGTGAACGCCGCAGCCAATCCCCGCCAACGTCCAGGCGGGGGACAGGAACGTCCGCCTCCCGCGCGTCACTCTCGGCGCCCGCGCCGGCCATTCACAGAGAGCCAGCGCGGGCGCACGCACGTCTGGAGGGGCACGCGGGAGGCGGCGGCGGAAGCGGCGGCGGCTCAGGTAAGGTCTTTTTGGGGTTTCTGGGGGGTTTCACCCAGCGGGACATCCCGATCTCGGATGTCCCGCGGGGTGGGAGGTGATCGGCCCGGGAATCTTATAGATTTCCGGGCCGATCACCCCTGGGTGTTGGTCCACTTTAAACCAGACCTTCACCATGATTTCTTGAAAAGCCCAAACCCTTAAAAAACTATTTCCCAGCATCTAAAATTAATATATTTTAAGTTTTTAGTCACTTATTATTCTTTCCCACACTGGGCTGCAACTTTGTTCAGGATTTTAGGATACAGGCGCCGCCATCTTGACTCAGAAGCATCACACTTACTGAGAAGAGGAGAGCAGGATAAAGTACAGGAGGGCAGGTTATAGCTGTGCTTTGCTCAGACAGAGCAGAGCTGGGGTCAGGAAAAGGACAGCAATCCCAGAATGCAGAGCAGCACAGTCAGAAGGCACTTCCTGTTTGCAGGCTGCCTGATGTTCCATGAGCCACCACCTTGGATGTTTAAAGTGGACCAACACCCAGGATTTTGACTATCCTGGGTCTTGGTCCACTTCAGTGGGGCACCCCCGATCGGGGTGCCCCGCTGTGTGAAACCCCCCCGATCACCCGGAAAACTCACCTCTCCCCGCTGCCAGCGCGGACAGACAAGCGATCTGACAGGAACGGACAAGCGGCTCCTCCGCCGCCGCCTCCCGCGCGTCACTCTTGGCGGGCGGGCGCGCGTCTAGAGGGGCACGAGGGAGGCGGCGGCGGCGGCCGGCCGCGCCGAAGACAAGGTAAGGGGATTTGGGGCGAGATCGGGATGTCCCGCGGGGAGGGAGGTGATCGGCCCGGGAATCTTATAGATTCCCGGGCCGATCACGGGAGGGTGATGGTCCACTTTAAAGGCTCATAACATGCAGTAGATGCAGGTAGGATGATTTTTAATGTGAGCAATCTGTATGTATAGGGTGTGGGAAACATAAGATAGGCTCTTATTCAGGGTGAAGGACCGCTTTAAAGAGTAACTCCGACCTGAGATGCTGTGCAATTCATGCAGGGCTGTGGGAGACGCCAAGCTGAAAAGGGGCAAAAGGAATAGGACAATATATAAACATTTTATATTCACCTACAGTTGTCCATTTGTTTTTGACCTTTATTTAGTTGTGAGGGTCCCAGAGGAGTGGGGTGTAAATAAAGCTAGCAGTACAATAGGGCAACTTGCTGCCCTGCATGTAACAGGCGGCTTGAAAGTTGTAATAACAGAAGAGGAGGCCGCACAATATACTTCTAGTTGTGGGTCACACACATCCCCTCATCCATGTTCCCAGCGGACATGAGTTGTGAGGTCCACACAATGCCCCCCACCACCCCCTTTGTCATTACCCGAGATGTGATAGGAAGCGCCATCCTCAGGTGCTGGAGCCATTCCACAATCCGCACACACCGTTGGGGCTCCTCCAATCCGGCAACGTCAAGTAACTGCAGCTGTACCGAGGGCTCCATTCCCCGGGAATTCTCTCCTCACCCCTGCCAGCTTCGCCCAGCTCTCTCTATCGGCAATCGCTGCTAATGCCTGGCAACTTCACGGCTCAGTAATCGGCACCGTAGCCTGCAGAGAGCCGAGCAATCGATAGAACAGCACAGCGAAGTCTGTCCTGTGACCCTGTGCTTGGTCTTGGAGTCCTCAAATCGGATCGTTATTGTAAAATGTAATACGGTAATGGTGTTGTACATCTGTGGGACATCTCAAGAATAGCTATTAAAGTGGACCAACACCCAGGATTTTGACTATCCTGGGTTTTGGTCCACTTTGGTGGGGCACCCTGATCGGGGGTGCCCCGCTGTCTGAAACCCCCCCGAAAGCCCAGAAACACTCACCTCTCCTCGCTCCCACGTGACCGCTGCAGCCAATCACAGGCGCATAGCAGCTCAGCGGGTGCCGTTCATAAATGGCCGGCGTGGGTGCGCGCCGTGCTAGAGGGAAGCGCGAGACGCGGCCGCGGCTCGCACATGCGCCAATGGAACGGGGCTGAGGTAAGGTTTGTGGGCCTCCTGGGGGGTTCCTCCCCGCAGGACATCCTGATTTTGAATGCCCCGCGGGGAGGGATCTGATCGGTCTGGGAGTCTTATAGATTCCCGGGCCGATCCCCCCTGGGTGTTGGTCCACTTTAAAGATGAGCCATAACTAGAAATGTCACTGTCCTGGTAATTGCTCCTGCTTATTTGGGATACCCACCCTGGAATGATAATAATGCTTAAAGTGGACCTTCACCCTGAATAAGAGCATATCTTATATGTTTCCCACACCCTGTACATACAGATTGCTCACATTAAAAATCATCCTACCTGCATCTACTGCATGTTATGAGCCTTTAAACATCCAGGATGGAGGCTCATGGAGCATCAGGCAGCCTGCAAACAGGAAGTGTCTTCTGACTGTGTTGCTCTGCATTCTGGGATTGCTGACCTTTGCCTGACCCCAGCTCTGCTCTGTCTGTGCAAAGCACAGTTATAACCTGCCCCCCCTCTACTTAATCCCACTCTCCTCTCCTCAGTAAGTGTAATGCTTCTGAGTCAAGATGGTGGTGCACGTATCCTAGTGTCCTGAACAGAGTTGTTGCCCGGTGGGGGAAAGAATAATAAGTGACTAAAAACTTAAAATATGTTCATTTTAGATGCTAGGGAATAGTTTTTTTAAGGGTTTGGGCTTTTCATTAAATCATGCTGAAGGTCCGGTTTAAAGATGAACAATCACCAGGGATTTCACTGTCTTGGTAACTGTTCCTTCCTTTTTGGGATACCCCACTGTGCGAAACCCCCTCTAATGATAATGCTTAAAGTGGAACAAAACCCAGTGTGTGGACAGTGGTGTCTTTTACAATTCAGGGCTGGCCTTGTGTGTCAAACCCTGCAGGTCTCAAAACGTATCTCTGCCCTGGCTCCCACTGTAATGTAAACTACACTGGCCACATCCCCAGCATCTCTGAGCTGAGATGTGCTCCCCGTCCAGCCATTCTGATAGGACAGGGGTTTGGAGCGTGCCCATGTCTAAAGGGAAACTGGGAGTGCTCCTGCTCCCTATTGCCGAGCACTGCGTCTAAACATAGCCATATTATTGTCATTATTATGCACGGCTTATGGTGCTAATTGGACATGGTCTCACACATGCTGTGAGTCCGAGGAACGGTATGCTTTTATGGGTGAATCAGGGGTTTCCATGCTAAACTGGGATGCCCCCGGGGCAAGAAACAAAACCTCCAGTATAAGATGTCAGCTACACTCAAGGACTCTACAGCTGCATATTCTAAACTCTTGGGACAAATCTCAGGAGTCCATAGACAGGATATTCAAAGTCACAGATTTAGTGAAAGAATCTTTGAGTTGGTGGCAAGAGAAGCACAGGTTGTCAATGGCCTATTTTGGTCAGACCCCAAAGACATGGTAGTGATGATGGACGTCTCTTCATTGGGGATGAGGCGCCCTGTGCATGTCCTTGACCACTCAAGGAGAATGGTCCAGAAGACTGAGCCTATCCTCATCAAATCTCAAAGAACTGATAGCTGTGAAGGAGGCATTGCTAGCCTTCTTTCCCTATCTGAAGGGTCGTCACGTACATGACAGACAATGCGACTACAATGGTATAGGAAATTCTGACCTGGGAAGAACTGAACCATTTATCCTTCCCAGTCATCCTCTTGAAAGGCTGCCTAATCAGGTGGCAGATTTTTTTGAGTGGCTCTGTCGGAAGCCGAATAGTCACTGAACCAGGAGGTGGTCAATCTCATTTGTCCCGAGAGAAACTCCAGAGGTGGATCTTTACTCCTCTGGTCGAAAAAACAAGCTGAGAAAGTTTGCCTCCCTCTATCCCTCCGATCAATCTCTAGGAACAGATGCCCTGGATAACCAGTGGCTTTTCAGTCTGGCTTACTCTTTTCCTCCAGTTCTGATCCTTCCTCAGTTTCTAAAACAAAATATCCTGCCAGTCAGCCACAGTTCTGCTGCTAGACCCATGGTGGCCAAAGAGACCATGGTTTTCATCTCTGAAGATGCTCTCTGTCCAAAAACCTTAGGAACTCCCGGTGAGACCAGATCTTCTATCCCAGGGGCCAGTGCTTTGTCAGGAACCGCAGCAGTGGTGTCTGACACTATGGACCCTGAGATTGCGATGCTCCTAAGAAAGGGTTTTCCAGGAGAGGTAATCAAGACTCTTTGATGCTTTCCAGCATGAAGGAGGTGACAAAAAAGACTTATTTGAGAATTTGGAAAACCTTTAACAGCTGGAACGGTCGTAATCAAAGATCCCTTCTAGTCTCTGAGTCGTATTGGAGTCAGCCTGGGTCTCAGCATCAGTACCCTGAAGGTCCAATTAGCAGCCCTTTCAGTTTCTGACTTTCATCTTTTTAAGAGACTTTCATCTTTCGCGTTGGTCAGGCGTTTTTTACTAGCTGTCACATGGTCCAGACTGGTCAGTGTAACTCCACAATGGGATCTTGCCTAGGTCCTTAGAGCTCTATCCGCACCACCCTTTAAACCTCTGCCGAGCTCTCATGTTAAGTTTCTTACATGGAAGACACTCTTTTTGGTGGCAATCATTTAAGCCCACAGAATCAGCGATATCCAGGCTCTATCCTGCTTTCTTCAAGTATAATATTACGGGTGGATCCTTGCTACCTTTCTAAGATCTCCCGATCTTCTGACTTTCATCGGACCCAAGAAATTTTCCTTTCATCTGCTGGGGATAGCGATCCCTCCATGGATTCTGTAGACAAGTCTTTGGATGTTGGGGCCTGTTTGCTGGAGTACCTTCGACCAACAAGGTTGAAGAAAGGCTGATAGCTTATTTGTATCTTCTTCTTGGGTTACAGGAGGGGTCAGCATTTTTCTAAAGCAACATTGGCTTGATGGATGAAGAACACTATCAGTTTTGCTTACAATGGATCTCCTTCTCCAGTGCGGATTACAGCACATTCAACAAGAAGTATTTCTTTATCTTGGGCAGAGCAAGTTGGTTTGAACAGATCTGTAGAGTGACAACCTGGTCTTCAGCTAAGATGTTTGTCAATCATTACTGCCTGGATCTGCACACCTTGCAATATCAATCCTTTGGCAAGTGTGTGTTTCAGACAGCCTTTCCCACCCAGAAGAGTTAGTATTTCGCTTATCCTCTCAGTGGTACGCTGCCCTAAGGATGCTTTGAGAAAACTTAAGTTAGTTACCTAGTAATTAGTAATTTTCTAAACATCCAAAAGGGCAGCATACAGGCTTCCTCAGGCTACATTATTTTATATGTTATCTTACTGATTTACCAGTTGATGCTTTGTCTGTCTTTATTTTTCAGATATCTTAAACTACTGAGGTCTGGAGGAGGAGCTAAAGCTTTTGTGTATTCTGGTGGTCATGTATTCTTACCTTGGGGTGGAGCTGTAATATCTTAGTGGTATGCTGCCCTTTCGGATGTTTAGAAAAGAATTTACCAGGTAACTAACGTAAGTTTTCCAGTCTGTGCGCTCCGCTCCATTCAACTTCTGCTAGCCATTCTCATGTCAGCTTTGCCAGCCACAGAAATGACTGCTAGGGGTACGCGCCTCAGCTAGAGGTATAGCGGGAATGCGGCACGCGCATGTGCAGTGGGATCGCCAGCTAGGTGAGTGTACTGGGTGATCCCAGGGCTTCACACAGGAATGAGAAAATTGCCATTCTTCCTCTTTAAAGATGGGGGGTATGCCCTGGGGGCATGCCAATGAAGGATGCCCCGCTGTGCGAAACCCTCCATATTGCCTATTCCACTCACCTTTCTGCCATACCTGTTGATCAGGCATTCCTCCAATAAGCGCTCCCTATTGCCGAGCTCTATGCCACTTTGCAGGGCATAAAGCCGTTAATTTAACCCGGCATAGGGAATGCTGGAGGCCGCATCCCCAGTCCCCCTGTGAAGTGTATGCAAACTGCCTATCTGAATGGCTGAAGGGAATGTGGAAAGTAGAGAAGGGTGCAGTGCATGTGAAAAAGAAAGAATGATGGAGAGAACAGCGAGAATGAGTGCATGTGGAAAAGAGGGAAGGATGGAAGTAATGTGGAAAAGAGAGAACGGTGGAGAAAATGTGGAAAAGCAAGAACGATGAAGTGCATGTGGAAAAGGGAGAATGATGTAGGAAATGTGGGAAAGAGGGAATGTTGGAAAGTGAGAATGATGGAGGGAATGTGGAAAGAGAGAAGGGCGTGTGCTACAGAGAAAACAATTGAGGGAATGTGCAAATAAATAGAAAGTAGGATGGGATGTGGAAAAGAGAGAAATAAGGTTTTGCTATGTATATCCAAAACTCAATGGCATCTGTAGGATACAAAAAAACTAATGGGTGAGGGCACCACTAATAATTATAAGCAAATACTAAAATATTGACCCCGGAAGGTGCACCCCGGGCTCCTCACATATGCATAGTAACCACTAAAGAACACCCTAACCAAGGAGTCCAACTTGAAGCACGGCACTCAACCGGTTAATATTTATCACAAAAATCTTTATTATCTAGACTAGGCCATCACACAATATAAAACACAAAAAACACAATGACAACACATTGTTTTTTAAAATACAAGTAAAAAACAGACCCAGGACCTACACAGCACCAATGATTATGTAAAATGTGTAGGATATATGAAATCACAATAATATTGGTATAAACACATCAATTAATACATAGTACATGCGGCCACTCAAAGCATATGAATAAATAATGTCAAACCCCACAATCCAAAAATCATAAACATATCTGCCCAAATATTATAAATACAAATATTAATGCCCTAATATACAACAGATAAACACTATATAAAGTGACCATGTGCAAAAACTAACATGTAAAGTGACCATGTGCAATAAGTATATATCTTCCTAATAAAAGTGCTAATTGGGGCAAAATGCCTCCAAACTACAATATTCCCCCCCAAAAACTTAATATATATTTAATAACCAGTTTGCTTGCATGGACAGCCTCTCGGGGAGCCTTATTTAAGAAGCGTCAGCATTACACAGCGCCACTTTTTTGGCCTCAGCGGTACTCAGAGTGGGATTTAAGAAACAAAAAATGGCAACGCTGATGTGGACGCTGGCTAGCTTTCTATTTAACGCTAGCGCTGAATATAATGCAATGCCGTGCACCCTGGATGAAGCCAGATGAAACCTGATGCTGTAGCTCAAGATCCTATAGAGCACAATGGGCAGAACTGGATTGTAGTGTTTAATGCTTATAATTAATATTACACACATTTTTTGGGGACTTGTCAATAATTGAAATACAGGACCTAGATGAGCCGAAACATTTTTTGGGGGGTTATTAAAATTTTAATGGCTTTGTTTAACAATGTGTAATTTGGACAGCAACTAAAACACATCCTAAGCATACTGTAAATCTGTCCCCTTTGTCCCCAGCAGTAATATCTTTTAATTGTAATGAAAAAATGCTGAGCAGAGCGCAAAAATACAGCCCCAAAAATGTCATAAATAGGCTAGGGAGTGCCGGAACAATGGAAGTACAATGTACTAGCGCTGGGATACTCGTCCGGCGGGTCCAACAGTAGCTGACGTAGGCTGGCCAATACATAAGTGCAACAATAAAAGCTTATAAGTAGCCTTCGGTGCATTGACTGCTAGCTCCCATGTAGTCCACAGCACAGCGCCAGAGAAAACTAGAAAGCTGAAGCTCGAAGCTGGTGCTGTAGCCACAAAAATGATGCTAAAAAGCACACATCATAAATGAAGCCCATAGAATAGACTCCTCTCTACTGTGTACGTAGTTTCATGGTTACTCCACTGCATCCTCTATTTCAAATTCTGTTTTTACTACCCTACCAAAACTGCCCTAACCAGTGTCCCCTTATCTTTTAAGAGGATTCTACATGAAATTGTCCGCATTTGTTATATATATTTATACAAGTTAATACTGTCCCTACTTAGGTAAAATAAATGTAATGGATGTAATATTCCCATAAACTGTCTTCAAAACTAAGATCCTTCATTCCCCTTATTAGTCTGGTGGCTCTCCTCTGCACCTGATGCCCAAAACTGGACCGCATATTTCAGATGAGGTAATATTATACACCTCTTTTATTTCATGACATTAGGCTCTATTCAGCAATTTGTGAGAATTTTCATTTAGGGCCAGAACTCATGTGAAAATTCTCTCAAAAGTGTAAACTTGTGTTATTCAGGGAGTGTGTTTTACAAGGACTTTGTGGCAAGATCAGGTTTTTGTGCGCCAGCGAGAATGCCTACTAGCTTCACTAGAAGACATTCTTTCTTTCATTGATAAAAATCATGCCACTATAGCTGACATGGTTTTTAATGGCTGGTAACCCAGGACTCAGAGGCCGGCCCCTGGCCATGCCAGTCCTTATGCGCTTCGGTATGGGTTCAGGGTCTAGAAGAACCTCGTGCCCATACCAATGGGTACCAGGCTCTTCTGCACGCCGTGTCCTGAATGGGGGTGTGGGTAATCAGGCAGGATACAGCCGACAGGTGACATGGCGGGCTCCTAACTTGTCAACTGATATAGGGGTCCCACTTATTCCACAATGCCCAGATGCAGTCATTGACTGTTGAGACTTTCACTCTGCTTTAAAGTGGAACAAAACCCAGCCGGGTCGGCCCTGCCGCTGGCCTTCCCCTGGAGAATCCCAAAATGGGATGCCTTGCTGTGTGAAACCTCCTGGAGTGCCAGTATTCACTCACCTTTTCCCAGTCCAAAGGGCATGCAACAGCTGTCATTGTTTTCAGTGGAGAATGCAAGTTGCCACATCCCCTGCATCCCATGGGGTGGGAGTGTGCGTGCCGCTTGGGATGCGCCCACTTGCACTACCTATTGAAATCAATGAGAGTAATTTGCTGAATGACACGTCAAAGCAGACGGCTCTCATTAGACGAAAGTCCTCACATACGCCATTGGACCAAGGAGAAGTGAGTGAATACTGGCTTTCTGGGGGGATTCACATAGTGGGCCATGGAACAGAACCCAAGAATTTGACTTTTTTCTGCTTTGAGAAGGAAGTCCAAGCATTCTGGATTTCCCCCACAACTCACTGGTGGTGGCAATCTGAACAGAAGCTGATGTTGAGACCTTGAGTGATTAGTCCACATTGCTCTCAGCATTGGGCCTGTGAATTCCAACTGCCACTGAAGTCCATATCTGCAGTGCAGAAACCCCCTCCTCCACCAGCATCAGAGGAAGATCGCAGCAAAAAAAAGAGTTGTTTTACTATTTTACTGTCCAACTCAGGCCTAGAACATGGGGAGCAAGAGATTTCTGGGATTTAACTCTTATCACGGTTCACAATTAAAGCTACTTCTTGGGAGCGGGAGCGGCATGACTTACAAGGAGAACCAGAGGTTTCACACACAGGAGCTTCACAATTTGTATCCTGACTGTGAAAAGCACAGAAGGGTAAAAATCCTGGGTTTTTGTCCACTTTAACAATAGAGATTAGATGTCGTTTCCCGAAAAACATAAAGTGGACCTACTTCCTGCAGTAAAAAACTCTCCTGCCTCCACCATATGCCAAACAGAATGTTATAGATCTACATCCCTGTTCTTTTCCTGGCAGGGAGGTTACATTATTGCACCAGAGATGTGACCCCTGTGTCTGAAAGCTCCCCACACACAGAGTAGTGATGTCAGTGCCCAGCCTGGCTTAAAGTGGACCAAAACTCACGCCAATTGATTTCCCACCGGGGCATCCAAAATCGGGATGCCCCATTGTGCGAAACCCCGAGGTCGCCCCATTCACTTACCTGGTTTCCCGGTCCAACAGCACATCCCTGCTATCCCTCTAGCAGGGCGCATGCCCGCACCAGGCATTTGTAAATGGGTGGCGTGGGCACGCTTCCTGTTAGAGGGAAGCGGAGGATGTAGCCGTCAGCGCGCTCAGAGCTGCTGCTGAAGGGGTGAGTTGGTCTTGGTGTTCTGGGGGGTTTCACGCAGTGGGGCACCCCTGATCGTTGGACCAAAACCCAGGATAGTCAAAAACCTGGGTTTTGGTCCACTTTTAGTGTGCTGCATACAGGGGCAGGTGTAGATTAGAAGCATCAGCAGGTGCGAGTAGAGGATTTTAGGGTAGACATCCATTTTTAACCCCAGTCCCCTTACATATGAGTTCATTATAAAAGCAGAACATGATTCAATCCACACGACTTGATATCGCTGCTAAAAACACGATTCTAAGGCCAAAGTCTTTTCATAAAGATAAAATGTAAGTGTGTAAGTAATGAGTGTCACATTTCACTTACTCATGGCCAAAGTATGAGATCACACCTTTATTTGTAATATTGACTTACTGTCACAAAGCAACGCAAATATTATATATTGTAGCAAGTTGTTCAGATGGAGCGGCAAAAATAGCACAAATCAGCCTATGTTTGTGACGGAATTATGGGTTGAAGTGGAAAAGGACTCCAGGAAAGTGTGTTTCTCCAGTTACAGGCTCTTTAGGAGGCAGCTGGAAAAGCACTCTATATGGCCTTGGAGCCTGGGGAAAGTGTACACCCCCACATTTTTGTAAATATGTTCATAGGACAACACTGGATTTATGATATATTGGTCTGCATGACGTCCCAGAAGTAAGAATGATGCAAAGAAAGCCTGCAAACAGTTTGCTGAAGACAAGCAGAATAAGGACATGGGTTACTGGAACCATGTCCGTTGATCTGATGAGACCAAGATAAAATTATTCGATTCAAATAGTATCAAGCATGTGTGGCGGCATCCAGGTGCGGAGTACAAAGACAAGTTTATCAAGCATGGTGGTGGGAGTGTGAAGGTTTGTTCATTGAGTGAACCATGAATACCAACACGTACTGTGACATACTGAAGCAGAAGGTAGAGCACAAGGTCTCTAACATCTACCAACTCTGTGAGAAGTGGAAAAGGATTTACATTGCAACCTGTGAAGCTCTAGTGATTGAAGGTAGTGCTGGATAAAAAGGTAGCCAGACAAAATATTGACACTTTGGGCACAATTTGGCTATTTTCATTTAGGGTTATTGTTAGGAAAATTAGGACAAATAGTATATTTCATTTGACAAAGAACATGACATGTCCCTTAATCACCCAGAGACACTCGCTGACAAAAGCCTTTTCAGGAAGTCTATATTTGGGCAGAGGGGGAATTTACACTGCTCTGCAAAATGACCCAGCTCAGGGCAAATCACAGACCCCCCCCACAGAGTAGAGCAGGCTCCAGTGGCAGAGCCATGCATTTAAGCCACTTATGTTTTACGATGCCAACACAAAACTGAGACTAACTGGGGTGCTATTTGTCCCAGCACCAAGTCAGATATAGAATGGGAACTTGCTCACAAAGCCATGCATAGTTTTTTATTGTATATATAATATCTGTATATATATATATATATATATATATATATATATATATATATATATATCCTTAATATCTTATACTTGTAATTACTGCCTACGTGTGCACCTATCGCATTAATATATATATATATATATATATATTTAATTTGAGCTGACTTTTTGCCTTGACCTAAATTAGTGTGTCCAAGCCCCTTGACTACATTATAGGTCACTGGGCTGGTTAAACAAGACTAGGAAAGCGTGTTGCAAGCCCCACCGGTCCTAGGTAGTCATGTGTAGTTGCGATCCAGCTGCTGAAACAAGGCCTAGCAAAAGTAGATTCAGGCTTCTGTTGCTGGTTTTTGGAGATGCCCCATGCCTAGTTCAAGGGACCGTCCAGACAGATGCACAGCACTGTGCAAGCCTGTCATGAGAACCTTACTGGCCGCTGCCGGTCACGTAGGACCCAAATACTGAAAGAGTTGGGTGTATTAGAGCCAGTATTACAGACTACCAGTGCCAGTACTCAGAGCAGTATGCACTAAAGAGTCAGAGGAGCATCTCAGTACCACAAAGTAATAGGCCAAAGTAAAACAACACAAATCCATAAACTCTTGTGGAAGCGGCCTCTTCAACAGTATTTCAAAGATTTTTTGTGAGGACAATGAACTGTTTACAAGTGTTTTTCCATTTATTGACAGTGGACAACAAGAACTCAAGTACCATGAATAGAGCATTGGCCTTCCAGAAACCCATGACATGTGTCAGGTAATATTCACATGCTTTAGCGAAAAAGGTGAAATCCTGGGTATTGATCCACTCTAAAGTAGAACATAACACAATGCAGCAGGCCCTGTAATCTAAAAGAAGAACTTTGTCAAGATGTCTGAAATAAAAGTCTGCTACTACCTTTTACAAAGACTGGTGAATAGTCATCGTAAAACCCTGAACACTTGAGCCAGAAGTACGTGTTTGAATTTAGCGTCCAGCCCGAACATAGAAAAGCTGGTTGAAGTGCTGGTGAGAAGCCCTTTAACCCATTTTTTTTCCTGATATCCACTTGGGGCAAACAGAAAAAAAAGTAGATTCCTTCTATCCCAGGATCGCTATTAATTAATCAGTTTGTAACATGCATTATTTCAACATAAATTAACATATAATAGGTTCCTTTCATGTAGACTCCAATTCATCATGATAAAATCAAGCTTTATGTGTGTACGTCACTATGCACAGCTCAGATCTGCACCTGGGATAAAACATTAAAGCTGGCGCACACTGCTCGCCTCTGCGGCTCACTCTGTAGAGTAGTGTCTCCACCATATCTTCTGCATCTCCTCACTGGCACTAGGGGATTAACCCCTTTGTGTCACCTCGTACCTCAAACACCGTCCCATCAGCTGCAGGCGCCGATCGGCGGGTAGACAAGTTTTGGAAGAACAAGAAATTAGCCTTAAAATATCTGTATAGATTCCAGATAATGAAATGATGTTACATATATATACATATATTGTAATTACAGATCCAACTAGTGGTGACCAAAAGAAACAATCGAAACATGTTCACTGTGTGAACAACATTTGATATGAATATGTGGAAAAACAGCCCATGCTATATAGAAGAATAAAGCTTGATTTTTCCAAGTCATCCTTCAGCTTGACCGACCACATGGAGATATTATGCTCCACCCCCTGGGAGGAAACACAAACCTAAACAGAGGTTAAAAGCCCCACCCCTTCCTCTCCTCCTCAGTTCTTTGTTTCTTCCCTGGGAAACCGTTGGACAGAGAGGTGTCTGATTAGACTTTGGCCAGTTTGTTATTTTAGTTTTTTATTTTCCGACCTCCAGAGTACTGGAGTAGCACGCTGTACCAGACCAGATACCAGGGGAGTCCCTACTGGGGTCTGGATGCAGCCGAGGCTATTTCCCTCATAGTCTCACATATGCACTAGTGCAATATACCTAATCCTGGTACTAAGTAAGTTCTATTAGTAAGTATTATTGTTATGTTTTGATATAAGAATCTCCTGCTCAGTGGTCCTCTAGTAGCATTATCATCATACCAGAAAGGTGAGACGAATAATAAGCACAAAGAGATATGTCAGTCAGTAGTAATCATGACGTGCATCATAGTATCATAAGGCAAACATGTCATTACAGATAGCACAGATATAGTGATCGCAAACAAAGAGCCCACGTTTCGGAGCCATGGGCTCCTTTATCAGTGATTTGCTATCTGCAAAGCACCAGGCCTTTAGTAGAAGAGTACTACTTGCAGCTTCCCACCCCTAAGGTATAATTACTTGTCTAATACTCTCCATGTAGTCGGTCAAGCTGAAGGATGACTTGGAAAAACCACCATTAGACTTACTGGTAACAGACTTTTTAGGAATCCTTCAGCTTGACAGCTCATTACCTGCCCATAGTCCAGGGGTGGTTAGGGAATTATTTTTCTATTACTAAGGAGGGGGGGGGGTTTACCTCTGTTCAAGTTTGTATTTCCTCCCAGGGGGTGGAGCATAATCTCCACATGTGGTTGGTCAAGCGGAAGGATTCCTAAAAAAAACGGTTAGTGGTGACGTTTGAACGTTTGGTGAGGTCCACAGTGAGGACACTCCTAGTGCCAGCACTGCTAGTTACACTCATTCATGATGAGCAGTGGCCATTTTTCTATGGCCCTAGCCGGGGAGCGCTTCAAATGCCGCCACTGACAGGAAGCAGATCGTGGGGCTAAGGTAAGTTTTTACAGCAGCACACTTTCTGCTGCACACTCTACCACCAGGTCACTGACAACCTCTTACCTTTCCACAATGAGAGACGCTTGCTATGATTAGGTCATTCGGCAGACATCTCTTATTGTTTTGAATGGGGAGCACGTTCTGCCACATCCCCTCCGTCATGCAGCGCTCCCACCTCAGCCAGCCATAAAGTAAATAAGAACCGTTTGCCAAAAAAGGCAATCACAGCAAACGTCTCTCATGGGCTGAGCGCCCGCGCCGTTGGAGCACCTAATTGGTGAGTTATTTGGGGATTTCTGGGGGGTTTTACACAGCGGGGCATCCGCAGTTGGGGTGCCCCTCTTTAAGAAGATCCTAGCTAGCTCTATAAAAAAACATCATCCTTATTCACACAGAAGCCCCTCCCCCCCATAGTCAGGTACATATAGTCAAGACTCCTTCATTGCAGCATGGAGACAACAGCACTGAGGGTAATCCACTTCTGGAGCAGTGGCAGCACATTTGAGAGGGTTGGGACTGCTGTGTCTATAGCACCAGATATTTTGACATATGTGTGCCAGTGCCTATGCATTGGATGAACAAGATGTGGAGGTTCCAGGATTTAGGCAGATGTCATCTGAAAGATCTGGGAGACCAGAGAGAATGTGTTAAAGTGGACCAACACCCAGGGGTGATCGGCCCCGGGAATCTATAGATTCCCGGGCCGATCACCTCACTCACCGCGGGACATCCGAGATCGGGATGTCCCGCCGGGTGAAACCCCCCAAAAAAACCCCAAACTCCTTACCTGATCCGCCGCCGCTTCCGCCGCCTCCCGCGCGCCCCTCTAGACGTGCGCGCGCCGAGAGTGACGCGCGGGAGGCGGCGGCGGCAGACGCGCTATCTTGGACGCCGCTGTCACCCGCTTGGACGTCGGCGGGGATTGGACGGCGCGGTCACGTGGGAGTGGGGAGAGGTGAGTTTTTTGGGCTTTCTGGGGGGTTTCAGAGAGCAGGACACCCCCGATCGGGGTGCCCCGCCGAAGTGGACCAAAACCCAGGATAGTCAAAATCCTGGGTGTTGGTCCACTTTAAGGGGGCTCTGTAACTGTTCAAGCAGTTTACAAAAAATGGTGGGCAAAATGTTGCTGATACCGGCCTGGTCACACCAGCAGTCAAAGTTTAAAAATGGAGGGTCTGAGCACACATTCGTACTTGAAAGACTACCGAGACAAACAGAATGGATAGTGCAGTCTACTGTATGATCCTCTTTCAGCAGGTTTAAAAGACAGCAACTGTTGAGTAGTGGTGGTCAACTTACAAAAAGTGTAAGATGGCATCCATGTCTGTGCCATCTACTCTATCTGGCTTTTACTATATTTTTTATCATATACTTTACTTTGTTTGAAAAGGTGCTACTTTTAGGTTAAAAGGAGCTCTATCGCGGAAAAATGGCCCAATAATAAAAATCCATATAAATATGCTGGATAGCGAGTGGAAGGGTAACGTATACGTCCGGCATCAGAAAATATCCAGCCAGGCTTGTTTTTTCAATTTTAATGGTAGAAAGAGAAAATCACGGCTTGGTGGGAGTTTTATTCAGTTCGGGTATATAAGTGACCCCTCCTCTCATTAGCCAAGGTGTTTATAAGGATTTTTAATATTACACAATTTTGCGATAGTGCTCCTTTAAAGTGGACCAACACACAGGATTTTGACTATCCTGGGTTTTGGTCCACTTCGTCGGGGCACCCCGCTGTGTGAAACCCCCAAAAACTCACCTCTCAACGCTCCCACGTGAACGCCGCAGCCAATCCCCGCCAACGTCCAGGCGGGGATCAGGAACGTCCAAGCAGCTTCCGCCGCCGCCTCCCGCGCGTCACTCTCGGCGCGGGAGGCGGCGGAAGTGGCGGCGGATCAGGTAAGATGTTTTTGGGGTTTCTGGGGGGTTTCACCCCGCGGGACATCCCGATCTCGGATGTCCCGCGGGGTGGGAGGTGATTCCCGGGCCGATCACCCCTGGGTGTTGGTCCACTTTAAGTATGATTTAAAGTGGACCAACACCCAGGATTTTCACTATCCTGGGTGTTGGTCCACTTCAGCGGGGCATCCGAGATCAGGATGCCCCGCTGTGTGAAACCCCCCCAAAAAACGTACCTTTTCGGCGACGGACAAGCCGCCGCCGCCTCCCGGGCGTCCCTCTTACAGGGCGCGCGCCCACGCCGGCCATTCACAAACGGCAGACGCGCGCACTGCTAGAGGGGCGCGCGGGAGGCGGCGGCGGCTGATCCGTCGTCGATAAGGTAAGGTTTTTTGGGGCTTTTGGGGGGGGGGTTTCACCCCGAGGGACATCCCCATCTCGGATGCCCCGCGGTGAGGGAGGTGATCGCCCCTGGGTGTTGGTCTCCACTTTAAAGCATTCACATGTTCACATACTGAAACTTATTTTTTGACAATGCAATAAAGTGTTGTATAAGGCGACTAAGAATCTAGGCTTATGAGTGGCATATACCGGTAGATGTTTGCTGGTAACTTTAAATAAATCATAATGCTCCAAACTATTTTTCATGAATCTATTTATTCACTCTCCAACAATAAATCACATTATTCTGCCAAAACATGTACAAAGCAGGAGTGCTATAAAAGAGTTAAAATTCCAGTAAATGCGTGTAAGGTCCATTAGTGTTAAGCTGCAAAACTTGTCTGTTTCCATAAGTTCCATAACGCAACAAACTTCCAGCTTCCACCCATTTACAGTGAGACTGTAGTTCCTGCTGGCACTGGGTTATCAGCTGGGCATACAGCTCCATGCCTAGCTCCTTGTCTGCATTTGAATGGTACTGCATACCGCGACCCTTTAGCCTTCCTCCAAGTGTTGCCTGAGGGACTATGAGGATGTCTCCTGGGAGTTCTACGATTGATACATGTTTCCCATTGTCTGATTCACTTAATTTCACACAAAGCAGCGAGTTCACTAAATAAAACACAAATATATTTAGCGCATATTATTTTCTTCAAGAAACAATCATGCACAATTTCTGAGCAGCAAAAGTTCATTTGGTCCTTATCTTCTATTTAGAAAAAAAGTGCCACAGCTCATAGCAAATGCGATGCTACCCATTTACCTCAGAGACTTATCCCCCTACCTTTTCTTTCAATAGATTTTTATTAGATAGATTTTTATGCATACGTTCACATCAAAAGTACAAGGTAAGAAAGATATATTATACACGCATGCTCAATTAGAAAAGCTCATTAAAGTGGACCAACACCCACCACTGATGTTATAGATTCCCGGGCCGATCAGCTCCCTCCCCGCGGGGCATCCGAAATCGCTGTGTGAAACCCCCCAGAAACCCCCTAAAAACGTACCTTGTCGGCGACGGACAAGCGACGGATAAGCCACCGCCTCCCGCGCGTCCCTCTAGCAGGGCGCGCCGGCCGTTTGTGAATGGCGGCGGATTATCCGTCGCCGATAAGGTAAGATTTTAGGGGCTTTCTGGGGGGTTTCACACAGCGGGGCACCACGGAAGTGGACCAACACCCAGGATAGTGGTGTTGGTCCACTTTAAAGGAGCACTATCACGAAAATGGCCCAGTGCTAAAAATAAAGGAATGCCTGGAGGCCACACCGCTGCCCCGCGCACTCCGCCGTGCGCCCACGGCTTCTGAGTACCCCCATCAGAAGCCGTGGGCGCACGGCAGAGCGCGGGGCAGCGGTGTGGCCTCCAGGCATTCCTTTATTTCATATACATTAAGGGGTATTAATATTAAGGAGGGCTTTATGTATGTATATTAAATGCACAATTATTTATTTTTGTTTTCCGCTAGTACCTTGATTATTTTCATCGTGTATTAAGGTTGATTATTATATTGATTATACTTATATGTATTCATTTTTTGATCATTTGTTATAAGACCTGGAGGCTGTACATAAGTGTTTTTAATGTGTCTTGTGTGTATTTGTGGTTTTAGCTGGTGACCTATGAACAAAATAAAATAGATTGATTTTATATTGCTTGGTTGCATTCTATATGTTTTTTCTGGGTTCATTCATAGTTATTTTAGAATTCATGGTGCACCCACCAAGGTGAAGTTATTCCTCAGATAATTACCGTATTTGCCGGCGTATAAGACGACTTTTTCCCCCTGTAAAACATGCCTCCCGTCTTATACGCCGGGTGCACCTTATACGGTGAGGGTGAGGGGTGGCCGTTGCGGCTGGCTGGCCTGCCCGTCCCTGCTGTTCCTGTCGCCTCCGCTCTCATACACACACACACACACATTCATGCTTACTTCACTTCCTGGCTGTTGCGCGCTGGTCGTCGGTGGGCGTGTCCCAGATGGCCGCCGTCCAATGAAAACAATGGACGCCGGCCATCTGGGGCACGCCCACCGACGACCAGCGCGCAACAGCCAGGAAGTGCCTGTAAGCATGAATGTGTGTGCGTGTATGAGAGCGGCGGCGACAGGAACAGCAGGGACGGGCAGACCGGTCCTCCCACCATCGGTAAGTGTGTGAGCGGCGGGGCGGGAGGAGGAAGGAGTGAGGCCACTCGCTGGCTGTACTGAGGGATGCCCCCATGCCTGTACTGAGGGATGCCCCCATGCCTGTACTGAGGGATGCCCCCATGCCTGTACTGAGGGATGCCCCCATGCCTGTACTGAGGGATGCCCCCATGCCTGTACTGAGGGATGCCCCCATGCCTGTACTGAGGGATGCCCCATGCCTGTATTGAGGGATGCCCCATGCCTGTATTGAGGGATGCCCCCATGCCTGTATTGAGGGATGCCCCCATGCCTGTATTGAGGGATGCCCCCATGACTGTATTGAGGGATGCCCCCATGCCTGTACTGAGGGATGCCCCCATGCCTGTACTGAGGGATGCCCCATGCCTGTATTGAGGGATGCCCCCATGCCTGTATTGAGGGATGCCCCCATGCCTGTATTGAGGGATGCCCCCATGCCTGTATTGAGGGATGCCCCCATGACTGTATTGAGGGATGCCCCCATGACTGTAAGAGCCAGAAAGTATGACTGTAAGAAGCCACCCAGGGACTCTGGGGAAGGGAACATGTTGAAATAAAATCTGATGTTCTTTTATGTTTTATTTGGTGTGCGGAAGAGGGAGTAGTCTTATACGGTGAGTATATAACAAACTCTATATTTTGAGTGGAAATGTTGGTCTTCTTATACGCCGGCAAATACGGTAAAAGTGGTGCCCTTACAGGCAATTTTCAATAAACTTTGCTCAGACAGAGCAGAGCTGGGGTCAGGAAAAGGTCAGCAATCCCAGAATGCAGAGCAGCACAGTCAGAAGGCACTTCCCATTTGCAGGCTGCCTGATGTTCCATGAGCCGCCATCTTGGATGTTTAAATGCTCATAACATGCAGTAGATGCAGGTAGGATGATTTTTAATGTGAGCAATTTGTATGTACAGGGTGTGGGAGACATATAAGATAGGCTCTTATTCAGGGTGAAGGACCGCTTTAAGGGTTTGGACTTTTTATTAAATCGTGCTGAAGGTCTGGTTTAAAGTGGACCAACACCCACGGGTGATCGGCCCGGGAATCTATAAGATTCCCGGGCCGATCACCTCCCTCCCCGCGGGACATCCCGATCTCTGAAACCCCCCCCAAACACCCCAAGCCGCGGACAAGCGGCTCCTCCGCCGCCGCCTCCCTCGCGCCCCTCTAGACGTGCGCGCGCCCGCGCCGGCCGTCTGTGAATGGCCGGCGCGGGCACGCGCGCATCAAGAGTGACGCGCGGGAGGCGGGGCGGAGGAGCCGCTTGTCCGCGGCTTGTCCGTCGGCGCTGGGAGCAGGGAGAGGTGAGTTTTTCGGGGGGTTCGGGGGGGTTTCACACAGCGGGGCACCCCAATCGGGGGTGCCCCACCAAAGTGGACCAAGACCCAGTATAGTCAAAATCCTGGGTGTTGGTCCACTTTAACTTTCAAAAAAGCTGTGAGCAAATAAATAATCCATTATCCTTGTTATTCCTAACATAAATAAATAATTAAAGGCCGCATCATTTTTACCTACCCATTTTTGAAATGAGTTCTTTGGATGCGCCTTTGAAAAAGCACACATATATAACCATACCCCTCTGTATCTGAAAAATAAGAAGTGTATCGTTACAGCAATTAAAACACACACAATGACAATGCTTTTTATGACATCAGACTTGGGCTACACATAATCAGACATCTCCTGAAGAAATAGGATTTCATATTACAGATTTTTTAAACCCTAAAGCCCCAGAAAAAGTGAGTAAATGTGGGGCAATCTGGGGCCTCCTAACTATCCAGACCTTGTACATAAAGGGGCAAATTTACTAAGCATTTGTGATGATTTCGCTAGTTTGCTGCATTTACTATCTTAAAGTGGACCAACGCCCACCCCTGATCGGCCCGGCAATCTATAAGATTCCCGGGCCGATCAGCTCCCTCCCCGCGAGACATCCGAGATCTAGCAGGGCGCGCACCCGCGCCGGCCATTTACAAACGGAAGAGGGACGCGCGAGAGGCGGCGGCTTATCCGTCGCTTGTCCGTCGCCGATAAGGTAAGATTTTAGGGGCTTTCTGGGGGGTTTCACACAGCGGTGCATCCCGCGGAAGTGGACCAACACCCAGGATAGTGAAAATCCTGGGTGTTGGTCCACTTTAAAAGCGCCAGGCAAAGGCAGTGTTTGCTGTATTTATGGCCTGTCGTTTTCCCTGGGCTAACACTGGGTTTTTCGCTAATAATTACCACACATTAGTCATTTCTTCCCCACAGCAATAAAGTGCAGATTGCCGCGGTATTCCACACTTGCGGCACACATGGTGTACCCGGCCAGCATTAAAGCGGACCTTCCCCCTGAATAAGAGCATATCCTATATGTTTCCCACACCCTGTACATACAGATTGCTCACATTAAAAATCATCCCACCTGCATCTACTGCATGTTATGAGCCTTTAAACATCCAAGATGGCGGTTCATGGAGCATCAGGCAGCCTGCAAACAGGAAGTGTCTTCTGACTGTGTCGCTCTGCATTCTGGGATTGCTGTCCTTTCCCTGACCCCAGCTCTGCTTTGTCTGTGCACAGATGTAACTCGCCCCCCTGTACTTTATTCCGCTCTCCTCTCCTCAGTAGGTGAGGCTTGCAGCCCAGTGGGGGAAAGAATAATTGTGTAAGTGGCTAAAAACTTAAACTATATTAATTTTAGATGCTTGGGAATAGTTTTTTAAGGGTTTGGGCTTTTTATTAAATGATGCTGAAGGTCCGGTTTAAAAAGCTGGTAAGCCACTTGTGTGGGTGGACAGGGTATAGGTGGCAGGGTGCATTTTAGTTGTGGAGGCTACTCCTGTGCGACTTGCACTTTGACAGCTCCAATCATTGTAATGCAGAAGTGCACCCCAATGCCCCCCGGCACAGCACCTTCTATTGTCGTGAATGGAGTGGGTGCTGCAGGGTGTATACCCGACATGTTCACATTTTAAACCTGATCACTTGATTTCAGTATGTCGTAGTCCAGTGGTTCTGGGTGGTACAGCTTTTTTGTTTTTTTGGCTGTCCAATCTTTTTAAAGTGGACCAACACCCAGGGGTGATCGGCCCGGGAATCTATAAGATTCCCGGGCCGATCACCTCCCACACCGCGGGACATCCGAGATCGGGATGTCCCGCGGGGTGAAACCCCCCAAAAAAACCCCAAACTCCTTACCTGATCCGCCGCCGCCTCCCGCACGCCCCTCTAGACGTGCGCGCGCCATTCACAGACGACCGGCGCAGGCATGCCGAGAGTGACGTGCGGGGGGCGGCGGCGGACGCGCTGTCTTGGACGCCGCTGTCACCCGCTTGGACGTCGGCGGGGATTGGACGGCGCGGTCACGTGGGAGCGGTGAGTTTTTTGGGGTTTCTGGGGGGTTTCCGAGAGCGGGACACCCCCGATCGGGGTGCCCCGCCGAAGTGGACCAAAACAAAATAGTCAAAATCCTGGGTGTTGGTCCACTTTAAAGTGGACCTATCACCGTCACATCCCCTGCATTGATGCAGCCGAGGCACACAGTGCCCAGCCGTTCAGATAGGCGGGGAGCAGAAACACGCTGCACACCACAGGGAAACCAGGAATGCGACTTCTCCCTATGCTGGTGTTCAAAACAATGATTTATGCCGCGCATAAGGTGCAGATTGGATCAAGAGCCCATGCTTGCGCTATAGGAACAGTGGAAAGGTGAGTTGTGTGGGTTTCACTCGGTGGGGTATCTCAAGTCCGGATGCCCTGGAAAAACGGACCTATTACCAGGATAGTGAAATTTCTGGTAATAGGTCCATTATTATTATTATTGTTTATTTATATAGCGCCATCATCTTCCTTAGCGCTGTACAAAGTAGTAATTACAGACAGGGTAGAAACATACAGTACATAGACTATTTCAGATGCAGTGTTACAGAGTTAACAGTGGATATTCTGAATACAAGACACAATAGGGGAGAGAGCCCTGCCATTGCAAGCTTACAGTCTAAAGGATGAGGGGTGAAGACGAGGGGGAAGGATCACAAACAGTCAGTATTGAGATTTGTGGCATGTGCGCTTTAGAAAATTGGTTAACCCAGATTATATGCTTTCTGAATAGGTGAGTTTTAAGGGCACCTTGGAAGATTTTGAGGGTCGTGGAGTGGCGGATTGGGTGGGGGAGGGCATTCCAGCAGATTGGAGTTGCACGTGAGAAGTCCTGGAGACGAGCATGAGAGGAGGTGACCAGGGTGGAGGACAGGAGAAGGTCAGCAGCAGAGCGAAGACTGTGTCTAGGTTGATATTGTTGGATTAGAGATGAGATATAGGGGGGAGGGGCCTGGTTGGAGAGAGCTTTGTATGCGTGAGTTAGAGTTTTGAATAGGATTCGCTGTGGGACTTGCAGCCAGTGTAGGGATTGGCAGAGAGGCACAGAGCTGGAGGAGCGAGAGGAGAGATGGATGAGGTGAGCAACAGAGTTCAGGATAGATTGGAGGAGAGCCAGTCTGTTAGTTAGTAAGCCACAAGCCTACAACAGATCAGTGAGAGCCATGTAACATTCAAGTTAACCTGCTTCCTCTGATGTTTCTTCCCTAGAACTCCATTTTAAGTTCTAGGGAAGAAACACCAGAGGGAGCAGGTTAATTTGAATGTTACATGGCTCTCACTGATCTGTTGTAGGCTGCAAGTAGTTAAACCATGGCGATCGGGCTGATCGATTCCCTCCCCCTGGGGCATCCTAAACCGGGATGTGTGAACCCCCCCCCAGGTTGTCCTATACACTTACCTTGTTGGGGGATGCAGCCGCAAGCGCTCGGAGCCGATGGCCTTAGACGAAGGCTTAGACGACGTGACATCAGTGGCTCCGAGCCCTCTGATTGGGCAAGTGGGCACATATATGCCATAGGACTGGGTATAGGTGACTTGGCATTGGCGATCTGGGAGGTTTTACACAGCGGGAGTACCCTGGGGGAAAGGACCAAAATTCTGGGTTTTGGTCCACTTTAAGTGAGTCACTAGATCAGCACCTATATGAAACATAGCAGCATCGTGGAAAGGTAAGTAAGGCAAGTTAAAGTGGACCAACACCCAGGCTGATCGGGCTGGGAATCTATAAGATTCCCGGGCTGATCAGTTTCCTCCCCGCGGGGCATCCAAAATCGGGATGCCCTGCTGTGTGAAACCCCCCAGGACGCCCCATTCACCTTACCTTACTCCCGTTCCAACGGCGCATGCGCGGTCATGTGCTTGTGAATGGCCATCGTGGGCGCGCTCCCTGTTAGAGCGCGCTGATTGGACGAGGCCCGCACATGCGCCATAGGAGCAGGGTGAGGTGAGTTTTTTTCTGCCATTCTGGGGGGTTTCACGCAGTGGGGCACCCCCGATCGGGGTGTCCCACGGCAGTGGACCAAAACCCAGGATATTGAAAATCCTGGGGGTTGGTCCACTTTAAAGATCTACCAGTTATAACTAGGCTTAGATATACACGGATGTTACTTACCTCAACCCACTCAGCCTCAGAGTTGTCGTCTGCTGGTTTGACCTGTAACCTAGCATGTAAACACTCCTGAAGAACAGCACGGGCAGCAACTTGCCTGTCAGAGGTTGCCATCTGAAATTAAAAAGACAAATTAATAACATAAACAATTTAAATAATTAATTTAATAATAATTTAAAATGAATAAATTAAATACATTAAAATAGTATGGATAAAGCAGAGTTTAAAGTCCCTATCACTGAGTTAAGTAAACAAGGCTACAGTATATTGAAAAAAATCAATGCTGTTGATGGACTTTTGTGTTCTGAGATTATCTCAGGAATTTAGGGATTGTTGTATAAGACAATAATTATGTGTTTTTAGGGGGGGGAGAGTTGTTGCGTCAATGGTCAGGGCCATCTTTCATTTATAGCATAGGAATAAGCATAAGAAGCCACAAGGGGGCAGTCAAACGATTTTCTTTTTTTTTTTTAAAGTTTGCATGCTTTGTTCGGAGGAGATGGGTAATTCTCGCCCCTACAAGGACACATGTAAACTTCATCCAGCTGGAGATTCCATTCAGAACCCATTGCTGAGCATAATTATGCATCAAAGTGAGCTCTGATTGGATCGAGCTGATCTCAGGGGTTTCACACACAGGGGCACCGGAATTAGGATGCTTCTGTAATGCAGACCCCAAATCCAGTTATATGGAAAAACCTGGGTTTGGGTCAGCATGGGACAAACAGGCTTATTTAAATGGACTGACCACCCAAATAAAAAAGGTACTTGCCTCTATTCCCTGCACATGATTAGTCCTACTCCAGTGATCAGCAACTCAACCAATTGCTGGATAGTATCCCGCGCCGGCCAGGCCCGAACTGCAGTCACCAGCACATCCAGGTTGGGATAGAGTTAATAGCGAGGGTGGGATTGTGCCCCTGTGACTGATGACAGAGGTGTGCGACCAAATCCTCTCTATTCAAGTGGACCAAAACCCAGGATTTTGACTATCCTGGGTTTTGGTCCTTTCCCTTGGGGACACCCCGATGTGAAATCCCCCAGATCTCCGATGCTAACTCACCTCTTCCCGGTCCTACAGTGCATGCACGGCCGCTCGTCCAATCAGTGCGCTCGGGGCCGCTGAGGTCACGTTGAGCCCGCTGGCAGCTGCATCCCTCGCTTCCCTCTAACAGGGAGCGTGCCTGCGCCGGCCATTCACAAATGCCTGGTGCAATCACGCGCCTTACTAGAGGGATAGCAGGATGCGGCCGCGGCTCACGCATGCACCATTGGACCAGGAAAGAAGGTAAGCGTATGGGGCAACCTGTGGGGGTTTCACAAAGCGGGGCATCCCGATTTAGGATGCCCCAAGGGGGGGAGGGAATTGATCGGCCTGGGAAATTGGTGTGGGTTTTGGTCCACTTTCACTACAATAAAGCGGGTGTGTCAGGCCTCAGCAGAACCCACTCCATTGCAATCAATGGAGGGGGCGGGCAGCACCCCTGTGACTGATGGCAAAGAGGCGAGATCCCAACCCGGGAGACCCAGTGACTTGAAGTCATGACCCGCCGTAGCTGGATGCAATTGGGTGAGTTGCTGATTGAAGAGTAGGACCAAAAGATTTTTTTGTATTTAGGTGGTCAATCTCTTTAAAATGGACCAAAACCCAGCTGGATCGGCTTCCCAGGCCGATCCATTCCCTCCCCGCGGGGCATCCAAACTCGGGATGCCCCTCTGTGTAAAACCCCCCCAGGTCACCTTCTTTCCCGGTCCAAAGGCGCATGCGCGGGCCGCATCCATGCTATCCCACTTAGCAAGCTGCGCATGCGCCGTAGTGAGGTGAGTTGGCTGTGGCGATGGGGGGGGTTCACACCTGGGTTTTGGTCCACTTTAACCCTTCATCTGGAATGGCCCTTTAATGAAAGCCATGGCCTACGTTAGAAAATGTGAACAAACACCCGCAGGGCATTTTCATCTTTTTAAATAAATGACAGGTCCGCTTTACCTCCCCCCTATTCTGAGCAGGATGCAGATGAGGGTCTGGCAATTACAATTCTGCTGGTTCGCTGCCTATCTCCCAAACTACACAAGCCCTAGCAGACCCCCCATCCGCCCCCTGCAGCGCCCCCAACCGTACACCCAGCAGTGCGGCTGTTACTCACAGTGTATCGCCCCCCGCTGTTCCTCCACTCTCAGCCTCCTGATTGGACGACCAGATGGAGGCGTGGAACACACTCTTCCGTCTCATGCCGGAAAGCAGCGTATGGCCGAGTGAATGACGTTGCTAGGAGACAGTAATGGCGGCTGTCAGAGGTCTGCTGAACTGCGGGGCGGCTGTGTGGGCCCGGAGCTCGCTGCAGCTGGGCCGTTATGTGGGCGGCAGCCCCCGCTCCTCCTCGGTACGTGTAAATATCACAGCTTCTCTGTACTGAGCTGCGCCATTACCTCTATAGACCTCTGCAGAACCATGCTGGGGGGTGTGTGACTGCTTGTATGAGGAAAAGTGATGGCTGGCTGCTAAAATCTGCCCCCTGTGTGTTCTTATGGGAAATCTGGAGTAAGTTCTGTTAGTGGCTATTAACTTATCTCCTCCAGGACTTGCCCACTAATTGCCCCAGGGGCATCCTGATTTGGGGTGCCCAACAAGACCTGCAATAACGTACCTTCCAGCAGTCCCATGCAGCAGCCATATCTCAGACATCCCATCCTATAATTGGCTCACACTGCAAACCGCAGGAAAACAGGAGACGTGCCAGCTCCCTAAGCTGGTGCTCCATTCATAACAATACATTAGTATGCACGGCATAGAGAGATCCTGTGCATACCCCATGGGAAAGGTGGGTGAGTTATTTGGCTGATGGGGGGGGGGGGGGGGGTAATGCAGCAGGGCATCCTAAATCTAGATACCCCAGGGACAAGGACCTATCACCAGGATAGTGAAAATCCTGGTGATAGGTCCACTTTAAAGCGGACCTTCAGCATCATTTAATGAAAAGCCCAAACCCTTAAAAAACTATTCCCCAGCATCTAAAATTAATATATTTAAAGTTTTTAATCACTTACTTTTTAATCTTCACTGGCCTGCAACTATGTTCAGGATACGGGCGCCGCCATCTTGGCTCAGTAGAATCACATACTGAGGAGAGGGGTTATAAGTGCAGGGGGAGTGGGTTATAGCTGTGCTTTGCACAGACAGAGCAGAGCTGGGGTCAGGGAAAGGACAGCCATCCCAGAATGCAGAGCGACACAGTCAGAAGACACTTCCTGTTTGCAGGCTGCCTGATGTTCCATGAGCCACCATCTTGGATGTTTAAAGGCTCATAACATGCAGTAGATGCAGGTAGGATGATTTTTAATGTGAGCAATCTGTATGTACAGGGTGTGGGAAACATATAAGATATGCTTTTATTCAGGGTGAAGATCCGCTTTAAGGGGATTGTCCAGGTTAAAAAAAAAAAAAAGCAGGGTTACATCAGTGGATGTGGCAGGCTACCCTAAAATGATGCATTTTTAGGGAGAGTATAAAGATGTGAGTTGATCTAATTGCTGGGGGTAGGGCATTCCACAGAATTGGTACAGCTAGAGAGAAGTCTTGTACATGAGAGTGAGATGATTATGGCGGTGGTTTGTCATTAGTCATTTGGAGAGTGTAGAGCACAGGAAGAAAGTATTTCATCTCTAAAATTACATTATTTTGTTAAAAAAAACCTTTAGATTTAGGCTAGAAACTCCCTGCTTACCTGCCAAACACTCCTGGCTGTTCATCACTCACCCACAGTACCAGTATGGGAAGCCGGGCTGGTGTTTGGGCAAAGTCTGTGTACTAAGGTGATCCTATTGATACCTATGGGTGCCAGTGTACAGGGACTCCTATGTTTGGAGGCTGCCATTGTTGTGCTTCATGAAGCTTTTGACAGGTAAGCAGGGATGTTGTGCCCTCGGGCATATTTCTATCTGAGGTTTTTGGGAAAGTTTACAATTCTATGAGACTCCAGGGCAGGCCTACTCCCTCCCATGAGGGCATCCCTGGGATGCCCCGGTCGGCGAAACCCCCTGAGTCAGCCCATATTCTTACTGGCATCGGCATCGCTCTCTGCCCTTCTCGGCTGTGCTTGGCCCCGACCGCCGCAACTGAATGGCCAAAGGGAGCCCGAGTGATGCTGCGCACCGCTTGCAAGTGCGGCTAGGATTCCAGCAGGCTCGAGGAGATATAAATGAGCTTGGGGACCTGGTGGGCTCAGGGTGCCCCCGGGGGACAGGCCAAAACCCGGGATAGTAAAATACCAGGGTTTTGGCCACTTGAGGACTAAGAGTAAAAAAAAATGATTAATTGTTCTAAGACTGGCAGCAGTGAAGCATTTGAGTGCTGGATGCCTTGTGCTATCAGCCAGCGTAGTCTATTCTCCAGTCTTGCTACCCACCTACTTCCTCGCTGCCATGGAGCTTTGCGGATCCACCGCTGGCAGGCAGTGAAGTTTACCTCTGCCTGGTAAACGCCACTAGTCCCCAGTGGTCAAGTTGGTTCCCCAGTCCAGTGGCTGGAACTAGGGAACACAGAAGTATGTATGCATGGTCTGGCTTCCCCTGTCCGTATGTGATCCAGAGCCCTGTCTCAGGGAAATGGTCTCAGGGAAATTAACGATAGAACAAGGGGGCACAACCTGAAGCTAGTCGGGGGGAAGATCAGGAGCAATGTTAGAAAATATTATTTTACAGAAAGAGTAGTAGGTGCTTGGAACAAACTTCCAGCAGAGGTAGTTGAAACATCAACAGTCACTGAATTTAAACATGCCTGGGATAAGCACACATCTATCCTAAGATAAAGAGTACATACAGTATACACATAAGGGCAGACTAGATGGACCGTATGGTCTCCTTCTGCCGTCAACCTTCTATGTTTCTATAAAAAAAAATGACCGTTGGTCCTCCTTATAAAGGAGCAAACCCCATCAGCGTGGAATCTAAAAGATTCCAGGGCCAGACGCTGGCTTTCCCCTGAGCACCCTGAATCGGGATGCCCCGCTCTCTTACCTCTCCCGGTCCAAAAGCACATATGCGGGCTCTCGTCCAATGAGAGCTGCCTGCTATGACTACATCATTCAGCAGGCCACTCACATTGTTTTGAATGAGGAGAGCATTTTACATATCCGGCACCATGCGTGTGCTCCCACCCCAGCCATTAAGTTGGGCTGGGGCGGGAGTGCGCACAAGGCCAGGGATATGGGGGATACGGTAGCACGTGCTCCCCATTTAAGTCAATGAGAGCCATTTGGCAAAAGAGTTAAACACAGCAAATGGCTCTCATTGGCTGAGCACCTGCCCATGCTCCATTGGAACGCGGAAGAGGTGAGATGTTTGGGGCTTTTACACAGCTGGAACGGGACAAAACACAGGAAAGTCATATTACCGGGTTTTAGTCTGCTCCCCAAATGGGGGTGCCCCGCTGTGAGAAACCCCGTCTTTCGCCAACTGTACTCGCCTCTCCCCAGTCCAATGGTGTGTGCGGGGCCACTCGTCCGATCAGCTTCTCCGACTGAATGGAATCCAGTCGGCGACGCACGATGATGAACGAAAGTTGAAGCAATAGGGCTTCCTCTTCAGAAGATCTATGCCTAAGGGCTGGACAGGTGAAGGAAACGGTGCTGCTTATTAGGTACCTCTTGGACAGAAAGTGAGTAACATGTTCCCAGTGTTGGTATGAACCCTTTTCCTTACTCTTTGTACAGTATATGAGACCTGTGGCTGTCCTCTAAATGTGTCATATGGTTTACTTTCTTTTATGTATTGTTTGATTATTATTATTATCTTTATTTTAGCATACAACATTTGTTTTACAATCAGGTTTTTGTGATCATTTTTCTCTCATTGTAGTCTTCAACACCACAAGAAGAGAGGCAAAAGGACAGACAAAGGCAGATCATGGCGCGGGGTTTGCCTAAGCTAAAGCCAATTCCTGGCGTTAAACATGTTTTAGTTGTTGCTTCGGGTAAAGGAGGTGTTGGTAAATCGACAACTGCAGGTACGGCATAGTTGTAAACCTTTTTATAGTTGGAACTAAACCACTGTTAACATTATTAACCATTTTATTATTTTTATTATTTTTATAGCCACACAAATTATGTGTGGATGTATATTGATACCGAACCATTAAAAGAAAAAAAAAAAGCAGACCAATAGTCAAGAATTTGGTACGCTTACCCTTGCACTGGGGGGCCAACAAATATCCTCTCTGCATTAAGTAACTGCCCCTCCACAGATGTATGTGCCCTGTTCTGCCTGACTGTTAATAACACCATATATAGTTTTAGTGCAGTTAAAGTGGACCAACACCCAGGATTTTGACTATCCTGGGTCTTGGTCCACTTCGGTGGGGCACCCCCGATCGGGGTGCCCTCTGTGTGAAACCCCCCCGATCACCCAAAAAACTCCCCGCTCCCAGCGCCGACGGACAAGCAGTTTGACAGCCGTGGACAAGCGGCTCCTCTGCCGCCGCCTGTGTGGTGTTTACCTGCCTCCCAATAACCCGGGGGGGGGGGGGGGGCAGAAGAGCATGTCGCCATTGGCTATGCTGGCTTCTAGCCTGCAGGGCCAGGGGCCACGAAAGCTGGCCCCTGCGCACTGTTCCACAAGCCCCCATAGCTGGTACAGGCTGGTTATGCTGGGTAAGGGGGACCTCACACCATTTTTGGGGGATTCTTAAGGATTTTTAACCCTTATAATTCCAAAAAATTGAGTCCCACCCCCCTGGGTATGTCCGTAAAGCACGTGTAGGGGGGTAAGCAAAAATAAGGGAAGAGATGTAGGCAGGGGGGTTCAGCACCATGGAGTGCTTTGTGGGTGCCGGTATTTGGGATGCCTCATGTTGCCGGTAATTGGGATGCCTCACACAGCATGCCTGTAATTGGGGTGCCTCACACACCATGCCTGTAATTGGGATGCCTCACACACCATGCCTGTAATTGGGATGCCTCACACACCATGCCTGTAATTGGGATGCCTCACACACCATGCCTGTAATTGGGATGCCTCACACACCATGCCTGTAATTGGGATGCCTCACACACCATGCCTGTAATTGGGGTGCCTCACACACCATGCCTGTAATTGGGGTGCCTCACACACCATGCCTGTAATTGGGATGCCTCACACACCATGCCTGTAATTGGGATGCCTCACACACCATGCCTGTAATTGGGGTGCCTCACACAGCATGCCTGTAATTGGGGTGCCTCACACAGCATGCCTGTAATTGGGGTGCCTCACACGGCATGCCTGTAATTGGGGTGCCTCACACAGCATGCCTGTAATTGGGGTGCCTCACACAGCATGCCTGTAATTGGGGTGCCTCACACAGCATGCCTGTAATTGGGGTGCCTCACACAGCATGCCTGTAATTGGGGTGCCTCACACACCATGCCTGTAATTGGGGTGCCTCACACACACGCCCTATAGAGAGATGGTTTTTATCTTTCTGATAAACCTTGCCAAACAAAGAGTTGAATCCCTTTGTTACTTGGCTGATGCCATTAAGGATCCACTTGTTAAGCATATGGAAACCCTAGTTTAGCACCTGTTTTCTGCTACAAGAAGATCCTTACATCCACCCCTTGCTCCCACCTGAATGAGTATCGAGTAGGCCTGGATTTTTAAGGGACTTTGAATGTCAAAATAAATGCCCCTAGTTCCCTGGATACGCAAACACAGAGCTTGGATTCAGTCAGCATGAAGCACAAACTAGGAATGCCAGTTTTAGGAAGTGTATCTTAATTGTGTAGCATAGCACTGCATAGTTTATGGAGTGGATTTTCCTATGGTACCTTGAAAAGAGTTCACACTGGTGTAAACTTACACCCCGGGGGGATAAATACCCCTCCCAACTGCAGGGAGTGAGCAGAGCCTGGCAGAGTGCCAGCATGGAAGAAAGGGGAGTCTTTGTTCTTCCAAACACCACTTCTGCCAGCAGAAGAGGAGACAACAAGGGACGTGGAGAGGCATCGGAGCACCTCCCCCCATGCTGGATGAAGATGCTGAAGGTAAGTATAGTGTAAATTTAGACTAATAAAATTATTTTGTGTGGTGTGTTTATTTTTACTTCTACTGCCTTGAACTAGTAAGGAGTCCAGGTGTGCAGCTTCCGAGCCATGGAGAACCCAGCCTCTATGTGTGGTAGGCTTAGTAGTCTTAGAGTGACTTCCTGCAAGTAACTGTACGTCATGTGGGTAAATAATCACCGTGTCTAAAGATCGGGTGTAAATGGCTGCTGTCCTTGATGGCCGACAATCTCCTCTCTTCGCCCGGGGGGGCGATTGCTGTGATTGGCCGGTCAATTATGACTAGCAATCACATGTAAAGGGACTGATTGTCGCCCCTTCCGGAGCTTGTTTAAGTTGCTGAGAGCAAGGCACTGGCAGTGCCCAACCACCTGGGTCTAAATTTGATGGCCGTTTACTTGGTGTACAGTTGCCAATAGCAACAGGTTGCAGGTGTTAAGAGCTGCTTCCATAAAATACACATTTGCTAACATAAAAAAATAAATGCTTGATAAACTCAGCACCCCTGAGAACATCCTTTTGGGACAAGAATGCTATTGATAGTGGACACTCCCTTTAAGCCAACATTGGTATACTGTAGGTCATAAATAGTGATTGAGCTGCTCCCATCCTCCTTTATTCATTTGAATTGCCATGAGCACAAGCAGGGAGGAATTCAGTCAATATGGATTTCTCCCTGTGAAGTGTTCTAAAGGGAGGCTGGCAGCTTCCCAGGTGAGTAGCTCTCAGATATTTGTCTGCACTGCATGTCCCAACTTTGGGGACTCAGAATTAATAGTAGGGACCACACTAAACACAGAGTGCCTTGCCGGGGCAGTGTGGCTTCCACATGTATCTGCAGATATATGCAACCAAATCTCTGTCTTTCCACATAGCTAGACATGTTTGTTGCTTGATATTTAGTTGATGAGAGAGTTAAACTGGGTGGTAAATTAGTTCCGAGGCCCTGAATAATAATAATAATTTTGTATAAATAGTGATTGAGCTGCTCCCACCCCCTTTATTCATACTGTAGGTCATCCAAGATTCTGTGAAATTTTATAAATAAGTGTGACAAAATGTTTGTGAGTTTTTTATTAAAAAAATATAAATTTGATTTCCACTATCTTATCTCTATTTGGCTGTTAATCGCAATTTACCGGTTCCTGCTCCCTATGGAAATGGCAGCGTAGTCTGCTCGTGAGGAGTCCTGATGACAATGGAAGGTCACCTGATGTATTTCCATTTCCATTGATGTGAAGGAGAGGCTGTGCTAGTTTTCATGCCCTAGTAATGGCAAATATCACCCTTAAATTTTAGGACCCTTAAATAGTGTTGCCCAGAACTCAACATAAATGAAGTTGTGGAGTGTGATTAATGACCAGATAAAAAACTAAAAAGCAATACAAAATATTGCATTGAAGTGTGCCAAAAATGTTTTCCCTCTTTATCTCCAGAAGGAGGGTTTGTAGTGTTTGAAACAACAAAACAATACAGTTAATTGCTCTGAAAAAGCACTTCCTGCCAGGGTTTTTATTGCCATCTATGATTGCAGTTGAAAAGATCTCTTGCATTAACGTTATGAGAGGAAATGGGGGGGTAACAGATGATGTTCTTCCCTTATGCACCCCATAGTTGAAAAGAGTTTTTAAGTTCAGAGTATAATATGAATACACTTTTTTTTCAGTCAATCTGGCGCTGGGAATTGCACAAAGTAAACAAGTAAGTTTAATACTTTTTTTTCTGCTGATATTATTTGATGATTTTCCCCCCAAACTCCCTATCTCCGAAGCGCGACACTACTCAACTATTTACAGTATATCAGTTAAGGACCCCTGCAGTGATGTCATTTTCTTTTTAAAGCGGACCTCCAGTCAAAAAAAAGAACGTTTGGTAAATTGCTTCCCTTCTTATGATCAGTGGCATAAGTTTGTAGGGCGTAACCCCATGCAGATGTTGTCGAATGGCATAAAGATTATTCACTCTACAATTACATGGGGACGGCCATCTTGCCACACCCCTGTTTACACATGAGAATTAGGGGGGTGCTGTGCCAGCAGCAATTCACACCAAATTGACAGAGATATGCTTCAGAAACAAGGAGAAGCTTGCCTGTCTTTTTCACAAACCCTGAATATACAACTAATGTAGCATAAGAAAACTGTGTGAGGGGAGCTGTTACAATGTATCTCTATGGCCGCTACCACAATAGCACTCAGTCAGGGGATACAATGTATTTTATTTAATGATGAGTCATTACAGCTGAAGGCTCACCACTTCTGGCTAGAAATAAGAGATTGCACAGAGCTATGAGACAATTTTGACTGAGAAACTCTCACACTCTGTGTGGCAAGATGGCCGCTGCCATGCATGTTTAAGAGTGCAGAATCTGCCTGCTATTCTAAGCATCTGCATGATGTTAATCCCTCTCAATAAGCTTATGTCACTGACAGAATGTAGCAAACTCTGCATTCACTGTTACTGATGCAGTTTTCACGTCACAGGGGACAGGTAGCTCAGGAATTCTGAGACATGTGGATGCCAGAGGACGCAATCTCAGAAATGTTTCTGAGCTCTGGCACTAAATGCATTAGCTGCATAGGAGGAAAGGTGCATTTTATTTTTTTTTTTTAATAGACTGAACAAGCCCTATTTTAAGTGAACTGCCCTGACTCACATTGGGATCTAGCAGGTAACATCAAAGAATGTCAGTTTAAACTAAGCTTAAAGCGGACCTTCACTCTAAATAAGAGTCTATCTTATATGTTTCCCACACCCTGTACATACAGATTGCTCACATTAAAAATCATCCTACCTGCATCTACTGCATTTTATAAGCCTTTAAACATCCAAGATGGCGGCTTATGGAAGCTGCCATTTTTGCAGGCAGCCTGCAAACAGGAAGTGCCTGCAAACAGGAAGTGACTGTGCTGCTCTGCATTCTGGGACTGCTGACCTTTCCCTGACCCCAGCTCTGCTCTGTCTGAGCAAAGCACAGCTATAACCCGCCCCCCTGTACCTTATCCCACTCTCCTCTCCTCAGTAAGTGTGATGCTTCTGAGTCAAGATGGCGGCGCCCGTATCCTAAATTCCCGAACAGAGTTGCAGCCCAGTGGGGGAAAGTATAATAAATTAGTGACTAAACATGTAAAATATATTAATTTTAGATGCTGAGGAATTGTTTTTTAAGAGTTTGGGCTTTTCATTAAATCATGGTGAAGGTCCGGTTTAAAGGAGCAGTATCGCAAATTTTTCTTGTGACTTATATTTAAATGGTACTTTGAATGTAGGTAAGTGTTGGAGTAAGAATTACAAATTTAGAAAAAAATGATGTGTTTGTTGAGCAGCTGGAGACTAATAGCTCATGTTTATGTCTTCTGAGTCTGGCCTGTTCCAGCAGGAGAGGGGTGAAACAATGTATCAAAGTATCAGCTGTTCAGTGCTGGCAGTTGTCCAGCATAAGATAACACCATTGCAACATTGCCTGGCCAGAACTCATATATCTAAAACAGAGAGAAAAGCTCTAGAAGTCATTTAGCTGATTTTGACAGTTTTCCCTTCATGTTGGCTCTGCTGCAGAATCTTTCAGTTTACCATTTTCTCTTTCATATTCTTATTTTTCATTTTTCCATATGATCTTTCTTTCAGCTTTGTGTGTTTTGAGCAAAGCCCAACCCAGGATTTTCACTATCTGGAGTTTTGTTTTGTGCCCCCTAGGGGCATCCTGACTTGTGAAATCCCCAAGTTCGCCTGTGAAAACGTACCTTTCCCTGTCACACAGCGCATGCGTGGGCTCTCATCCAATCAGCGCTGTTTGCACGCAGATGGGGAGCCTGAGCAGTAACCTTTCTGGCCGCCCGGCCTGTCTAAATGACTATCTGCGTGAGTGTGCCAGAAAAATGGGGGGATCTGTGGTTATCCAGGGGTCGTTTCACACAGTGGGCATCCTGATTTAGAATGCCCAAGGGGGAAGGTCAATGGCCGGGTCTTATAGACTTCAGGGTCGGCAACTCAGGGTTTTGTTCCACTTTAATACCTTTAGATTTTCCTGCACAGTTATTCAAAGAAGAATTTCAGTTATTTTCAGTCAGTTTAGTTTATTTTGTATAGATTTTACACATTTGAGTCACCTGGTCTCATAACAAAAGCAGCACCTCACACACACACAGCCGTTACCACTGATTACAGTGTCAGCCTCTGAGGTAAAGTGTTGCTAGGAGACCAGTGGGCTAAATGAAGAAGCTCACTAAATAAAACCCAGCAGATCCCCCTATTCAGCAAATGGACTGAGCCATTGTCATTATACAATTTAAAAGAGAGGCATATATTTTTTCCTATTTCTATCGCCAGATTGTTTATACACATGTTAGAAGCTATTGTGTGGCTATTTAATTATTTATCTTTTTTAATGCAAATTTCGCGATACTGCTCCTTTAACTTGACTACTGTATATTTTCGTATCAAGATGGCTACTAAAGTGCAGTTAGATTGCATAAAGGAGCTACTCTGATTATATATGCAGTGTTTGGTGTTCATTGATTCGGAATGTTGTGCTGAAAAAATGCTGTTGGTTTCCAGGGGTAACAACTTACACACACACATACAGACTTAAAGTGGAACTCCAGTCTAATTTAACCCCCTGTGCTGCACAATCAAGTGAATAGGCAGACAGGCCCACGCACAGAGCGGGGGGATGCTGCTTTGTGCACCATTTCCAAGGTGGCTGCACATAGGACCTGAGACAGCAGGGGACCAGTGCTGAATTCTAGGAAAGGGCTTTTTTTTTTTTTTTGTAACCCCTCTTCCCCAATCTTGCTTCAGCACCACAGAAGAGAGGCAGGGCAGGGGGTTAAATTACACCAGACATCCACTTTAATTGTCTTGGTGGAGATATTTTAAAAAATCCACACAATTAATTATAACCTGTTTTTTCTTCTTAGCACTGAGCAATTTAAAATATTTATTTGAGCGATGTTTGTTTTTTACATCCGTTTGGACATATATATATATATATATATATATATATATATATATATATATGTAATATTTATAAATTCCAGGTAAATGCAGTGGGCTTACTAGATGCTGATGTGTACGGACCATCAATTCCACGAATGATGAATCTTAAAGGAAACCCAGAGCTGACAAGTAGTAAGTGGTGCTTTGTTATCAGAGGAGGTTTATCCTGAAATTGTGTAATATTAAAAATCCATATAAACACGTAGGCTAATGAGGGGAGGTATCACTTATACACCCAAACTGAATAAAACCCTAGCCAAGCTTGTGGTATATTCTCCTGGTAGGAATAAAATCCAGAAAGAAATAAACAAGCCTGGCTTGTGGGGGAAAAATGTCCATGCGCCTTACCGGGCGAATGCAAAAAAAAAAAAATAAATAAAAAAATGTAAACTCACCTGTTACGGCGGCTCTCCCACGTTGCCTGTCGCACTGCGAGAGCCCAGGAGAAGACAGAGGAGCGGCGAGCTCTGTCCCTGTCCCCACCGCTGCGATCGCTGTCTTTTACCGGAAGCGATGGCAGCAGCGGGGCCAGAGACAGCGCCCGCCGCTCCTCCATCTGCTGCCTCTTCCTGGGCACAGGCGAACACCCAGGTCAGGGCAGCGGGTGGGTGTGGCCGGCACCAAATCGGAGGAGCGGCGGGCGTGGTGTCTGGGCCCCGCCGCTGCCGGACAGCGATCACAGCGGCGGGGACAGGGACAGAGCCAGCTGCTGCTGCTTAATGGCTGGCTCTGTGAATCGGGTGGGCGTGGCCTGCACCAATGCGGTGCAGGCCATGCCCACCCGATTCACGGAGCCGGCCGCTCAGCGGAGAGGTGAGTTTTACTTTTTTTATTTTTACTTTTAGGGGAATGCCACACTACCTATGGAAATGGGGGGGGGGGAGGGGGAATGCCACACTACCTATGGAAATGGGGGGAGGGGGAATGCCACACTACCTATGGAAATGGGGGGAGAGGGAATGCCACACTACCTATGGAAATGGGGGGAGGGGGAATGCCACACTACCTATGGAAATGGGGGGAGCGGGACTGCCACACTACCTATGGAAATGGGGGGAGAGGGAATGCCACACTACCTATGGAAATGGGGGGAGGGGGAATGCCACACTACCTATGGAAATGGGGGGAGGGGGAATGCCACACTACCTATGGAAATGGGGGGGGGGAGGGGGAATGCCACACTACCTATGGAAATGGGGGAGGGGGAATGCCACACTACCTATGGAAATGGGGGGGAGGGGGAATGCCACACTACCTATGGAAATAGGGGGAGGGGATTGCCACACTATCTATGGAAATGGGGGGAGGGGGAATGCCACACTACCTATGGAAATGGGGGGAGGGGGAATGCCACACTACCTATGGAAATGGGGGGAGGGGATCGCCACACTACCTATGGAAATGGGGGGAGGGGATCGCCACACTACCTATGGAAATGGGGGGAGGGAGAATGCCACACTACCTATGGAAATGGGGGGAGGGAGAATGCCACACTACCTATGGGAATGGGGGGGGGGGAGTGCCACACTGCCTATATGGGTAATGGGGGAGTTGCCACACTGCCTATATGGGGAATGGGGGAGTTGCCACACTGCCTATATGGGTAATGGGGGAGTTGCCACACTGCCTATATGGGTAATGGGGGAGTTGCCACACTGCCTATATGGGGAATGAGGGAGTTGCCACACTGCCTATATGGGGAATGGGATAGGGGATGCCACACTGCCTATATGGGGAATGGGATAGGGGATGCCACACTGCCTATATGGGGAATGGAATAGGGGGAATGCCACACTGTTTGTAATGGTGTGTTTTTTCTTATTTTCCTCCTCCAATTCCTAGGTGCGTCTTATAGGGCGAAAAATACAGTATTTCTTGTTGCCGGGTGTGTAAGTGTCCTCTCCTCCCCCCCCATCCAGCATATTTATATGCATTTTTCTCATTGGGTCATTTTATCGCTTTAGTGCTCCTTTAAGTTTCAAAATATGGAAAGATTTAACATTCTGTTATTGCTGTTATTCATTACTTATTTTTTTTTCTTCTTTTACAGATAACCTAATGATTCCTCTTGTGAACTATGGGATTAAATGGTAAGTTTTTTTCGTGTTTATTTTTGAGTGTGCTGATTTGCTGACCTCAACAGTGTGCTAGACCTCCATACGTTTTTTGTTCCAGCATAGAGTCTGCGAGCCACACAGCAAAGGTCAGCGAGCCACATGTGGCTCCCGTGCTAAAGGTTGGGGTCTCCTGGTATGGAGTGTACTCCTGGCATCGGATCTGTGTCTTGACCTTTTAATAATAACTTTATTAATGCCCAGTCCATCACTATTAACCATTTGCTAAACTGGACTGAAATCTTGAATCTTGTTTTGATCTGTACCCCCCTGGGGCATCCTGAGTTGGGATGCCCCAAGGTGCGCCGGTTGCACTTTATAAATTTCATTATCTTGAGAGTAATGTTTACATTTGATATTTATTAGTATCTTGAATCCTGTAGCAGCTATTTTTAATAATTATTAGAGAGGTATTAGGTATACATTTAATTGCACTATACAAATACCTCGCTGGCGATCCCATGGCATAGACGCGGCTCTCCTCCATTTAGGTTTTTGCCTGTGCATATAAATGAGCATCTAAAAATGCTGAATGGAAGCATAGCCTAGTCAGCACCCCATGTACCCCCTTTATGGCTGTGTCAGCCATTCAGTTACAGCGAGCACGGCCACGCACAGATGCAGGAGATGCTGCTGCCAGCCAGACATGTACCATTTGATTGTTTTGTGAGATATGTGTAATGGGCAACCAGTGAGGTTTCACACAGCGGGGCAACCCAAACTGGGATACTGCCGGGGTGGGTATTTAACCAGACCTAGAGTTTGGTAGACTCTTAAGTCCAAGTTTGGTCCATAGGTTTGACGTTTGAAAGTTTCTTCCATTGCTCAGATTTCATCTAAACTCTACTTTCTTATCAGGAAATCAAGAAAAACTGGGCACATCCTATTTAAAGGGACATTCCAAGCAAAAGGGTTAAATAAGCCTGCTTTCAGCTCTCCCCGTACTGGCTGTCAGGAGCTGCATCTTTCATCTAGTTTTTTTTCAGCCTGCTTTATATTACTCAATAACTGCCTGTGAACTCTGTCCCCTCTGCATCCTCAGCTGCAGATTATAACTGCATGTATGTTTCGATGTGAGGGTCCCTTCACAAGGCAATACATTTTGAGGCCCCTAAAAAGTCAGCAGAAGAAGGCAAGTTTTATAGTGTTTCTCAGGGAATGCAGGATGCTGGTGAATGAAAGATTCTGCCCCTGACAGACAGCGTGGGCACGCAGAAAGCAGGCTAACCTAACTATTTGCCTGGCGTGCCCCTTTAAGAAATCACATTGGCCAGCAGCTGTCCTAGTTTTCAGAGATATATTTCTTCAAACTTCTAAAATGTCTTTTAGCTCTTCTGAAAATGTTGTAGCTCAGAGATAGATGAGGTTATATTTAGGGTGCCTTTATTTTAGGCATGCAGAATATTAATAGATTTTAGTATTTTGCTTATTAATAGTGATGGGGTATGTAGACATGCTGCTCATGCTGCTACTTATACCAGTATTTGCTTTTTTTTTTTAAATAGATACCAGATAATTATATTTTGGTTGATGCAACATACAGGCTGATTCATTAATAGCGGCAGGTACCGACAGATGAGCGTCTGTAGCGAGGCTTTGAGAGCGACCGCTAGTAGTCACTGCGCTCGGCCATGGTTCGCCGTTTCAGAGCGTCTCAGTCGCTGGCCAGCATTGATGAATATATTGTGTGAGTCGCTCTAACACCAGTACAGCGCTGTATGGGAGCGAACGGTAGCGTCAGCTCAGTGCGACCGACTCGCACCATATTCATCAAAAAAACTGCCTCACACAGTGCCAGCGCTCAAAATCGGGTCGTTGTAGCCCAGAGCGCCAGATGCTGTGTGATTAAAGTCTGTTTTTGAACATGTATCCACTACTAACAAAGCGAAAACACATGGAATTACATTATTACATTGTAACATGAACACTTTAATACCAGACCTGTATTGACAATTCTGCATAAAAAATATTATAAATCAAAAATGACTTTAAATAGGCCAGGAGAGGTCACACAAAGATTAGATAACTAAAAAAAAAAGTTTAAAGTGAGGAAACCGCAAAAAACACTTAGACTTGGTTAAATGCTAGAACAGGCACAAACAGACTCATAGGGCTAAATAGCCATTGCAACACATAATTTATTTAGTAGTATCAAAATATGGCACTTACATAGGTACACACTAACTATACACAATAAAAAACACATAAGAAGTGATTATAAAAAACGGGGCCCCCCCCCCATACATGCAGCCTCATCAGCCACACTCACTTCACACACACTCCTCCTTATCTCAGGCTCCAAAAAATAGGGGAAATAATTATACGCCTCCACTAGGAGTGCTATCGCTGTAAAAATCCCTGCGCTGTCACCATCAATTTAATGTCCAGGTGTCTAACATCTAAGTGGCTTGTGATTCAATTCCATGAAAAGTCTTGGTTAGGCTTATAGACGTTAATTTATCGCCCAGGTAGCTGTCGCTCGGATGATAAGGTACTTCAGGGGTCAGCCTCTTAGTATCTTAATTGAGTCCAATATTACAGGCCTGTAAATTTAGGGGATCCCCTTTTCCCGTTGATAGTAGTAAGCGCAGCTTAGAATTCAGCCAATTAACAGGCTATTGATCAGCCATTATAATGCACCTTGGTACATATGTCCGCCGCTCAAATGTGCAAACACGCCTTTTAAACAGCACTGGAAAAGTAAATACTTAGCTGCACATTGTAGTCCAAATCCCTGGCTACCGCATCAAGGCGTCCTGCTTTCAGCGTCCGTGCTGCAGTCAAACTCTATGACCTGGGGCAGACTTCTCACCGCAGACCTTTCTCCCGCCGACAACCAATGAGTAACGTGGACATGAGCAGACGAGGTCCCATCAGCAGCGCACTCAGAGAGCCGAGACACGGAGGAGCGGGGAAGACGGTGGGCCGGCCGTCCGCCGACACGTGTTTCGCTCCGCCCACCGGAGCTTCGTGAAGAAAAGTATTGTCTATTGAAATGTATAGGAGAGCGCCAGGTAGCGGCAGGTAATACGTGGCGCTCTGCAAGCCTGAGCACAGGCGTTCTACGCTGAGCCTTGGCTAATGATGAATCGTACGCTACATGGCGTTGTTCCAGTCGCTCACCATAATCGGCTTCATAAATGTGGCCGTGTCCGGCGTTCACCTGCCGCTTACAAGGCACTACCTGTCGCTATCCCTTCATGAATAAAGCCCATCGTATAAATCTGCCCCAGTCTTGGATTGATAAAAAAAAAAAAACCTCATGAGGAGAGTGTATAGGTTGCCAGCCGAAGGCTTGAAAGTGCGACGTTCCCGGTTTAAAGTGGACCAACACCCACGGGTGATCGGGCCGATCACCTCCCTCCCCGCGGGACATCCGAGATCGGGATGTCGCGCCAGGTGAAACCCCCCCAAAACCCCCTTACCTTAGCTTCGGCGGCGGCCGGCCGCCGCCGCCCCCCTCGCGCCCCTCTAGACGTGCCCGCGCCGGCCGTCTGTGAATGGCCGGCGCGGGCACGCGCGCGTCAAGAGTGACGCGCGGGAGGCGGCGGCGGAGGAGCTGCTTGTCCGTCGGCGCGGGGAGAGGTGAGTTTTTCGGGGGGGTTTCACACAGCGGGGCACCCCGATCGGGGGTGCCCCACCGAAGTGGACCAAGACCCAGGATAGTCAAAATCCTGGGTGTTGGTCCACTTTAAATGTATATCAGATGCGAAGTATACCACTGTTGATGAAGGATCTTTGGAATCGAGCAATAGAGGCCAACTACAAAGAAAGAAAAGCAAAAAAGGGGGGGTTAACCCAGACCAACACCTGTTTTTCTTTAACGCTGAACTGACGTAATTTAGAGAGCAACTATAATTATTGTTAATAGGGATTGAGAGCCGCCGCATCCCCTGCTGCCCCACGCTATCTGAATGGCTGGGATGGGGATGTGTTCGCTCTTGCTCCCCATTCACAACAAACCGAGCTGCCTTGCTGAATTATGTCAGTGCAGCAGGCAGTTCTGATTGCAAGAGAGCCTGCACATGCATCGGGGGAAGGCCAAGTGATTACAGGCACCCTGGTGGGGGGGTTCACACAGAGAGGCATCCCAGTTCTGAGAAGCTGATTGGATGAGAGCTGGCGAGTTATGTATAGCAGCCGATTAGCGGGGTGTCACAAAATGGGGCATCCCAAATCGAGTTTCCCCAAAAAGAAAGGCCGAAAACTGGGATAGTAAAAATCTTGGGTTTTGGTCCACCTTTTAATGTTTTTCAACAATGATGGGAATCCATGAGACTGAGAAACACCAGATTATATACTACGTTTTTTTACATACTACGTTACATCCATATCTTGCATTTTTTGGCTCTGTATATCTTTGCTATGAGTCACATAGCTCTCTGTGATTTTCACATAAACATATAAATAAACCTGTTCAGTGGGAGATAAACACACTCGTTCATTAACCAGTGCGGGGAAAAATGAGATGCACCCACATATTTGCTAAGCAGATGTACTCAATATTAGCCTAGCAGAATGAAACACACAGTCTGACTCACCAATTTATTAATATGCATTCACAAAGAATGATTTATTAGTGCTGTATCTAAGCGTATAAGTGGCTTCCGAGAGTCTGCTGATTTCTCTGTGTGTCCATGTTAGCATGTCGATGGGATTTCTGGTGGAGGAGACAACACCCGTCGTGTGGAGAGGACTGATGGTTATGTCTGCTATAGAGCAGTTACTGAGGAAGGTAAGATGCATTCACAGGGCCGCCAGTTTTCCTGGCACAATTTTAGATTTCAGCACATCATGCGATTTATTCTCTTACAGGTGGATTGGGGGGAGTTGGATTACCTAGTAATAGATATGCCACCAGGAACCGGTGACGTACAGCTTTCGATCTCACAGAACATCCCAATCTCTGGTATGAATTATTAGACTTCTAAAACCTGTCAAGAAGAGAGTTACTGCTTGTTTCCAAGAGTCGCCTAAAGCAAGGATTAGCAATAACGCATAGAACGGATCCTAGCTGAAACAAACCAAAATAATGGTTTGTTTGCAGGTAAATTACTCCTGACTCCAAATGACCCAGGGGTTTATGGGTCATAGGGGCTCCGGTGCAAGCTGCCCCCTCCCCCCACCTTGCAGAACCTGTGGTCCATTTTATTTCTGGGATGTCCGTCACAGTATGCAGTGTAGGTGTGCTGTCTGCAGGGGGCTGACCTTGGCCCCACAGCAGTCTGCAGTATCAGTGGGTACAGTATATCTACTTTTTTGAGTGGTCGGCACTAGGTCTATGACTTATTTATGAGTTATTTTCACTTTTATGAGCTACATACACAAAGATACAATCCTATCCTTAAAGGCCCTGAAAAATAAAATGTTTACTCATCTCTTCTTTTACTTTTGTGCACAAGCATTTCTGTTTTGGTGCCCAGTCTAAGGAAAGACTTGCGCAGCTAGACCTAATATAAGCAGCTGTACAATTTTTATTTTTGCCCGGACATGGCCTTGATATATACAGTTTGGAACCTAATAGGAAAGTCCACCTTCATGGTAGACGTGACCTGAGTACGGAACACTCATGTTGACTTCAATCGTCGACTCGAATGGTCGCCGCTGTACACAGAAGTCCCCTGTGTACAGAGATGTCCATTGAAGTCAATGGGAGCACTCTGTACTCAGGCCACACCCACCTGCCCAACCGGCTTCTCGTGTCGGCTCTGCAGATAAATGAGCAGCCGTGTTGACTGTGTTGCCCAATGCAGCACAAGCGGATAGCTGTGAATAGAGCCTTAGGCTGAAGAGTGAATAAACAATAAAGCCATAAACAAGCTGTATGAACTCTGTATGCTGTAAAATTCACTATATGTAGGGAGATCACCTCATTTGTCGGTCTTGAGTACCCCCACTGGACATCTGTGCAAATTACATAAGACTAACCATTATGTTTGGCTGAAGGAGACTCCGCCCCAAGGGTATTTCAACCATGGGGACCAGATCTTAAGAAATCTGTGGTGATAGCACAGATAATCATGAGGCCATCCGTCCTGGCTTTGAAATCCTAGAAATGGATAGAAAATCTCTTCCATGAGTCTGCAATAGAGTGTTGGGTGGCTAGAAGAAGTAGCCATCTTTTGTTGTAGGCAAGTGAGAGAATGTATTTTACAGTGCAGCAAAGCACTCCAAGGGTCTCAGAAATCAAAAAGGGTGGTAATCAGGCCAAAGACTTGTGACTAAAAGGAAGCCACGTTTGGGCAGGACCAGCATATATGATGCATAGTCCCCTCTGCACCAAACCCCATGGAAGCACCTGAGTAGGAAGGTAATGCTGTAGCTATTTTGGCTGGTACCAGATACCATCACATCATTACTTTGTAAGCTGTTCAAGTGTTGTGATATTAATAGAGCAACTTTTAACAGAGGCCCACGTTTTCCTCCTATCCTCAGCATGTTGAATCTTAGCAAACGCTACCTCCCAGCTAGCTACTGTATATAACACTGCTTGGATGGTGAGAAGCTTTCATTAAACTGTGCATGTATAGTTTAGTATGTGTGTATATATCTATATATGTATGTATAGTATAAATTATTTTTCTTTCAATAATAATGTATGGTCCAACTACAGTATTTCTTGGGACTTTATTACCTCTGCCCAGATGACTAGGCAATGATCACTGTATATTTAAGTCTTTATTGCTTATAAATAGATTAAAACTCATACTCCATAAAACATTGCTTAAATTCCATAATAGCAGCACAGTTACCATAAGTTCATAAGCATATTTGTCCTTTGGGTCTTCAGTTTTACAATATAGTTAGATGAATGGATGTGTTTCACCACAAGCACAGTTTTTTCAACACTGTGCATTACATAAGAAAAATGATGTGTACCACATAGTTGATGGGTATTAATTAAGTTACATATCAATACCCCTCAATAAAATTTTGTTGAAGGTAAAATGCTTACTTCGGTTGACTACATAAATAGTTTCTGGTCTCCTTGTTGCCGACAAAAGGTCTGGGTCCACTTAAAGTGGGGAAATCGCTTCCAGCGGCCAGACTGGAATCTAAAAGATTCTAGGAATGGCTGCTTGCCTGCCCCGGGGCATCTTATGCCAGATCCCCCCTGCTAGTAATCTTACATGATCCCGGGGGCTCCCCTGACGCTGTCTTTGTTGGCGACCGCATCCCCAGCTCCTTTGCAGTTGTACGTGCTTCCAGCCATTCAGATAGGCCTGTGTGCATAGGGGAGCCGGGGATGTGGTCGCCGGCGCGCTGTTCAAATCACTGGCTTTATGCCACACATTAGTATGCACTGCATAAAGCACTGAGAGCAACTGGGCGATCTGGGGGGGGGGGGGGGGGGGGTTGACGTGGGTATCCTACATCGGGATGACCCTAGGGGAAGGGACCAGTCACCAGGATAGTTGAAATTCTGGTGGTTGGTCCACTTTAAAAAAGAACAGGTTTGCCTTTCTGTGCAACATAGCTCTCACCATATTGCTATTCCTGGAACTGAAATGTCCAACCTGTATGGTCTGGGAAATGGGGCCACCTGGTAGCACCACCGCAGAAGTCCCTAGAATGCTAAGGAAGATGGACATGATCCCACCCAAAGAGGAACAAAAACCTCCATAACAGATGGCACTAGTCAAAAAATACATTAATGAATAGAATTTATTATAGAATATATGTATTATAGAAAGTACATATATACAGCGACTCTTCAACATATACCCTATAACACTACTGTAATTATATTCACCTCTTTAACCCCTACTTGTCTGTACTGTAATGTGCCTTGCTCATCCTTACCACAAAGCCCACAGTCATGTTTATTGGTATAAAAACTGCACTGACCAGGAGGCACAAATGTGTTTATAAGGTTCTCCAGAGCTTCTCACTGGCCAGAATCCCCATTCAAATATCTGTAACTACTCCCCACCTCCATATTTCACAGAAAACGTACAAAAATGATACATGATAGTCACAACACCTTAGCCGAAACGGATGCATGCTGCAAGAGCAGGTCATGTATTGTTCCCATCAGCAGATGGCATGTGTACATGCTTTATATATTCAATGCAACATGAAGATACCAAGTTTTCAGGACTGGGAGATTGGACATCTCTCTATCACCACTAGAACACCTCACCGAGTTTTATAAACAAGGGGCTTAGATTGAGAGAACATAAAATATTCTTATGCTTAACATTTATAAACTTGTTAAAGTTCGCTGAGGCAGAACGGGTACAATACAAAAAGAACTCTGTACGATCCTGCGCTCTATGCCCGACGATTCCAGCGCTGTGCTTCGCTGCCTTGAATCTGATACACAGAGCAGGGGAAGCCACTCTGTGCACGATCCATGGGGCAGCTGCGGGAGTACCAGGGACAGAGCAGGATCCTGGGTAGGGATTTTTTTTTTTTAATTGTAACCCCCCCACCCTGCCTCAGTGCCAGAGGAGGGGGGGGGGGGGGGTTACCCTGTGACTGGACTTCCACTTTAAAGAGACATTCCAAGCAAAATGTTTAATTAGGCTGCTTTCTGAGTGGCCCATGCTGGCTGTCATGGGTGGCATCTTTCATTCACCAGCACTTTGCATTGCCCGAAAAACCCTAACGAACGTGCTTCCTTCTGTTGCTCCATTTTTAGGGTCCTGAATTTACTTTGGAAAGGGACCTTAAACATGAAACATGCACTAGAGTTAGTTGTTGCCAGCCACGCCCCCCCCCTGCTGTGGGAAACCCCCCAGATTGCCCAATAAACTCTCCTTTTCCCAGTCCTATGAGTGCATGCAGGGGGGGGGGCTCTCATCCATTCAGAGATGTTTGCCGTGCATACATAATTCAGAAAATGCCTCTGCCCTTCTGCAATCGGGAGTGCAAGTGTCCACATGGCCAGAAGGGCTTAGCCATTGGATGTACGCACAGCAAATGGCTCTGATTGGACGAGAGCCCGTACATGCACCGTAGGGCTGGGAAGAGGTGAGTTTTACTGGGCGATCTGGGGGGTTTCACATAGCCAGACATCCCAAATTGTGATTCCTCCGGGTCACAGAACAGAGTCCGGGATAGTCAAATTCCTCAGTTTTGTTCCGTTTTATATATCAGTAAAAAATTGGCCAAAAGGCCCAATGTTTGTAGATTATCTTATTTGAGGTTACCTGCATTATGCAAACAAAGTAAAACATTCTATTAGCATGTGACTAAAACACTGTAATAAGTTTACCGGAACAATTGTTGTTGTTGTATGTTGGCTGGTATTTGAACATGCTAAGCTAATGCTACAACCCAAGTAGATGGCAAACAGTTTTCTATACTGTATTCCACTGTAGTATTTGTTTAGTAAGATCATTGTCACCTTCCCCCTCCCCGGACACATCATGCTGGTCAGTACATGTTCTCTGTAAGAGTCAGTGGGAGCAGGATCTAATTCCAGACAGTGAGTGGGAGGAAAGTAACTTAATGATTCATCTTCCCAGGAGCGGTGATAGTCTCCACTCCCCAGGACATTGCTCTGCTGGATGCTCAAAAGGGGGCTGAAATGTTTCAAAAAGTCAACGTTCCTGTAAGTTCACTTTTTGTTTCCATTACAATATATTGTGTTCTAAAAATAAGATGTTGGAGAAGAGATTTTACAACTACCGCTTGTATTTGTATATAGAAAATGACTGGCTGTTAACTAATCGTTTAACACATATTCGCTATCTTACCATATAAATAATGTATGCACAGTATTCTGCAGTTTTTACTTGTTGCTTTTTAGTTTATTGTACATATCATGTTTATGTTTTACATGGCTTCATAGTGGCTTTTGATGAAGAGATTCCTTTTTTAACATCTCGAGTTTAGCACTGTGCAGGTGGGCATTGTAAGCCAGATACATATTTGAAGCCTAGACTGGCCATAATGTGAATTTTTCAACCTCCACAGTTGGTTGTTCATAGGTTTTTCAGTTGAAGAAAAATATCTGTCCATTAATTTGAAATACAGGATTACAATTATTCTAGGCAGTAATCACTGTCAGCTTCTGGTGCTTCTATAATGAACATTTACTTTTCCTGAAATTTTACATACATGACATGAAAACATCTAACCTGGACAGTAAGCTTTATTAGTGATTTGGTGCAGTTTTTGTGCATAGTAACAGATCAATTGTTGCAAATTCCCAAATAATAATCAAATTATCCCTTCTAAATGATGTAAGGTGGCTTATATTGTAAGCTTAAATCCTAATTGCAGCCAGGATTTCAAAAGCCTATTGAAAAGGGCAGTCTAACTAATTTTTACCACACCATTTCCAATGGTGATAGGCAGGCATAGTAAATATTAAAGATGCCAATACGTAATGTGCAAGGTTGTAACCGTAGTAGTTCGTAATATAAGATGCACAGCACTACGAAGCGTTAAGAGGAAAATAAAAAAAAAAATATTCTGAACCAAACAGTGTGCTAAAATACCTGCCTCCAAGGACCCAATAGTGGGCAGTGCGGCAGACCCCCCCCCCCCCCCCCCCCCCCATGACAGGCAATGTGCAGAATCCCCCACAAGAATTTAGTAACAGACAGCGCCCCACAAAAAAAATCCAGTAGTAGGCAATGTGCAGAATCCCCCTAATGCCTTCCAACAATCCCATATCGGGCAGAGTGCAGATTTCCCCCCACCAAGAACCCCGTTACATGCAATGTGCAGACAGGCTGCCCGTCCTCTAATAGAGCTGCTGTTAAACTTTAAAAGAATAATCCCTTTACCAGCATCTTTACCAGCATCTCCTGCATCTGATCGTCCTTGTCAACCCTGGTTCTGGCTGCCTATTGGGGCAGGTGGGGTGTGACCTGTGTACAGCCCCTACACAGGCCACGCTTACCCACCAAGGACGATCATACGTAGGAACAAGATCAGCTGCACAGGAGCACTGGTAAGGTGAGTGGACTTTTCCTTTAACTGACCCACATTTGCTCCATAAGACACCACACACACACACACACACACACACACACCTGAAAACACACACACACACCTGAAAACATTGGAGACCTGCTGCAGGAAAGCTCCTTGCTGCCCTACATTGCCGAGACTGTCCCTTTTTGCTTTTTACAGGCTGGATGTCGGCTCCTTAAAGTGGACCTTCACCCTGAATAAGAGTCTATCTTATATGTTTCCCACACCATGTACATACAGATTGCTCACATTAAAAATCATCCTACCTGCATCTACTGCATGTTATGAGCCTTTAAACATCCAAGATGGCGGCTCATGGAACAACAGGCAGCCTGCAAACAGGAAGTACCTTCTGACTGTGCTGCTCTGCATTCTGGGATTGCCGACCTTTTCCTGACCCCAGCTCTGCTCTGTCTGAGCAAAGCACAGCTATAACCCGCCTCCCTGTACTTTATCCCACTCCCCTCTCCTCAGTAAGTGTGATGCTTCTGAGTCAAGATGGCGGCGCCCGTATCCTAAAGTCCTGAACAGAGTTGCAGCTCAGTGGGAGAAAGAATAATAAGTAAGTGACTAAAACGTTTTAGATGCTGGGGAATAGTTTTATAAGGGTTTGGGCTTTTCAATAAATCATGGTGAAGGTCTGGTTTAATATCTAGTGCTGATCTTTGACCCACTTTCAGCACTACACTTGGAAGCTGGGCAGTTGTGCTTGTGGTATAAATAGTAATAACATGAACAGTCATTTGGGACTTGGGCTAAAGGCGGTTCAAAACCCTGGCAAGCTGGCTCTGCTATCTAAAAGACTCCAGGGCCAGCTTCTAGCCTCCCCCCCCCCCGAGCATCCTATACCGGGATGCCCACTGTGTGAACCCCCCCGGGTCACCAGTAAACGTGTCTTTACAGGCGGCTTCTACTACGCTGTGTCCGTCTACACCCGCATCCCCAGCTCCCCTGAAGCTGTGTTTGCCTGCCCCTGTGCCCAGCTATTCAATATTGCCAGGGGGCCTAACTTTGATGGTGAAAAAAGTTGTTTGGAAAAAAAAAAGGCCACTGCCGAGCCAGCAGCATCGTCTGAGGTACACTGGTGGGGGGGGGGTTGACCTGCTTTAATACTTATTATTCAGAACGTTAACCTGCAGAATGTGTACATCCTCCTGTATGGCTACTTATTAACGTGTGTCTACATTTTTTGTATGCTGATAGGTGCTTGGCCTTGTGGAGAACATGAGCGTTTTCCGATGTCCTAAATGCAATCATGAAACCCATATCTTTGGAGAAGATGGAGCAAGACAACTTGCTGCTACAATGGGGTTAGATATGCTTGGTAAGAGCATAGAATTACTCATAATTTCTTTTAGTTTATGTATAAAATGAAAATATCTCAAAATGCTAAATAAATAATGAAGCTAATGTTTATTCATAAAGCAGTGCGCTGTGGTCACTTATTCACACCAAAGCTTTCTGTAGCACATCACTGATATAGCTCAGAAAAGAAAAAAAAACTGAAATGCTTGATGGATTAGGAGGTTTGTATACATACAATTTTTAGAGGCTCATATTTAGTAACAGAGGTAATTTAATAAAACCAAAATTCTTTATAACATTTCCATCTACCATACAAATATAATAGGGGATGAATAAAGCAGACCAACAGTAAAAAAATGAATCAAACCGACACAACAAACAGTACTTATATGCATTCCTCCCCAGGGCAATTCAGATTGTTGCACATAAAAATACAAATACCTTTTTCTAACTCCTGCTGTGGTAAATAAAACAAAATGGTGGGTCAAGCATCTGCAGGCTACCTGCAAACTGGTTACTGTGCATTGTTAGTTATGTCAGTTAAATCCAAGCAGCACCATGGCTGAGATGCTGGAAGAGGAAGCTCCAAAATGGCTGCTGCCTCTAGAAATTGTAGGCGTTTCAGCTTGAAGTGAATGCAGGAGCAAATGTAAGTGCTGACAATGCTTCAGTATCATGCATGCAGACAGGACAAGGGAGTTTTCTTTTCCATTTTTTGATAAAAACTAAGTGGACCAAAACCCATGGAGATTGGCCCAGGAATCGCCAATTGATTCCCTCCTCCCGGGGCATCCAGTATCAAGATACCCCAGTCTGTGAAACCTCCCAGGTCGCCCATAAACTCACCTTCTTTCCTGGTCCTTGACGAAGGGGCTCGAGCGGATTCGAGCGTGCTGATTGGACGTGCGACCGCGTCATAGGACCGGGAAGAGGTGAGTTTGTTTGGCAACCTGGGGGGTTTCACACAGCGAGGCATGGATCAATACCCAGGATAGTCAAAATCCTGGGTTTTGGTCCACTTTAAAAACACTGGAGTGTTCTTTAGTAGTACACTTTTGCAATGGCCACAGTAACAACCACAGTCTTCTCCTAGCTTCTCCCTTGACCATTTATTGTAATTCATTTTATAACCATAGTGCCCTTTTTCTACTCTTTAAAGTGGACCAAAAATCAGGTTTTTCACTAACCCGGGCTTTGGCCTGCTAAACAGGGGCAACTCCCTGTGTGTGAAGTCTCTAGTATTCTTACCTCGGTCCATGGCACATGCGCATGATTCCAGCCAATCACAATAGATTGCTGTGAACACTAATACTCTGCATTTTTTTCTAAATTAATAGGCTGTGCGTGGCCTTTCAGACAGGCCTGGCGCAGATCAGCCGGAGGGATGCTGCAGATGCATTAGGGGATCACTGAAAAGGTACATTTTATGGTGATCCCGGGGGAATCCCCCACCTCTTCCTACCCCCCAAAAGCTGCTTACCTCTAAAGTGTCTCCAAGTATCTTTAAACAATCAATTACTAAAAGCCTATTAGTAAATTATGAAATAATGCAACTACCGTATATACTCGAGTATAGGCCGACCCGAATATAAGCCGAGGCACCTAATTTTACCACAAAAAAATGGAACAAGTTATTGACTCGAGTATAAGCCGAGGCGGCTTTTTTCAATTGGAATTGGAGTTGACACACAGAAAGAGAGAGACACACACACACAGAAAGGGACACACACACAGAAAGGGACACACACACACACACACACACACACAGAAAGGGACACACACACACACACACACAGAAAGGGACACACACACACACACACACAGAAAGGGACACACACACACACACACACACACACACACACACACAGAAAGGGACACACACACACACACACACACACACACACACAGAAAGGGACACACACACACACACACACACACACACACACAGAAAGGGACACACACACACACAGAAAGGGGGACACACACACACACACACACACACACACACACACACACACAGAAAGGGACACACACACACACACAGAAAGGGACACACACACACACACAGAAAGGGACACACACACACACAGAAAGGGACACACACACACACACACACACACACACACACACACACACACAAAGGGACACACACACACACACACACACAAAGGGACACACACACACACACACAAAGGGACACACACACACACACACACACACACACAGAAAGGGACACACACACACACACACAGAAAGGGACACACACACAGAAAGAGACACACACACACACACACACACACACACACACACACACACACAGAAAGGGACACACACACACACACACAGAAAGGGACACACACACACACACAGAAAGGGACACACACACACACACAGAAAGGGACACACACACACACACAGAAAGGGACACACACACACACACAGAAAGGGACACACACACACACACACAGAAAGGGACACACACACACACACACACACACACACACACAGAAAGGGACACACACACACACACACACACACACACACACAGAAAGGGACACACACACACACACACACACACAGAAAGGGACACACACACACACACACAGAAAGGGACACACACACACACACACACACACACACAGAAAGGGACACACACACACACAGAAAGGGACACACACACACACACAGAAAGGGACACACACACACACACACACACACACAGAAAGGGACACACACACACACAGAAAGGGACACACACACACACAGAAAGGGACACACACACAGAAAGGGACACACACACAGAAAGGGACACAAACACAGAAAGGGACCCGCCGCCGCTGCTCTCAGACGCGCAGGTGTCGGGGGTCAGGGTTTGGCCGAGGTTACCCTGCAGAGGGGCAGCGGGGTCCCCCTCCCCTCCTCCTCCTGCCGGTCGCTCGGCACACAACACCCTCCATTCAGCTCCGCCTGGCAGCCGCCAGCCACCGCCATTCTCATACATACACCAGCACTTCCTGGCTGTTGCGCGCTGGTCGACGGTGGGCGTGCCCCATAAGGCCGGCGTCCAATGAAAACATTGGACGCCGCCCATTGACGACCAGCGCGCAGCAGCCTGGAAGTGCCGGTCAGTGTGTGAATGTGTTTGTGTGTATGAGAGCGGCGGCGGCAGCAGCGGGTACAGCAGGGACCCGCAGCAGCCGCCCCTCACCCTCCAGCATCTGTTGGGTTCAGGGTTGCGGCCTTCCCTGGCAGTCCGCCCCTGGACTCGAGTATAAGCCGAGGCGGCTTTTTTCAGCCCAAAAAGTGGGCTGAAAAACTCGGCTTATACTCGGGTATATACAGTAGTTGATCTAGTTAGCACTTGTTAGCTGTATGAAATATGAGAACAGCTGATTAGCCATGACTTATCTTTTTTGCTTAGGTAACATCCCTTTGCATATTAACATTCGCGAAACATGTGATAAAGGAAAACCAGTTGTAGTATCTGCTGCAGAGAGTAATGAGGTAAGTACGTGTATAAAATGATCATCATACACTGTGTTTCTATGTATTTCAATAGTATAAAGTGTGCCTAAATGTGTGGGGTGTAGTTAAAATGAATTGCATCGTTTGTTACATAGTCCTCCTATAGCTACCAATAGATGCTATTCCTATCTATTCACAAGTATCTGTGTTTTATGAATTGGATAAACAGAATGTAGACTCGTACAACAGATGATTTGTGTAGACCTGTCATCACCTATTCATTTTTACATTTAAACAATCTGGCACATGCTATGCTTTAAATAAAATAAAAAAAAAGTAGAATGAAAGTATTTACGTTTCAGATATTAACAGAAAACTGCAGTTCCTGAGCAATTCTATAAGCACACAAATTATAGATCTAAAGAATAGTGGGGTGTCTTTGAAATTCTGACCCCCTATTTGGAGACAGTTACCAGTACACAGTATGGCTGCTAACATCGCAAGATGTAGCAATAAATGTGAGATGCAAACTAGTTAACAAACTTTACTTTGGAAATTTGTATTTATTGAGATGCAACAGCTTTATCAATCCCTCTGGCAGCAACATTCAGTATAGTTCTGTGGGCTTTGACCAAGCCCACGATTGGTAAGCGTGGCTTTTGTGCCGCTTTAAAGCCTACACAAAAGGAAAAGCTATGCGCGTAGTTATGCCACTTATTCTGGTAGGGAGGATGCATTTGATGCTGAAATTGTTCTTTATTATGGACTTATTGCTTTTGCAGGCCAAGGCATACTTGAATATTGCGAACGAAATACTGAAGAGAATTTCCTGAGATAAAGAGGCCAGAGAAGGAGGAAAACAATAATTGGAGCCAAGGCGATTTTGAGACATCAGAACGTCAGCTGCACTATATTGCAACATGAAGGCCATGCATTTGTCTTTTCAGCAGCAGTACAGAGTACAAGACTGATTGATTTTTTGAAAGCACCTTAATAAGGACTGATGTTCTCTATGAATGCGCTTTACTGGTTCTCCAGGAGAACTTGTTTTGTTACTGTACCCTTTAAGTGGAATTCGCAAAGAGGCTCGCCAATATAAAAGCAAATTCCACCTAGTCCCAGCAGGTCCAGTATCCTGCGAGAAGTATGAACATGTTCTGTGCGCATACTTTTTTTTAAATTATATATATTTTTTTACTTAGTATAAATGCAAATATGTATATAAATTTGCCTTTATAATATTATCATGCAAATTGTGACCACTTAATGTATTATGCTGCTCTTAACCTGCAGCAGCACTATCTTTGCAAGACCTATTTTCTATTTGTTTTATCTTGATGTGCGCTGCTAAAATGCCATTTACACAATATGAGGCCTGTAGTCTGTGGAAACCCACAAAAAACTTGAAAATCTTCTCTTAGTTTTGCTAATAGTACAAGATGGAATAATTTATTGTATGTTTTTAGTATACTGTATTTTTTGTCCTATCAGACACACCTGCCCATAAGACGCATCTAGGATTTGGAGGAGGAAAGTAAGAAAAAAAAAATTCTGAACCAAATGTGCTAAAACAGCCTTACAGAGCAGCCATTTATCCCTTACATTTACCCCCTACTTTGGGGGATGGGGGAGTGTGTCGTATATAGGAAAAAATAAAGTAAACTGTTTGTATTGGATTTGAACCTAAATATACATTGCTTATAGAAGGATTTGTGTCATCAAACTATCTTTATAGAGATTGGAATTTAAGCATTCACAAGTGGCAACAAATGAAAAATGTTCTTTCGCTTTCCTTAAAAAAGCGTAAAAACCCTAAACATTGCAGGATTTATGCTCATAGTATAGAACATTTCTTTGTGATATCTTTGATTAAAAAAGGTGTGTGGGGGGCGTGGCTTCGGCATGAGGGGGTAAAGACGCACGTGGGAGAGCTCCCGTACGACCTGAGCATTTTCAGCTGATCTAAGCACCCTAATCCGTATCCAGACTATCCTGATGGGTGGCAATAAGAAAAGGAAGTCAGGGGCCACCATTAAAGTACCCCCTAAAAGCGCCATAGGGGATTTTTTCCAGCCAAGATCCCAGCCGGAATCGGGTGGCCCGTTGGCCAAGATGGCGTCTGCCGGGAGAGGAGGTCATGATGCCGCCGGAGGTCGCGCTGGGGTGAGCGCATCGAGCGGAGGGCCCCCAAGACTGAGGTCCGAAGAGGAGGGCGCCGCATTTACCTGTGGCCGGAGCGGAGGCTGCGCTGCGGTGGAGGAGGAGGTGGCGGCGGCGAGGCGTCCGGTCCCGAGTGCCGCATGTGAGGAGAGGCTGGCTGATGAGAGGCGGCGGGGCGGTGAAGAGAAGACGCCGCCCGCCCGAGCCGGCTGCCGCGAGAAGGAGACTGATCCCCCTGCCCTCGATGACAGCGTCTGCTCGGAGGTGAGCGGCGGAGGCAGGGGGGGCGGGACAGGACGGAGCTGTAGTGCGGCGGAGGGCGCGATGGCGGGGCTAGGGGAGCCGGCCAGCGCCATGTCAAGCGATGCAGCAGCCGTGGAGGGGGAGACCCGGGGAGGAGGCGGACTGGCACCACGGACACTGCAGATGGGGGAGCACCCGGTGGGCCCTTACCCCACCCTTACCCCAAGATATTGTGACACAGATTTTGGTGGAGCACAGTACTGCCCTAGCCAATCAAATGGAGGGGGTCCCCTCGCAGCCAGTGCTGCATCCGGTGGCACAGGGAGCGTTAAGAAGATGGGGGCTAATAAGGTGGTCTCAGTTGAGCTGCATCCAGAGCCACCTGATGCTATCTCCATAACTGGGGCTTCTACGCCCTCTGCAAGATCAGCGCATAATCCCCGCAAGCCAATTGACTTGGAGTGGTCTTCTGGCTCCAGCCTCATGTCCCTTGGCGACCTCTCCCCGGAGCAGGGATATGCAGCCGCGCCTGGGTCCTTATGTCAGGATGTCTCTGAGCGTGAGGTGGCCGACTTAGCTGGCTCTCCGGAGGCGGGATGCCCCCGCGGCGGCCGGCCTTCCCCGACCCCGATCGTCGACCCCAATATTCAGGCTATCCTACAATATCTACCGACAAAGGCAGAGCTTAGGGCTGACCTCGAGGCGGTGGCGATTAGAATCGAAAGAGCCTTACGAAGAGAGATTGAAGATATACAACAGAAATCCTCTGCTTTGGAAACCAAAGTCGCCACTCTTGAGGACTCCCGGACAGACCATGAGACTCGTCTAGCGAACTTGGAGAGAATGCAAGCGATGCACCATCAGCAGATGACCGATCTCCGTCTCCAGGTGGACGATCAGGAAAGCAGAAACAGGCGTAACAACCTGAAGATCCGCGGCGTCCCTGAATCGGTCCGACCGGAAGATTTGCGCTCCTCAATAACGGAACTGTTTAATTCCCTGCTGGAGAAACCCGGGGATGCCGAACTACACATCGATCGGGTCCATAGGGTGATGGGCCGCCCGGCCGGAGATCCCCAGGCCCCCAGAGATGTCCTGTGCAGGGTCCATTTTTTCACAGTCAAAGAGGACATCCTGCGGCGGGCATGGGAGCGACGCGGAATTGAGTGGAGGGGTGCGCGGATCACAATTCTGCCAGATGTATCCCGTTGCACCTTGCGGATGAGGAGATCACTCCGGCCTTTGCTCGACAGGCTCCGGGACATGGGGGCCTCCTACAAATGGGGCCACCCGTTCCACCTTATAATTCGGAAGGACAATTCTACTTTTGCCCTGCGCAGTAAAGCCGACCTGCCAAGCTTGTTCGCCTTTTTGGGCCTGGATCCTTTCCCGGTCCCGGACTGGCTGGACTTTGACCCACTCCCCCCGCTACCGCAAAGGGCCCCTAGACGTCCCAGATGGGTCCGTGAGCGGGGGAGGGGGGGCCCCAGAGGGAACCCAGAGCAGTAGAGCCGGGTTTAGACCCTTGTAGGATGATATAGGGGTCCACTACATCTTTGCGTCATGATGTTTTGCCTCTCTTGCCATGTTTGGATTTGATAGAGACATTTTTTGATCCCTATAGAATGCTGTAGATACCTGATGTGATCCTGTGTTATGCTGTTTAACCTCCTTTTTTTTCAGATGGAAGCGGGTGGGTTGACCTAAATATGATGTGGGGCCTGGTGGGCCGGGTCCCCTCTGCTTCTCCCTTGATTTGCCGGCGGTCTGGGCTGGATCTCTCCCTCCCGGGTCTCCGGTCCCCCCCCCCCCCCTGTGGGGTTGTCTGGTTCGGGGGGGGTGGCTCGGGGGTCGGCTTGGACAGCCTTGCCGGGGCCCGTGGTGGGGCTCCGCCATTGGAGTGTGGTCCGCCCGTCGGGTGGGCCTCGAGCGGGGGTGACCTGGTCGGGCGGGCCCGTGCGGGGCTCTGGGTGTGCCCTCTTGCCTGACTCACCGGCTCAGTGATGGTGGGGGACTGGGCCTCGCCTATACTTTCCCATGGTAGTTGATGGTTAATGGGGAGGCTCCACGAGGTCTGATCCTATAGGGTTGCGAAAGGAAGACTTAGGAGGTGGCAGGGGAGGCGTTAGAAAGGCTGGTGGAAGGAGCTGGGTGCTTCTATCCGGGACTCTGAAGGAGTCGGCGGGAGTTCACTCCCGAGTGGCGAGGTCGCTCTCCCATCTAGGTTTCTGCGCCATCCCATTGGTGGTAAGCCAAGGGGATTTGCGTGGTGTTGAGGGCTACGGCCCTCTTAGTTCTTAATTGCCCCCCTCTTTAAGGAGGGCTTTGTTTGTCAGTTTTTCTTTAGTCTTGTTAGTTCTGTCTCCTTTTTGCTCTCTTTCCTTTCCTTCCTCTTTGTCCTTTTGCTCTAATTTTCTACTTGTCCGCTCGCCTCTCTCTCTGGGTGAGACTCTGGTCCTGACCACCGGGGCCTAAGAAGTGTAACGTGATCCAGCCGGGTGTGTACTCTCCCCCTGCAATTTAGCTGCACTGATGAGTCTTAAACTCTGTACGTTCAACGCTAAGGGACTGAACATCCCAGAGAAAAGGGCCAAAATTTTGTATGGGCTGCATAAGGAAAGAGTTGATATAGCCCTTCTACAAGAAACACATTTTTGTCAAGGGAAAATCCCAGAACTCAGAAATAGATACTATGATAAGTGGTACCACAGCCCCAATCCCGAGAATAAATCCAAGGGTGTATCTATTGCCATACATAAAAATGTTCCCATAGAGAACATACAGGCTGCGGAGGACCCTGGAGGTAGATACCTGTTCCTCAAATTTACCTTGTGTGAGGCGAGATACACCCTGGCCAACCTGTACCTACCCAACCAGGGACAGGTGGAGGCGGGGTTGGGTATGCTACGTTTGTTGGAAAAATTTAGAGAAGGAACGCTAATTATAGGGGGAGATCTTAATCTGGTCTTGGACCCAAGGATAGATTCTTCTCAGGGGAAATCTGCAATCCCCCACTCTAAACTCAACAGATTCCGCAAAGCTCTTCAGTCCCTACAGGTGGTAGACGTATGGAGGATCCTCCATGGGGGGGAGAGGGACTATACCTACTTTTCCCACACTCACAATATGTATAGCAGGCTGGACTATTTCCTCCTGAGCCACCACACCCTAGCAGTGGACCCCGAGTCCTCGATTGGTCAAATACTCTGGTCGGATCACGCCCCTGTATTCTTGAGCCTTCCGGTCCGGGATCCGACCCCTAGGCAGTGCACTTGGCGCCTGAATGACAATCTGTTGAAAGACCTACTATGCATGACTGAGATCAGGGCTGTGGTGGCCAATTTCCAGGTCGACCACAGCAATGACAGTACTTCACTTCCAATACAGTGGGAGGCGCTCAAGTGCATGCTGCGGGGAGTTTTCATCAAGCATGGAGCGAGGCTCAAGAAGGAAAGGGCCCGGCAGATAGTAGAAACATTGGGGCGCATACAGGAGTTAGAGAAAGCCCATAAGACCACCTCATCTTCTGGGAACCTACGTGAGTTGTTGGAGGCTAGGCAGAAGCTAAAAGGGCTCTACGATCAATGTTACCTCAGATTTAGAGATCGTGGTAGGGCACGCCTATACGAGTACTCGGACAAGTGTGGTAGGCTGTTGGCTCGGTCACTCCACCCAAGGCAGGGCTGTACTTATATCCCCAGCATGAAAACGGTGGATGGAGGGGAGGTGCATAGGACACCCCAAATAGCGGGTGAATTTCAATCTTATTATTCAAGCCTCTACAACATCAACAACCCCCCGGCCCGGGGTGCCCAGGGGGGGATAGGGGGAGACTTAGGTTGTTATATCACGGAGACCGCCCTGCCGGTCATTTCCCCGGAGGAGAGTGAGGCACTGGAAGATCCGATACGGCAGGAAGAGGTTGTGCGGGCCATACAGGGGACCCCCGCGGGGAAGAGTCCGGGGCCTGACGGGTTCACCCCCGGGTTCTATAAGTCAATGGCATCCCTGATAGCCCCCTTCCTGACGAAGGTGTTTAACTCCGTGTCGGGTCGGTGCCCCTTCCCGAGACAGACCCTAGAGGCCCACATCACGGTCATACCGAAACCCGGGAAGGACGGTACCTCTCCGGGTGACTACAGACCGATCTCGTTGATCAATGTGGACGTCAAACTGTTTGCCAAAATTATGGCAGTTAGGATTCAACCCCTGCTACCCTCACTGATACACAGTGATCAAGTTGGGTTTGTCTCGGGAAGGGAAGCTAGAGACAATGTTATCAAAACGGTCTCACTAATACACTATGCCCAAACGAAGGGGATTCCATCCTGCCTTCTGGCGGTGGACGCGGAGAAGGCGTTTGATAGGGTGCATTGGGGGTTCCTAAGGGCCACGCTGTCTCAGGTTGGAGTGGGGCCAGTCATGTTGGACAGAATCATGGCTCTGTACCATGACCCCTCTGCCAAAGTTAAAATCAACGGCACCCTCTCCGGATCCTTCAATATCAGGAATGGCACACGGCAGGGGTGCCCTTTGTCCCCCCTTCTTTATGTCCTGGTAATGGAGCATCTGGCGAATGCCTTGAGGGCCAATCCCTCTATCAGGGGGGTGTCATGCAGGGGGAAAGAATACAAACTCTCCCTCTTTGCCGATGACCTTCTCTTGTACATGACCTCCCCGCATACCTCTCTGCCTTCCATCATCCGGGAGTTTGAAAGATTTAGCAAGCTAAGCAACTTTAAAGTAAATATGACTAAAACGGAGATCTTGAATATCTCTTTAGACAAGGGAGCCCAGGATTTAATTCAGACGAATTTCCCATTTAAGTGGCAACAGGAGTCGATAAAATATCTCGGGGTGCAGGTATCCACGGATTTGGGGAAACTCTATAAACTAAACTACATGCCTCTCCTCGGCAGCACGATGAAGAGTCTGGGAACGTATGCCAAAAAGCAGTACTCCTGGCTAGGGAGAACAAATATCCTTAAAATGGACGTTTTGCCCAGGTTCTTATATGTTTTTCAGGCTCTGCCACTGCTGCCAGACAGGGGGTTCTTCAAGCAGCTCCAGGCTGCTTTTTTCAATTTCATATGGGATGGCAAGAAGCCCAGGGTGAGTAGGGGCACGCTTTGTAGACCTAAGAACTTGGGGGGGCTGGGGGTCCCTGACATGAAGTCATATCACGCGGCCGCGGTCCTAGTGAGGTTGGTTGACTGGTTCCACCACAAGGGGAGTAAGCAATGGGTCGTACTCGAAAATGATATTTCACCTGTTAGTCTGGCTGCCCTGCCTTGGGTGGACCCAGAGTGCCGTCCAAAGAGGCGGGAACTTCCATACTTAGTTAATCCTTTGCTGACCCTCTGGGATAGATCTCTGAAGCGGAGGGGCTTATCGCACAGACCTGGCCCTCTCACCCCGCTCTTCAATAACCCTGCCTTCACCCCGGGGCTGAACGCCAAGTCATTTCTCGTGTGGGATGCAACCCAGGACACTAGACTGGGTGAATTGACCTCTGGATCTGGCCTGCCATCACTACCTGAGCTGAGGGAGCAGGGTGGTGGGAGAAAACTCTCTTGGTTCTTATATGCCCAGTTGAGCGCCTTCATTGGGTCTTTTGCCTCTGCAGCAGCCTTGTCCCGACCCCTGACAACCCTGGAGAGGATCCTAAGGGCCCAGACCCCCCCCTCACGAGCAGTTTCAACCTTGTATAAGATTTATTCAACTGGGGGCATGGAGGAGGGGCTTCCACAATTCTGCAGGAGATGGGAGGAGGAGCTGGGTCGAACATTTGAGAGGGAGGAGTGGGAGAAATCCTTTGTGCTGACACACAGGTTTTCTATGGCTTGCAGGGCCCAGGAGAGGAATTACAAAATCCTGACCAGGTGGTACAGGAGCCCTGCGGACTTGGTGAGGTTCGGGGGAGCGGAGACGGGTAACTGCTGGAGATGTAACAAGGCCCATGGAACCTTGACCCACGTATGGTGGGAATGCCCTGCTATAAATGCTTTTTGGGAGGGAGTGTTGAGGGTGTTTGAGTGTACGACCCTTGAGAGTATCCCCAACTCCCCCCAAGTGGCCCTATTGTCAATGATTCCGGGTTCAGTGGCTGAGGGGAGGAGGGGCCTACTGAGGCATATGCTTACAGCGGCCAGGACGGTGATCCCCCGACATTGGCGCTCTAACACGGTACCCACCATGATGGAATGGTACGGGGAGTTGGAAAATATCAAAAGGATGGAGGAATTGGCTCTGGATGGAGTTGAGGGCGGGGCCGAAAGGCATTCCGGGACATGGACGATATGGGAGGTCTCCAAGGGCTCCCCGGAGATCCGGAGTTTACTGGAGAGAGATGGGTAATGTAGGCGTTCATTCTCTTTCTTGCTTTCTCTTCCTTCTTTCCTTCTTCATCTATTCTTCTTGTGTTCTCTATCTCTTCTTTTCTTCGCCCTCCCGGGATTTTCCCAGGGATGGACGGAGCTGTCCATAGTAATACCGGTGGAACCACAGTTGGAGGGGTTGACGGTTGTCTAAGGAGCAGTGTTCCCTAGCACCGGACAGTCACCCTCGAGCCTCCGATAGGTCGGGTCCTCCCCTTTCTTCGGTCTCTTCGGACTTTGACGTTGGAGGTACCCCTTGGGTCCTCCTGTTTTAACAAAACGGGGAGCCAAATAAACGGGATGGCCCTGCAGGCTCGAGGTGAGTCGGTTACTATTATTGAGGTTGTTGTAACGTTGGTTGCTGTCATCTTGGGCATTTGAATATATTCGAAGGGGGTGGTAGACCTAATTGGATAACTAGTTTTATTATTATAAGCGTAAACCCTTCAACAATCCTGTTGTTTCAATGCCTGTACTGGCCACTTTATTTGTATGCTCGAGGCACTGAGGTTCTGTATTATTTTTGCGCTGTTCTTTCTGTTTGTATGTTTATACAACTCTATATAAAACTTAATAAAGATATATTGCACAAAAAAAAAAAAAAAAAAAAAAGGTGTGTGAAGAGAAGAGGATGTGGAATCTCCAAGACTTGAAAATAAAATTTTAGCCAGTATCCACAAAATACATTTCTCTTGGTATTCATTCGGTAACATAAAGTCCACCTTAGTGGATGCAGTCCTGTCTGTTTTTTGTTGAGTGTTAAGTTAGGCATGGCCCACTGGGTGGGTGGTCATTTTCAATTAATTCTGGTGTCACCAACTGATTTTCAAGAGAAATCAAATTTACTGTGATTACTCTTATCATATTTTCTCTCTAATTCATTTGGTGTTACAGCTAACCATTGGATTTCCTAAAGTAGTAGCCCCAAAATTGGCAGGTTCCCAGTATATAACTGGTTCAAATCAAAACATATTCAGGTGTCAGAATTGCCCATTCTGTGATATGACTTGTGCTGTTCACAAATGTTTTTCATCCAATCTGACTGAGCTAGAACCCAAGGATGGTGTCCAGGCCAAGTAAAAGTGGAATGACCTGAAGGTGGCGGTTCGGCAGAAACTCTGTACCAGAGCGTCCCAGGCTGCCATGCTGTCAGGTGAAGAGATGTATTTCTCCGGCAGGACAGCCATGCCAGAAAAATTGAGAAATTTAGTCAGGGCGCAGCTGAGTGAAGGCTGGGACATGCCAACTGACAGTGCCCCTAGCCTCTCGAAGGAGCCATTCCCTAAATATTGGAGGCAGCCAACCAATTTGGTCATATCCTCAAGTTGCATGCCCCTTTTTTGTAGTGGGGGCCAACCCTGAGTAAAGCTTCTCAAGAGAAAGGAGGCTCAGTCAGGACAATTCGAACATCTGATTGATATCCAGGCAATGGCGGGTATGCCTACGCTCTGGAAGGTACATGGTTAATACGGGCTCCATCGTATTGGCCCCAGGCAGCACTGGTTGTGCCTGCTGCAGAGGAAGCACAGATAAAGCGATCAGGTGAGTTACTGACAGACTAACACCGATCATATGTGTGGGACAAAAGGTAAGAATTCAGTTGCACGATGATTGATATTGAAATACATGGCTTGTCAATGGGTAGGAAGCAAGTATTCGGAGCTCTGCATGTAACTATGCTATACTTGCTCCTAAATAATCAATAAGCGCCTGAATCCTGCCACGCCTAGATAAAAGAAAAGCCAGACAAACACAGTAGGAGGAAGATCCTCCTCCATCAAAGGTTACCCCATCCCCAGCCCATCTCAGAGTTGTGGGTCAACAGGTCAACAGTGCAGGGGCAGAACAAGATGCAGGGACTAACACACGAGGAGAAAAGAGTGAGCCACACCACTTGCCATCACCTGTGGATCATGAGGAGATGAGGTCAGAATGGGTTGCATTCTTGCAGAATGGATGGACAAGGCCGGAGCTGATGGTGAGCCGACCATCGTGTGCCCCAAGAGATGCATGCTCCTTGCCCAGCGATGCAGTGTGGTGCTGTCACTGGAGCAGATTTGATACTTAATGATCAAATGGGCTTTATTCCTGGGAGAGAAGCCTGTGGTAACAGGACCAGAACCCTTAATATTATACATCATGTTAGGAGAAAGGATAGGCCAGTAATCTTACCTCAACAGATACCTAAAGGGCATTTGAGTGTGCTGGATGTTCGTTGAGTAGTTCCTAGAACACATTTGGCTTAGGTGAGGGTAAAGGTTAATGCTAGCCAGTCAGACTCATTTCTGATCAGGAATGGACCGAGGCAAGGCAGTCTCCTCTAATTTTTGCCCTTTCCTTAGAGCCTTACATAAGAAATATAAGAGCAAAGACATTCAAGGTGCCACAATTGACTGTTGTTTTGGGACTTTATGTGGATAAGAAGTTCTGGCACGTAGAAGCATTGATCCTAAGGAAATTATTTGAAGACTGTATATATCTTTAAAATACTAGCGCTGTTTTTCTACATTTTTTGTGCCTAACCTATGTCTTGGTCATTTAGGACCTGATAAAGCAAGGAGGTCCTTGTCGACAACAAGGTTCTCAAGCAACGTCAAGTCCATGTCCCACTTCTACCTACTACCCATTCTTATCATGAAATGCTTAAAAAGGAGGCAGTTCCATGGGTCCAAATGCCAAGGAGCCTTGCCAAGGAATGGCACTTCCTATTCTCTGAGATATCAGAGATTTTGCAATGCTGGACCAAAACGTCCATGCTCCTACACGTTCCATTGCCAAAGTATGGCAACTTCCTCAGGATCATCTCCTACCTTGCTATATTATTAGTTTTTATTAGGCATTTGCACTTTATGCTCACAATTAATTATTGAGCATCTGTGTTTCTTTGTATAACATTTTTTGCACTTTATAATTAGCCTATTTGGGATGCCCAGGTGTTATTGATTACTAGTTTTGCTGGTGGGTTTTAACAGTTTGTTATGGAATGTTTTTGTCTTACAGTTTGTAGGTTTGTAGGTTAATCCTTTATATTTTGCCTTAGGCCTACGTAGCATTATTGTCTGATTTGTCTTTCCTGTATGCTTAATTGCAAATAAAGAATATTAAAAAAAAGTATAAAAAAATATAAAACACACACAAGTAGTGGCATGTAGCATGAAAAATAAATCACACTTTTTCTAACATAAGAGAAATACATAAAAAGTACTAAATCAACTCAGCATCTTGAGGACATCCTTTTGGCACAAAATATGCACAAAAATTCAATTGAAAGTGGACTTTACCTTTAAGTATTTCACTTTCATTTTGTGTCAATTTAGGGAGCTTCAGAGATATCAAAGAATATTGTTCTCATTGATATCGTCAGACCCTTCAGAATAAAGCTTCTCCAAATATTTCCTAAAACTCCCACTATTCTGGATTACTAGATATAATCCCATCTAAGGTTTTATTCTTAGTATACAGTACGTCCTGCTCCAGATAGATTACTTACACTTGGGTTATCCTCGGCCAGATGGCGCTGCACTGCAGAGACATGCAAAACAGGCTCCTCCCGGCCCCTCAAAAACCCAGGGACCTCCCACAAATCCCCAGATTTCTCTGCAGTGCTTACTGCGAAGACATGAAATTATCATGAAATTATCTCTCGCAGGTGAGCGGGGCTATTAGCCTGCGGCCCTGTTGGACTACTCCCACCCGTCCTTCGTGTGATGTGCCTCCCAGCCTGGGCTGCGCTGGTCGGGTGAAGGTAGCCGTGTGTGCTTATGGAGCGTTGCTCCACCGCTGTCCCCCACCAAAGGGTAGGCGGTATAGGCTGATGGTGAGCCTTATGGGATGCCCCTCCAGCATTATTGCCACATGCCCCGTGTAGCGGTGGGTCCTGTACAAAGGACCGCCATCATCCCTCATTCTCCCCGTAGCCTTCGGGGGGGGGGAAGAAGGGGTGGGTGTGGGTCAGTGCGTATAGTGATTACGTGTATGGCTAGATATGTGGTGTCAGCCGGCGCGCTGACTTGTCTGTTTTACTATTACATGACCGCCGCCGCGCACGTCTTTTCCCTCATTTGGATGTCCACGCCGGACGGCGGCGTTACTTCAGACGCTGCAGCGTTATCATTGGCTGCTGGCTATGGGCTTCGCGCTCTTTCGTGTGGGGGCGGGGCCTGGCTTGGCGCGCTCCGCGTCACGGCCCGCTCTGGTCCACCCTTCGAGGTTCGTTCGGCGCCATTTTGTTGTACAGTCGCGCGCACGTGTGTAACGGTCCCCCGTTCCGCGGTCTGTAAGTGCCCTCGCGGGCGACCTTTATGCTCATTACTTACGGTGCATGGTTCTGACACCCCTTCTTCTCATTGTGTCTTTCAGACGGGTGAATCCAGTGGCTTCTCCCGGCCCGGTGTAATTGCCAGTTGGGCCTAGTATAATTACTCCCACTTCCCTGCGGGTCATTGGGGCATCCAGGGTAGCTTACAGAGTCAATCCCTACTGGCCTATTGTGCCTATTAATCACCATATGGAGGCATCCCAGGATAATGTGACCGGGGTTCCTTCGGGACAAGCCCAGCTGTGTGTAGCTTGTGGGGTCTCACCTATCAGCGGTGACAATGCGCGGGTCTGTGTTCCTTGCGCACAGCAGGCGCTAATGTTGCAACCCGCCCCTACGGTGGCTGGGCCTGCACCTCTTCTCACTTCACCTACTCCCCCAAGCTTGAGTCTCACCCACAATACAAGCGGGGATTCTCATCCTGATTTGTCTGCTAGACTGGCCAGTGTTGAAAAATTGATTGCTAATACCTTAGGTAAGGCCACCGCTAAAAAGCGTCACTTAACCCCTGATGCCACTCTTTTCCCTAGGAGTCTGACGAGTTGTTGCATCTATATGGCTATCCCCCCTCGGACGAAGGGGAGATGTTCTCTGACTCAGGGTCATCTGGCGAGAGACCCAGGGGTCATGACGATTCTGGCTCTGACCCCTGGACCCCGGATGATACTGACAGACTGCTGGTTCAGATTTTTGAGGTTTTGTTCATCTCTCCCCCTGTTGCGGCCCCCAGGCAAAGGGGTGAGCTTTTTCATACTGCTAAGGCTCGTTTGGAATTTCCTGAGCAAACCCATTTCAATAACCTCGTGCTTAAGGAGTGGGAACATCATCGCCCCCCTGAAGTCGATGCTCCTATTCTAGGGCTGTCTAACACCTCTATTATGCACTCCCTGACACGACTACGCTGCGGGATTCTGAGGACCGGCGCATTGACCAATTGGCATGCCATGCTTTTGCATTTGTGGGGGCGGCGCTGCGCCCGGTTTGCGCCTCGGCCATTACGTCTGTGGCGCTCAGGGCCTTGATCAGAAGTGTACTTGAAGGCCCGGATGAATTGCCACCTGATACGTTAAATGCACTGTCTAACTGTGATGTGTTTGTAAACTTTACCCTATCTGCATCGGATGATGCCATTAGGATGTGTGCCAGATCTTCTGCCTTTTTGCCGGTTTGGCTGCGCCTGTGGGCTGCTGACAATGCTGCAAAGAAGGCCCTTACTGGGCTTCCATTTAAGGGGCTACGCCTGTTTGGGGACTGCCTAGACCTATTTGCTAAAGGAGGTAAGTTACCCCAGCGCAGGCGGCAGTCTCGGCCCTTTCGGGGCCAGGGCCCCCTTTCACTCTCCTACCGCGGTGCTACGCAGGGAATAGGGGTGTCCTTTGCGGGGACTCGTGCAGATTCCTGGCACAGGAGCAGAGGACGACGTCCTGGCTCCTCCTGGGGGTCTAAGCCCAAAGCCTCTCCCAAGCCCACTCAGGCATGATGGGGCGCCCTCGCCCGTCAGGGTGGGGGGGCGGCTACAGCGCTTCGCGCACGTCTGGAGGCGCCACGTCTCGGATCGGTGGATTCAGGAGATAGTGTCCTCTGGTTACAAGATAGAGTTTGCTGTGCGCCCCCCCCACAAGATTCATCAGGTCCCGGATCCCCCAGGACTCTGTCTCAGCCCAGGTCTTGATGCAGGCCGTGCAAGGCCTTCTGGATCTGGGGGTCATTTGCAGGGTCCCCTTAAGAGAAAGGGGCAAGGGGTTCTATTCCAACCTTTTCACAGTGCCCAAAAAAGATGGGTCTTGTCAACAAGTTTGTCAAGAACAGGCGCTTTCGCATGGAAACTCTGCGCTCGGCCATCGGCTCCCTGCGCCCAGGGGATTTCATGACGTCTGTGGACATCAAAGATGCTTACCTTCACATCCCTGTGTTCCCGGGACACCAAAGGTTTCTCAGATTCGCGTTGGAAGATCAACATTACCAATTTGTGGCCTTGCCATTTGGCCTCACTTCAGCTCCCAGAGTGTTCACCAAGGTGCTGGCGGGGGTGATGTCTCTGGTAAGGTCGAGGGGCATACGCGTGCTGCCCTACCTGGACGACATACTCTACAGCAGGCAGAGTTGGACACTCAGCTGGTGGTGTCCACCTTGGAGTCCTTCGGCTGGGTGATCAATCGCCACAAGTCCTCTCTGTCCCCTTCTTCGGTGACCCCATTCCTGGGAATGATTCTGGATACGGTTCAGTCAAGGATATTCCTTCCTCAACTGAAGGTGGAAGCTCTAACTGCGCAGGTGAGGTTCCTGCTCTCGTGTCCCCAGCCCTCCCTCAGGCAGGGAATGCAGTTGGTGGGCCTGATGGTGGCGTGCTTCGAGGCGGTGCCCTTTGCTCAGTTCCATTTGAGGCCTCTTCAACTTCACCTTCTGTCAGTATGGGACAAGGACCCAACGTCCTTGGACGGGGTCTGTGTGCTCCCCCCCTTGGTCAGACGGTCCCTTTTGTGGTGGCTGGACCACTGGAACTTGCTGGGGGGCAGGTCCTTTCTGGCCCCCTCCTGGGAGACGGTCACCACAGATGCCAGTCTGTCAGGTTGGGGGGGGATTCTGGAAGTCCCTGCGGTTCCAGGGGAGGTGGGGCCCTCAGGAGGCCCACTTACCCATCAACATTCTGGAACTACGGGCAATCAGGTTGGTACTGGAGCAGTTGACCAATCACCTGAGGGGTCTGTCTGTGCAGGTGCGCTCAGACAACAGGACGGCGGTTGCCTACATCAACCATCAGGGAGGGACCCGGACCCTCCAGGAGGTGTCGCGGATTCTGACATGGGCGGAGGCCAATGTTCAATGCATTTCGGCTGTGTACATCCCGGGGGCAGAGAATCTACTGGCAGACTCTCTGAGCAGGGGGACCTCCCGTCAGGGAGAGTGGTCCCTCTGCAACAGGGTATTCCAGTACCTGTGTCACCGTTGGGGTCTACCGGATGTGGATCTGTTTGCATCCCGTCACAATCACAAGCTCCCGGCCTTTGTCTCCCTGTCTCAGGATCCTCTGGCCTTGGCCACGGATGCTCTGTCCATGTCATGGCAGGAATTTCGGCTCCTGTATGCCTTTCCTCCATTCCCCCTGCTGGGCAGGGTCCTGCGCAAGATTGTTCTGGAAGGGGTGCCAGTGATCCTGGTGGCCCCCAGGTGGCCAAGAAGAGTGTGGTTCGCAGACGTGGTGCAAATGGCAGTAGACCAGTACGTTCTGCCAGGAGTGCCAGATCTGCTCACTCAGGGCCCCTTACTCCATCCCAATTTACAAACTCTGGCTTTGACGGCCTGGCTGCTGAAACCTCCATCTTGATGGAGAAAGGCTTGTCTGCCTCGGTGATTGAGACCATGGTGAAGGCTAGGAAGAAAACTTCTTCTTCCGTCTATTATAGGGTATGGCGTACCTACATTGATTGGTGGGAGTCTAGGTCTCTTCCCTGTCGGGTGTTCTCAGTTCCCAGGGTTCTGGAGTTTTTACAGCATGGGTTGGAGTTGGGTCTAAAACTCAGTACTCTGAAGGGTCAGGTTTCTGCCCTGTCCGTATTCTTTCAGAAGTCTTTCGCTCAGCATTCCTTGGTTAAGACTTTCTTTCAGGGGGTCACGTGCGCCCCCTGACGCACGTAAGCCTATGGTTCCTGTTTGGGATTTGAACTTGGTTTTGTCTGCCTTGCAGGGTGCTCCCTTTGAGCCTATTCAGGATGCTGCTCTGGCTGTACTTACCCTCAAGGTTGTCTTTCTGGTGGCTATTACTTCGGTCAGGCGTGTGTCTGAGCTGGCGGCTCTGTCTATCCAGCCCCCATACTTTGAGAGACACCAGAATAAGGTGGTGTTCCGCTTTAAGCCGGACTTTCTGCCTAAGGTGGTGTCTGCTTTTCATTTGAATCAAGATATTGTTTTTCCTTCATTGTGCCCTAATCCTAGCAATGCTAAGGAAAGGGTTCTGCATTCCTTGGACGTGGTCAGGTGTCTGAAGAATTACCTGGTAGTCACTGCGTCCTTCAGGAAAACTGATGCTCTTTTTGTGGTCCCTTCCGGTCCTAGGAAGGGTTTGGCTCCTGCCAAGTCTACTATCAGCAAATGGATCCGTCAGGCTGTGATTCAGGCCTATTCTGCTAAGGGGAAGAGTCCTCCCTTCCGCCTTACTGCTCATTCTACTTGTGCTATTGGTGCCTCTTGGGCTTTTCAGCACCAGGCTTCTGTTGAACAAATTTGCAAGGCCGCTACTTGGGCTTCTGTTCATACCTTTTCCAAGTTTTACAAGGTTGATGTTAGGGCCTCAGCTGATGCTGCTTTTGGCTGCAAGGCATCACACTGAGGAGAGGAGAGTGGGATAAAGTACAAGGGGGCAGGTTAGAGCTGTGCTTTGCTCAGACAGAGCAGAGCTGGGGTCAGGAAAAGGTCAGCAGTCCCAGAATGCAGAGCAGCACAGTCAGAAGGCACTTCCTGTTTGCAGGCTGCCTGATGTTCCATGAGCTGCCATCTTGGATGTTTAAAGGCTCATAACATGCAGTAGATGCAGGTAGGATGATTTTTAATGTGAGCATTCTGCATGTACAGGGTGTGGGAAACATATATAATAGGCTCTTATTCAGAGTGAAGGTCCACTTTCAGTATTTTAATTTAGTTATATTAATATGTTTTACAAGCAAATTGCTAAATGGATGATCACGCCAACATTTACCTAAGCTAACAATGTTATCAAGCATAATATAATTACAAACCATTTCAAATAGAAACATAATTAAGATAGGAACAGAAAAAATAAATTACAAATCACATAAAAAGCATGTGTGATGTGTTTATGTAATCAGAATCCTCTTTATTAGCCAAGTGCATCGGTGATGGCCAAGGAGTTCTTTGAGGCAAGTTACATAATAATTTTGCAAAAAATGTACAAAATATATGCAATGGAGTTACTGCTTTTAATGCCAGATGCCTTAATGAGGGTGTAGATATTCTTCCAGTATCATCAGTTATTATATATTCAGCATTCAACAGTGTTGGATTCTGCACTAAAGTCTGAAAAGAGGATCCTGGATACTAATGCTCTAAATAACAAACAGATACTTACCTTGTCTGTACTTCAGTGGTGACCATTGCTCGTTCACCTTACCGGAGGCCCCCATCTTCCCGGGGCTGCACAGGTGCAGTCGAATTGAAAGCTTGTTGCGTTATGCGCACAGCCGCCCGCTTATTCAATTGCGGACTTCCGGTCCAGCAGCACTGTGCAGCCCAGGGAATATGGCTGGCGCGGTGATCGATCGATTGTCACCACTAGAGGACAGCCAAGGTAAGTCTTTGTTACTTAGAGCATTAGCAATGCTTTAGTGCTTGCTAAGGGTGGGGAGGGTGTAGTCTGGCTGGACAGGCTCTTTAAGGACTTTTGGTGAAGAGCTTTTGGGTACTGGGTTTATTATGAATGTTTTCAGGTAAACTGGAACAACTGTTCCAATGACTACTTAAAGGGAAAGTCCACTTTTAGGGAGGTTATAACAAAACAGGTTTTTGGTGTTCTGCCTTATTGTTTTCCTCTTCTGGAATGTAAAAAAAAACATTTGTGTTAGGATTTTGCACCCAGACCTGTGATTTACTTATCAGCATGCAGATTCCATGTTTCCTATTTTTCTGTGTGTCTGTGATCCTAAAGTGGGAGTGGTTTTCCAGGTTTGGAGTAAAAGCTATGGACTACAAATCCTAGAATCCTTCCACTGTAACAGGTGAACTCGGATAAAAAGTGTAGAGGGTTAGAGCTTGCGCAGCTAAGTTCAGCGCTGGTGGCCTGGCCATGAAGGAGTGAGGACGTGAGACTGCGAGCTCTGCCATAACCCCTGATTTAATAGCTGATCTAGGCTCCCAAAGCCCCCCTAAACTAGCGTGATGGGGAGTGGAAGGAAGAAGAGAGCTGGGGGATCCGTTAAAAAGCCCCCAAGAAGGATATAGGTAGCTTTTTTGTCCGCTGAGACCCGACGGGGCAGAGAGCCTAGCCAACCAAGATGGCGCCCAGCCTGGCCCACGGAGGAGAGGAGTGCCTGGGGGAATGCCGCAAGGAGTTGGAGGCAGCGATGGAGCTTGCGGAGCCCCTTGGATCGAGTGGTCTGCAGCCTACCTTGGAACCCGCCCGGGAGCCGTGAGTTCGGCGGGTGGGGCGGCCGAGATCTGCCCGGGGACGGGGGTGACGTCACTGAGCTGCAAGTCCGCCGGTGAGGCGGGGAAGGGCTGCCGAGAGCCTCGCCGCGGCTCGGGGCCTGCCTTGGTGATGACGAGCCGGCCCGAGCTTGCCTCGGGCCCGCCGGGGAACATCTACGCTGAGGACGGCAGCTGTCGGGGGCAGACGCCAGAGAAGCAGCGCGTCATATCAGAAGAGAGGCTGGTGCCTCAGAGAACGGGCTGTACTGAGCCCCCACCTGTGCCTGCGCCCGTGCCTCCTGACACAGAGTTTCCCCTGCCACACAATAAAAATGAGGGTAGCCTGGGTGGAGGGGTGCGTTCAGCAGATGGGGGATTAAAGGGCCATACCACCCTAGGCTCATCTCCAGCATTTAACCCCTTGGCTCCTGGGTGGCCATCCCCGGCCCAGTCAAACCATGTATCCCACATCTGGGGAGAAAGCCCTGTGCAGGGCAAGCAGATTGTTTGGGCAAACGTCCACCCGGCCCCCGGGGGCTCCGGACTTCAGCGCACACCACTCCACCCATCCATGGAGGCTATGCCTTTGGAATGGTCACCAGGCTCTAGCATTGACCTGCCAAGTGGTCTGTCCCCAGCCCGTGATTCCGTGGATGATACAGGAGGTCCGAGCCCTGTTAGATCATCTAGTGCCGCTGCGGACTCCCGTGACTCCCAATATGGGATGCTTGAAGCGCCCGGATTCCGGTCAGACAGCTGTTCCCACAGTCCCCTGCTGATTCCAGTCTTCGGGACCTTCTACAATGCCTCCCGACCAAAGCCGAGCTGAAGGCGAACCTAAAGGCGGTGGCTACCAGAATTGAGCATGCTCTGCGCAGAGAAATTGAGGATTTGCAACAAAAGTCTTCTGCTTTAGATACTAAAGTTGCATCACTCGAAGACTCCCGCTCAGACCATGAGGCGCGCTTGGTGATCCTTGAAAGAAATCAAGAGCTGCATCATCAACAGCTGGTGGACCTTAGGCTCCAGACGGATGATCAGGAGAACAGAAACAGGCGTAACAACCTGAAGCTCCGAGGCATCCCGGAATCGATCAGATCGGAAGACCTGCGTCCATGGACGATGGAATTATTCAACGGCCTGCTGGGAAGATCACCAGATGCCGAGTTGATTATAGATCGAATCCACAGAGTGGCTGGGTGCCCAGCCGGTGACCCTCAGGCCCCCAGAGACGTTCTATGCAGAATCCATTTTTTTCTTATCAAGGAGGACATCCTGCGCTTGGCCTGGGAAAGGGGAAGAATCGAGTGGAACGGCTCGCAAATCACGATTTTGCCGGACGTGTCGTGTCGCACCTTGCAGATGAGACGTGTGCTGTGACCTCTCCTCGACAAGATACGGGAAGTCGGCACCTGCTACAAATGGGGCCACCCATTTCATCTTATAGGGCGCAAGGACAACTCCACGTTTGCCCTCGGAAGCAAAACGGACCTCCTGGGATTGTTTATTTTCTTGGGATTGGATCCTTTCCTGGACTGGCTGGCATTTGACCCCCCGCCCCCCCCCTGCCGCAGAGAGTCCCTCGGAGTCCCCGGATGGCCGGGGGCCGGAGAGGAGGTGCCGCTGGCGGGTCCGGGATCGTTAAGCTTCTCCTTCTTGCCTTTTCTTTGCTCCTGGTGACTGCCTCCTGTTTCCCCTGCTGCCCCCCCACCCCCACCTCCTATATCCCTTTGACCATCTACTGAGGACTACCATGTTCAAGAGTGACTTTAGGGCAACACATTGACTTGAGTGTTTTGGCTCTTGGGATGGGGTTGGGTTGTATGGGTGTGCCCTTCCCCCGGGTTGTGTGGGCGGGCTGTATATATATATATATATATATAACGGTTTATTGTTTGCTTAATTGGGATGGGGGAAAGCTCATTGGAGCTACCGGGATCTAATAGTGGGTGGGTCCCGCTTGCGGGGTCACCCTGAGATTATCTGTTGTTGTAACTCGTGTTAGTCTTTGGCTTGTTGGGGAAATCTGGGGGCACTTCCGGGGGTTTGTAGTTAGTGCTTTCTTGGCGATATCATATGTCTGCTGCTCTATGGGTGGGCGGGGGGTTAGGGGAGCCTGAATGGTAACCTCGAACAGATAGGGGTTGGCTCCTGAGTCGCTAGGTTACCTCCCACACTAACCGTTCCGCGCTGTCCTGTCGGACCTTGACCAGCGGGTAGAGCGTGGTGTTTGAGGACATTGTCCTCAGTATTCTTGCTTGCCCTCCTCTGTAAAGGAAGGGCCTTTTTGGTTTCTTCTTCTTCCCTCTCTACTCTTTTGTTTCTGCACCCCATTGGGATCTCTAATCTTTCTCTCTATTGTCTGTTTCCTTGTCTTGCACTTCCCTCTTTCCTTCCCTGGGGCTCGGTCCTTGGCTTGGACTCCGTGCACTTGGTGCCTCCGGCCTTTAGTTCTCCTGGATGTTGCAGTGCACCCTTCTCCAAGTTATAGCTCTAACCTTTGAGCTAGCATGGCTGGTCTCAAGATTTGCACCTTCAATGCCAAGGGGTTAAATATCCCTGAAAAAAGGGCGAAAATATTGTACGGATTCCACAAGGAAAGGGTGGATGTCATTATGTTGCAGGAGACTCACTTTTGTCAGGGGAAAATTCCGAAAATTAAGAACAAATACTATGATAGATGGTTTCACAGCCCTAACCCAGAAAACAAATCCAAGGGAGTGTCTATTGCATTCCATAAGGCTGTCCCTCTGGAACCTTTGGAATCGAACGGCAGATACTTATTCCTCCAGTTTACACTGTATGGGGCCAGGTGGAGGTGGGTCTTGGGCTACTACGCATGCTGGAGGAGTTTGCGGAGGGTTCTATAGTGTTAGGGGGAGACTTTAACCTGGTTCTTGACCCAAGGCTTGATTCCTCTCAGGGCAAGTCGGTGATACCCTTTTCTAGGTTGAATAGTCTTCGTGGTGCCCTCCGCGCTCTCCAGGTTGTTGATACCTGGAAGATTCAGCATGGGGGGGCAAGGGATTATATGTTCTTCTCTCACCCCCATAATACGTACAGCAGATTGGATTACATTTTCCTCAGCCACCATGCGCTTGCGCGTGATCCTGATACCTCTATTGAGCAGATATTGTGGTCGGACCATACCCCTGTCTTCTTGAGCCTCCCGATCCCGGAGGTGGTCCCTAGGCAATACAATTGGCGTCTGAACGATAACTTGTTGAAGGACGCTGTATGTCTAGCTGAAATTAAGACGTCTATAACCAATTTCCACTCCGATCATGTGAATGATCCAACCCCACCGCCATTGCAGTGGGAGGCCCTCAAATGTGTGCTGCGTGGGGTTTTCATCAAGCACGGGTCCAGGCTCAAGAGGGAAAGGGCGAAATAGATTGGGGCTGCCTTGGCGCGTATCAGGGAGCTGGAGGAGGCGCACAAGACCACCTCCACACACACTGTCTTGAGGGAGCTATTGGACGCCAGGCAGGATTTAAAGAGCCTGTACGATCAGTGCTTCCTCAAATACCGTGATAGATTTAAAGCTCGTATTTATGAACACTCTGACAAGTGTGGCAGGATGCTAGCTAGGTCTCTCCACCCCAGGCAGGGTTGCACGTCTGTTACTACTATTAGGGGAGGGGGGGATCGGAGCTCCATAAGACACCCCAGATAGCGAGTTCCAGGCCTTCTACTCCAGGCTTTATAACCTTGAGTGCACTCCTGCCCGGGGCCCACATCAGGTGGAAGGCGCCCCGATAGTGGATTATATCAGGGAAACGGCCCTCCCAACCTTACCTCCAGAAGACAGCGACTCCCTGGAGGATGCATTTAATTTGGAAGAGGTGGTTCGGGCTATAGGAGAGGCTCCCGCGGGTAAAAGTCCGGGTCCCGATGGGTTTACCCCCAGATTCTATAAAACTCTGGGGACTCTGATTGCCCCCTTTCTTGTTAAGGTGTTTAACTCTATTTCGGACAGCTGCTCCTTCCCGAGACAGGCCCTGGAGGCGCACATTGCGGTCATTCCTAAGCCCAGCAGGGACGCTACCCTCCCGGGAAGCTACAGGCCGATTTCATTGATTAATGTGGATCTGAAAATATATGCCAAAATTATTGCCCTCAGGTTGCAACCGCTGCTCCCCTCATTGATCAACTTGGATAAGGTGGGGTTTGTCTCGGGAAGGGAGGCAAGAGATAACACCATCAAAACAATCTCCCTGATGCACTACGCACAGTCGCAGGCCATTCCGGCCTGCGTGCTGGCGGTGGACGCAGAAAAAGCGTTCGACAGGGTGCACTGGGGGTTTCTGAGAGCCACGCTGGACCAGGTGGGTCTGGGTCCGGTGATGTTATCTAGAATTAAGGCTCTATACCAGGAACCTACTGCAAAGGTAAAGGTTAATGGTTTCTTGTCTGGTTCCTTTCGTATCCGGAATGGTACTCACCAGGGGTGCCCCTTATCCCCATTGCTTTACGTGTTAGTGATGGAGCATCTTGCCAATGCGCTGCGAGCTAACCCGTCTGTCAAAGGGATCGCCTGTGGGGGGAGGGAGCACAAGCTCTCTCTCTTTGCTGATGACCTGCTCATGTATATAACCTCGCCGCACATATCTATGCCCTCTATTCTGGCGGAGTTCAAGCGCTTTAGCGAATTGAGCAATTTTAAGGTGAACTTATCTAAGACAGAGATCCTGAACGTCTCGCTAGATGTGCAGACTCAGCACCTCATAAAAGCAAACTTTCCCTTCAAGTGGCAGGGAGAGGCCATAAAGTACCAGGGGGTTCAGTTGCCCTCTGATTTGGGGAAGCTATACAAACTTAATTATGCTCCACTCCTGCATTCTACGGTCACCAACCTTAACGCATACAGCAAGAAACAATATTCATGGTTGAGTCGCATAAATATCCTTAAAATGGACATCCTTCCCCGATTTCTTTACCTATTTCAGGCAGTCCCTCTGGCCCCGGAACGGGGTTTCTTCCAGCCTCTTCAGAGGGCCTTTTTTAAATTCATCTGGGGCAGCTGGAGGCCCAGAATTCGGAGGGCAACACTTTTTAGACCTAAATTGAGGGGGGGACTTGGGGTTCCGGACCTTAGGACCTACCACGCTGCTTCGGTGTTGGTGCGTCTTTCGGACTGGTTCCATCATAAGGATGATAAATGTTGGGTTGGTATTGAGAGGGACATCTCCCCCCTTAGTCTGGTGGCCCTGCCTTGGGTGGATCCTTCACGCAGGCTTAGGGGCCAGGGGCTGCCCTATTTGGTGGGCCCTCTGCTGACTGTATGGGATAGGTTTTTGAGGCGGGACCCATCGCCCCCTAGGCACGTGATTTCTACTCTTTACAGAATCCTCCGGGACCAGGGAGAGGGTCGGGAGCTACCCCGGTTTTGCAGGAGGTGGGAGGAAGACTTGGGATGAACATTCGAGCCTGATGACTGGGATAAGTCCTTTGTGCTTACCCACAAATTGTCTATGGCATGCAGGGCTCAGGAACGGAATTATAAAATCCTGGCGAGATGGTATAGATGCCCATCAGATCTTGTGAAATTTGGGGGAGTGGACACTGGGGACTGCTGGAGGTGCGAGGGGGATTTCGGGACCATGTTACATATCTGGTGGGAGTGCCTGATGGTGAGGGCCTTTTGGGAGGGAGTTCTAGGAATTTATGAGCACCTGACACTCGAAAAGGTCCCACGTCCGCCGCAGGTTACCCTCTTGACGATGATCTCAGGGTCGGTGTCAGCAAACAAGAAGGGGCTGCTGGGGCACTTACTCACGGCCGCCAGAGCAGTGATCCCCAGGCACTGGCATACCAATGTTGTCCCGTCCCTGCTGGAATGGTATGGTGAGGTAGAGAACATCAAGAGGATGGAGGAGCTGACTATGGAGGGGGTCGAGGGGGGAACCCAGAGGTTTTTCAAGACTTGGACCCTTTGGGAGGTTTCTCGGGTCTCCCCTGACTTTCAGGCACTATTAGAACGTGTGTAGTATTGGGTGAGGGGGTGGGGGGGAGGGTCTGCTCTTTAGTTGGCGTGATGTGATCTGATGAGACTAGGGGGAGTTTCGGGTGCGGGACGCTGGGCCCCGGGGCTCTCTTTTTCTTTCCATTTTTTCTTATCTTTGCATTCTCTAAACTGGGGAAAGGGAGGGAAAAAGGGAATTGGAAAGGTTACGCGTGACCCTTTTCAGATGTGTCCTATAATCAATGTCCCTAAAATAGGGAGTGGGTTCATAATCATGCTCCTAAACCAAATTCGTTTGTCCGGGTTAAGGCTATTCCCGGTGTTTCCTGTGAGCATTTGATTATGACCACACCGTTATGTTCCTTGATTTCACATTTATTGCATTAATTATTTATACAAAAGTATATACAAAAATGTATATTGTCTTTACATTCTCAATGCTTCATACATTACAAATTCCAAATTCCATAAAATTCTCTGCATGATATGTCCTCATTCTACTTCTATTTTCCCAATGGGGATTGATATATCTCATTGTAGGTCCACACGGACTGTATTAGTTGGGCAAAAAAGATGTTTCGCCATACCTATTCTGGCTTTCTCAATGCCCTGTTACAATACTATTTGTTATCAAATTCCATTTCATATATGTATTCCTATGTAACTCCCTTGGGGAACGTGGTAGGGATACCTTCATGCAGACTCTGGTATAATATAGCCCTTTAAAGGGCTTTGTGTACTGTTAACCTCTGTGGTACTGGCAGCTGTATCACGCCTTAGGAGGAAGGATTTGTTGCTTTGTCCCGTTTGTAGGGCCTCAAAAGGGGGGATATCATGCTGTCGCTGCTCCTTGAGGGTTGCACCCTTCGTATCTTGCTGGGGCCCCCCGTCTCGCCAGGTATTGCTCGTTCGTCCAGGGGTATGAATACATACGGGCGAACGTGCAATACCTAGCGAGACGGGGGCGGGCGCGTTTTTCACGCCATCGGGGCGGCGGGGCTGCACGATGAGGCTTTTCGCGTCACTACTGTGCGGCCCGCCCCTCGAGGAACGTCTGCTGGCTGCGTGATCCGCGCCATCTTCTCCTCCTGCACGCTGCTGTCGTCCTCTGCCGGCCTGTGAGCGGTATCGTGAGTCCCTCTTTTCATTGTCCTTATTATGCGATGGGCATGTGCTGTGGGATGCTTATGTGTTGTTCCCATTGTGTCTTCCAGGTAGGCCCCTTGATATTCAGGGTTGTGGTTCCTCTCGGCCTCCGCCCCCCCCCCCCCGCTCCCGCCCCCTCTCTTTAAGCCCTCTCCCTGTAAAGAGGGATCACATAAGAGGGACTATGTTGCGGGCTGGCCAGGTTAGGTCGTCAGTACCTTGTACCTGTTTACTTATTCAAATCACCATAATGGAGGCTTCTGGAGATAGTGAGCTTGGGACCCCATCTGGGCTGGTGAAGCTCTGTCCCATGTGCGGTGCTAGCCCTCTCGGCGGACTCAGCACGGTTTGTGTCACTTGCGCCAGAAGTGTTATTTTGGAGCATGATCGGGCGGGCGTATCTGCCCCCAGCCCATTGTTGCCTGCGGCCTCTCCTGATCCCCCACGTTTGCTTTCAGCTCCCAGTGAGGGGGGAGCCAGTAGGGGGTCCCAATCTGATTTGGCGTATCGAGTGGCTAGCCTTGAGAGACAGATCTCTTGCTCGGGTCTTAAAAAGGCCACTAGTAAGAGGCGGCATATTGAGCCGGTCTTTTCGGATAATGATGGAGATGATAATGATGATCTCCTTGGAGGCCGCGGCTCCGTGGAGAAGGGTGAGCTGCATGAGGACTCCATCTCCGCGGTGGATTATTCTGCTGGTCTGGATACCGGGCCTGCTTCTTCCTCGGATGAGGATACATGGCTCCCTGATGATATGGAGCGGTTGCTGACTGCGGTTTTTGAGACGCTGCATATTGTCCCTCCTAGAGCGGCTAAAAGGAAGCAGGGTGATTTGTTACGGCCTGAGAGACAGAGGCGAGTCTTTCCTGAGCAGGCCCCTTTTTCTGACATGATATTCAAGGAATGGGAAAGGCCTAATAGGTTACCGTCGGTGCCCAAGGGCCTGGACAGACGGTACCCCTTTCCTGAGGAGCTGGTCCGTCTCTGGTCCCGTCCTCCCGAGGTGGATGCCCCCGTGTCGGGCCTGTCCAACACTACGGTCATGCCGTCACACGATACTGCTTCTCTACGTGATCCAGCTGACAAACGCATGGATCAGCTGGTCTGCCATGCTTTCACCTTTGCCGGTGCTTGGTTCCACCCTGTGTGTGCCGCGGCTATTGTCTCCCTGGCCATTAGAAAGAAGGTGAGACGCCTTGTAGATATTGCCAAGTCTCGCAAGTGTGCTGAGGAGTATAAGGACATCAAGGCTTGCGTGGAGTTTATTGCCTTCGTGGTCTCTGCCATGGACAATAGCGTCCGGCTCGGTGCCGGGGTTTCGGCCCTGCTAGTCGCTCTTCGTCGCTCGCTCTGGTTGCTAAAAAGTCGCTCACTAGTATCCCCTTCGTGGGTCACAGGCTGTTTGGGAAGCGTCTGGACCTCCTGGTCAAGGACGGGAGACTCCCTCAGTGGCGAAGGCCTGCGCGCCCCTTTTGGGGTTCATCTGCCCATCGCTCCTTTCGAGGAGGAAGAGGCTCTTCATTTTCAGGGTCCCGCAGAGACTCCTGGAGATGAGGTAGGTCCCGCGGCTGACCCAATCCCTCCTGGGGATCCAAGTCCAAGCCCTCTGCCAAGCCCCCTCAGGCATGAGGAGGCACCCTCACCCATCCGGGTGGGGGGACGGCTTCTGCTTTTTGCTCACGTCTGGAGACCGCGCGTCTCGGATCGGTGGATTCAGGAGGTGGTGTCCTCCGATTACAAGATAGAGCTGGCAGTCCGGCCGCTCTCAAGATTTCTTCAGTTTCGGGTGTCCCAGAACCTGGTGACGGCTCAAGGCCGTCCAACAACTTCTGCTGTCAGGTGTGATTCGTCCCTTGCCTCACCTGGAACGGGGTCAGGGCTTTTACTCCAATCTGTTCACGGTGCCCAAGAAGGATGGAACGCTGAGACCCATCCTGGACCTGAAGGGTCTCAACAGGTTTGTCAGGGTCAGACATTTCCGCATGGAGACCTTGCGGTCCGCAGTGAGCTTGCTTCGACCCGGCGACTTCTTGACCATGGTGGGATGCTTATCTGCACATCCCGATATTCCAGGGGCATCAGAAGTTCCTGAGGTTTGCGCTGGAGGATCGGCATTACCAGTTTGTGGCCCTGCCATTCGGGATATCCTCAGCTCCCCGTGTGTTCACCAAGGTGCTGGCGGGCATCATGGCTGAGAATCCATGGCATCCGCGTGCTGCCTTATCTGGACAATTTGCTGATTGCGGCTCAGTCTCTTCATCAGGCTGAGAGCGACACCCGGGCGGTGTTGTCCACTCTCGAGGATTTCGGTTGGGTAGTCAATTACCCCAAGTCTTCAATCACTCCCTCTATAGTGAGGTATTTTCTGGGCATGACGCTAGACACATCTCAGGCCAAGGTTTTCCTGCCACAACAGAAAGTGGAGGGTCTTGCTGTCTTGCCAGGCCTTGCTGTCTTGCCAACTTCCATCCAGGTGCAGGCCTTGCTGTCTTGCCAACTTCCATCCGACCATCTGGGGATGAAACTGGTGGGCCTGATGGTGTCATGCTTCGAGGCAGTGCCCTTTGCTCAGTTCCACATGAGACCTCTTCAATTAAATCTCTTGACCGGTTGGGATTGGATGCAGGAGTCACTGGAAAAGGATTTTTCACTGTCTCCCCCGGTCAGGCAATCCCTCTTATGGTGGCTGGACTCCAGAAATCTGCTGGTAGGCAAGTCATTTTTGACTCCACGGTGGGAGATTGTCACCACGGACGCCAGCCTGACCGGCTGGGGAGGCTTTTGGCTGATGCACAAGATCCAGGGTCAGTGGGGGCCGCAGGTGGCCCACTTGCCCATAAATATCTTGGATTAGAGAGCGATATGGTTGGTGCTTCTTCCCTTGACTCTCCATTTAAGGAGTCATGCGATCCAGGTCCACTCGGACAATCAGAAGGCTGTTGCCTACATAAATCACCAAGGCGCTACTCGGAACAAGCGAGCCCTCAAGGAGGTCACCCTGATTCTGACCTGGGCAGAGGAGAATGTTCCCTGCATCTCGGTGGTTTACATTCCTGGGATAGAGAACCAGGAGGCCGACTCCCTGAGCAGGAGTGCCTCACGCCTGGGGGAATGGTCCCTCAGCAACAAGATCTTTCACGCTCTGTGTCCCCGCTGTGGTCAGCCGGACGTGGACCTATTTGCGTCCTGTCACAATCACAAGCTCCTGAGATTCGTATCCCTGTCGAGAGATCCTCTGGCCTTTGCCACTGATGCTCTGGTGATTCCTTGAACAGAGTTCAGGCTCCTTTATGCGTTCCCTCCGTTTCCGCTCCTGGGCCGAGTGCTGCGCAAGATAGCCCAGGAGGGGGTACCAACCATCCTGGTGGCTCCTCGCTGGCCGAGGCGGAGTTGGTTCGCGGACATAAATCAGATGTCAGTCGATCGCTACGTCATGCCTGACGACCCAGGGCTTCTCACGCAGGGGTTGCTGCGGCACCCCAATTTACAGACGCTGGCTTTGACGGCCTGGCTATTGAAACCTCAATCCTGATGGAGAAGGGGCTATCTGCCATGGTTGTTCAGACCATGATTCAGGCTCGGAAGAAGTCTTCTTCCCTGATATACTACCGAGTTTGGCATGCCTACATTGCCTGGTGCGAGTCCAAGAGTTTTCCTTGCCGCACTTCTCTATCTCTAGGATTTTGGAGCTTTTACAACAAGGCTTAGAATTGGGTCTCCAGCTGAGCACCCTCAAGGGCCAGGTCTCAGCCTTGGCCATCTTTTTCCAAAGATCCTTTGCCAATCAAAGAATGATCAAGACTTTATTCCAAGGAGTTACCCATATACGTCCACCGCGTAAGCCTGTACTACCAGTGTGGGACTTGAATTTGGTGCTTTCTGCTCTACAGGGTCCTCCCTTTGAGCCTTTGTGCGATGCCGCATTGCCTATTTTGACCCTAAAGGTGGTCCTTTTGGTAGCTATCACCTCGGTGCGTCGCGTGTCAGAACTGGCCGCGCTTTGTATGAAGCCTCCTTATTTTGAGCGGCATAAGGATAAGGTGGTGTTTCGCTTTAAACCTGATTTTTTGCCTAAGGTCGTTTCTCCTTTTCATCTTAATGAGGAAGTGGTCTTGCCCTCCTTGTGTCCTGCACCGACTAATTCTAAGGAAAGGACCCTCCATGCCTTGGATGTGGTCAGAGCCATTAAGTATTACCTGGTTGCGACTGAATCCTTCAGGAAATTGCATTTGCTCTTTGTCCTAACAGAGGGCTCTAGGAAGGGTTTGCCACCTGCCAAGTCCACACTCAGTAAGTGGATCAGAAAGGCAGTGGTGCAAGCATATTCTGCCAATGGGAAGGAACCCCCTTTTCGTATTACAGCTCATTCTACTAGAGCTATTGGTGCGTCCTGGGCCTTTCAGCACCAGGCATCTGTTGAACAAGTTTGTAAGGCCACCACTTGGTCTTCTATTCATACCTTTACCAAGTTTTACAAGGTTGATGTTAGGGACTCAGCTGATGCTGTCTTTGGCCGGAAGGTGCTTCAGGCGGTAGTGAAATGAACTACTTGCTGTTCCACACTGGGGATCCCGCCCTATATGGACACTGCTTTTGGATGTCCCAACTGTCATCACTTCTGGGACAACCTGGACTGGATATAGTGAAAAATACAATTCTGTGAAACTCACCTGTAGAATTGTTTTTGAATATATCCAGTCCAGGTCGTCCCACCCGGCCCTTGTTTTCATTATCTCTGTTTGCCTGTTATGGTGATTACCATTTTTATATTGGACCGTTGGAGTTTTTTGTTGGAGAGAGTACATGCTGAAGCTATGTGAAATAACATGGGTTCTTGGCCTCCCGGCCTGTCTCCTTCTTACTGCTGTTTAACCACTGGGGAATCATAGAGACACCTCATTTTATAGGGGGCCGGGAAGAGCTACAGCTTTTGATCCTGCAGTCAGGCACCACCTAGAGGTGGATTACCCAACTGTAACTGGACTGGATATATTCAAAAACAATTCTACAGGTGAGTTTCACAGAATTGTATTTTTGGTATATATTATATATAACAGATCATAGACATCCTTATATATTCTAATTATAAAGTATAAAGGCTTATGGCATAAAAAACTAGACACAGTACATCTTATCAATTTCATTAAATCTAACCCCTTCTCACACATTAATTAAAGTAAAAAAAAACCCAAGCATAAATTATAACAAAGAAATCAGCATATAACACAACCTTATAATAATAAAAGGTTAGAATCAAAATCGGAAGGTAAGAAATTTTCTATCCATGGAGCCCAAACCTCTTGAAATCCCTCAAGGTTCCCAATATTAATTGCTGACAGTTTTTCCATGGCCATAATATTATTAACTCTGTTGATAAACTCACTAAAACCTAAATCTTGTGATTTCCAGGTACTAGCAATGACCATTTTTGCTCCCATCAAAATATGATAAAACAGTTGTCTCTGCCTCACAAAGCTATTTCTAATGGAATCATCGAAGAGCGCTATCCAAGGAATTAATTCAACTACTGCTCTCAAAATCACTCCAAGAACATCAAATACTTTACACTCCCACCAGATGTGACTATGGGATCCTATAGATTGACAGCCTCGAAAGCAAAATCCCTGGGATGCCCCATCGTACTGAGCCATCTGTTCCGGTGTTATATACCATCTTAATTCAACCTTTACATTGGCTTCAATGGCCATAACCGAAGCTGAAGTACCAAAAGATGCTTTCCACAGCTTCTGCCAGGATTCATGGTCTCTCTCCTCCTTTAGTTCTTGCTGCCATCTCTTTCTGTTTCAATCTTTTTATTGTCATTTATAAACAGTACTTGTCAAAGACATACTTGTCAAAGATAAACAGTATGACATATTGTTCCTTTACAAATAAAGAGTTACAGAACACAAGTTGTCAGTTTCATACATTTGTTCATAAAGACATATCATTTACAGCAAGTTACTAAGGCACATTTAGGGTATTTTAGGCTTCTAGAGTTTAATTATGCGCCAACATGGACAGCTTAAAAGTAGCGCCTATTAACTAATTGCTGATCACACTGAAACTGAGGGGCAGGGAGGTTGTCTCCTCCCGCCCCGAACCCTCCACACCGCCCCCCCTAGTATCGGGAGGGGTGAGGGGGGCCAAGGGATATGGGCAATGAAGGTAGGGGAAGGTAAGCGACAGGAAAGAGGGGGGAGGGAGACAAACCGGGAAACATGAGGGAAAGGGGGAGGAGGAGAAAAAAAAATAAATAAAGGGGGAGGGGGGGAAGGCGTATGCATATATATACATATATATATATATATATATATATATATACAGATATACACATGTATTTAAAGGGAAAGGTTTGCAGGCCATCTCTCAGTGCAGCAGGGCCTCTCTCAGATTTGGAAATGAATACTCCACCCAAGGCTCCAAATCATCATAAATTTCTCATGGGAGTCTCCCAGGATGCTGGTCAGTTTTTCGTTAATAAAAATGCCATTCAGCGTCTCTTTTACCATCTGAAATGGAACATTTCCTTTTTTCCATGAGCTGGCGATAGCTAACTTTGCCGCCAGCATGACCTGGGTCAGCAAGGCATGCTGGGGCTTGGTAATACCTTCTGGCTTCACATGTAGCAGAGCAACCCAGGGGTGCGCAGTAGAGTATATAGCAAGCCAAAGACCCGAGACCAGAACCTCCTAACTTTCGGGCATTCCCACCAAATGTGGAGAACCGCCCCTTCCACGGAACAGCCTCGGAAGCAGTTTGCCGGGTACCCCGGGACTGCTCTCGCCACACGGGATGGAACCAGATAGCATCTCGTGAGCATCTTATATGCCGCTTCCAACGTGGTAATGTTTATTGAACATTCGTTAATCCTCACCCAAATATCCATCCATTCTTTTCTATCTAGAACCCGGTTTAGGTCTGTTTCCCATTTTATCATATATCCATGCTTTAGATTGGCCGGTAAAGTCGTAAGGTGAGCATAGATCATAGAAATAAGGCCTGGTGCCGGCGCCAACCGAAGGCACACCTTCTCAAAGGTCGTTTTATCCACCCCAGGGGTCTTGTTCTTTAACAAGGGAGCTAGCCAGTGGCGGATCTGGAGGTACCTAAAGCATTCGGCATTTGGCGCATTTTCTTTTGACACTAATGTGGGCCAAGAAACCATGTTCTCCCTATCTATTAGATGATGGACCTTATTAATACCTGTACGCCTCCACCACTCGAATGCCCCAGGATTCTCAATCCCTGGAGGGAACCAGGGGTTTCCGAATAGATGCATTGCTGGGAGGTGCTTCCCCGAGTATTTCACCCCGTCCCATACACGGAGGGAATGGTTTAGGATAGGACAGGTGATCCGGGGCCTATACTGCTGCTCCAGATCAGGCTATCTATGGGGATGGGGTCACATGCCATGGCCTCTAAGGAGACCCAGAGAGGAGTTTCTACCTCGAGATGTAAGCTATGTAACTGTGCAATTTGCGCGGCCAAGTAGTATTTGTTCACGCACGGAACCCCCAGCCCTCCTTCCTATGTGTAAACATAGTGGTTTTAGCTACCCTCGGTCTAGTACTTCCCCAGACAAATCTCATTATGCTATTCTGCATGCTTTGAATCTGGTGCGAGGGGATCTGAACAGGGAGTGTCCTAAAGTGATAGAGCATTTTGGGTAATAGGGTCATTTTTACCGCATTAATCCTTCCTATCCACAAAATCCCATGTCCCTGCCAGGAATCAAGCATCGTTTTCAATGTTCGAAAGAGGGAGGGGGTAGTTAGCCTGGTATAGAGTGTGATAGTGAGGAGTGACCTTGACCCCCAGATATGATAGTGTCCCCGGGGCCCAACGGAAGGAAAAGTTGGATTGAAGCGATGTTAGCAGCTGGGAAGGGATGTTTAAGTTTAACCCTAAGAATTTTTCTTTGTTAACCTTGAGGACAGAGATTTGCGAGAAGTCATCTAGAAGGCGGAGGACATTGGGTAGCGAGATGTGGGGTCGCGAGAGGACCAGTAGGATGTCGTCTGCGAAAAGGCATGCTTTATGATGATATCCCGCTAACTCTATCCCTGTTATATCCGGGTGTGTCCTGATTGCAAATGCCAGCGGCAAGACAAATAACACTGGAGAGAGCGGGCATCCTTGCTGCGTGCCCCTGCTGATTGGGAATGGCTCAGAAAGTAGCCCCCATACTGGACTGTTGGTGAAGGAGACGAGTATATGGACCGTATCCATGCTAGAAAGTTGCTTCCAAATCCCCATTTCTGAAGAACAAGAGACATATAATCCCACGATAGGGAATCAAAAGCCTTCTGCATGTCTAGCGACAAGAGAAGACTGTGGATGCCCCTCTGCTGGGCCAGCCTGATCAAATGAGCAACTCTACGAATGTTATCTGAGGCTTGCCTATTAGGTACAAACCCCACTTGATCCTTCCCGATCAGGGTACCCAAAAATGTGTTGATTCTCGAGACCAAAATCTTCCCCAGGATTTTAAGATCGACATTAAGCAGGGATATGGGCCTGTAATTCTGCGGGTTCAGGTGATCCATGTCCGGCTTCGGGATCATGCTTATGAATGCCTCCAAAGAGGTTTGGTTCAATGTACTTCCTCCTTTAATAGAATTAAACATTCTAACCTGGTGGGGGGCTAATTCTACAGCATATTTCTTATAATATAAGTTTGAGAAGCCGTCGGGCCCTGGTGCCTTAGAAGCCCCAAAGCTTTTGATTGCCCTTAAAACTTCTGAGACCGAGATCTCTGCTTCAAGATTGGCTCTATGGGCTTCTGTCACCTCAGGGAGTGAGACTGAATCTAGAAATTTGGCAGCTCTTTCCCGAGGGAACGCATGGGGCGCCGTATAGAGCTTGTCCAACATTTTTTAAAAATGTCAACAATTTTGACGGGGTTAGCAGTGCTGGTCCCCTCTGCAGACCGTAATGTAATTGGAGTATGTTTCGGCCCTGAGTATCGGAGCTTGTTCGCTAAAGGGGTGTCAGGTTTGTTGGCCCTTGCATACATCTTCTGCATACCCCATCTAAGCCTCTTCTCTGCTAGTTGCATATTGACCTTGTCTACCTTTTTCTTAAGTTCCCTAGAGGGGTTTGCTTTCCATGCAGTTTGTAGCTGTTCTAAACTGGCTGTAAGCTGGGTAATCTTTTCTGATCTGCTAACGCGATAAGCTCCCCTCTCATCACTACCCTATGGACCTCCCATACACTCACCACCGTGGCTGAGTTGGTGTTTATCGCAAAGTAATTTCTAAGTGACTGGAGGATTTGGTCATGGGTCTCCCTGCGTTTAAGCAGGGACTCGTTTAGTCTCCACTTGAGCGGTCTGACAGTGGGGGGGGGAGGGGGTAGCCGCAAACCTCATGAGTACTGGGGCATGATCTGACCAGGGTGTGGCTAGAATCTGACTGCCATCTCTTTCTATACATCAGCTCCCGTTCATCTGTTCCAGAACTCAACAGATTATAAATCTCTGAGACTGCCCCTTTGCCCCTAGGATCCTGTCTGCATCATTTTTCCAGTGGGGAAAGGCTGTCCAAGTCCGCTATGTCTTTAACAACCGATTTAAAAAAATGTCTAACCTGTAAATAACCAAACAAAGTCTCTTTCTTCTAAATTGTATTTATCTTTAAGTTAATGAAAGTTCAAGATCCCCAAGTGGCTGGCGACATCCAGCAGTCGGGTAACCCCGGCCTCACCCCAATTACTAAATCTTTTGGGCTCTGGACCAGCCGGAACGAACATTGGATTGTTCCACAATGACAACAATGGTAGGTGTGGTGAGGCGAGGCCCCCGAAAACGTAATACCATTCCACATCCTCACCGAATGAGTAGGCCTTGCAATTTGAGTGGTATTCCTTATTGTCAGGTGAATTAATCATTAGTCATGTCAAGCAGCAGTAATTACCACCCCAGGTGAGAAAGCTGCCAGTAACCCTTTAGCTACCGGAAAACAAGATTGTGATCTCCCATCTGAATAAGTTACATTGCAGCAGAAGGGGTTAAAACAATTTTCTCTGCTTTAGCCAATCAGATGATTAGCAAGCCAAAGTGAGGAAGTCTCTGATCTGTACATCAAATGCACCAGTTGATGTACATTGCTAAGATAAACACATTGTTGCTAGCGAAAATAGTTTTCTTTTATAACACAGAGTTGCAAGTAAAAATAAATAAATTCACTTAGCACATTAAGGCATCACTTGGGACACAGTAATAATTTGTCTTTAATGTAAGAAAACATGTGATTTGCAAGTTTCACCTGCTACATGTTTTACCTTTGGATGCAGGGGTGTACATACAATAGAGGCAGCTGCTGCCAGGCCCGTAGCAAAAGAGGGCCAGTGCAAGCTTCCTCCCTTGCTTTGCAGCACATGTGGCATTGCCAGTGTCTGTGACTTAGCGCCCTGTCTGGAGTGGGGAGAGGGGGTGCTGGGATCCAGAGTGGTATGTTCTGCAGGATGAGAAGCCAGTGCATTGACCCTACCTTTCATGGAGACAATGAGACAATACCACCCCGCGGAATCTACGGCACTGGCCCCCTGCAAACAGCACCATGACACTGCATACTCTGGTGGCAGAAAACATCTCCAGCTTACCCCTACCCTAGGAGGGGGCACTATAGATTTTGCTATGGGGCCTTGTGAAACCTTTGTGGATGTTGAATATTTCCTTGGATTTTAACTTAACTGTCAGCCTGGCTCTCGAATTTGGAGAGTGCATTATGAGTAGAGCTGTGTTTTTTTCTTCAATGCAAGGAAAAAAGAAAAGAGAAAAAAATAGGTGGGGAAAGGGGTTGCACGACTTTTTTTTTTTAATTGTCCCACCCCAAGGTAAAAATGTCTAAGTGCCTTAACATTTTTGTAAAAAGTCAGAGCAGGATATCGATTCCAATAGCAACCTTCTTCCTGTTGCCACATGCACTGAGGCCCCTAACTACCACCTGGAGGATTTCTGGTGACATTGACCAATCTGTACCAGGAACTGACCTGTACCCCTTCTGTATTGCGCCCTGTTGTGCATTCCATCTCTGTTAAGCCCTGGTCAACATCACCAAAACTCAATGGCCTTGATTCACTAAGATTTTAAAAAAATTCTCATGGTACTAAAAAAATTCAATTCATGAGAAAAGAAATCATGAGAATGTCACTGTAACTGAATCAACAGATAGGAAGACAGTGGACGTCAATTGCACTTTTTACTACAGTAAAAAGGAGAAAATACTCAATATTTTTCTTAGGAGTCAAGTGCCATTGACTTTAATTGTCTTCCTATCTGGTGATTCACTAAAAGTGAAATTCTCATGAATTGATTATTTTTTACTACCATGACATTTTTTTTCTCATTGTACCGCTGGAAGGGAATCCTATTCTAGACTATCCAGCCCTTGGGCTGCATAGAGTATAATCCCTGTTATAAATGGAATTGGCAGTTAGCCACACAGTAATGTTTCTACGCTCTAAGCTTCTTGAACAGTGTCAGACTGGAAAGTCTGGAGCCCACCAGGAGAACAGACTCTGGTGGTCTACCCTACAGTTACCTGCTACTACTTTTGAACCAGCGCCAACATAACCCTGCCGGTACAACAGCACTTAGGTCCTTTGTTATGGGATTGGTGCTCTTTCAAGGGGTGCGGGTAATAGGGGGGTGCGGATTATTGGGCAGGGTACCGCCATGGCACATGCCAGTGCTGGCAGGTGACATGGTGGCCCTCTACCCCTGTGAACTGCTATAAGGGTCCCCTGGGCTTCTACCCAAAATGTAGGCAATCAGCCAGCCCGGGAGTATTTTTAGACTGCAGGGCCATGTCAAGAAGGTGATTGGTCCACTTTAAAATAGACTGACTGGCCTGTGCGCAGAGCTCAGTTCATAGTAGTCAATATGGGATTTTTCCAGTTTGCAAGCATCTTGATGGGGAGGGGAAGGGCAGGGGAAGGTGAATACAGCTTTTTCTGCTGTGTGCTCACACAGCTGTGCTGGTCCAGCATAGATCAGCACAATATAGTAAATCAGGCTCTAAATCTCTTAGCCTTTTGCAGCTGAAGACATTCTGGAAAGCAGTCAATATGTTGGATCCCTGATTACTATTTATTGCCTTTGTTTTCACTGGAATAAATAGTTGGACAGTTTATCAACCTGATCTGATTACATCTGTTGGCCATTTCTCCAACTGTTTCCGGCCAATTAGTATTTCCCCATAGCAAGCTTAATCCTGTGAGTATTAGAGCCTATTATAACCAAGCCTTAACTCACTCGATGTCATTAGCATTATTAGTAATCACTTCAAATTAATTAATTTTGAGGTATCCTGTGTTAAATTTCTAACAAAGTATCTCTTTTAATTTGTATGCAATTTATTGAGTTTGTATTAAATGATTGGCAGTACAAACATAAATAAAATGCTCTTTAATAATTTAATAAGACACATTCCCAGGAAAGATGGCTTACCTAAACACATTGATTTTACACACATAACTGCCACTTTGGCTCCAATGTCCTAATCTATATTAAAAGGCTTAGTACAGTATATTAAAACTGACAGAAAACAATTAAGCCAAAGTCCATTAAAGCATTTACAACGCTAGCATTAAGGTCTAAAAACAGACTTTGGAATGATGTTAAGAGGCGCTGAAAACAATGCAGTGCTGGGCTATGAGTTAGTTGTGTGTTATATTTACAGTTGTCACAGTTCAGTGTAGTGACTCTTGGTCCTAGTGTAGCTAATCTTTACAGCACCTGGGGGCAAATATCCAGAATGGTGCCCTTCGTCCTGCCGGTCACTGCTCCCATCCAATGCCCATTTAGGAGAATGGGGGGAAATACTCACCTTGCACTGCCATTCTCCTTCAATCTCCATGGCAGCCAGGCACTGTTCAATGGCAGAAGAGGAGCTGGGACCTGCCATAAGCACAGCGTCAGCCAATTACAGGTGCAGGAGCACAGGGACACTACAAGGTTTGAAGGAGGATTACGACAATGACGTAATCATTTTTCCCCAAGTCTCAAAATTGCTCAGAGGCAACAAACAGGTGGCTAGGGTTGGCTATTTTTAGGAGAGCCCTAAGTCACCGTCTGCTGCAGAGAGAGCCCTAAGTCATCTGGAGAGCCTGATGCAAAAAAAAGCCTCAATCACCAGGACATCCTGCTGCAGAGAGCCCTAAGTCACCCGTAAAGTCTGCTGCAGAGAGCCTTAGTCACCTGGAAAGCATGTTACAAAGAGAGCCCTAAGTTGCCTGGAGAGCCTACTGCAGAGAGAGCCCTAACTCGCCCCGAGAGCCCGCTGCAGAGAGAGCCCTAACTCGCCCGACAGCCTGATGCAGAGAGAGCCCTAACTCAACCCAAGAGCCTGATGCAGAGAGAGCCCTAACTCTCCCCAAGAGCCTGATGCAGAGAGAACTCTAGTTCACCCTGAGAGCCCGCTGCAGACAGAGCCCTAACTCGCCCCGAGACCCTGATGCAGAGAGAGCCCTGAGTAACCCAGACAGCCTGCTGCAGGATGAGACCCCATTATCACACCTCCTGACTTCTGGAGCTCTCTACAATAAGAACAGGCATTTGGATTTGATTGGAGGCAGTGACCTCTTCTTGTAAGATTGCGAGTATATATATATATATATATATGTGAAAATTCTGGTGAACCAACTATACATCTAGACATTAATCTGCTGATATATGTGCATGCTTTCTGACGATATCTGGTAAGAACCTGTGATTTTGGTGAAGGGCACATCGGTGGATTACCTACTTGAAGTGCATGCGCTTCGGTGTTTTGACAAAGCCTGCATTCACCTACTTTGGAGCTCTGTGCTTTTGCATTTTTTATTTTTAAAGTGGACCCTCAGGCAATTGTGCAAGCCCCCAGATTCCAAATAATCTCTGCAATGTTGGGCTTATGGGTGGCATGAGGAGGTGGATAAGGTTTATCTGGGCCAGGACCCAGCAGGATTGTTTAGTTTAAAGCAGATCCTTACTCACTCTGGCTGTTTTGTGCCTGTAACTTACCTCCTCCCATCTTTCTGTTAATCCTACACTGGAGAGTCACTTACCTTTTCCCTGTGCTGCTCAAAAACCAATGTGGACTGAGAATGACTACATCACAGCACCACAGAGTCTGCCCGCGACTACCCCTGGGGGCCCTTAGACCTGATCCTCAACCTGTACCTCAGGAGTCACAGGTCTTGCGGACCTCTGCTTTGTGGCTTGCGGGCAGTTTGGGTGATTGTCTGAGGCTGACTGAAGAGTCAGCTAGGTCAAGATGTGTGTTGGCTTACCCACAGTTGGTCGGCACACTACCCAATTCTTCCATTTAATCTGTTTGGGGCTGGGGGATTCATTCATGGGAAGCAAGTACATCATGGAGCAGGGGAATCCATACAAAGTGTGCACACACTCTAAATATTAGTATCCCCAAACTACTTGGTCTGAATGTGGCTTGTGACCATCTCTCAGCATTGGATGTGGCTCTCCAGAACAGAAAGTTTGGGTATTAGACTCAAAAAGGATTCCCTCAGGCCTTAAAAGTAATAATCAGAGTTCAAGCAGATGCTAACCCCGACGGAAAAATGAACATGCAGAGAACTAGAGGATACCCCTTTAGACCAACAAATGAAGAGGTGAAGAAGGGATGGTACACCCCAGAGTCTTGACATTAAAGAGGAGCAACCACTGGCCTAGAGTCTTTAAGAATCTAGAACTGGTGGCCTCCCTTCTTTATGGTACATCCTGAGTTGGGATGCCCCGCTTTGTGAAATCGTCCAATTCACTAGATACTCACATGATGTAGATGACCATGGATGGCACCCGGGGCCCATGCATGCTTAGAAGGATTGTTGGATCGAGGTATTAGATCAACTGGGGTGCTCCACAAAGCAGGCACCCAAATCAGGATGTCCCTAGGAAGTGGAGCAAAACCCAGGGGAGGTACACTTTAAAGAGGAAGTAAATTCAAAGAGGGCTTTATGTACTTTTATCTCCCATCCAGAAAGGCCTATCATTCAGGTTCAACAGACAATCTTGCAAATTACTAGTGCACACCAGCCCAGAAAACCTGAATGGTTGTTGGCAATTAAATGATTGTCAGTCTTTGAGGGAATAGGAATGTGGTCAGTATTGGCTTTCTTTTTCCTTTTGCAGCATAAACCTTCCCCCACAACAACACTGGATCGGAGGCAGTGAAAAACATTGCAAAATATATTCCTAAAAGCAGGGGTGGACTGGCCATAGGGGGACCTGGGACAATGCCCAGTGGGCAGCACTTCTTTGGGGCCAGTTGGGCTTCTGCTTTCAACACCCACATTAAATCCCTGTCCCCGTAGTCTCCCTCTCCGCCCCCTGTACCCAGCCCCACAAGCCCCCACTGCTATAGCCTCTGCAGGGATGTCTCGGGCCGGCCGGGGGCTGGTAAAATCCAGGGCTTATATTTGGTTTGCATAATAATGCTATTTTGGTTTGCATAATAAGGCTATAATATTTATATTGCTTTTGCTAAACTTTGGGGACGAATATACACACATGCTGGCATATGTTTTCTGAATGAAATAAGCCTGTTACTCATTGAAATCGGCAGTTTCCTTCACAGATTTGATGGAGGAAATTATCTTTAAATTGCCACATTTGTGCACACTTTTCTGCCCTCTAAACCTCAATCAGGCGCTGGAGACAGTTTGCTGCACCAAAATGGCACTAGCAGAAAATTTCAGGCATGAATTGGCGCATTGGCGAATGCTAGCATGCAAATTGATGGAAAAACAAATGCTCATCCCATTTTGGCGACCATGAATCAGGTGGCAGCTCCCATCGCCTGCTCTCTGCGGCGCCACCATAGAGTGAACACCCGTCTTAGTATAGCGCTGGGAGCGTGGCCGACACAGGCATTGAAGGACAACTGCAGCAGCATCAATCAAAAGTTAATCCTTGGGCTGAGCAGGTAGCACAGGAACAATGGGTGGAGCTGGAACAACAGGCAGCATGTACATAGGAACAACATGTGGCCATTATTGCAGCAATCCAAGAGGGAAATGAGTTACTGGAGGTCCTCAACCAGCAGGTGCTTTTTTTCCAGGCCCTGGAAGGCAGTGCCTTGCCTTCACACAACCCTCCTGCATAGAATGGACAAATCACACCAACAGTGGGCAGATTGTTTCCAATATATTTTCACAAGAGAGTTCTCACAAGCAATACATTTAATTTGGCTATGGCCAATGGAACTGTGAATGTTGTGTTTCTAGTTTATGTGAAAAATGAGAATGACAATAACCAAAGTCACAAAAGGGAACAGAATCAAACACATTTTTGAAACTATCAATTTTTTTGGGTAAAGTTAAACAAAGTTAACTAAAAAAAGGCCAACGTGGCCATATTAGCTGCACAGAAGCTAAATGAATTATTCCCCCACCAATCATCTTCTCCCGCATGTCCAGCAGCATTGCTCTGGACTTCAGGACATATTGCCAGAGTCTATGATGCTCATGTATGCAAACATCACAAAGAGCAAACAACAACACTAATTAATGCCACAGTTGTGTGTCCAAGATTTACTAAATTCTAACAAGTGTTTGTTAAACACATTATGTAACCACGGCCAAGGGACAAGGGACAGCACACAATGGGGGGTCATGTAAAATATTTGGTGAAGCCAGTGTGACTTCAGTTGTGCATTGTTGTGTGTATTGGAACTTTTTTAGTGATAACACACCAAAAATTTCCCTAAAATTTCTGTGCCCTACATTTGTACCACCAAAATTACCTGTACATGTGATGGCACTTTTTTGGTACATTCATTTTGCATTCATGTAAGGAGACGAGCGAACATTTCAAAAGGTCGGTTCACCGAACTTTTCCAAAAAATTTTGTTGCGGACCTAACTAGTTTAGGATAATCTTTCATCAAATGGAAAACAATACCTGGCTGCCCTTTATAACACTCCAAAGTCACCCAAGGCTGTATAAAAACATGTTTTAGTGGACTAATTAGCATCTGAATAGGATGGCTAATTTTTAGCATTGAAATCACCTGCAAGAGGGTTTGTGTTCCTATAAAGCGAAAATAAGTAATGGCTTTTTACCCATTTTGGGCATCACAGGGGGTAGCGGTTATGTAGGCCTGGCAGTAGCGAGCAAGCCCGGAAAAATTGATCCCATTTTTAGAGGGGTAGCAACAGGATTGGCTTCCTGGAAATTGAATAAGGGCATTTCAATTGTTCCACGCAGCTTTGTGAGATTTGTGCCCTGGCTATGGCTAACTTGATACTCTGATTGCATTGATCTGCACCATGCTAGGATTTGTTCTCCAGGGAAGATACGAAAGAATTATTAGAATAAGGTTGGAGAACACTGAATTAAATAAAGTTTGTAGAAAAAAACAGCAATAAAACAGCAATAAAACTCATACTTTATTGGAGAGGTTCTGAAATTCCAAAGCGCGCCCACTCACTGCGTGCTGATATACCAAGTACAAAAAGAGGGGAAGAACGAATACCCAAAACAGAACTATGCAAATAAAGTGGCGATTTAATGCTAGTGCAATAAAAAATGTTTACAACATAGTATATCACAGGATAACAAAAGTATATGGCAATTCGATGATACAATATATACTGTTATTAATCCCAATGGGAATAGAGCAGACCGCTGAGTAATGTCTTAAAGATGTGTTCCAGCTAAAAAAAGGGGGGGGGGTAACAATCCCTAGTAAATGTCCTTACTGGTAATATAAGTACAAGTAAGAGTTAATAGAAAGCAGAGGAGATGCTGGAAGGATTCCCATATGAACAACCAAGGACCATCCCCAGAGCAACATTAAAAGCATAGTCACATTGCTGAAAAAAGATAACAAAAAATGAATTAGTTCCAAAAAGCAGGGGAGAGAGCTTACAGGTTGAAACACCAGGATAAAAACACAGTAAGCCTCTGAGTAACAAACATTAGTCGGGCAAAAGGACTAGGTGCTGGTCTCCAACCAGGGCGGGCTGCGAGGGCAGAAAGGGAGGGCATCACTCCTCTAATTTGGACTGACGGAACCCAACTCCGAGGGGTCAGACACTTCCAATTCCACTTCTGCACCCTCATAGTGGGGAGTCCACCACCTCTTCCACCTTTGGACTCCTCTCTTGATACTGGCCTCCCCGGTATCCTCCTCCGAGGAGCTGATTACCACTACAGCCCTCACCTCAACAGCCGACTTCTCTGGGATGTCATTCTCCTAATCCCCTTCTTCCCCTGGGTCCTCCACCTCGCCATGGCATGAAGGCCCCTGTTGGGGTCCTGGCCTCGGGTGTGGGGGAGAACCTCCTTACCATGTTTGGTGAGGGGAGGCTGCTTATATGTGGCGACAAAAAACAGGAAGCGCCATTATGGACAGGTCCTTGCTGTAGTTAGAATCTAACCTAGGTTGTCCTGCATTCTTTACTTACCGGAGGCATAGGCTTCATAGAGTCTGTACACAGACTCCAGGTCCCGGTGCTTGAAGTTCGACCACCATTAGTGGACATACTTTGGGTGGAGCTTGACCTCAAAGGGTGTGGTGGCCTAAGTCTCCTCTACAATGGTCCCCTTCCGGACTGGCAGTCGGATGTAGTCATACTTCTGACACATGTCCTACATGCACAAAATACCGCAGGTAAAGAGAAACAATTAAAAAGACAGAAAACCAGAAAACACAAGTAAATCACAAAAAAAACACTAATAGATTTGTAGTTACATAAAAATGCATTGCTGTGCGCTAATAGATGTGAAAAATAAAAGATGCATGCAAAAAGAAAGAAAGAGGTCTATGTCTATAATAAAGTAGAAGGGGCTACACGGATATACAAGCCCATGGGAAGATTACATGTCCCGTAACCATACGCAAAACTGTTTGAAAAAGGCATCAAACAAAAGTGAAAAAGAAGAAGGTAGCAGAAGGAAAGACACGCCCACACAAAAACAACGTGCAGAAACCATACACAAAACACTTACCTTAATGATCTGGCCATTTACATGGGGGGTCTACTCATTGCCAGGTGGCATTGCGGAGGGGCGAGCCGCCATCTGAGCTACTGGACGAGGTGCTGGGGAAGTGGGTTGCTCTGCGCCTTGGGGGGGCAATTTTGACACCGCAGAGGCTAAATGGAAGTACACAAAGCAAAACCGAAAGCAGAACAGTAATAGCTGAGCCTAACTGACAGCGCTGCAATTTGGATTGATTGATGAGAACACTATGTAGCACTATCGGTGAACACAAGAAAGTAGCCGCCTCATTTAACAAAGGAAGATCGCAGCACAGGGAGAGATGTAGCACCTTTAAATGCCTGAAACCTTGCACTCTGTCAACAATTTAACAATAAAAACCACAGCACCAGCATGGGTGATGTAAAACTTGTTGGTAAGGTGCACAGTGCCTGTTGCAATATGTACAAAGCCTGTAAAATAGCCGGAGGGAACACAATGAAAAACATATGGAATGCCATTGGGGACACCACTAGAATGGCTGGCACAAAAAAGTTCTATAATGAAGGTAAAAGACATCCCTGACAGGGGCGCCGTGCCATTTGATAGTGCCAAAAAAATGAAAAAACGCTAACCAGAAGTAGTAAAAGTAACTTAATTAGAAAGGTCAATGTAAGTGTATGCGAGGGAGAATGACACTTGATGTTATGTGACGCTGCAGGACACACAGCGCCGGCACTGGGCGCTATTGATACATGAAAAGCTAACTGACGCTATGTGAACAATTTTATCATATAAAAAGGCTTTCTTGTGGAGCGCCAGAGAAAGCCTACCACTACGTGGTCCTACGTGGCGCTAGCCTTTCATAAATAAACCCCCAAGTCAGTGTAGATGCTCCATTTCACATCGCAGGTAATTGTACTTCCTGGAAATGTGGTGTCCCTAAGGACCTTATTTATGATCTGCACCTTTTAGCATCATTTTTGTGGCTATAGCGCCAGCTTCCGAGCGCCGCCATTCCCATCTTATTTGGTGATGTGTTGTGTACTATATTGGCAGTAGCAGTCACTGCACCGAACACTACTTATTAGCTTTGATTGCACCTAGGTATTGGCTGGACTATCTCAGTGCCTGTCAGACCCACCGCCGATTATCCCAACACCAGTGAGCGCCACTTTGTACTACTATTATTCCGGTGCTCCCCAGCACATGTATGTTTTTTTTTACTCCTTAAAATCTTTGGTGCTGTATTTATCCAGCACTGGTCAGCATTTTTTTCATTACAGTTACAAGAAATCACTGCTGGGGACAAACTTTACAGTGCATTTTGGCTGCGTTTTATTTGTTGGTGTGCAAATTACATTCAGAGTCTCTCTCGCACGCATTCCTGCCAGCAGGAATTATGTCAAAGGACCATATTTGGCCTATTTTCTTTATTGCATGGCACTGCCCGCTTTGGTATTCATAACAGTTGGGGTTATTCTGCCACAAGGTGGCGCAGTGGTACTGCAGAAAAGCTGTGGCTCGTCCCGGCTCCCTATAAAAACGGGCTTAACCATAGAGTTCCCCAGTGTTTCCTCTGCAGTGGACTGCGAAGTTAGCAGATGGCTCTCTCTCTTGCACAGGTGAGCGGGGCAACCAAGCCTGTGGCCCTGCAAGTCTATTTCCATCCGTTTCTGGACCCTCACTACCTCCCAGCCTTGGCTGACAGATCGGGTGAAGGTAGAAGAGCACTAGGGTCAAGTGCTCTTGGAGCGCAGCTCCAAGCCGCAGACCCTGTAACACAAAGGGTAGCCGGCCATAGGCTTTATTGTGAGCCTTTTTAGGAATGCAGAGTTTCTATCCTAGCTTCTGAGGGGGTAAGTAGTGCGGACTGTGTCCCCTCATTTTCCTTTGGGTCCCACCCGTGCCCTCCCTCCTCCCCCCCTCTCCCTCCCTCCTCCCCCCCTCTCCCTCCCTCCTCCCCCCCTCTCCCTCCCTCCTCCCCCCCTCCTCCCCCCCTCTCCCTCCCTCCTCCCCCTCTCCCTCCCTCTCCCTCCCTAACCATGGCTGCTCGCCGCTGCTTTCTCGTCTCTCTCTCTCTTCCCCCCCCCTCTAACTTGGTTGGGGGGGGGAAGGGGGGTGGGTGTTAGCGGCAAGTAGTCATGTATGTGGTGTTTTTAAGTTTTTTGGTGTGTTTTCTGGTGTTTTTAGCTGCCGCGCTGCTTTGTACTGTGTTCCGTGGCTGTGGGCGCTATAACCTGAGGTGATTTTGATTTGTGATGGCGCAGGCCGGGTCACGTGAGCGCAGTTTTTCGCGCTCTTCGGGGGGGGGGGCGGGGCCGGGTGATGACGCACACCGCGTCGTTCACCTCGCGGCCCACCCCTCGAGGTACCTCTGCCGGCGCCATTTTGGACGAGCTGCGTGTCTGGATTTCTCCCTTCCTGGCTGCAGCCCTGCTTCCTCCAGCGGGTTGCCTTATTCAGCGGCCTGTGCCTGTGTGACCCCGCAGTGTCTTCGGTCCGTGAGTCCCCCTTGGGGGGTTTTTAATTGAATTGGGGTATTTTGCTGCGGGATGCTTATGTGTGATTTTACTTATGTCTTTCAGGCAGGATACCATTGGGTTGTGGTTTCTCACGGCTCCACTCCTTTTCTCCCCTTCTTCCCCTCTTTATTAACTTCTCCCGGGTGGCTTCTGTATTAAGCCTGTACCCACTGCTGGCCTATTGCGCCTGTGCTAATCACCATATGGAGGCTTCTGGGGATAGCGCGCTTGGGGGCCCTTTGGGGCAAGCACGGCTGTGTTCCATGTGTGGGGTATCCCCTGTGAGTAACAGTGTCATGGTGTGCGTGCCGTGCGCTGAAAGTGTCCTTGTACTTCAAGCTGGTTTGCCTGCTTTGCTTTCCAGCTCTGCGCCTCACTCGGCTTCACCTATGAATGTTGGCAGGGTGGCTAACATTGAAAAGCAGCTTGCCAGAAATGCTCCTAGGAAGGCCTCTGGCAAGAAGAGACACCTGGACCCCAGGCCTGCTCCCCTTACTGAGATGTATGTGGGGATTGATGAGCTTGGTGACTGTCACCCCCTTGAGATGGGGGAGCTCTCCCAGGATTATGACTCCTCTGGGAACCAGCAGGAGGGTTGCGATAGTGACCCTGGGTCTGCATCCGGAGAGGATTCATGGTACCCTGAGGACACTGATAATCTGCTGTCACATATTTTTGAAATTTTGCACATTGCTGCCCCTGAGGTAGCTAAAGGAAAGCAGGGGGAGCTTTTTTGCCCTGGTAAACAGCATCTAGAGTTCCCTGAGCAGGAACATTTTACCACCTTGGTGCTTAAAGAATGTGAACGTCCTAACAAGTTGCCTGCTGTGTTCTGGATCTGAAGGTGCCTCAACAAATTTGTCAGATTCAAGCGTTTTTGCATAGAGACGCTGCGCTCTGCTGTCAGTACCCTTCGCCCGGGCGACTTCATGACCACTGTGGACATCAAGGATGCTTATCTTCATGTGCCTATCTTTCCAGGTCATCAGAGATTTCTTAGGTTCGAGCTGCGGGATCAGCATTATCAGTTGTGGCTCTACCCTTCGGTATCACCTCGGCACCTCGGGTGTTCACCAAGGTGCTGGCGGGAGTGATGGCTCTGCTAAGGAACCAGGGCATCCACATCATTCCTTACCTGGACGACATCCTGATTGTGGCCGAGTCCTTTCCTCAGGCCGAGCGGGACACTCAAATGGTGACATCCACTCTGGAGTCTTTTGGCTGGGTGATCAACTATCCCAAGTCTTCTCTGTCCCCGTCATTGGTGAGGATCTTTCTGGGCATGACTCTCGAAACCTCTCAGGTCAAGGTTTTCCTTCCTCAGCAGAAGGTGGAGGGTCTTCAGCTGCAGGCTCGAGCTCTGCTGTTGTGTCCTCATCCCTCCATCCATCAGGGGATGCAGTTGGTGGGCCTGATGGTGCCCTGCTTCGAGGCAGTCCCCTTTGCTCAGTTTCACATGAGACCTCTTCAGTTGCACCTCTTGTCAGTTTGGGATCGGGAGCCTGTGTCCCTGGTTTAGGAATTTGTTCTGTCTCCCCTGGCCAGACAGTCTCTCTTGTGGTGGCTGGACTCAAGGAACCTACGGGGGGCAGGTCCTTCCTGCCCCCGTGCTGGGAAATGGTCACCACGGATGCCAGTCTGACTGGCTGGGGAGGCTTCTGGAAGTCCCTGAGGTTCCAGGGTCGGTGGGGCCCACAAGAGGCCCATGCTTCCATCAACGTCCTGGATCTGAGGGCGATCAGGTTGGTTCTTTCTCGCCTATCCCCTCACCTCCGGGGTCGGGCTCTTCAGATTCGCTCAGACAACCAGATGGCGGTTGCCTACATCAACCATCAGGGAGGAAGCAAGCGGGCCTTCAAGGAAGTGTCCCTGATTCTGTCTTGGGCGGAACAGCATGTTCCCTGCATCTCAGCGGTCTACATCCCAGAGGTAGAGAACCAGGTGGCGGACTCCCTGAGCAGGGAACGTCTCGTCTGGGGGAGTGGTCTCATAACAACCGGGTGTTTCTCTCCCTCTGTCACCGCTGGGATCAGCTGGACGTGGACCTGTTTGCGTCCCGTCACAATCACAAACTTCCCAGATTTGTCTCTCTGTCTCAGGATCCTCTGGCCTTCGCCACGGATGCCTTGGCAATACCTTGGACGGCGTTTAAGCTTCTCTATGTGTTCCCTCTGTTTCCCCTCCTGGGCAGGGTCATGCGCAAGATAGCCCAGGAGCGGGTACCAGCCATACTGGTGGCCTCTTGTTGGCCAAGAAGAATTTGGTTCGAATTTGGGCAGTAGACCGGCACGTCTTGCCCAAGGATCCAGATCTTCTCACCCAGGGGCAGCTACGCCATCCCAATTTACAAACTCTGGCTTTAACGGCTTGGCTGCTGAAGTCCTCGTCCTTTATCTATTACCGGGTCTGGCATGCTTACATTGTCTGGTGTGAGTCCAAGTCTCTTCCCTGTCGGGTGTTTTCTATTCCCAGGATTCTGGAATTCTTGTAACATGGTTTGGATCAGGGCCTTCAACTTAGTAACCTAAAAGGCCATGTTTCAGCTCTGCCAATTTTTTTCCAAAGATCTTTTGCCAATCACCGGTTGGTTAAAACTTTTTTCAGGGTGTTTCTCATGTGCGTCCACCCCGTAAGCCTTTGCTACCAGTCTGGGATTTGAATCTGGTGTTGTCTGCTCTGCTAGGGCCTCCCTTTGAGCCTATCCGTGAAGCTACCTTGTCTATTCTGATTCTTAAGGTAGCCTTTCTGGTGGCTATCACTTCTGTAAGGCGAGTTTCTGAGCTAGCGGCACTTTCCATCAAACCTCCTTATTTTGAGAGACATCAGGATAAGGTGGTGTTCCGGCTCAAGCCGCACTTCCTGCCAAAGGTTGTGTCTGCCTTTCATCTTAATCAGGACATTGTCTTGCCTTCATTGTGTCCTAATCCTGCTAATTCCAAAGAGCGGAGCATTCCCTGGATGTGAAAGTTTTTATTTGGTCGCCACTGAGCCTTTCAGGAAGTCTGATGCTCTTTTTGTTCTCACTTCTGGACCTAGAAAGGGTTTGCCTCCGTCTAAATCCACTATCAGCAAGTGGATCCGTCAGGCGGTGGTTCAAGCCTATTCTGCTAAGGGAAAGGAACCTCCCTTTAGGATTACTGCTCATTCCACTCGTGCTATTGGTGCCTCTTGGGCTTTTCAGCACCAAGCTTCTGTTGAACAAGTTTGCAAGGCCGCTACTTGGTCTTCTGTTCATACTTTTTCAAAGTTTTACAAGGTTGATGTTAAGGCCTCAGCGGATTCTGCTTTTGGCCGCTAGGTGCTTCAGGCGGTAGTGACTTGAACTACTGGCCATTACTCTTTGGGGATCCCACCCTACTCTGGACACTGCTTTTGGATGTCCCAACTGTTATGAATACCGAAGCGGGCCGTGCCATGCAATAAAGAAAAAAGCAATTCTGTGAGTGCTCACCTGTAGAATTGTTTTTGTTCTTGCATGGCACGGCCCGCTTCGCCCCACCCTTGTTATTGTTATTCTTTTTTTTTTTAAGTTTTTATTTATGCTTTTCAAATTGTACAGTAAAATAATACAATTACAATCGCAAGTATTACCACTATTATACTACAATTACAACTACAATTGTAACCACCCATAGCAAACATACATACACACCAGCCATTATGCACACCACATCCACTCTCTCAGTCTCACCTGCTTAAATTGAGCTCATCTTATGGAGGATACAGTTTAGCCCTGGAGGGTGTGCCACAGGTAGTCCCTAGCCACTAGTGGAGTTGGGGACATTAAGCCACGTTGCCCATACTCACTCAAATTTGTCTGGACATCCCCTAGCCTGGTAGGTCATCTTATACAGAATCAGTTTACCGTTTATCAAACTCTTCCAACCTGAAAGACTCGGGTTGTTTGGATGCTTCCAGTTTAAAAGAAGGCATTTCCTCGCATAAAACATTAGTAGACGCAACAGGATTTTTTGCGGGCCATCATCCAACATGGGTTCTACCACACTTAAAGTGGACCAACACCCAGGATTTTGACTATCCTGGGTCTTGGTCCACTTCGGTGGGGCACCCCCGATCGGGGTGCCCCGCTGTGTGAAACCCCCCCGAACCCCCCGAACTCACCTCTGTCAGCGGCGACGGACAAGCCGCGGACAAGCGGCTCCTCCGCCGCCGCCTCCCGCGTGTCCCTGTTGACGCGCGCGTGCCCGCGCCGGCCATTCACAGACGGCCGGCGCGGGCGCGCGCACGACTAGAGGGGCGCGAGGGAGGCCGCCGCCGAAACTAAGGTAAGGAGTTTGGGGGGTTTGGGGGGGTTTCACCCCGCGGGACATCCCGATCTCGGATGTCCCGCGGGGAGGGAGGTGATCGGTCCGGGAATCTTATAGATTCCCGGGCCGATCACGGGTGGGTGTTGGTCCACTTTAATAGACAGAGGGACGCTGACTTCCTCACAGGGAGGCCCATGGAGATAGAGATAAAGTTGGACACCCCATCCCAGAATGCAGAAATAATCAGACACTCCCAGATCATGTGCAGCAAAGAGCCGACACCGGTGTTGCACCTAGGGCAAAGGTCTGCCTCTGCCAAGCCCATCCTTTTCAACCTAACTTGGGTTAGATACACCTGATGAAGCCATTTGGCCTGGATCAGCCTATCTCTAGCATCTATAACAGAGGAGTACAGGTTATCTACCGCTTCTTCCCAATCTTCCTGGTCCACACCTGGGATCAATTCTTCCCATTTCCTCTGCGCTTTCCCTAAGGGGGATGGCTGACTCAGAAGGAGGGCATTATATAACGTAGAGGTGGGCTTGCTGATATCCGCAGATCTTATCAGGGACTCAATCGGTGATTCCAACAGCTGCAGTTCCACTATAGGGATCTGGGATCTCAGGGCATGCTGGAGCTGCAGGTACCAGAAGAAGTCTCTGGGCGACAGTTCGAACGCATGGCACAGCTGCTCGTATGTCATCAAAGTCCCTCCAGTGAATTGCTGCGCTAATGAGACTATTTCCCGCTTTTTCCAAAAAATTGTGTCAGGAAGGGCCCTCAATTCTGGCAGATTAGGGTTATCCCAGAGAGGGGTATTGGGAGACCACTCAGAAGGGGATCGGGGGGGGATTCCTCATAGCCTGTACCTTCTGCCACACATATAGTGTCGCTCTCATACATGTAGTGGCGCATGAAAGACCCCTTGTTCCCCTGTACACCAGACTTTGTAAAGGGAGCATTGGGCCCAGAAAAGAGGACTTCAGAGCCACCAACGGGTTGCCAATGGGGGGGTTCATCCACCACGTAGTGTATACCAACTGTGCAGCATCAAAATACAGCATCATGTGCGGTGCGGCCAAGCCACCCAATCCCGATTGGGATTTAAGGATGGTCCTGTTCATTTTGGGGGGAGAGACCCCCCATATGAACCCGAATATGATAGAGTCTAAGAGTCGGAAGTGTGAAGCCGGCAGCACCACAGATGACGCCTGGTACAGATATAGGAGCTTAGGGAGAAAGATCATTTTAATTATATTAATACGCCCAATGACTGATAGAGGGAGAGCCGCCCACTGGGCCACTTTTCTCCTGAGGGCACTGACCACTGAGCAGATATCAAGGTCGAAAAATTTAGAAGGGTCCGCGTGCATGACAATTCCCAAGTATTTAAAGTTTTCCACTCTCCGAAGCGAAGATACCGGAGAAATTTGTGCTCCCCCCGGTTCATCCACCACATATAGGCTGGACTTCTCCCACTTTTAGGCCTGAGAATGAACCAAATTTTGTTATTAGCTCCAGTAACGCCTCCAGAGAGCCCCTAGCATCAGCCAAATATACTAAAGTATCGTCTGCATACATGGAGACCTTCTCGACCACCTGTCCCACTTTCCACCCCTGAATCTCAGCGGAGTCTTGGATCAATGACGCCAAGGGCTCAATGGCCAGTGCAAACAGCAGCGGGGAGAGTGGGCACCCCTGTCGCGTACCCCTACCCAGTGCCAACTCAGCCATTATGACTCCGTTTACTCTGACCCTCGCCCTAGGATTCTTATAAAGCAATTGGACGAATTTTGCATAGGTTGGGGGGAGGCCAAATTTAATTAACACTGCCCACAAATAGTGCCACTCAACAGAATCGAAGGCCTTCTCATTATCGACTGAGACCACCACTCTGCTCCCTGCATTGTCATGTCCAATTTGTAGATTACTAAACAGCCGTCTTAGATTAATGCTCGTCGGTCGGCATGGCATAAAGCCTGACTGGTCATTTCCAATGAGGGAAAGTATCACCTTATTGAGGCGGAGTGCCAGTATTTTGGCGAGAACCTTGGCATCCTGATTTAAGAGAGAAATCGGTCTATAAGAACTGCAGGCATCCAGGGGTTTCCCATCTTTATAAATAAGGGGGGTAGTCGCTTCTGCAAAGGTTTCAGGAAGATGCTCTGATTGCAGGGCCCCCAAGAAGACCTCCAGCAGCCTTGGCGCTATGGTTTCACTATTTTTCTTGTACCACTCGGAGGGAAGCCCATCTGGCCCAGGGGCCTTCCGGTTAGACATTAGGGCTATTGCTTTCACTACTTCATCACAGGTTATTGGACTATCCAGCATTTCCATGTCTGACTCCGAAAGAGAAGGGAGAGTTATAGGAGCAAGATAAGAATCCAGCTCTTCTAGATTGTAACCTACCTTAGAGGAGTAAAGGTAGCTGTAATAATCATAGAATTGCCTAGAAATTCCCTCTGAGTCAGTGATGAATTGGGTCTGATTGGTGCTACCTGCAACCATTGTTTGTGGACTTTCTGCTCTGGAGAGGTATGCCAAGGTTCTCCCATTTTTGTCCCCCTTCTCAAAAATTGTTTGCTGTTTAAATAATAAGCTCTTTCTTGTGGATTCTGTTAGTGCTAGATTATACTCCCTCTGTAAGGCATTAAGTAAGTCATGATCTGCAGGGCTGGTCGTCTCCACAAATTTCTCTTCTGTTTTGGCTATTTTCTCTTCCAGCTCTCGGATGTTCCTCCCCCTTTTTACCCTGGCCCCTTTTATGGCACTGATGGCACTTTGAAAGCATCCCATCGTGTGTTAGCTGAGGTCTCCTCCCCATTGCACCAGTATCTTTCCTGTTCACTAAACATCGAACCATAAACCTCTTCATCCTCCAACCATAGGGGGTTCAATGTCCAGGGCCCAAGGACCCCCCGGCTCCCAGACATGCGAATTGTCACCATTAACGGCGAGTGGTCCGAGATACCCCACGGTAGGTACTCACAGGCCACTACTCTGGCCAGCAGGCACCTAGACCCAAAGGCCATATCTATACGTGAGAGGGACTTATGAGGGATCTAGTGGCAGGAAAAGGCCCTTTCCGTAGGATGTTTCCATCTCCATATTTCGGTTAGGCCCAGGGCCTCCGCCCATCCCGCTAGTGGAGTGGACGGGCCTGTCCCGGGCATCAGCCGGTCTAGGGCTCTATCAAGGATCATGTTAAAGTCACCAGTCAGCAATAGGGGATCTGGCGGGAAGGTAGCCACTCTATCCATGATCTCTGGGAGGATCCCAATGTCAAATGGGGGGTGGGATGTACAATCCCACTATCAGGATCTTAACATTGTATATCTTCGCGTGTATAATAACAAATCGGCCTTTAGAGTCAGAATGCACTGAAAGAAGAGCGAAGGGCAGATGTTTGGCCACTAGCACTGAATGCCCCTGGCATAATTAGAGTAGTGGGAGTGAAATAAATGCGCAACCCACGGATTTTTGATGGACATAGATTTCTGCCTCAGTAGATGGGTCTCTTGCAGAATCATAATATTGGGCTTGTGCTTTTTCAAAAATTGGAGAACGGAGGATCTATTTATCTTGTCAATGAGACCATGCACATTCCACAAGATCACTTTACACTCCATACTAATATAGTCCGAAACTCGTATATGCCAGGTACACGTCCAGGGCCCAGTGGCTCACCCCTCCACTCAGAGCTTTAGAGCAGCAGGTCACACCATTCACTCCGTCACACACACACCAGTAACACACACAGTCAACCCACATATACAGATTAACAGTAATCATTAAACTTACCTTGGTTTACGGGCAACAGCCCGTACTGGAACAGCACCCCCACCCAAAAAAATCAATCTCCGGATCCGAATAACACCGGTACCGGAGTAACTCTACCTTACCCTCCCAACAACTTTATTAACCCTACCCAATCCCACCCTGCTCCACCTAACCCAACTGCAGCGAGCTTATTCCCTAAACCACAACAAGTAACTCTTAACACCGGTTGACTTAGTGTCTGCGAGATGTGTTCACTAGAGGCAGGCACCTCGGGAGGTGCACAGGATGCGCACACCCCAAAAGGGCCCGATCATCCCAGAACTAAAGGGGGAAACAAGGACAGAAGAGGGGAATGGACCCAGGATAGGAAACTAAGGAGTAAAGAGAATCCAATCATGCGTGTCGGACAGAACGAGGTGGGAAGGATCCACAGCTCCAACCCTCCCTCCCCCCCCCAGAAAAATAATGATGGTCAAACAGGGATGACCGGGTCCCGGAGTCAATCCCCAAAGTCTAGCCCCAACGGAGTAGTAAAACAATGGAGAGAATAAATCTCCCCCCGGTCAGCATCTCCCCGGGAATCCCAGCAACGGTAATTTGTAGACAATGGACGTTCCAAAGCACAGAGCTCCAACTCGATTAGCGGCGGGATCCAGGCCCCCTAGCCCCCGGGAGCGAGTCCACCCAAGCGTTCGCCTCCTCCGCTGTGAGGAAGAATCTTGTGGTCTCTCCATCCTGAACTTGCAGCTTGGCAGGGAATAACATGGCATATTTGATATTCTTCCCCCTAAGACGTGCTCTCACATCGTTAAAGGAGCGGCGTTTCTTCTGTACTTCCGTTGAAAAGTCCGGAAAAAAAGACAGTCTTGCGGCATCATATAGGATGTCCCGCTGCCTCCGGGCGGCCGCCAACTTTGCATCCCGATCTCTAAAGTTCATTAGTTTCAGGATAAAGGGGCGCGGAGAAGCTCCCGGAGGCAGGGCTCTAAAGGGGATACGGTGTGCACGCTCCACCACGAAGAATGCCGATAGGCTCGTTGGTGTCAAAACTTTTTGGATGAGATTTTATGCAAAATTTTCTGGTGTATCCCCCTCCGCCCCCTCCAGTATCCCCAGGATTCTAATATTATTGCGACGATTCCGGTTCTCTGCGTCCTCCGCTCGGTCCGTGAGGAGCTTCACCTGGCGCTTCAGAGAGTCCACCGCGGACTCACCAATTCGACTCTCTGACTCGGTCTCTCTCTCTCCTTATTTTGTCAAGGTCATGCTTAAAATAGTTGAGCTGCTCCTGCAGGTTGTCAAATTTTGCAGTAAGGACGCTTTGGCAGTTAGTAATAGCAGCCATTATTGCAGCGTTATCGGGGTAGAGGCAGAATAGATCATGTGCTCCTCCGACGATGCAGCCATGGTTTGTGTACTGCAGTGTAGTGACACCGTGCGCCTTTTTTTGTTGCCTCTCATATAGGGCTGACTAAGGCAGGACAGCCGTCCTCTGCTACCTGAACTTCGGACCAGCTACAATATTGGGGAGAGCAGTGCAACAGGCAAGTGAGGTCACATAAATGTTGGGGTGATTCTTTATATGTAGAAGTGGAAATTACAGGTTTGGTTGGAAGCAAGAAGCCCCGTGGTCATTTAAGGCCAGGTACCACACCACCGGGCGATGGGATAATGGCTGACCCAGACTTCTCTTCCCCCAGTCCAGCATCACCCCTCTTTATTCAATTGATGTATTTGATGTATTGTGTTTATTAAAACAATCAATCTCCTCCTGCTGCAGCGTGTCGTTAAGGAGTAGAGGAGCGCAGGAACCAAGCAGCCCGACAGCCGCCCACCACAGGTTAGGACAGACTCTACACAGGGGGGGGGGGACAGAGCAGGAGGGGGCCCGACCAGCTCAGGGCAGAAACAACGTAGGGGGGGGGGGGGCGCGAAGCCCATAGATATTGACACCGCAGAATGCGGAGGTGAGGTCTGCGGGGAAAGCCGACAGGTGCCGTCACTCCGGCGGGTCGGAGGGGGGGAACTGACAGCCAGGCGCGGCCGGGGGGACAAGACACTCCACCGCACCGCACCAGGGGGGCGAGCCTCCACCGCACACACCGTCCGGCTCCCCGGCAATCAATCCAGGCGGCTCCGTCACAGAAAGTCCTCACCTCACAGGGAGGGCCAGAACAACCCTCCAATCCGGACCAGTTCCACCGATGCTGCCTTCTCCTCAAGATGGCGCCCAGCCAGATCCTGTCGTGAGGGTCACAAGTCGCGCTGGACGGTCCGGCCGAGCTGAGCACTCCTCAAAGTGTTGCCAGGTACTTCAGGGGCCAACGGGAGGGGTCCCCCTCCGTCCTGGCCAGCAAATATAGGGGATTTCTTGGTGTTAAGCAGGATATTGCCAGGAGCCCTCGTGCCTTGCGTCTGCTCAGGTCCGTTACATAGCCATGCCCCCGTTATTGTTACTCTTGGTTGCCTCTTTATGGTGATTGTTTCAAGTCAATTGGGTTTTTTTACCTTTTTCACATTTTTTACTTATTCTCTCCTGGCTTCTTGTCTCACTGCTTGTGTACTCTGGGGAACTCTATGGTTAAGCCCGTTTTTATAGGGAGCCGGGACGAGCCACAGCTTTTCAGCAATACCACTGTGCTACCTTGTGGCGGAATAACCCCAACTGTTATGAATATCAAAGCGGGCCGTGCCATGCAAGAACAAAAACAATTCTACAGGTGAGTACTCACAGAATTGCTTTTTTTCGTGTCGGTTGATTCAGAGTCTTGTTTTTGTGGCTTGGTTGTCCTTTTTGCGGGAGTTTACAGTATGCTTACGCCAAACCTAGAGTTCGGCTCAAAGTAGAAGGCGTCCTTGCATCCATAATTTCACGGCTTTGTCTGCGCTTGCGCATGATTCTGAGCCCTGAACTATAAAAGCTGTAAGTTTCCGGTTCAAACTTACGCCATCTTTTTGTTAGAAGGAAAACTTGAACAGTCTTTTGTTGCTAATGAAAATACAGCCTACATCCTCCGCACCTAGGATGGAGCCCCTTGACAGGTTCTGTGAAGAGTACAAGCATCTGCAGCAGCATCACCTGTTAACTATGTACCCTCCAGATTTTGGCATACCTGCAGTCGCCTGGATATCAATCAGATGACCAAGTTGCAGCTATGGTTGGCCCCGCCACAAGAAAGGGGCATGCAATTGGAGGTATGACCAAAATGGTTGACTGCCTCCAATTTTTAGCAACTGGCTCCTTCCAGAGGTTAGGGGCACTGTCAGTTGGCATGTCCCAGCCTTTGCTCAGCAACACCCTGACTAAATTTCTCGATGGCATGGCTGCCCTGTAGGAGAAATACATCAATTCCCATGCCAGCATGGCAGCCTGGAACGCAGTGAGGTTGGGCTTTTTCAAAATTGCGAATATGCCAAATGTCATGGGTGCCATCGATTGTACGCATGTGACCCTGGTTCCCCCGCTTCTCAGGAGTATATGTTTCAGTATGTTTAGGTCCACATTGCTCTTCCTTGTAGCCCACTCTCCTCTCTTGAGGTTACTCTTACCAATGGTGGGCACATGCCGTCTATCAGTGTCCATGGTGTCCGACAACCCCTGGTAGATGTTGGGGTGGAGCACCTCCAACACCTGCTCCTCAGCATAGGTTTTGGGGAGTCTGCCACCAGTTTGCAAGCTAGATTAAAAAAAAAGAAAAGGGTGGCTTTAATGAGTTGTCCAATGTTTCCTGTACAAGTAGCCCCCTGGATGTTCAGCACTTACCCCTCAGCACGTCTGGTGCTGAGTTTCTGCCAAACTACCACCTTCAGGTCATCCCACTTTTTTTGGCCTGGGCATCATCCTTGGGTTCTGGCCCCGACCCCATCACGTTGCGGGATATCTCTAACCATAACTGCTTCTGCAATGCTTTGGGGGTTGAGCGAGACCGGGATCCAGCCAATCGATCATAATTTTTGGCAACACCATCCAGCAGAACCTCCAGCTGAGCCCCTTGTTAGTTTGCACACAGGGTGAGTGACCGATGCTGTGGTCTGCTGAGTGGGGTCTTGGCTGAAAGGGGAGTCTCTATGGCCACTCCCATGCCCAGAACAGATGAAGAGCAGGCCTGGCTGTGCCAACTCTGCTCATCTTTTGGCTCCCCCGTTGGCTCCTCATTGGGCTCTGCTGTGGATTCTCTGCAGTGGGCCCGCATTGGGGACTGTTCTGGGGTCCGCATAGTGCTCTGGTGTCCTGACCTTTGGTTGGTTTTATTAATACCCAAATAAAGAAAAAAATGTGGCCCATCTAGGTCCTGTGTTTCAAATGCTGTCAAGTCACAATGCAGGTTCTGCAGGCATTAAATACTACAAACTTGCTGGCGGCTGCATTGGTGCTGCCATTTTTTCCCTTCCTTAAATCCCACGCTGAGTGCCGCTGACGCCAAAGAATAACACGTTTCTCACAAACAAGTTTCTCACCATCCCTCCTTGCCTTCTACGAACATTGGAAGATTTTAAGACATTTTCTGAGGTTCATGACAATCTCCGCTGTTTTCCAACTATTGAGTAACAGGTTGTAGTTCACTCCAGTGAACCTGTTTATTTATTTCCCTGCTATAGGCTGTGCAATAGTAGAGTCACCAGCAAGAGACAAAATCCAACGATAATACAAGATAATTTGAAACATAGAAACATAGAAGGTTGATGGCAGAAGGAGACCATATGGTCCATCTAGTCTGCCCTTATGTAACTGTATGTACTCTTTATCTTAGGATAGCTGTGTGCTTATCCTAGGCATGTTTGAATTCACTTACTGACGATTTTTCAACTACCTCTGATGGAAGTTTGTTCCAAGAATCTACTACTCTTTCTGTAAAATAATATTTTCAAACGTTGCTCCTGATCTTCCCTCCGACTAGCTTCAGGTTGTGCCCCCTTAGTTTATCATTAAGTTACTTTAAGTTACCTTATTCAATCCTTTCACGTATTTAGGTCTCAATCATGTGAACAGAGAAAACAGCAAGGGTGACAGGATACAACCTTGGGGCCTTTTTGAGGCTTCTGGACAGGTACTTTCCAAGTGTAGTATTTCGTACTCTGCCTTCCAGGATGTTCCTGGGTATTTCGCAGATCCCAGAGGGGACAGGCAGATCTGATATCACCAGGAGAAGAGGATACAAAAGCTCAGTAAGACAGATATATTACACTTTTATTGTATTCCTGTATGCACAAATGTGTGGTCCTTTTAAATATTTTCAAGCTCAGGGATTTGGATCTCTCATTTCTAATAAGCTCAATTAACATCTGGGTGATACACATAGGCTTGTCAGTCATCTAATATGATGACCAAAACAACTATCTAAAGTGCATTAGATGCATAATGCACATAAATAGTTTTTACTGCTTTTCGGAGCAAATCTGGCTTAAAGTACATTACAGCATCAGATCAGGTTTTGTAAAGGACAGTCTGCAGCCTCGTAAAGTACCACCTGATAGGACCTCAAGTAATGACAGTACACGTACTGTACTACTGGTTGAGACCCCTGATGTAGCGGAATTATTAAATATACTGTTTCATTTACAACACATTAGAGTGAGATAATTATACAGAATACCGTATATACTCGAGTATAAGCCGAGTTTTTCAGCCCACTTTTTGGGCTGAAAAAAGCCGCCTCGGCTTATACTCGAGTCATTGAAAAATGGAGGCGAAAAAGGGGCGGAGCCGGCTTACCATAGGGGCGGATGGAGCTGCCACCAGCGTTCCCTCTAACGCAGGGGTCCTCAAACTACGGAATGCGGGCCACATGCAGCCCGCAGAGCCAGGAAGAGGAGGCGGCGATCAAGATGGCGCCCGGAGATGAAGAAGACAGCGGCGCAGAGGACACTTACCCCACCTATGTGTCCAGTGCAGGCTCCGGAGATGAGGACCGGTCGGGCGCGAGATCCGGGGCTGAGGCGGCAGAAGAGCCGGTGACACTGCAGCGCCGGGAGGTGAGAGCGGAGATACACCCACACAGTGCTAGGTGTAGCAAGATGGCGGCCGCCGAGTTCCGCACTAGCTCTCTGCCATAGAGAGGTCAGATGACGTGGGAGGAGGAGGGGCAGGAGCAGGGAGACAGTCACCGCTGATGCGCCCCAGCTGTAGAGTGGGAACACCCCCCTGCGGATAATGGCAGCGTCCAGGGGCGTTCCCTTCTCTATGTTGCTGTCGGCCTTGCGATCTGAGGTGAGCGGGGGAGCAAGAGAGTCAGTGTAGTAAGCGAGGTAAGCGTGTGTGTGTGTGTGTGTATGTCTCTCTTTGTGTTTTGTGTCTCTGCGTTCCACCAGATGACATCATCAACCATTTCTGGTCCACTCTTCAGCGTGCACATTGTGTGCAGTGTGCCCTGTCTGGCTGGCCACCAACTGAGAAGCCCCTCCGCCCACCCATCTGCAGAGAAATTGCCCGGAACCCCTCCGCCACAGAGAGGCCATCGAGAGCACATCTGCTTGCCCACCTGCCGAGAAGCTGCTTGCTCCTCCAGGTGAATTTAATTTTTTAATGTAATTAACACCCCATAGAGATGAGTGCTATGTAAAATTCAATTTGGAGGAACCCGAATTTCTTGGGGGTGATCGTGGGGGGTCACACTAGAGACCAAATGGTTCACCACACCATATATTTATAAGAATTCAGTCAGGTTATATCTTGCGAACCCCTATCTTGAGAACATCTTATCTACTTAAACAGGACAAAGAAAACACCAAGCCACTTGAGAAAACGACCTATACATTCACATAAGTGTAACAACATCACCAATACGCATCATGTTTATCGCAACACTGTCTCCTCATGCATTAGAGACCCATGGCCTCGGCTTATACTCGGGTCAATAACTTTTTCCATTTTTTTGTGGTAAAATTAGGTGCCTCGGCTTATATTCGGGTCGGCCTATACTCGAGTATATACGGTAAGTTGTTCTCTTCTATATTTAAAATTAAATCAAATCTGTATTTGTGTTCAACACAAGTACCACAATCATTTATAAATGCCTTTGCTCATTAAATTAGAATGAGAACAGTTTATATATAGATGATAAGACTCACTTAGCTTAGTCATCAAGGAACTATGTTCTTCAAAAAAAAAAAAAACAAAGCCTGTACCAGGGAGTGATACTGTGCACAAAGTTCAATTAGTTTGCCTATTACAAAGGACAGTATAACGATAACCATTCAGTGTTCATGATTTTGCTAATCCATATTTCCAATAAAATGTATCCTACCTAAAAAAAAAATCTCCAGGCTACTTTTGTTAAAAAATATAGTCATGGAGTAGCCAGGCTTTCTGGCACCTGGGGCAGAGATTCGAAATGGTGCCCCCACCTGTGCTCAGGCCCCCCTTTGGCACCCCCTGACCTGCTGCGCCCAGGGCACGTGCCCCCCAAGATACGCCCCTGGGTAAAGAACAATCCATAATCAAATACCTTCCTCAAACAAACCTGTCTTCAGAATAAATGTTTACAGTGCATGCATCATTTGCCATCTGTTGTTTGGAGATATAGAAAAGCAGAAAAAGTAATCATTAGAATCTGATGGCTTCCGTGGCCCTGCCCCAAGCTATCACCTAATAATGAAATCCTAGAATTTTCAGGAACCGGTGCTCAATCAGCTTTGAAAAAAGGGGAAACACCCTGGATCATAATCTGCCACCAAGTATGCAGGTAATTACCTACTGCTCCACATTATCAAAAGCACAGAGGGGAGAGTTTGGGAAAGGCTCTAGGCATTCTATCAGGCACAATGTGAATTTGACTTTGCCAGGTCTTGTTCCATGCCCATGGGACATCCCAAATTGAGATGCCCTGCTGTGTGAAACCCCCCAGAATGCCCGTACAAATGCACGTTTCCGCAGTCCTATGGCGCATGCATGGGCTCACGTCCAATCAGAGTCGTTACATAGTTAATACGGTTGCAAAAATACATATGTCCATCAAGTTCAACCAAAGGTGTTGGGGTAGGGGAAGTTATGTTTTATTTTATAGGTGGAAGTTATTTATTTTCCAGTCGCAGGAAGTGCCCCCTTGTCTTTAGAGAGGATTTTACCTGAAATAGTGTTCCCCATATTTTTTGTATGGGCCATTTATATTTTTATACGAGTTAATTATGTCCCCCCTCAGTCGTCTCCTCTCAAGACTAAACAGATTTAATTCTTGTAATCTTTCCTCAAAAGTAAGATCTTTTATTCCTCTGATTTGTTTGGTGTCTCTCCTCTGCAGCCTTTCCATAGTCAGTGTCCTTTCTATGAATGGGTGCCCAAAACTGGACAGCATACTCTAGGTGAGGGCACACCAGTGCTTTGTAAAGAGGCAAAATTACATCCCTATCCTGTGATTCCATGCCTCTTTTAATGCATGATATTATCTTGGTGGCCTTGGAAGCAGCTGCTTGGCATTGCATGCTGTTATTTAGCTTGTGATCTATCAGTACTCCCAGATCCTTCAAAACAAGTGACTCTCCCAGTTTTACTTCCCCGAGGATATATGTGGCTTTCAGGTTGTGCATTACTTTACATTTTTCCAAACTGAACTTCATTTACCAAGTGGATGCCCAGACACTCAATGTGTCCAAGTCAGCCTGAAGCTTGTGAAGCTTGTGTTTTTAATTCATTCGGCAAATGCTTTCATTGACTTCAATCGAGAGCGCAAGTGGGCACATCCAGGGGTGGGATTCAGCAGGTTCTCCCTGGTTCTGCAGTCGTCCCTCCATCTTCGGGGCTCTTCTGTGCCCTATCTTCTTTTGGCAGCAGTGGGCATCATTGCTGCCTCCTGCCGCCACTAGTTGTTGCTCCTGTGATGTGTAAGTCACGTGGGGGGGACTCCTAAGAAGATCAGCCTCTCTGTATAAAAGGCTTGCCCCTGCTGAAAATAACAGCCAGGAGGGAAGGAGGGTAATTTCTGTTCCCATTCTTTCCAGATGTTGGTGGAGCATCAGTCGATGATTTGTAGTGATGCAGCACTAGAGAATAGGCAGGAAAAGAAAGGTATCAGTTAAGATTTTTAATGTTTTTTTCTAAATTTCTAGTGTTTTTTTTTTACATTTTTACTTTTGAACTGGTAAGGGGTCCCATGGACCTCATTTGATCTCTTTGGCAGGACCTTGACTACTCTCCTGTCTCACCCCTGGATACTAAAGTGGCCTCTGAACTCCCAGCTATTTACCCTTGGTTTGTTCCTTGCCTCTTAGCTTCATCATAAGCTTCGTACATCAGCTTCTTGCTGGATCAGCTGCCAAGCTCCACAGCTCTGTGTCTAAGTGCTTTAGAGGTCCATCTGCCTTCACCCTGTCCGGCTGCATCATTTGCACTAAGTCCTGGGGGCAGGCGTTACTAGCATCCTAGTGAAAGAAGGGGGATTGTCTCATGACTCAGAGATTCTGACATATTGCAGGTTTCCAACCAGGCATTACAGAAATGTCTCTTACATCACAATTAGCTGATGTCTGCCTGTCTGTTGTGCTGTGAAGAGTTTCATTGCTGCATTATCATCTTTTGTTTTAAGGCTATGGCTGCACATTTCAGCAAGAATGCTACATTTTAGTTTGTAAAGCAATTGTGTTCCTATATCTCTTACTGTCTGCTCAGCATAAAGTCTTAAAAAGTAAAATGTCTGCAACAGGATTTATTATGTGGCTGGCATTTATTTTTACAATATACAAGAAGAAACAGAAAGGCCACATAATAAGTTTTTAACTAGCAGACACATGCAATGGTGTGCCCATACAAGCCTCATGCAAGAAAGTCGGAAACAGGTCCATCTGCTAAAAAAAAGGCTTAGCTGCAGGGCAGGGGTTAACAGGGTTACACACCAGATTTAATCAGCTGCTTGGCGGGTGAAGAAACATTGCTTATAATATTACACACTTAGGGCTCGATTCAACAAAGGTAGAAATAAATTTGTGTCGCTCGGAAAATCAGATCGCATGCGTAAAGTTTTAACTTTTTCGAGTGAATCAACAAAAGGGGTTGAATTAAATACGTGCACTCGAAAATGCGAGCGTAAAATTTCTGAATCGCTCGCAAAAAGACTATTCCAAGCGAAAATTATTGGAAAATGTACTCAAATTAGTTTTCTATTGTTTTGTAATGTTTTCTGATTGTTGCATGGTGTTGTAAGGCTTTTTAATGGGTAAATGTAAATGCATAATTTTTTTCAACTTTTTAAGTTGGCTGTGTAGCTGTATATACATGGCTAACATTGTGGATACTTGTAAGAGACAAGGTATGCTGTAGTGGAAGTACTAATTATACAGTAATATTTGTAAGAGGCATGTATGTTGTTTTTTTTTTGGGGGGGGGGGTTGGTTGGATTGCCAGGGACCTGGATTAAACAATTATTCCTTTAATGCAGAAATGTGTCCATTGTTTTCTATACAAAGCTTGCTCACATAGCACCACGTGTCCTTGGGTGCAGGGTGCAGCTCTTTGCTAGCTTTGCATATGTTGCCAATGAATGGTATGTTGGAGTGCCTGGCCACGAGGATAAACTAGTGGTACGCCATTCTTATTGCATCATGCTTACACTTTAAAGAGGACCAAAACCCAGGATTTTGACTATTCTGGGTTTTGGTGCCCCGCTGTGTAAAAACCCAAAGGTCGACCACTCTCATCTGCCTTCCTCTGTTCTTATGGCGCATGTGCGGCCTCCCATGCATTCATCTGTATAAGTGGTCCAGATGCAAACTGGTCTAGGGTTGTTTAAGGACTCAGACTACAGTCCAGCTAAGCATAGTACACCTGGGTTTGCATCAACAAGCCAGTGGATACATCCATGCTAGGCTGGAACAGGGAGTGTGTCTCCTCCTGACATTTACAAATGACTGGTGCCAGGGCATACCCTGCTAAAGTTATAGCATGGAGTGTCCCCTGCTTGCGCATGCATCCTTGAAGTGTGGCACTTGGTGAGTATACTAGGCAACCTGGGTTGTTTCATACAGCAGGGCATGTAAAATTATAGTCAGCCAAAGGCAAGGAAACAAGTAGCCAATGAGTTTTAACAATTTCCGGAGCAAAGGTGGTGGTTTTGGGGGTACTGTAAGAGCACGTCAGCAATAACGCTATTGCTTAAATAGGCAAACCCATGGCAGTCACCAAATAAACAAATAAATGGGAAAATTGTAACACTTCCATACTCAAACCTTTGTGCAATAACATCAAGGAACAGCATACTTTGGGACCTTAACATCAGTTGCAGATTATAATTTCCTATAAGGGTGAGACTAGCAAGGGGTAAAAAGGTTGGAGCTTTCCAAAATGTCAAAAGCACTCTGCAGAAAGTTAGGCAATAATGTTTAAACACTTACCAAGAAGCCATCCACCAGATAAATGCCCCTCCTCAAATAGTCGAAAAATTAATGAATTTCGCAGAATGTGGGCATCATGGCATGATCCGGGAAAGCCAGCCACAAAGCTAAGTATTTTGAAATCTGGACCAGCAATTATCTGTACATTCAGTAAATGTCCCATCTTGCGATTCCGGTAGATATATTCATCCACACTGGGTGGGATAAAGCAAACATGGGGGCAATCCACAGCCCCCATGACATGTGGCATGCCAGCAATGCGATAAAAACCCAGTTTTACTACAGTGGTGAGGAGGGTAAATGCACATACCTTGGCAAAATGGCTCGCATTGCCTTTAAAAATTCATCTACAGCACGACATACCGAAGTTTGGGACATGCCAACTGCCACACCACCCAGGCGCTGAAATGAGCCATTGCTCCATGAGCTGCCATCTTGGATGTTTAACCCATTAAATGCCAAGCACGTAGTCTCTACGTGGTTGCTTCTCCTACCGTTAAGTGCCAAGCACGTAGAAACTACGTGCCTGACATTTCCCCCTGCTAGTTTAAAAATAGAAATATAAAAAAGTACCTCTGGCATCTGTGTGAAGCTGCGGGTCTCCTCTTCCTGGGTGGGGCATCCGATCCCCCCCATCATCTCCCGTCTTCAGGAGGGGGCCCGAAACCGGCAGCCCCCCCCCCCCCGTTTCCGCCGCTGACAGTTCTCTGTAAAAGAAAAAAAAAACAATGTCATTAACTCACCTCCTCGCACGATTCCTCTGTCGCGTCTTCTCTTCCCTGGGCTCCGCAGGCTTCAGGTGAGGACCCTCTTCTGGGTCCCCACCTCTTCTAATGGCGGCACTGGCCGCTGCCCCCTAGCCCCGCCCTTTGTGGGAGGAGCAGGATGAAGTCATCCCGCTCCTCCTATACCCCCTCCGAGCTTCGGCATCTGTCAGATGCCGATGGTGATCGGAGGAGGGCACCGATCACTATCGCCATCTGTCATCAGATGACAGCGGCACTGGACAGCGGCGAGGGACCCAGGATCGGAGGTGAGTACAGTAAAAAAAAAAAATAATAAAGATCATTTTTTTCTCTTTGTGTGTGGTGTCTTTTTTTTTTTACATTTAACCCCCTGTGAACTGGTAAGGGGTCCATGACCCCTATACAGTTCACAAGGCTGGGGGATGGCAAGTCACCTGCAGCTAGCGGGTGACTTGCCATTAACCTCCGGCACCCCCATTACCTGCCTCTCCAAAGCCCAGGGGGGGGGGGGCAGAAGAGCCTGTGGCCACGGGCTATGCAGGCTTGTAGTTTGGGAGGGGGGAAACTATGTCGTTTTTTTTTAATTAACCCTTTATGTTCTGTCACCCAGCAGCTACAAAAGGCTTCCAGCAGGTGAGCAGAAGCCAGTGATTGCCGAGGGACACAGTGCTCCAGGATGAATAGGAGGTAAGTATTAACAAAAAAATAATAAAATATTTTTTTCTCTTTGTGTGAGGTGTCTTTTTTTTGCATTTAACCCCTTGTGAACTGGTAAGGGGTCCATGAGACCCCTATACCAGTTCACAAGGCTGGGGGCTGGCAAGTCACCTGCGGCTAGCGGGTGACTTGCCATTAACCCCTGGCCCCACCATTACCTGCCTCCCCAAAGCCCAGGGGGGGGGGCAGAAGAGCCCGTGGCCACGGGCTATGCGGGCTTGTAGCCTGCAGGGCCAGGGGCCACAAAAGCTGGCCCCTGCGCCCTGTTTCTACAAGCCTTGCATAGCTGGTCCCGGGCTGGTTACTTTGGGTAAGGGGGACCCCATGTCAATTTTTTTTTTGATTTTTAAGGGTTTTTAACTCTTAAAAATCCTCCCCAAAAATGGGGTCCCCCCTCTCGATTTAACCCTTTGTAGTGTGGATGGTAGTTGTATTTTATTTGTAAATGTTATAAAGTACTTGTTTCAGTTAGGAGGGTCTCCTGGGCAGGAACGGGGGGGCTACCGATAAATATGTGGTACCGTTCTAATCGGTAGAAATGGGGCTTTCACATGCAATATGGTTTTCTTTAATAAAATCCTTTTTTTATTTAAAATAAAGAGTCAATTTTCTAAAAAAAAATGTTTTTTATTTATTTTTTTACTTAAAATAAATAATATTGTAAAAAACAAAATAAAATTTACAAACAAGACATTTCATGTCAAAGCCTAAACTCTGCTGCAAAAAAAAATATATATAATTTTCCTGAAAATTCCAGAAAAAATGGTGCAAAACATGGCGCAAAATGGGGAAAAATGACCTGTCAACAGAGGGTGACAAAATCTCAAGTAGGCTGGCAATTAAAAGGGTTAAAAGTAGCTATGCATGTTGGGTATTGTTCTGTTCCGGGGACCTTGCGTTTTCAGACTTAGCTTGTTTTTTCTGGTTTGCATATTTATATTTTAGGAAAAGGTGTTTTTTATTCAGCTTTTTTATACATTTTTTTAGGGAAACCCTGCGCAACCAAAGAATTCTTTGAGGGATTAATTCCCGAAAGATGAGCCCACTACAACAAGCTGGGTACGCTTAGAAAGCTTAACATGTGTACTTTCAGGGAATATATGGTTTATGGGGGATATTCCAAATGTAAAGGGTTGTTTTGGTTGAAAAATCGCAAGGTGCGCACTTTGTCTGCAGAGCTGAAATTTTCAAGTAAAATTACCGTTACGCACATGCTTTACTTTGGGGTGTTTGGCAACTCTTCCCTTGACAGTAGCTATGCATGTTGGGTATCGTTCTGTTCAGGGGATGTTGCTTTTTCAGATTAAACTTCTTGTTTGTATATAGTTTTTTTTAGGAAAATGTGGCTTTGATTCTGCTTTTTTATCCTTTTTTTAGGGAAACTCTTTGCAACCAAAGAATACATTGAGGGATTACTTCCAGAAAACTATGGCCACATCAACAAGCCTGGTACACCTAGAAAGCTTGAGCTGTGTACTTCCAGAGAATATATAGTTTGTTGGGGGTATTTCAAATGTAAAGGGTTGTTTTTCTGGAAAAACTTCAAGGTGCGCATATTGCGTAGCATAGTTGTATTTTATCTGAAAATCTCCTAAAGCGTTGTTTCAGTTTGGGGGAGTCTTCTGGGCAGGAAAGGGTGTCTACCTATACATATGTGGTACCGCTGTGAGCGGGAGAAATTGGGATTTCACACGTAATAAGATTTTATTGACAAACTTACATTTTTTATTACAAAAAAATTACAAATTGTAAAAAATAGATTTTTAAAATTTTTTTTTTTCACCCAAAAATATTGAGAATACACCTAAAAAATGACAAACAAGACATTTCATGTTTCAAGCCCAGACTCTGCTGAAAAAAACAATATATAATTTTCCTGGGAAATCCCTGGAAATCCCTTTTAAAAATCACATTTGAACATGGGGAGCGCATAATAGTGCAAAATAGTCTGGCAACAAAGGGTGACAAAAACTCCAGGTAGGCTGGCACTTAAAGGGTTAAAGGCTCAGAAAATGCAGTAGATGCAGGTAGGCTCTTATTCAGGGTGAAGGTCCGCTTTAAAGCGGACCAACACCCACCCCTGATCGGCCTGGGAATCTATAAGATTCCCGGGCCGATCAGCTCCCTCCCCACGGGGGAATCCGAAATCTGGATGCCCCGCTGTGTGAAACCTCCCAGAAAGTCCCTAAAAACTTGGTGGAAGGTTGTAGTAATATAGAATACTAACAGCTTTACTAAAGGGTAGGAAAGCACCTTCTATTTTACCAAGACACAGTCAGAGGAATATAGGAAACTTGAACAGCATGATTATAAGTAGATCACAAGTATGGGAGTACAATGTTGACTGTACATCCCAGAAGAGGAAAACAAAAAGGCAGAACACCAAAAAACTGACAAAAAGGGAGTTTTCCTTTAAGTAATCACATGTGGCTGTGGGAAAGGATTAATAAATAGCCTAAACTCACATTATCCCTGTGCTAGCTGGAAAAGGGATACACTGACATCAAGAGGCGTCCCTCTTATTAGCTGTGTTTAGGAGCAAAGCAACCCTGCAGGCTCCAGCACATTTTAACTAGAAATTCTGAGATTGGAGCATTCATCTTGACTGGTTTGGGCATACTCCCCGTCACCAATCTCTAAGTTCCATGTGACAGCCACACAGCTTACCAAAGGCAGTCCCATCAAGGAGAGGAGGGTGCATAGATCAACGGGGGCCCCGCAATTCAAATCCAGAATGAGAGCACTGTAATGTATTTATCAGACCAATAGCCAATCACGAGCTGCCCCGGCAGCACCATGTGGGGGAACCAATGCGTTGCGGTCTCAGCAGCAGCAGAGTAGCATTAAACGTCACTCTGACGTCAGTGGGCAATCAGTTCAAATGAGATCAAGAGGAAGAATCACACCTTTTCGCAATAATTCCCCCTGGTGGACCAATTGCCACTTCTAAATAATGGGGTTCCCCACCGTACTCACGGGCCAGTCAGCTTGCTTTAGCAACCGCTGGCACCACCTCTGCCAATAGGATCAGGTTTCCACTTCACGTCACTGCCCGGGAAATCTACCTGGTAACCAGTGACTCGGATGCAGGCACTCCATGATTGGAAGACGTCTGCCAGCATCTCCCCGGTGTGCGCCCCACTGTTGGCCCCATCCAGTCACAGGGGTACCAAAACTGGGTGGCTCCCCAAGCTGCACCAACCCCGAGGTGGGCACAAAGAGGGATGCCTACAGGGCACTGTGTGTCTGGGCACTGTGTGGCCATCAGGCCCAGTGAAAAGGTCGTGAGTGGTTACAATCCATACAAAGTGGACCTAGACATAAGGGATACCGTTCCATACATTAAGCTTAGGTGGACCTACTACTCCTTTAGGGCCTTCGCATAATAAGCCATGCGACAGGACAAATGGCATACATGGTCAAAGCAACATTAGTATATTACTACCTCCAAAGGTGGACCTACATCACCAATCTCTGACAACAAAAAAATATGTCTTATAGCTTGCGTAGCTGACCCCAGGAATTAGGTGAGTAAGGGCTGTTTAATAATTTTTGCTACAGATTTAAATAGTATGACTAAATGTAGTTTGGTGCACTCTATTTGTATGTACTGCAAATAAGAAATCAACAGTTAAGTTAAAAGTGATAAAGGGAATAGAGTCACAGAGAAAGGCCAGCCCTATGAAAATTGTTGTTATACATTGCGTTTCCTCAGTTTTTATAATTTTCATAGTAATGGGTGACAGGAGGAAGCAGAGGCACTGAGAAATCTATACTGTACAAGCAGGATGTATAGACTTACATTATGACAGCGTGCTTCTACCACAATAAGTTGCTGTAGGCAGGAGAAAGGAAAAGGAAGAAGCGAAACTGCTGGTGACCTTACATTGCAACCCACAGAGAATATAGAGAAGAATTCCAAGAATTCCAGCCAAGGCTTCTACTGCTTTGCTCTACTAGACCCAGCCCCGTTCATGTCTGGACAAGAAATATTTTCTATCAGGTCTCACCCAGATTCTATAGAGCCCCCACCCGATAATATGTCTCTGACAAATGCTATATTTAATATTTGAAACAGATCTGTGATACAATCTGGCCATTTGAAATAGCAATACATGTATTCACTTCCTAAATTGTGCAATTTTTGGTCTCACCTGCTTGACATGTTTGTAGCGTGTGACCTACCTAGGCAGAAGATATATAGCAGCCCATAACTGTTGTCTTGAGCCTTTGTGAGTAAGATAAGAACAGCAATAAGACAATATATGGCAACACCAAGATGACTTATGCTGTACATTCTATTCATGTTGTGTTTCCAATATACTGTATACTTGAAGTCCCTGTCCAGGCACATCCTATCTTCCTCCCACCTTATCTCCCATAGGTACAGTGCAAAATGAGCAATTTTATTATATGTATTATATATATTTCAAGTGCTTCAATGTGTAGGTGGTGTCTGAACTGGGAAAGGTGTGCCATGGTGCAGCTTTATGAGTCATGAGCATGTTCCGCTATGGTCAGAGACAGCTGTGGAGCCACTATGACTTGCCATGCTCGCTCATGCTGAGAGCTCCAAGGGACAGAGTGGTGGTTTAATGATGTATGATTGGCATAGAATGTTGTTCGTATACAGTAAGCTATTTTTTTGTTGTTGCAACCCCCTAACAGCGGGGGGGGGGGGTTAGTTTGGAGACTGGACATCCACTTATAACAAATATTACAACGTATTACAACAAATGATACAGAGCACTAGAAATTGAACATGAATGGCAGCTCACTATTTAGGAAACACATTTGGGTTGTGGATTGAGCATCCAAAGAGAGGCATCCCATATGTCTGTGCCTCCTATGGTTAGGCCAATATAACCAAACTTATCCCACCAGTGTAGACAGAAGCCAGAAAAGGCTATTTTAAGAAAATACATGTAATCAAGTCCTGGTATTGCCCTGTGAATTGACATTCATCTGGTACCTGCCAAAGCTCTGGCAGACAAAAAGGATCCAACACCAGCAATCACGAAAGGGTAAAATCTGGGCTGTTTCTAGAGGAGGGCGAACAGGGCGATCTGTGCGCCAAGGCCATTTGGGGTGCTTTTATCTCAGCCATTTTATATTCTATATTCTAACCTTTGAAAAGTATAAAGCAGTAAATGAAAAAGTAATAAAGCTGGCAAACGCACAAAATTAAAGAGATGTGGCCAAAGATAGCAAAACCAACCCTAAACGTTTCTTTAAATATATAAACTCAAAGAAACCAAAATCAGAACAGGTAGACACCCTAATTAATGGTAATGGGGAGCATAATTCGTAACTGGCTTAACATGGATATCATACAAGAAAGACTAAATAATTTAAATGTGAATAAAACTCCGGGACCAGATGGACTTCAACCAAGAGTTTCTAAAGAACTCAGCTCAGTTATTTCAGCACCTCTGCTTTTGATCTTTAAAGACTCACTAATAACTGATATAGTGTTTAGGGATTGGCACAAGGCAAATGTGGTGTCCATTTTTAAAAAGGCTTCTAGTTCTTACCTGGGTAATTACAGACCTGTAAGCTTAACATCCATTGTAGGAAAATTGCTTGAAGGACTCCTAAGAGACTACATACAGGATTATGTAACTATGCATAATATACTAAGTGACAACGAGCACATTTTTACTAAGGGCAGAAGCTGCCAGACTAACCTGATTGGCTTCTATGAGGAGGTAAGTAGAAGCCTGGACAAAGGAGCGACTGTAGATATGTTTTTTCTGGATTTTGCAAAAGCATTTGACACTGTCCCTCATAGGTGCTTATTGGGGAAATTGGGGTCTGAAGTGAGTGGATTGAAAACTTGCTGAAGGATCGCGTGCAAAGCGCTACGGTTAATGATACCTACACTGAATGGTCCCCGGTTGTAAGCGGTGTATGCCAAGGTTCAGTGCTGGCCCCTCTATTATTCAATTTGTTTACACATGCTATAAAACATAGCATTAAGAGCACTGTCTGTATTTTTGCAGATGACTTAAAGATATGTAGCGCAGTGCAGTCTATTGAAGATGTTCACAAGTTTCAGGCTGCCTTGGACACTTTGAATGTTTGGGCATCCACTTGGCAAATGAAGTTCAATGTGGATAAGTGTAAAGTGATGCACTTGGGGTCTAATAACCTGAGGGCCACATATGTCCTTGGGGGAGTAATACTGGGAGAACCACTAGTTGGGAAGGATCTGGGGGTACTGGTAGACCACAGACTAAACAACAGCATGCAATCCTAAGCAGCTGCTTCTAAGACAATCAATATATTATCATGCATTAAAGAGGCATGGAATCACAAGACAGAGATGTAATATTGCCTCTTAACAAGGTAATGGTGCGCCCTTACCTGGAATATACCATCCAGTTCTGGCCACCCGTTCATAGAAAGGATGCCCTAGTTTTGGAAAAAGTACATAGGAGAGTCTCCAAACTAATAAGGGGAATGAAGGATCTTAGTTATGAAGAAACATTATGGGAATTAAATTTGTTTAGTCTTGAGAGGACACATCTGAGGGGGGGGGGGGGGGCATGATTAGCTTGTATAAATATATAAATGCGCAATAAAACAAATATGGGGAGAAATCCTCTCTAAAGACAAGGGGTATTCCCCCCATGGAAAAAAGAAATTCAATCTTCAGAGGCGACAATCATTCTATACAATAAGTACTATACATCTGTGGAATAGCCTCCCACAGAAGCTTGTCACAGCAACAACTGACAACTTCAAAAACGGATTAGATGCTTAAGTATCATTAACAGTCACTATTAGCTGTTATCAGTAAAAAAAAAAAAATAATAACTTTCCCCAACCCTGTCCCTTGGTTGAACTTGATGGACATATGTCTCTTTTTCAACTGTACTAACTATGTAACTATTAAAGCTGATAAACTGATGCCTAAATCGATAAATCCTTTATAACATATGCAGGACAGTAGGGGGGGGGGGTGCTAACTAATGTGACAGCCCATGCGTTACCCCCTGCTAAAACTGGATAAATACTCCATGTTTCCACAACAATCTGTCAGGCACATTGAGATACCAGAATGTTTATGACATAAGTAAAGCCCTGCCCTGCTCACCCCTCCTTGCCCCCTTGAGTGTGGATTCAGTAAAACGCATTGCAACCTTTAAAGAATTATTTTGATCAGTTTTTTTCTATTAGTGATATACATACACCTTTATCGGGGTATTCAGTGCCACTGTTTTCCAAATGGTGCTGGTGCCGCTGCTGCCTCTGGTCGTCAATATAAGGCTGGCTATGTGTTTGAAAATTCCTACATCTTTGGTAATTGTCTGGTATGTGTGACTTTCCCTGTGTCACATTACTGTAGGATCTGAAAGCGTGTAAAGGAAAGGTCCACAGTTTTGTGGACTGCCACTGTTTTCCAAATGGTGCTGGTGCCGCTGCTGCCTCTGGTCGTCAATATAAGGCTGGCTATGTGTTTGAAAATTCCTACATCTTTGGTAATTGTCTGGTATGTGTGACTTTCCCTGTGTCACATTACTGTAGGATCTGAAAGCGTGTAAAGGAAAGGTCCACAGTTTTGTGGACTGGTGCTGTTAGTCAGGGTTAATGGTATTTCTGTGAAACCAGTAGAGCACCAATACAACATTTCATACAGATGCATCCATATTTACCTTATCTCAGGTTTGGTTTAAATCTCCAAATTCTCATGATGTACATTCAACACAGTATCAGGATATGGTAACTAACTCTATGAAAAGTACAACACAATAATGAATCAAGGCCGGCCATTTAAGGTTCTGTTCTGCTTTAAGAGTTTTTTCTAAACCCATGTCTGATGTATTATATGAAGGTGATACTAATTAAATAACTGAGCAAGACTCAGGCCAATGAGCCCAAGTCATTAACATTTTAATGGCATGCTAGCAGCAAGAAAGGGATAAAGAAGAAAAAGAAGAGAGCTACAGAGAATTAATATGGGACTGTGGAAGGAGCCTCTGGAAATGGGAAAGCTAACTTCCTTGTTTATAGCTGCACTAACCATGAGGAAGAGTACAATCAACTAGAACAAAAAATTACAGGGAGAGAGCTTCCCATGTATGTGTCTGAAGAAAAGTATGCCTTACAATTTCTAATAAATTGCCAAGTGTTTGTAGCATGATTTCAGGAGATTTATGAAAATGTGTTTCCGGATGACACATCCCTTAGAAAGCTTACTGTTCAACCTGCAGAACTAGTGACTCTCACTACCCCTTCATTGCCTCTCTTTGTAGACTCCAACAAGAACGGACACAGCAGCCTTATACAGAGGCTTATCACCACTAATTTCATGAACGTGCAGCTTCAGAACAAACCCCTTGATTACCTATAAATGTTGTTTGCAATGGATATTGTCTAGGAGACTAATTTAATAAAATTCAGAAAGCCTTTTGCTTTATGCAGTTTTGTGCCCTTATTCATCAAGCGATAGCGCCAGGTAGTGTCCGACGAGCGCCAGGTAGCGGCAGCTAACGGCGACTACCGACTCAAGTACGCCCGGCGGCGGTCACAATGACGCATTTATCAAGCAAAATGAGGCTAGCACCGGCGAGAGCGACGGCTAGCGCGGCATTCATCATGAAGCCGCCTGGACCGAACAGCGCAACAGTGCAAATTCCCTCACAGCGCCAGGTATGAGCTGTCGCTCCCTGGCGATGTCCAATGCATTTCAATGGAGCAATCTATAATAAATCATGATTAATTGATAATAATTTTTTTTTAAATTTTTTTAATGTCAAAAAATCGGAGAACACTTCTGCAATGTTAGGATTTATTTTTAAGTCAAAAAAAAAAAAAATATGTGCAGAATTGATCTAACAGGTCTGAGATTAATGTATTCATATAACAAAATGATTCTAAATACATGTATAATGTTACATTCAAAAAATATGGTTGTTTAGGGGTTAAAAACTAGTTAATACAGATCGCCGCCAGCGCTCTGGGGTTTAAACAAGGAATGGACAGCAACAGCACATTCGGAGCGTGATTTTTTGATGAATATGAAGCTAGCCGTTCGCTCTGGCCATTCGTTGTCAGGCGCTCACATACAACGCTGGACCTGTGAAACAGCGACCCCCCAGCCCGTATTCAACATTACCGCACACCGACTGAGTCGCTGTCATCAAGCTAATGCCGGCCAAGCACAGCGAATACTGGCTGGTGCTGAAAAAATCACGCTACAGTCGCTCATCTGTCGCTACCTGGCGCTATTGATGAATCGGCCTCCCCGCTCCACCTCAATTTGCCAGTATTCTCCACCAATACTATTTAGGAAATTATCAACCTCAAACACAGTAAAAGGCAAAATTTGTAATTCTTGCTTCAGGTGTGGTGGAGAATTTCTCCAGGTGAGGTGCATACATTTTCCATTGAGATAAACCATTTTCGGGTCCTCAAAGTGGAACAGTATAAACCAGTTTGTGTGTGACGGGTATGGTTTTGGGATGTGGTTTAGTGTGTGGCTTAATTATGGGTCACATGTTCTAGAATTATTTGGCCCTTAAGAAATATTGGTGATTGAGCCAATCGAGCCAATTGATCAAGTTCATGCATTCCACTACCACCATTCAACCAAAGACTCAGAGCAGTGGTAAACCACCCAGACATCCAGCATTTTGCATTCGGTGGGACAGTCTTCCCCATGTCAGCAAAGTGGGACATTTTAGTGTTTCCAGAGTTTTTAGAGGGACAGTGGGCTTCAAAGTGGGACATTTGGTCGCTTTAGGTAGATATATGTTCTGCAAATTAAAACACAGCATCTGCAGAACAGATATATCGACTACGCCTGATACAGTGCAGGAGCTTCCTTGCTCAGAAATTATTATTGTAACTAGGGAAGAAGCTGTGAAAAGTGGCAGGAACTCTCTCTTTTCCAAGACTGGAAATCAGGTCCTCAATTTATCAACCATGATAAACATATAAGCAAGGAGCTCCATACACCTGGTCCCAATGCTGCTACCACAACCACCATAAGCCACAATTTTATTTCGACATTATTGTATTTAGTCAGATGAGTATACAAATAAAAACTAAAACCTATACTGCAAGAAAAGGTGCTTCTAAAACTGCATCTGTACCAGCATTTGCACAATTTATTCACTTAAACCAAGTTGCTACTATTACTTTTCAACATAAATGATTCTTAGTCCTTTTATATAGCTCTGTTTGACGATATGTGTTCAATCAGATCTTTATGCCTGTATCGTGTGTGTGAAATTCACTTGGGAGCCTGCATGGAAAATAAGTTAATGTTTTTCAGCATTTAAAAAGGAGTAGAAGAAAGTGAGGATGTGTGGGTGGTAACCAAGGTAATGCTTACGTTTTCTTACTATACAGAATGTCAGTAATGCACACAAAAAAGTTAAAAAATAACATACTATGTTCACTTATTTAGCCTGCAATAAAGATAAGTAAATATGTATTTTAATAAGTAAATACATATTTCAGATGGATTCAACATAGGTATTGGCATTGCTAGCAGACCATCACAAATTTGAGACCTTTGATGTGTGTCACTGGTGTCTTGATCTCACCAGCATAAATCTCTGGGGAGCCCTCCTACAGTAAAATTAAAATATTACCTATTTATTTTTTGGACTTTCACATTTGCATCAACCCCAGAATCCCTCTAGTCTACATCCTGTCTCAATCTTTACCTAGACCTGACTGTTCACCTCCAATAAAGCCTGATCCACCCCTTTTCCCAGGTTGTCTTTATTCATTCTGAAGTAACATGTTTCTCTGCGTCCCTCCAACCCAAGATCCCTCTGTTTCCGGCCCACCTCAGCATGTCTGCATTCACTCCTGGATTTTCCTGGAGTAGGACAGATCAGCTGTGGGAAACAAAAGGTGAATATGGCTTTTTTAAATTTTTTGTCTGGATGGTCCTTTTAATCAAAAAATAGTTTGTAGTATTATTTAGTACTTAATCCTACATTTCAACCCTTTAGTGTATGCCACTGTTAACATCTGATAAGGGTCTGGGGTGTCTTGGACCTGCCATTAGAGCCCACCCTACAGTTAAATGAAATATTACCCGTTTCCTTTAGGGCTCCTCCATTTGAATCAACTTCAGTGTTTTCCCTGTTCATAACCCCACAGCGCCTGTATATGTCCAAAAAAAACAAGCACCTGCCGATGTCCAAATCAACTACTATTAATCTCTTCCTATCCTAATCCTTATCAGCATCCTCCCTTGAGGATGAAGGGTGACAAAATGTAAAAAGGTGTCAGCACTGTGGTCAAGTGATTCCCCTAAATTCTATTACATAGAAATGTCAGTGTTTAAAGTATGGCGTTGCTAATGGATTTTCGGTGTATTCAGAGCTGTAATCAATACTGTACGGGCTAAACAAATAACAAGTCAATACTCACCTTTTACCCATCCTGCTCTGACTTACTGGGTCCAGAGACATGCCATGGGACCTAATTTTAGGGTTTTTGAAAGTCAGGATAGTACGAAACATGACTGTTGAATGTCTTTTATTTTTGCCTGGATAAGCCATTTAAATATGTGTCTGGGCTGCCTCTGACCCATGTTGCATGCTGTAAAGCTGTATGCTGCCTGGATGCTATATGGCAGCATCTGTACATTGGACCACTTGACAGCATCCCGCAGAAGTAGCTTTTCCTACCCAAAGCAACCAGCCAGCAAAATGATGTCATGTACAATTTTGAAAAAGAATCCGATTGAAAGCTATCCCCATATCTTGTATCATAAAGCCAACCATATATACAGTACATGTACCTTCTGTCACGCTACTCTTCCTTCTTATGCTAGGACCCCACAAAGTGCCCCCCACTGTTTTATTCTTGTAGCCTACCTTCTACAAGAAATTCCTAGTATGTATGTATGTCAGATGTCATGATTAAGGACCTGTTGTCCGAAACGCGTTGGCGTTAGGGCCCATCTTGTACATATTTACTCACTTGGTGACCTGTTGGACTATTGATTTTAATCGAAGGAAATAAATGCTGAAGACTTTTACAACATTTGCTGGCTGGCTCAATACTTCTTTCAATTATGTATGTAATATATCTGTTTCGGATATATATATATATATATATATATATATATATATATAGACAGATTCAGCATTTTTCTCCTCTATGTTTATCTTCTTAGCATAACACTTTCTAGCCTTGTTGGCAAAACCCCACTCTCACTTCCCATAAGTGGGAAACTGTTAGCAAGCGTCAGCAGTTGTGAGTGTGAATATATCAAAATATTGAAAGGCCTAGGGGATGTTGTAGGGTTGCATATGCAAAAGATACAGTAGCTCCAAAACTGGAAGCTTTCTATTGCCCGTGATGTTGGGACAGTGTAAAGCTGGAGGAGGATGTCAGCAACTGGACACACAGAGCAGGGGGTAGAGAAGGGACTGAGTATAGGGTATTTTAACATATATTTACTGAATGCGACTGTGTTGTTGGCATAATATTTCCTATCATGAGGCCCCACTTTTAAATTTGCCCAGGGCTATACTTTTTCTAAAACCGGCTCTGCCCCAAATGCAACTACTGCCAGAAAAGCTTCCCATGTAGTGAAAGATAGCTAGCAGTTCTGTACACATATGGGTCGATTCAAAGAAACATGTAACAGCTTGGATTTAGGTGCCGATCATCCTATTTTTCCCGTACGCTCGTGCGCTCGTATGAACTTGCGAGTGATTCTATAAGCAAATACGTTTCTATCCTAAAATTTACGTCCGTTCGTATGGCAGTTCGCGAATCAGACCTATGTCAGTTTCCATCCTGAATTTTCCGTTTCATTTCTCAGGTTGCAACATTGGTTTTGCCCTTTTTCCTTTTTTGTCTGGACGTAAATCCTTCTGATCTTGTGGCTGCGCACTACAAACTTACCTCATTAAAGTGCATTCTAAATATTTGGTTTTTTATTTTTCTTTATTTCATTCATTTTGTAGTAACCAACCATTAATGAATGCATTTGCATAAGTAAATCTTACTTTGTTTAATTTTTAGTTAACCTGCATTTTTTACTTGTGGATTTAATTTTAATATTTTGGCTTCAAATGGTACAACTTAAAATTTTTGGCGTGGTTACCCACACCCTCTACATACAGATTGCTCTCAAAAATTAAAAAACACCCAGCAACTTCGGCATGTTATGAGCCTAGAAACAGCCAAGATGGCGGGTCAGGTATTATCGGGCAGCCTGCAAACAGAAAGGGCCTTGTGACTGTGTTGCTCTGCATTCTTTGATTTCTGACCTTTCCGTGCCCCCAGCTCTGCTGTGTCTGTGCAAAATACAGCAGTAACCCACATCCTGCACTTTATCCCGCTCTCCTCTCCTCAGTAAGTGTGATGCATCTGACCAAAGATGAGCTAAAATAATTAAACAAAGCAAAGGTAAACAACTACACCAATAAATTCAAATTAAAAATATTATTCTAGTACATCAATTTAAAAATAAATAACAAAGGACATAAGTTTCTTTAATTAACACAAATATATGGATGTATTGCAAAATAAAGGTTTACATGCAAAGGACTAATTAAGGTCCACATTAAAATGCTTTTATAAGGCATACATGAAATGTATTGAATCAGGTATGCATTGCCATACAATTTATGGCCTCGGCCATGCTGATACATGCAGTTCATTGGAGCTCAAGACGCGCAGACTCCTCCACATAGCCAAAAAACCTGTTCAAGAACAGCAATCCGACTGCTAAAAGGTGTCGGCAGTGGCTTTCTTTTAAAACGTATTTAGAGGTTGGAAAACTGTTCTCTGAATCACACGTAAACACATCCGATTATCCTAAGTTTTAGGTTTTGATCCTAAGTTTTAGGTTTTGATCCTAAGTTTTAGGTTTTGATCCTACAATTTAGGAACGAACTTCCGATGATCGTAAGAGCATATACGAAATCGTACGTAGGCTCGTGCGAGTCGGAAATGGCCAAAAAAAGCCAGAAAAAATGACAAACACCCACCCAAACTTAGGATTCTAGATCCAAAATCAATTAACTTTTGCTCTTTGAATCGAGGGGATACATTTTGGCCCTTTTAAACCGGGCCTTCACCATGAATAATCTATCTTGTATGTTTTAATAATGTATCTGGTATGTTTTAACCACCCTGTACATACAGATTGCCCCCATTAAAAATCATGCTACCCGCACCTACTGCCTTTTCTGAGCATTTAAACATCCAAGATGGCTGCCCATAGTGTCTCAGGCTGCCTGCAGAAAGGAAGTGTCTTCTGACTTTGCTGCTCTGCATTCTTGCATTTCTGTCCTTTTCCTGACCCTAGTTTTGCTCTGTCTGTCAGTTATAACCCGCCCCCCTGCACTTGCCCCCCACCCCTCTTCTCCTCAGTATGTGATGCTTCTGAGGCAAGATGGCAGCACACGTATCCTAGAGTCCTGAACAGAGTTGCAGCCCAGTGGAGGAAAGAATAATAAGTAAGCCAATTATTAATTTTAGTAAACATACTAATAAACATATTAATGTTTAAATGCTGTGGATTTTTTAAGGGTATGGGCGTTTTTTATTAAATGATGCTGAAGATCCCATTTGAATCCAAACAAGTTGGACGAGCAAATAAATAGTCAGGAACAATATAGCCACCCATGGAAATGCAGAACATTTGGAATTAAATCGAAACACCCTAAAAAAATTTGTGCATACTTTATTTTCTGTAAAAACAATTTTAGATACAGCAATGGTGTCCGCTGGGGACACTGTGGCGGCAATCCGGAAGCGTTGCTCGGCTCCCGAGCACGTGGCGAGCTTCTGGAGCCTCTGAAAGCACATGCCTAGATGGAAGAAGGTGGACTCTCATAGATTAGAGTTAGGACTGCACCTCATAGAGACACCGAGGCAATTGGTGGTGCAGGTTTAGCATACTTCTGCAGATGTGTGTGGACCAAGACCTCTGTTTAACCAGATTTAGAAACAGATTATAGGTTTGGCTGCAAGCTAACAGGGTTCAGTGCTGTGGCCCCATTAAGACTTGTGTGCCTGGCATACGTGCCCTCTCAATGGTCCATCACCAGGCCCACCCCCTTCCAACTGGGCATGCACATTTGGTGTGTTCTGAGCCTCCGGGAGCCCAGTGATGCCTCTGGATTGCCGGCACAGTAGGCTTCCGCTAAGCCAGCCACAGCATTCCCAGAGGACACTATTGTTGTATCTAAAAAGTATTTTTACAGAAAATAAAAAATATTTTTTTACAGGCAGCTATCTGGATAACACAGGTGCCTCTCAATTCTCTGAAACACCCACAGAAGCCATAGCAGAGCTGAAACCTCCCCCATTCAATTTCATTCCGCAAGGACCATGCAAAAAAAGTGGTCTAACAGCCACAATGTCCCTTGGAGTTCTCAGAACAGCTGTCTGTGATCACAACAGACTTATAAAGCTGCACCATGACACGCCCTTCCCAGCTCAACGACCCAAAAATTTAAGCAAAGAAAGTGTCTTCACTTAGATTACATAAGGCATTTACATATAATCAAAGATTTTGAGATGCTTTCGTAACGGTATCATGGGGATGCCCCCAATAGGATGGGATACTGCACATGCACTGCCACCATGTGGGATGCCCAGGGAAAGGGGTGCAGGCCTAAACAAAGTACATGTAGAGGTAGTAAGTACTTACTCAGGGTCCGGCCATGTGTTGGAGTCAAAAGAAAAAGAGGGCGCCAGTCACTTTGTTTTAAGGGTTTCCAAGCTTTATTGCAGGAAGCATTAACAGTATTAAAGTCAGCAGCAGGAGTATTGATAGTAGTACAGTTCCATAGAACACTTATTACCTTCCTCAAACTGTGCTAGGCTTACTTGTTCCACGCGTTTTTTTCTCTGTTACTGCACTTGCTGAGTTGAACCCTTTCCATCTGCTTTGTTATCTCTTTACTCCCGAGGACACAACTTGGAAAGGTGCCCTTGAAGGCCCTGTTTCCAATCCCCTCTTCCAGTGGAGTGGACTCTTTCAACCGAGAACAGATAAATGACTCCCTAGGTCCAGGTCCAATTCAACAAGCCCCTCACAAAGGCTGTACATGCCTTAAGAGCACTTGGGTCAAATTTAGCAGAATCTTCTAGAATTTAGCACCCTATATAAGTCAGTTTCAGCTTCTTATTATATAACACAAAGTTCTTTAGCAACAGAACAGGGGCATGGCCTGGCACAGGAATGAAGAGGACGTTTAAGCCAGAGCTCCGGATCCTGTCAGGCAAATTTAGACAGTTTCAGTGGCAACTGACAGAGAAAAGGCGGTGAAAATGGCTGGCAGAAAGCAGAAGAGGAGAGAGAAGAGGAGGAAAGAGGCACCAACCTGCAGCAGCGCGAGGGAGCCGTGAGCGAGGGGACGACCATCCCGCGGGTGCGGGTAAATGGCACCCATGGAGTCCCTGTCATCTTCAGGCGCCCCCGTCAGCGGGACTGGACCGGACTGGAGAAGGAGGCGAGGTGGAGGAGGGAGCAGGGCACAGACTGCGGCAGAGAGGGGTGAGGTGAAGGAGGAAACCCCGCGCACAGAAAGAGCCCTGGCTGGGAGGACCCTGGGCACAAAGATATGGCTGCGGCAGAGACGGCTCAGGAGAGGCAGCAGATGCGACAGCAGATAGCGAGCCCATTGACAGAGCTGAGTTAGGGGCAGGAACAGATGAGGAGTGCAGCCCAAACTACATAGGGGTTCACAGCAGCGAGCATGATGCAGAGAAAGCTGAGCAGATTTGCTTATACCCCCAAAGGGAGTGAGACCGACCATAGCGAACCATCCAGTGTGGGATTCTCATCAGCAGATAGCCACAAGTTGACCCCGACTTGGGGCCTCCCGCAAAGGCTTCCCCATGCAAGGGGGCAACTCAGGGGAGAAAATGGATCTCTTCCCACCGGTGCAACCGAGGCGGCGGGACCCCCCACTACATCTGAATTGCCATCTGACGCCCTAGCTCCTACCCAAGATAACACCGCGGCCTGGTTCACCCAGGAGGAAATTGAACCACCTGGCCCGACTACTCCGATGGCTACCATTCAAATGGACACATCCCCACTACAGATGATGCTCCCTCGAGCTGGTTCAATTGTGCTACCCCCACCCGAAGGCTCGTCTACTCCGATTTTAATTCACAATCCGGACGCAGGGCAGGGGAATAATCCAGAGGAAAGCAACATACACAGAGAGACTCTGTCGGTTTTGAGAGCTATCCCCTCTAGGGCAGACTTTGAGGCACTAATCACACGCTATGAAGCAGCATACAAAAAAGATATTGCGGAGGAACATGTCCAAACCCTTGATTCTAGGATTTCAACAAATCAATCTTCCAGCGAGGCTGCGATAGCGGCCTTAGCAGCTCGGGTGGGGTCCCAGAACATCCAGATCTTACAGCTCCAACTGCAACATGATGATCTAGAGAACAGATACAGAAGGAACAATTTGCACCTGAGAGGCATACCAGAATTGTCCGTGGGGGAAGACGTGAAGCAGATCATTACCACCATCTTTCACACGCCATTGGAAATAAATATAGGTACCCCTATACAGATTGACAGAGCACACAGGCCCTTAGGCCCACACAACCCTGGTCCTGCATACATGGGCCAGTGGACTTTGATGGGGCAAGAATAAGTATCCTCCCCGACCTCATTAGACGCCCCTTACAGATGCGAAAGTTGTTGAAACCCGTCCTGGATGTGGTCAGGAATGCAGGGGCCTCGTACCAATGGGGCTACCCCTCCATCTGACAGTCTCAAAGGAGAGGGGCCGACTGACCATGAAATATGAGGCCTGGCTCTCTACAACATGTGACTTTTGTTTTCTCTTTTTCTTTTTAATGTGTAACTTTTTTATCATTTAGGAACATGAAGGTTTTTTGTTTTTTTTTGGGGAGTGGCCCCAGTCTAGCCAGTGCTGGGCGCCGGCGGTCAATGGGTGGGAGACCCCCCATGGTTAAACTTTCTTTTGTTCTTTCATATTACTTGTGGTATGTCGTTGCTCAGTAAGCTAAAAGTTGCCCTTAGGATTGAGGAGATCACCGATCACAGTTCGGTGTTGGACAGTTCCCCAGTTAGGTTGGCGTTGGTCTTTGTCCCAGTGGAGGAAGTCGAGACTAAGCTTAGATGCTAACTATTTGGAGCCCGGGGGGTACACTCTTCTGGAGCGTGGCTCAACTTGGGCTGTGCTCCGTGGGAGGCCCTCTCGAGGTTAAAATTGGGAGCCTAGTAATCCTTTCTCTTTCTACTGTTGTTATAGAGGTACAAATCCCACTATCTTGACCTCTCTCCCTCTTTTCTGACTGTCTCTCTCTTGCCTCCTGCCAACTGTAAATATGTATGAGCCTAACTAGGTTTCTTTCAATGTGAAGGGTTTGAGCACTCCTGAAAAAGGTCCATGATCCTGAACAACCTCAGAGACTTGAAGGCACAGGTGGCCTTTCTGCAGGAGATGCACTTCAAATCAACTAAGCTGCTCTCTCTCAAGAACAAGGTATTCCACATACCATAGTTACTCTCCAGATTCACCCTCAAGGGGAGTGAGTATTTTGATATCTCCTTCTTGGAAGGTGTATTAGAGAGGGTTGCAAGCTTCACAGAAGGTAGGTTGATCATATGGAGAGATTTTAACTTGTCATTGATTATCATTAACTTGATAGATATGTCAAAGGGACATTCATACATTTTTTAAGCAAAGCTCAAAAGGATTAGAAAATTGCTACACACCCATCAGCTGGTTGACCCATGGTGCATCCTTAAGCAGACACCAGAGATTACACCTACTTTTCCCCGCCACATAACATGTAATCAAGAATAGACTGGTTCCTGATTCAACACTACTCACTGCCCTTAATTTCCGCTGCTTCAATAGGCAATATTACAGTATCTGACCACGCTGCCATTAGCATCAAGCTCACCACCAGTCAGTGCCTCGCCCATGGTCCAGGAAATTTCAGGGCAACACGCCTCTTCCTCTGTGGCTCCTCCCATGGTTAGCAAAACAACATTTACGGACAGTAATGAATCATCCGACGATCGTGGGGCGTCGTTGAAAATCTGTCACAAATACCTGCCATACAGAGACATGTCCCTGGCCTTCTCCACATTGTACCCAGTCCTGAGAAACCTGGCATTTCCGCCAGGTACCTTGGGTGGTGGAGAGTTGGCTGAGAGGGGGGATATGTAGAGTCCGACACTTTCAGCGTCAGGGGATGGGAACCAGTAGATGATATTGCAGACGCTAAGAGGTGGGGCAAAATTTGCAACTAAACCACTTTTTAGCATCCCTTAAACGTCCAGCCCTGGACTTGAGAGAACTCACCCAATTCAAAAAGCTCTGCGAGGAGTGGGGTCCCGCCCAGCATGGGCTCTCTCTCATATGCAAGATCCTGATTAACCCGCAGGAAGAGGAGGCACTACCCTTTATCTTGAAGAGGGAAAAGACCCTGGGCATTACCTGTACGCAGGAGCAGAGGAACAAGATAGTCAGTTTGGCACATAAAACAGCCAAGTGCACCAAATATAAAGAATGCAATTATCTTACAAGGAATACAAAATACTCACAGGTGGTACCGGGTGGCAGCCACACTGCACACATGGTTTCCTGAGGTGTCCCCTCTTTGTTGGAGGTGCAGGCAGGAAAGAGGAGACCTGCTCCACATTTTCTGGTCCTGCTCAGAATTGACAAGGTTTTGGGCAGTAGTTAAGGGAACAATGGAGCAGATAGCGGGGGGAGGTGCTACCGGGGGTCCCAGCCTTTTACCATCTCCAACATTTGGAAATGCCCACCAAGAGATACCAGAAATCTATCCTGGGTCAATTAGCAAACGGGGCGAGAGCGTGCATCCCTTTACATTGGAGGCCTAGTGTGTCCCTTTGGTTTAACCAAGTGGCAGAGATTGAGAGGTTTGAGGGCATAATTGCGGCATGTAATGAATTGTCGAAGGCACAGTGACCAGAGTTTAAAGTGTTGGTGGACACCAATCAGTAGTGGTACTGTACTTTCTTTCCTCTTTCCCTGTCTCTTTCGTTTTTCCCTTTCCGTTTTTATGTATAGTTTAACTACCCAGACACAATCACTCTGGTAATGGAGAGACAGGTCCGGGAGCAAGAGCTATTTGCATTATATGGGGGTGGCCCTGGGGTGCCTGCTGGGGCCCCCTGCAACAGGAATTGAGCTCAGGGTGGTCAGAAATAGTCATGGGGGTTGGTGGCATGGTCGCGGGGGCTGCGGCACAGCGCTCGGCTGGGATGATCCCCAGGTGGCAGCTCTAGAGCGACTTGCTCTCACGTAGTGGTAGGAATGAATGATCACAGATGTTTGGTGAGAACCATTTTATTATGTCTGTCTTTGTTAGCATTCTTTGTAAACAATACCTGTCAATTGATTGTGATTGCTGTGTTGTATGTTGTGCTTTGAAAACAAGTTATTTAGCAACAATGCCAACTACCGTTCACTGCAAGTAACTCCACCCGCATCTACAGATCTCCAGCTAGTGAATTATAAAACCCCACAGGGAGCCTAAGATGGGGATTTCTTAACCCCTTAACTTTGAAATGGCTCTTTTTACACTGTTATCAAGGGGGGAGAAAGTTAGCGTATGTCAGCGTGGACAGGGACTTTAAATTCACCTATCTGTGTTCTGGAAGGCTCAGCAGCCTACACCATAAAGACTAACAGCTACCAATAGGGTTCACTCTTTGCTTGGTGCCAGCTGCTGAGCATGGCCATGAAGATAACAACATTGGCTAACCCTGTCCCTCATAGTTCCCAAAGTAAGCAAACTTGGCAAGCCACAGTGGTCACACTTGCCAAGTTTGCTCACATTGGGAGTGCTAATCATTAGGGGCAGTCACAAGACCACATTTGAAGGGTCATGGAAAAATAAAAGAGAAAGGAGGGGCAAACACTGGTGACCTGATATAGCATCTACAGTGTACTGCAGAAAATAGAGGAGAGGTGCATGGGACAGGGTTCAGGTGAGCTCATTGCTGCTTTATTATTGGCATTGCCTGTACTGTCCCTATAAGTAGAAAGTGACCTTACATCATCATAAGCTGGGCCACAGGATACAAGTGCCACAGGATTCCAGAAGTCATCCCCGTCAGCCACATGTTCTGTGGGTGTCACCACCCGCTTCCTCGTGCTTAGGTTCCATTCACTGGGACGAGCCAAGTACTGCTTCAGCACGCTCCTTCTGAACAAGGTGATAGGGTACATAAAAACATTGTGGGACTCGATTTCACTTGGTACATTTTCTGCAGCCGAAGTAGAAGGATGCTGCTGCGGATATTTTTAGAACAGACATGGACAGCAAATAGCACCATAAGTAAATAAAATGGATAAAATTTTTGTTGTGAAGTCATTACATTAGGACGTAGGCAAAGCTTTAGCATGTTATTGGGGATATCATTTATTTTTATAAAATTTAAAACAAGGATTATCAATAAATACATTAATGTTTGATGCCATGGTAATCTTTGAATTAATCAGTCAGATGAACCTGTCTAATAGGCATTCAAATAAAAAAAAAATATGCAAAATATGTTTGTTTGTTTTTTTTCAATTTACATTTACAAGGAGATTTATATCAAACATGAAACAAGGCAGTTCAGCCGTACCCAACAGGGAGTTGTTCCCATTTATGCAAACATATAACAGAAAAGTAGTATGTAATTTACCATATGAATGGGTTTGAAAATGTTATTATTGTTAAAAGGATTTGGATGTGTTGTTATTATACTCTTATGCATATTTATTACATTTGTAGTTTTTACTGTATGGTGGACACATGCCAATAGATTCTCGCCAGCTTTTGAGAAAGCTGGATGAGACAAAATGCATCAAGTAGGCATCATAATTGCATTAAGGTACAGTTGAAAATCACTTTATAGGTTTCAAAATAGTTATTTTGAAAACATTAGGCTCGATTCAGAGACAGATATGTCTGGACTTTCGCATGTGTCTGTGTGTGTTTTTGTGTCTGTTTGGCCTGTTATGCGATTTAGATGGACGGATCATTTTCGCATCTAAATGAGATATTTTGCGTTTGTTCAGATAACTTACGTTATTTGGATGGGCTTGCGTCTGATTCAGAGAGCTGATTGCCGAGGGACCACCGCCCCATAAAATGGTTTCATTTGCGATCCACTTACGGGACCATTTTGCACTCGGCTTGCTTGACCATGTATTGCGGCTTTGTGGAGGAATATGAGCGCCTTCAGCTCCAAGGCATTGCATGTGTCAGCATGGCCGAGGCCAGATTGCACCGGCGACACATGCATATCGATCGCATGCATGATGTTGAGTTGTTTGAGCTGACTCGACTGAACCGCGCTTCCCTCCACAAGTTGTATAGTGAGCTGTGGCCATGGTTAGCCCGCACCACAAGGAAGGGGCAAGCAATTTCAGGTATGACCAAGATGCTTGGCTGCCTGCAATTTTTGGAACGGCTCGTTCCAGAGGCTGGGTGCCCTCTCCGTGGGGATGTCCCAGCCTACGTTGGGCCGCACGCTATCCAAGTTTTTGGATGGCATGGCTACCATTAGTCCCAAATATATTTCCTTTCCGGACGACATGGTAGCCTGGAATGTGCTTAAGTTGGGTTTTTTTAATATCGCCGACATACTTCATGGGTGCGATCAATTGCACCCACGTTGCATTGGTCCCTCCCGCAGTCGACGAGTACATCTATAGGTAAGTTAATTATGTCATTTGGTTATATAGTTTAGGCAAACTGTATTGTAACTATCTATTAATCCTTCCTTGTAAAGTGTCCCTGTGAACCAGTTTACAATGTATACCTTAATCCCTCCTTCTACAGTGTCCCTGTGAACCAGTTTACAATGTATACCTTAATCCCTCCTTCTAAAGTGTCCCTGTGAACCAGTTTACAATGTATACCTTCATTAATTTTTGTAATGTAGGCCTTATCAAAACATTTTAATGCTGACCTTAATTAGTCATTAGAATGTTAATCTTTATTTTCTCCCACATACATATAATCTTGGCTATTAAAACTACATATGTACTTTGTTAATGTTATTTGGATTGTACAACGTGTTTTTTTGAGGGTGTTAGGAGTTAGTGTTTGAGTAGTTTACCTTGCCTTGCTGTAATATTTTTTTTTTTGTTTCAGGAACCGCAAAATGGGCCACTCACTGAATGTCCAAGCAGTGGTGGGCCCGGACATGCGGTTCCTTAGTGTCTTCGCTGGGTATCCAGGCTCATCCCATGACGCGTATATCTTGTGGAGCTCCGGATTATTCCGTCGGTTTGAGTCTGGAGAATTATCAGGTGGACGGCTCTTTGGTAAGTTCCCTCAAATTACGTAATTCCCTTTTCACTGTATGCCTATGTATATAGTTGATGACCCATGTCTTAACCTATGGCTGTTTTTACCCTTGATAACATGTTAAACCGCTAATATATTTCAAGTTTTAAGTCACTTACTTATTATTCTTTCCACCACTGGGCTGCAACTCTGTTCAGGACTTTAGGATACAGGCGCCGCCATCTTTGCTCAGATGCATCACACTTACTGAGGAGAGGAGAGCAGGATAAAGTGCAGGGTGTGGGTTCTAGCTGTGCTTTGCTCAGACAGAGCAGAGCTGGGGTCAGGAAAAGGTCAGAAATCCCAGAATGCTGAGTAGCACAGTCAGAAGGCACTTCTTGTTTGCAGGCTGCCTGATATTCCGCCATCTTGGATGTTTAAAGGCTCATAACATGCAGTAGATGCAGGTAGGATGAATTTTAATATGAGCAATCTGTATGTACAGGGTGTGGGAAACATATAAGATAGGCTCTTATTCAGAGTGAACGACCGCTTTAAACAATAATGTTGGTTCGAATGTGTAATTTATGTAACTATTTTGTAATTCTTTCAGGGGATTCAGGCTATCCGCTTCTTCCCTGGCTCCTGAAGCCTGTACTTCGGCCTCAGAATGAGGCACAGGAGGCATACAATCGTGCACACAGGAAGACCCGGACCGTAGTAGAGAGGGCCTTTGGACTCCTAAAAACACGATTTCGCTGTTTGGACCATACCGGGGGGGGGGGGCACTGCAATATGACCCCAACAAGGTCATCAACATCATCCTTGCATGCTGCGTGCTGCATAATTTTGCCATCATGCAGCGTGTCCCCTGGTATGTGGATCTGCCCCCCTCTCCACCCAGCCAGGAGGCAGATGAGCATTACGCTGGCACACCTAGTGCCTCTGGCCTAGCAGTGTGGGCAAATTTGATTTCCGGCTATTTTTCCAAAAATGTGTTTTTTTGTTTGTTTATGTTGTTGTGTGTTTTGATTATGATTTGCCTGTGTGAATGCCTTTTTATTTTTTCCCTAAAAAATAGTAATGATTTAATTACTAAAAATTTGACACCTGATTTGTGCCTAATGCATTTTTTTATCATGTTTGTCCTTAAAAACCTTCATTAATATCCAAACAACCCAAACATTAATGCATCAACTTAGGCAAGAACAGCTAAAGTCACATTCAATATATTTTATTGAACTATGTCAATTTTTAGTTGAAGGGCACTCGCAGACTCAAAATGTACATACATTGTAAAACAGAACTAGAAATTGGGGCAGACTCCTGGCCCCTAGCAATTGGCCACATCCAGGAGTTGTAAAGTAATGGACTCCAGGCCGAAGTTTCACCGCCCACTAACATCAGGATACATAGGGAGCAACCATTTCTAGGGGAATAGTCAAGCAGGAATACATAGGCCCACATACACACCCTCTCCTGCTCGGCCACATTTGAAGTGAAGTGTTACAGGGGCTGAGTCTGAATAGACTTGGTACTTGTGTGTTTGAAAGACCAGGTTGTTACGGGCCCGGGCCGCCTGAGCCACCATCTCCTTGGTATTATAGAACGTAAATTTGGCTATAATGTCTCTGGGCTGACCGTCCATCCTAGGTGGCCCTGGGGCTTGATGGATCCTATCGAACTCCAGGCGTTCAATCGGGATTGCTGGAATAAGTTCCTGGATTAGGGCTGTGATGGTGGAATTGAGGTCAATAATAGATTCTGGCAGACCCCTGAAACGCAGGTTACTGCGTCTGGACCTGTTTTCTAGATCCTCTATTTTCTGGTGGGCTAAAGACAGTTTGGCCTTGTTGTTTTGTATCTCGATATTGTGTTTCTCCAGTACGGAGGTGGTGTCAGTGATTTGGTGCTCCAATTTAGATGTACAGGATCTCCATTTTAAATGTGTCCGAAAGCTTCTCAGTGGCCGTTTGTAGCTCCTGTTGCAGCACGGATTTAAACCTTTCTAGTAATTCCGCATCTCTTATACCAGGGTTAGCAGGTGGTGGTGACGGGGGCTCCGGGATTACTATTTGGGACTTCGGCTGCGATTCAGGTTGTGAATCTAAAAGCTCTGGTGAGGGTATAGAAGAGGAGGGACGCAGCCTGTTTAAGAGCCCTGCTGCAGCTGCCATCTTGGGGGTGGTAGTATGTGCCGAGTGCCTGGGGGTGTGCGCTGGCTTACCTCGGTCTTAGCGCCCCATTCGCTGCCTGGATGCTTCTGATGTGTGCAGGGGGTGGTTGACTCCAGGGCCCCCAATGCTGCGTTGCCTGCGATGCTGGGATCCTGCCGCGTGTGGCCTGGTGCTGCTGTGATCAGACTGCGGCCGCCATCTTGGATTTACTTCTTCAGCATTAGATAGTCAGATGACTCTGTGGCCGGCTCCACATTCCTCCCAAGCTGTGTCCAGGTATGTCCAGGGTGTTTGGGGGTTAGGATGGCCCAAAATCGCCGATGTACTGACCGCCTGAGGGTTTCCTGGGGCTCTGATGTGTGGCTGTGGGTGCCTGTTAACTGATCGCGGCCGCCATCTTGGATTCGGCCGCCTGTGGGGAACAGCCCCACCGCTCTTCAAGTGTCAGCCCCTTTGCCCCCAAATGCTGGTCGAGTGTTCCTGGAGTGTCTGTGGGCCTGGTCTGTGCAGCTAGGCTCCCTCGCTCATTGAGGAGCCGAGCTAAGCTGCAGCCATTCACTTCGGCTGCTCGTGAGTGGCCCCAAAATTGTAATATTTAATTTTATTATGTGGAATCAGTAGTCAGGTTATTCTCTCCTCTCTGGATGCAGCGTATGTTGATGATTTGATATTTTTTGTGACCAGGCCGGAGGTTTCACTTCCCAATTGATTCAAGAGTTAGACACCTATAAGGATGTCTCCAATTACAAGATACATTTACATAAATCTGAAGTCTTAAACATCAATCTGGCAAGGAAGAGAGAAACCAATCTTCAGAATGCCTTTCCATTTAGGTGGGCTTCGGACCACATTACGTACTTGGGCACGAAGATGGCAGATCCCTGGATAAAATCTTCCCATTAAACTCCCCCCCCCCTTTTTGTGCTCCTTTACCAAAGACATGGAGGCGTGGTCCCTCAAAAAACTATCCTGGTTCTGAAGATGTAATGCTAGACATTCCCAGCTCCTTCTTATGAAAGATAGCGACCCTGTTCACCAGATTTATCTGGCTCGGCAAGAGCCCCAGGATCAGTAAGAGGATCCTGAGAGGGGCATAGGAGGGTGGAGGTATAGGTTTACCCAACCCCAGCTTGTATTATGCTGCCTCCCACTTGAAAAGAATTGTAGACCGGTGTAGACACGCATAGAACAAACAATGGGTTCAGATAGACCAGGGCAACATGCCTCTCCCTCTGCGGCTCCTCCCATGGCAAAACAACATTTAGGGACAGTAATGAATCATACGACGATTGGGGCCTCGTTGAAAATCTGCAACAAATACCTGCCATACAGAAACATGTCTCTGGCCTTCTCCCCATTGTACCCAGTCCTGAGAAACCTGACATTTCCGCCGGGTACCTCGGGCGGTGGAGAGTTGGCTGAGAGGGGGGATACGTAGAGTCCGACACTTGCAGTGACAGGGGGCACGGGAAATGCTAGATGATATTGGGGACTCGAAGAGGCTACAATGGTGGGGTGTCTGGCAAAAGTTGCAGCTAAACCACTTTTTGTCATCCCTTAAATGTCCAGCCTACTTGAGAGAACTCACCCCATTCGAAAAACTCTGCGAGGCGTGGGGTCCTGCCCGGCATGTGCTCTCTCTCATATACAAAATCCTGATTAACCCACAGGAAGAGGAAAAACTACACTTTATCTTGAAGTGGGGAAAGGCCCTGGGCATTACCTTTACGCAGGAGCAGAGGAACAAGATAGTCAGTTTGGCACATAAAACAGCTAAGTGCACCAAATAAAAAGAATGCAATTATCTTACAAGGAATGCAAGATACTCACAGGGTGGTACCAAATGGTGTCCCCCCTCTGTTGGAGGTGCGGGGAGGAAAGAGGAGACCTGCTCCATATTTTCTGGTCCTGCTCGGATTTGACAAGGTTTTGGGAAGTAGTTAAGGGGACCATGGAGCAGATAGCGGGGGGAGGTGCTTCCGGGGGTCCCTGCCTTTTACCTTCTCCACCACTCGGAGATACCAGAAATCTATCCTGGGTCAATTGGCAAACGTGGCGAGAGTGTGCATCCCTTTACATTGGAAGAACCCAACTCCGCCTAGTGTGTTCCTTGGGTTTAACCAAGTGGCAGAGATTGAGAGGTTTGAGGGCATAATTGCGGCATGTAATGCATTGTTGATGTACGCTAATCAGTAGTGGTCCTGTACTTTCTTTCTTTTCCTCTTTCCACATCTCTTTTGTTTTTCCCTTTCCGTCTTTATGTATGGTATAACTACCCTGACACAATCACTCTAGTAATGGAGAGACAGGTCCGGGAACAAGAGCTATATGCATTATGTGGACTGGGGGGTGGCCTTGGGGGTGCCTGCTGGGGCCCCCTGCGACAGGAATTGAGCTCAGGGTGGTCAGAAGTAGTCATGTGGGGTTGGTGGCATGGTCGTGGGGGCTGTGGAACAGCGCTCGGCTGGGTCGATCCCCAGGTGGCAGCTCTAGAGCAACTTGCTCTCAAGTAGTGGTAGGAATGAATGATCACAGATGTTTGACGAGAATCATTTTATTATGTCTGTCTTTGTTAGCATTCTTTGTACACAATACCTGTCAATTGATTTGCTTGGTGCCAGCTACTGAGCATGGCCACCAACACCATTGGCTAACTCTATCCCTCATAGCTCCCAAAGTAAGAAAACCTGGCAAGCCACAGTGGTCACACTTGCCAAGTTTGCTCACACTGGGAGCGCTAAGTAATAGGGGCAGTCACAAGACCACATTTGAAGGGTCATGGAAAAATAAAAGGGAAAGGAGGGGCAAACTCTGGTGACCTGATATAGTATTTACAGTGTACTGCAGGAAATGGAGGAGAGGTGCATAGGACAGGGTTCAGGTGAGGTCCTTGCTGCTTTATTATTGGCATTGCCTGTACTCTACCTTTAAGTAGAAAGTGACCTTACATCGTCATAAGCTGGGCCACAGAATAAAAGGGCCACAGGATTCCAGAAGTCTTCCCTGTCAGCCACATGTCCTGTGGGTGTCACCAGCCACTTCCTCATGCTTAGGTATCATTCACTTGGACAAGCCAGGTACTGCTTCAGCATGCGCCTGCTGAACAAGGTGATAGGGTACATAAAAACATTGTGGGACTCGATCTCACACGGACAGCAAATAGCGACATAAGTAAATAAAACGGCTAAAATTTTTATTGTGAATACACTACATTAGGACGTAGGCAAAGCTTTAGCATGTTATTGGGGATACAATCTTTTTATTATTTTTCTTTTTTTATTTTTATTTAATTTTTTTATAAAATGTAAAACAAGGATGATCAATAAATACATTAATAGTTGATGCCATGGTAATCTTTCAATTAATCAGTCAGATGAACCTGTCTAAATGTTTTTTTTAATTTACATTTACAAGGAGATTTGTACCAACCTTGAAACAAGGCAGTTCAGCCGTACCCCACAGGGAGTTGTTCCCATTTATGTACACATATAACAGAAAAGTAGTATGTAATTTACCATAATGAATAGGTTTGAAAATGTTATTATTGTTAAAAGGTTTTGGATGTGTTGTTAATATACTCTTATGCATATTTATTACATTTGTAGTGTTTACTGTATGGTGGACATATGCCAATAGATTCTCGACAGCTTTTGAGAAGCTGGATGAGACAAAATGCATCAAGAAGGCATCATAATTGCATTAAGGTCCAGTTGAAAATAACTTTACAGGTTTCAAAATAGTTATTTTGAAAACATTGTTCATGACTGAAATTGTAATATTTAATTTTGTTATGTGGAATCAGTAGTCAGGTTATTCTCTCTGGATGCAGCAATCCAGATATTATTATGGGCCTGATCAGGGTGAACCTAGCCTCCCTGCTGCCTAAGGCAAACTACAGAAAGATGCCCCTCCACTTCTCAACAAAACAATTTGAGGGGTAGGGAGTGCTGAGCCTTAAATAGTTAACTTAAAAGCATGACAGCAGTAAAAATATATATATATATATTTTAAATAGAAAATAAATACAAAATTGGGTCAATTACGACCCTCTGCAGTGCTGCCTGAGGAGGCCCCCTCAATTGCTCTCATTACAGGTGCAAAATATAATTTATAATTTTTTCAGAAGGTTGCTGCACCCCGCTGGTGTTTTAGTAAATGTGTTTCTTGCAGTGCAACATGTGTCAATGTAAAAAAATGATCACCACCGTGGAAAGGCGCCTGGGCCGGATGGGCACCCTCTGCTTTATTATGAAACTTTTGCAGAAGTCCTCTCACCGAGGCTGCTAGAAGTCTTTAACTCCCTTACGGAGGGGTCATATCTCGGTGATACCAAAAGACGGCAAAGACCCCCTCAAGTTATTTCCAAAAATCCTCGCCTCTCGCCTGTCCCCACACCTACACCACATAATACATTTAGACCAGGTAGGATTAATGTCTTTTAGAGAGGCAAGAGACAACCCTGCAAAGGTTTTAAACTTGCTGGACCCAGTCCTTAGGACCAACCTTCCCTCAATCTTTCTTGCCACCAATGCTGAAAAGGCTTTTGATAGGGTGCAATGGTACTTCATGTTTGGAGTTCTGCAACATATTGGGCTGTGGCCAAACATGCCATCATGGATCGCTAGCCTTTACCAACACCCATCAGCGGCAGTTAGAGTTAATGGACTATTGTCAGAGCCTCTCAGCATCGGGAAGGGGATCTCCCTTCCCTCTGGCCAATACAAAGTTGCAGCGTATGTTGATGATTTGATATTTTTTTGTGACCAGGCTGGAGGTTTCACTCCCCAATCTGATTCTAGAGTTAGACGCCTATAAGGATATCTCCAATTACAAGATAAATTTAGAAAAATCTGAACTCTTAAACATCAATCTGGCAAGAGAGAGAGAAACCTATCTTCAGAATGCCTTTCCATTTGGGTGGGCTTCGGACCACATTACGTACTTGGGCACAAAGATTGGCAGATCCCTGGATAAAACCTTCCCATTAAACTTCCCCCCTTCTGTGCTCCTTCACCAGGAGGCATGGCCCCTCAAAAACTATCCTGGTTCTGGAGATGTAATGCTCTTAAAATGAGCTTATTACCTTGCCTTCTGTATTTGATGCAAGCATTTGCACTAGACATTCCCAGCTCCTTCTTATGAAAGATAGCGACCCTGTTCATCTGGCTCGGCAAAAGCCCCAGAATCAGTGCGAGACTTGTGAAAAGGGGCGAAGGAGGGTGGAGGTATAGGTTTACCCGACCCCAGCTTGTATTATGCTGCCTCCGACTTAAACAGAATTTTAGACTGGTGTAGACATGCACAGAACAAACAATGGGTTCAGATAGAGCAGGGCAACACGCATCTCCCTTTCCGGCTCCTTCCATGGTTAGCTAAACAACATTTAGGAACAGTAATGAATCATCCAACGATTGGGGCCTCATTGAAAATCTGCCACAAATACCTCCACCATGTTTCTAGCCTTCTCCCCATTGTACCCAGTCCTGAGAAACCCAGCATTTCAGCCGGGTACCTCGGGCGGTGGAGAGTTGGCTGAGAGGGGGTATGTAGAGTCCAACACTTGCAGTGACAGGGGGCATGGGAACCGCTAGATGATATTGGGGACTCAAAGAGGATACAAAGGTGGGGTGTCTGGCAAAAGTTGCAGCTAAACCAATTTTTGTCATCCCTTAAATGTTTTGCCCTGGACTTGAGAGAACTCACCCCATTCAAAAAGCTCTGCGTGAAATGGGGTCCCGTCCAGCATGTGCTCTCTCATATACAAGATCCTGATTAACCTGCAGGAAGAGGAGGCACTACCTTTTATCCTGAAGTATGAAAAGACCCTGGGCATTACCTTTACGCAGGAGCAGAGGAACAAGATAGCAAACCTGGCAAGCCACAGTGGTCACACTTGCCAAGTTTGCTCACGCTGGGAGCGCTAAGTAATAGGGGCAGTCACAAGACCACATTTGAAGGGTCATGGGAAAATAAAATAGAAAGGAGGGGCAAACTCTGGTGACCTGATATAGCATCTACAGTGTACTGCAGGAAATAAAGGAGAGGTGCATGGGACAGGGTTCAGGTCAGCTCCTTGCTGCTTTATTATTGGCATTGCCTGTACTCTACCTTTAAGTAGAAAGTGACCTTACATCATCATAAGCTAGACCACAGGATTCCAGAAGTCTTCCCCGTCAGCCACATGTTCTGTGGGTGTCACCACCCGCTTCCTCATGCTTAGGTCCCATTCACTGGGACGAGCCAGGTACTGCTTCAGCACGCTCCTTCTGAACAAGGTGATAGGGTACATTAAAGCATTGTGGGACTCGATCTCACTTGCTACAATTTCTGCAGCCGAAGTAGAAGGATGCTGCTGCGGATATTTTTAGAACAGACATGGACAGCAAATAGCGCCATAAGTAAATAAAATGGATACAATTTTTGTTGTGAAGTCATTACATGCTTTAGCATGTTATTGGGGATATAATTTATTTTTATAAAATGTAAAACAAGGATTATCAATAAATACATTAATGGTTGATGCCATGGTAATATTTGAATTAATCAGTCAGATGAACCTTTCTAATAGGCATTCAAATAAAAAAATATGCAAAATATGTTTTTTGTTTTTATTAAACTTACATTTACAAGGAGATTTATACCAACCTTGAAAGAAGGCAGTTTCAGCTGTACCTCACATGGAGTTGTTCCAATTTATGTACACATATAACAGGAACGTAGTATGTAATTCACCATATGAATGGGTATGATAATGTTATTGTTGTTAAAAGGTTTTGGATGTGTTGATTTACTCTTATGCATATTTATTAAATTTGTAGTTTTTACTGTATGGTGGACACATGCCAATAGATTCTCGCCAGCTTTTGAGAAAGCTGGATGAGACGAAATGCATAAAGTAGACATCATAATTGAATTAAGGTCCACTTGAAAATTTGAGTTTGAGTTGGCAGGTTTCAAAATAGACATACTTAGTTCAGGGCTAGGTTACCCTGAGAAGAGTATTAGGGCTCAAACTATGACCACACCTCACAGTTGTCATAAATCTAATCTCAGTTTATTGGATACGTTAAAAACAATTGCCTACTGAGAGGACTTTACAAATACATGCATTGACACAATAAAAAATTAGAACTTCATTTCTTCAAAAACATTCATGAGGATTACCATACAGCAATGCATCATTATTCAAGAAAAGGGCAGACATGTATCATGTTTCGCCTTTGTGCGGCTTCCTCAATGCCCTGATTCAATAGGTGTCTCATATATAGTTAATCTACCATGTACAAGCTGGATACTCCTCAGGACGAACCGGTAGTATGCACTTCCTATTTATCAAAACTCTTTCCAATCAATATTTGGATATTTATCATGTCATATATTCGTTCATATAAGGTGCACCTATATACCTGATTGTATTGCTCCTTTGCAAGGATGTATTATCACCCTCACAATAATCCCCGTGTACTTGAATAATTAGTTCATTCAGTGCAGTCGCTGTGAAAGGCAGAGCTGGGATACCATAGTACAAATATCCTTTTTCTGGGACTGTCCCCTCTGTGCATAGATTAGGTTATGTTCCTGGTCTCCCCGCTGTATGGTCCCCGCTGTATGTCATATAGGCCCGCAAAAATTATAGTTATTTTGAAAACATTGTTTATGACTGAAATTGTAATATTTAATTTTGTTATGCGGAATCAGTAGTCAGGTTATTCTCTCTGGATGCAGCAATCCAGATAATATTATGATCAGGGTGAACCTAGCCTCTCTGCTGCCTAAGGAGAACTACAGAAAGATGCCCCTCCACTTCTCGACAAAACAATTCGAGGATTAGGGAATGCTGAGTCTTAAACAGTTAACTTTAAAGCATGAATAAAAATAAAGTTAACTTTAAAGCATGAAAAAAAATAAAATATATTTTAAATAGAAAATAAATATAAAAGTGGGTCAATTCCGCCCCTTCTGCAGTGCTGCCTGAGCATTATAAGCCAGACTACGCCACATGAGTGAAAATCATAGTGCAAAATATAATTTAGAATTTTTTCAGCATGTTGCTGCACCCCGCTAGCATTTTAGTAAATGTGTTTCTTGCAGTGCAACATGTGTCAATGTAAAAAAAATGATAACAATTTTTCACCACTATAATTTGCACCAATGAGGGTCATGCTAAATATTTGGTGAAACCAGTGACTTGCAGTGTGGATTACAACCTGCATCCCGGTGAGCTTTTTAGTGTTTAGACACAAAAAGTACAAAAAAATGTTTTTCCTACTCTTTTTCCCCTAAAATTAACTACCTGGGATGGGGCATTTTTACAGGTTAGGCACATCATTTTTTCCAATGAGGTAAGGATATTTGTTTTTAGGATTCGAAACGACAGAATCCTTAGCATGGCCCATAGGGTGCTGTTATTTCCAGCCTTTAAATATGTATCCTTACATCACTGGAAAATGTATGTACCTAAACTGTAAAAATGTGCAATCACATGTACAGTTGATTTTTTGGGGGAAAATGTAGGACAAAGTTTTTTTTGTACTTTTTTTTGTGTTATTGCTAAAAATCTCACCAGCATGCAGGCTGCAATCCACACCAATACACAGGAAGTCACACTATTTAGCATGACCCCCAATGTGGCATAGTGTGGCAGATAGTGCTTGAAAAGTCAGGCTCTATATAGTACCATTATGCTCAGGTTGACTTACCCCATTTAGGACTGAAGCTTGTTAGATTTTGCTTAAAACAAATCCTCCATTTTTTCCTAGCCAGCCTGCCGCAGTCCTCCTAGTTGGGCCCTGGTGCAGCTGCAGCTATTTTGATAACTGGAAAAAAATAATTTCCTTACGGCCGCAGTCCTCCTGGTGCAGCTGCAGCTACTGGCAGGTCTTAGATTCTCTTATGTCATGCAACCGTTCCTGGCTGCCGCAGGGACAATGTAATTTTTTAACCCCTATTATCCAGAAAACCTAACTATGCCTCTGTCAAATATGATTGGTGCTCACCATCATTTTGTTAGTTTTATACATTCAACCATTGGTGGTTCAGCAGTCCTGCAGGGGTTTTAGGCTCCAGGCGATCGGTTGCTCCCCTTCAAGACTACAGTACAACAATTCAACAAAATTCTACAATGCATTTTGTCAACAGCAAAAATTACTTCACAATGGTTGTCTGTATCCCCCCTACCTCCGAACTATAAACTACCTGACATTCAATTCAACATTTTTTACAAGCAGCTCCAACAGCAGCTTAGAAATTGTTTGCTGTTAATGATCAACCTTCTCAATAAGTATAGAGTAATGCAGCCACTACAAAACTGCTCAATCAATTTTACACAGCCTAGCACAGTAGTTCCCAACCAGTGGTACTAGTATGACTGGTGGTACTAGAGATCCTATAAGGAGGTACTCAACAAGGCAACAGACTGACCTGTAACCTAACCCAATCTGTCACCATCTATACCAAGGCTGTCCTGCTCCATAAATATAAAACTGCTCCAAAAGTCCAAAAATCTTGTTTGTTGTGTTTATTTCACTTTAAAGTTTTGTGAGTTCTCTTCATGGTTTTAGGTGATTGACACAACCCACACTCACTTAATCTAAATGGAAAATAGGAATGGAAAAAGAAGGTTAAGGTTGGGAAGCCCTGGTCTAGAATATATATATACCCCTTGCGTCAAAATAATTCCAGCCACGTTTGTTTCTTTCTTTTAATGGAAGGAAAAGGTTTCAGAGGTGACAGGTTTTAAATGTGGCACTCTGTCCCCTGGGGCAGTCTGTGCTGGAATAACAGCGTATTGCTATTGCAATTCTTCTGATCAATGTAAATGTTTTCAGCCATAATCCAATGCATTGGGCAGATTTTAGAGTGGTTAAAGTGGACCCATCACAAGGATTTTCATTAACCTAAGAATTGGTTCTCTTACTTGGGGCAATCCCGATTAGTGATGACCCACTGTGTGGAATCCCCCTGGAAAACAGTCAAAACTCACATTTCCCCCAGCCCCACTGCACATGTGTGGGCTCTCGTCCCATCAAAGTAGATCTTTTTATAGGGTTTGACGAACAGACCATTTGGGCTCAGGTCCTCTAAGATAACAGCCACCTTAACCTCCAAGCGTGCATATACTCACTGCAAGGCTGAGATTGGATAAGATTTTACTTTGTGGGATAAAAGTTCCCTCTCAGTGCTGAGCAAACAGTTAACAATTAAGCATATCAGCTAGTTTAGTTCAAATGTAGAGAATGCTGGTAGATTAGATACTATTATTTCTTTCAGCTGGGTACACAGTAGAAATGATTTATTTTCTTGCATTAAAGCTGAATAAAACCCAGTGTGGCTGGCCCTGGAGTCCCACACAGGGATGGCTCGCTGTGTGAACCCTCACCCTATGGGTCACTCCAAAACTCACCTTTGCTTTGTAAACAACACAGGCCACTTCCACAGCATCTCTGGGCTGAGATGAGGTCCCGTGCCAAGCTAGCTCCCTATTGCCGGGCTCTGTGTCTAAAAACAGCCATATGCTGCTGATTGGACCCAAGCCTGCACAGGTGCCATGTGACTGAGGAAAGGTACATTTTTACAGATGATTTTGGGGGTTTCACATAGTGGGTCACCCCAATTTGGGATGCCCCCAGGCTATTGAGAAATCACAGAATTGGTTCCACTTTAACAGTAAGTCCAATAAGGTCCTTCTGTTTCTGTCTAGCCAAGGGGGGGGGGGGCAAAATGTATTATGTAGTCACACCTGTGAGTGTAAAAAGGAGTAAAAAAAGTACCATTGATGTCATTGTTTTTTTTACTAGCATGAGAATTTGAGAATTTTTTTCAACTCATATTAAATCGAGGCCTATGTTTCTGTTTTTATAACTGAGGTTATCTTGTAGAAGCCTTTTTGGGCTCCCCTGAGTCCTAACCATTAATAAAGGAGAAAGTGTGTATTGCTCTGTTTTTACCCGTTTTCAATAAGTTTGTTAGCTTTCAGCCCTTATCTTCCTTGCAGACACCTACAAGCCTCATATTGTTTCTAAACATACTTTTTTATGTTATTTGACTTATTTGCTCAGTCCTCGGATGTTGCATGAATCCTTTTATATCTCTATACCCTCAAGTGCTAAAGTGCATTTTCTGATTGTTTTGTGGCATAAAAAGTCTGTTAGCACCTAGCAATTGATCTGATCGCCTGGAAATAGAAGTGTTTTATACATGCTATAGTTGGTTTTATTACTGTATATCTTGTATTTGCTAGTTCACTGTAAACCATAATAGTTGTAAGCTAGGTGAAAAGGTTTTGTTATTACTCATTGCTTTATGATCTGAAATCTGGGCTGCTGTGTTTCTAAGTGCTTTGTGTCTGGTCTGTGTAAGTTTTCTGCAGTACCTTGGGTCCAAACTTTGCTAAACCACATCTTATAGGTCATTGCCATCAGAATAGGGTGCTGTCAGTGTCAATCTGATTGGCCAGCACCAATTAACCAATCACAATCATATACTTTTTCCTGATTGGCAAGCAACAATTACTCACATACTGTCCATATAAGATAACTGCATACATACAAAGAGGTTTGTAACTATCAATAACTGATAAGGAAGGGGATGCTGGAATTAAAATGGAATGAAAAATATGTAATTATTAACTATCACTGAACAAATGGAGAAATCCCGACAGAAAGAATCAAGACCAATCTTCTGGAAACCCTTGTTGTCTGTCCTAGCTGATTGACAAATCTTCACTTATACATGTAATGCCCTCCCAATCTAACACTGCCGTCTTCACCTATAGTCATATATGTTGCAAATAAAACCAGCACTCCATGTGTGCACAAGATAAGTAGGATTGTAATTGCACACAAAAATTACAAGCAGGAACAGTTAATCCATAAATCCAACGTTTCGGGGGGTTTATGGATTTATGGATTAACTGTTCCTGCTTGTAATTTTTGTGTGCACTTACAATCCTACTTATCTTGTACACACATGGAGTGCTGGCTTTATTTGCAACATATGGACTTGCGGTGTCACCGCTAACCGTGCACCCCCTGCCTTATTTTTGGTAGGTGTGCGGCGAGTTTTTTTTCACCTATAGTCAAGCCCCTGTTTGCCGGAAGACATTACACGACTGCCCGAACACAGTTGCCCCCAGGATTTAAGGGCACAAAGGATGGTACCTGAGGCTGCAAAGGCTGATGTAGAACAGGGCAAATCTAACAGTACACAGGGGAAGTCAGAGATAGCCGGGTCTGCAACAGATTATCAGTCCTACCAGTGTCTTGACAGAAGGAGTAAACAAAGCCGAAGTCCAGGGAAAGCCAAAGGTCAAAGCCATAAATCAGAGAGTCGCAGTATCCAAAGGGTCAGACAAAAAGCGTAGTCGGGATGCAAAGCAAACTAATCCGGTCAGCAGGAAAGGAACCAACAGCATAACACACCACAAGCAAGATGCAATCACAGGCAGTGTGTGCTGAAACCTGGGCGGCTTTATGTGACTGCTGACCAATGGGAGGTTGGAAGGCCGGGCTGCACAGCAGTTGCTTAATTGACACTCTACTCCCAGTGAGCCAGGCAGAACCTCTGAGTTAACCCTTAACTGGACTTTAAGCTTCAATGACCACAGTGAGCTGCAATATGCCGTCGCAGGGAATATGAGGTGCGGGCCCCTAAGCGTGGCAGTTTGTGTTTCCGAAGTGATGTTTTGATGCTTTGAAGAGTGCGGACAGGTAAACGCTTGGCTCTAACAATACAAGCTCGTAGCTCTGGAAAGATCCACTAGGGCTGCCTAATTCTGACCACACCCAACAGCAACCCCAGAAGAGTTGCGTCTAGGAGAGACTCAGGAGACTGCAAAGAGAGCAGCCTAAGGGTGCCAGTGTATGGCAGAGCCTGAAGGCACACTTGTGGATTGACTGTGGGCACTGAGTGACCAATAGTCTATAACAAAAAGTAGACAGCTCAAAAAATTCCACAGTAGGGAAGTGTTGGGAGCACGGAAAGACCTCTGTTTGTCTTGAAACCATGTGAATACAGCAAAGCCAGCTCGCCAGGATCCCAAATAAAACTTAACATTTATTAAATATTGTTAAAAGCCATACGTGTCCCATGCAAAGTGTGCAGTCTGATGTCCCAAATAAGGTGACGTGTTTCGGGGTTACTTCACCCTTTACGCGTTTCGGGGTTACTTCACCCTTTAATCGTAGGATTAAGAGGTGAAGTAACCCCGAAACGCGTCACCTTATTTGGGACATCAGACTGCACACTTTGCACGGGACACGTATAGCTTTTAACAATATTTAATAAATGTTAAGTTTTATTTGGGATCCTGGTGAGCTGGCTTTGCTGTATTCACTGAGTGACCAATACCCAGACTCTCAGCGAGTCTCAGAATATATGTAAATACCTTATGTATTCTAACTTCTAAGTTAAGATGCTTTTTTCACTTTATTTCCTGGATTGTGGCTGATCTGGGAAGTGCGCCATAGTGCAGCTTTATGATTTATGAGCAATCTCTGCTGTGGGACCACTGTGGCTTGCTGTGTTCGCTCACACTTGGAGCTCCAAGGGACAGAGTGGCTGTTTTTGTGCATGATTCTAGAGTAATACAGTTGAAAGAAGGGTAAACGTTGGAACCTGTTGGGTTTACAGTTCCTTTTAAATAACTGTTCCTCAATTTCTACTATTCAGTGTGATTAGATCTAAGGGGTATGTTATATGGATATGTCATCATTTATTTCACAGATCTGCAGTTTTTTTTAGAAGGCATAAAAGAAACGTTTACTCCTATGGAGCTTTTCTCAGTCCAGGGCTGGGCAACTCCAGCAGTAACTAGAATATCTGCTTACCTTACTATGCCACCTGCGCTTCCAGGTTCCAGCTGGAAGCGCAGGTGGCTGAATGTGTGTGGTGTGTGTATGCCAGTTTCCAATGAAAATGGGGGCCCAACGGGACTTTTCCTTTACACAGTGAAACATGTAAAATGTAGCTGTACAAATTATGACTCTACTTCTCTTAGCAATGACTAATCATTTGATTTTTATTAAAGTGGACCAAAAAAACAGGATTTTTGGTCCTTGCCCCCGGGCACCCGATCTGAGATTCCCTGCTGTGTGATACCCCACAGGTCGCTCAATCTAACTCACCCTTCTCTGGTCCTATGGCGCATACACTGCCTCTTGTCCAATCAGCACGCCAAGCGGACCCAGGTGCGCAGGCGGCCGCATCCCCGTTGCCCTCTAACAGGGAGCATGCCCATGATGGCAATTCACAAATGCTTGGCACAGCTGGACACCCTGCTTAAGGTATAGCAGGGGGCGGCGCTGCTAACTCATGCGCCGCTAGATTGGGGAGGAGGTGAGTTTACTTGGCGTCCTGGGGGGTTTTATACAGCGGGCATCCGAATTTGAATGCCCCAGGGGGTGGAAGTATGCCTGACTTGGAGTCTCATAGAGTCAAGTCACTCCAAAAAACACTTATGTATAATTGTTTATCAACAAAGACTCTCTGGGTTTGATTAATGAAGAAAAACTATGCAGAACATTATGAAAACAGATCAAAGAATACATTACGATAACTCATGAATTGTGGCTAAGATTAATTTGTTGATTTGAGACCTCTTTATTTTCTTATTTTACTTTTTATCTATAATTGATTTCAAAGTAAACCATATACCAGTTTATATACCAGTTCTTATATATTTCACGTAACTGAGAATTGACTGAGAAAGATTTAAAGTCATGCTTCACTCAAAAAAAAATAAACACTATACTCACCTTTCATCCCCCGCAGGCTATTGCTAGTAGTCCAGTACTTACACACTTACTGGACTGCTTGATCCCAGACCTACGCTGCGTGCCTCTGCTGCAGCGACACCACTGTGCTGTAGACTATGCGCCGCCCCCGCGCCATTGTCACTGGAACTATGGCATGCCCCTCTCCATTGCAGTGGATTTCTGTGTTTTATTCTTTTTTTAGGGAAACCCTGTGCAATCAAATCATTAATTGATGGATTACTTACATAAAGATGCAGACACTACAAGAAGGTATGCCTTGAAAACTTATTGTATGTACTTTCAGAGAATATATGGTTTGTGCGGAGGTATGTCAAAAGTAAAGGGCTGTTTTGGTTGAAAAAGCGCAAGGTGAGCACTTTGTCTGCAGAGCTGAAAATTTTAAGTAAAATTACTCTTATGCATATGCTTTACTTTGGGTTGTTTGGCACCCTACCATTGACAGTACCTATGCATGTTGGGTATTGTTCTGTTCAGATTTAACTGTTCTGTTCAGCTTGCTGTTTCAGATTTAACTTGTTTTACTTGTTTGTCGCTTTGAATCTGCTTTTTTTATTCTTCTTTTAGGTAAACCCTGTGCAACCAAAGAATTTATTAAGGGATTATTTCCAGAAAACTGTACCCACATCAACATGCCTGGTATTCCTAGAAAGCTCGGTGTTTGTAGTTTATAGTTTGTGGGGGGTATTTCAAATGTAAAGGATTGTTTTTCTAAACTTTTTTGCACATATTTCACCCAAAAATATTGAGAATACGTTAAATAAAAAGCAATTAAATCCCAGACTTTTCTGAAAAAATGGTCTTGCAACAGATGTTAAGAAGCTGTTTCAGATTTAACTTGTTTTACTTGTTTGTCGCTTTGAATCTGCTTTTATTTATTCCTTTTTAGGTAAACCCTGTGCAGCCAAAGAATTTATTGAGGGATTATTTCCAGAAAACTGTACCCACATCAACATGCCTGGTATGCCTAGAAAGCTCGAAGTGTGTAGTTTATAGTTTGTGGGGGGTATTTCAAATGTAAAGGATTGTTTTTCTAAACTTTTTTGCACATATTTCACCCAAAAATATTGAGAATACGTTAAATAAAAAGCAATTAAATCCCAGACTTTTTTTAAAAAATAGTCTGGCAACAGATTTTAACAAAATCTCTAGGTAGGCTGGCACTTAAAGGGTTAAACATCTGTGGTCACACAGAGCCTGCCTGCCATAGAAGTTGTAGACATCCTGTCACATACAATCTGTGAGCAGCACAAGAGCTAGCAATCGCTAGTATGAGTTTGTTAGGTAGAGACAGTTGGGAATTGGGGCTAAAAACTAGGCAGCGCCTATACCTGGCTATAGCACAGAGGCTCTTTTTCACAGTTTAGCGTGTGTTTGTGGTACAATATTCTCTAATAAAAAAAAACCAAAATGTACAAACTAGTTGGAAGTCCAGGGCAGAGGCAATGTACAGTGTTGGTGCTTTTTTACATTTAATTGCAGTAAATTTGGACATAGTTTTTGTTCAAGAAATGGTTTATTATAAAATGAAAACAGAGGAATGAGCAAAGGTTATAAGAGTGTGGGTGGTCAAGGTGGAAGGGGCTTAAATAGGTTAGTTGCTGTTGTATGCACTGCAAAACTATCCTGTTCAAAGGCTGCAACACGAAGAAGTCACAGTAGCATCTAGTGTTATAACTTGTCATAACTGTAAACTGCAGTAAATCTGTTATAACTCCAACATCCTCTCACACGCTCAACAGCTGAGGCTTAGTCTATGAAACCCATCTTCTTTGTAATCCTCAAGTGTCTTTCAGCAGTCAGGGGCCTGGTAAGGATATATGCTGTCTTATCCTCAGTAGGGCAATAAAGTAACTCACGAAGTGCCTGTTCAGGAAGTTCCTTGGTCTCAAATTGCTCAATTAGGGTTTGTACTATTTCTGTCTCATCCCCTTCTTGCTCAAAACAAATCAGAATATTGTCCACATAAATGAGCACATAGATCCATCTATTTGCAAATGTAATTGTGTATAAGCAAGGTTCTGCTGCTTTACTCCTGCGAAAGTCCTCACGTTAGCACATAATTTATTTTCATAGTCCATGCTCTGGTGGCTTGCTTTAGACCGTATCTATACTCTGAAGTTTGCATACTAGGCCTGGCCTTTGTTCATCTTTGAACCCTGGTGGTTGTTCCAAGTAAATGTTTCACATCAAGTGTTTAACCAGCATTTTTCTTGTGGTGGCTACTGTCAGCAAAGTCATTATTGCAATATGTTTAACTATTGAGCAAAAGTATTATCATAGTCCTCTCCATATTTTTGAGAATATCCCTTGGCTACGAGTCTTGCTTTGTATCACTCCACTGTGCCATCTGCATTGTACTTGCACTTTAAACGTCTATTTACAACTGTGTCGATGTTTTAGTGTCATGCATGTTTTTTTTTTCTTTGCAGCCTTTATCCAGAAGCTGGCTACTTCTTCTGAAAGCTGAGATATGTCTTCCCAAGTTGCAGGTCCATTGGTACTGGCAGTGCTTGCCTTGTATGAAAGATGTACAGGTGGTTTATTTTTGTTTTCTCTTGTTCAGCTTCTTGGTTCTGTGCCTGAGCTTGCTTGTGCCTGCTCTTCACTACTGGTAGGTTCTGCGCTCCTTTCAACTGTTTGCTTAAAAGTTACATATGACGGCTGATCAGTGTCAGTTTTCTGTTCTGTTCTTACTTCCTCAGTTGTCAGCACATTGTCTCTCAGTTCTTCAACAAAAGTTACATACGGTTGAAAAAAGACATATGTCCAAGTTCAACCAAGAGTGTTGGGGTAGGGGAAAGTTATATTGTTACTAATGGTAGCCTTGTTTGTTTTGGGATTTAGGATTCTGTAACCCTTAACATTGTCACTGTATCCAACAAAGACTTCTTCATATGCTCTGTTTTGGAGTTTAGAGCGTATTTACTCTGGAATGTAGATGGACGCCTTACATCCAAAAAGGTGTTTTACACTTGATTTCTCATTGTGACCCATTTCATAAAGATTTCTCTCAACTATTCTGTTTTGTAAATAAATGGCTGTCATTGCTGCCTCACCTCAGTATATTTGTGGTAGTCTACAGTTTGTCAGCATACATCGGATTATCAGATCAGATCAGAGTTCGGTTCTTTTTTTCAGCTACACCATTTTGCTCCTGTGGGTCTTCTGATCCTCTATTCCATTCAGCTCTTGTATTCTGTAAACTTTCCTCCATTATCACTCTGAAGTATGAGAGGTTTCCTCTGAAACGTCTTACTTGCCTTTGCTACATAGTCCTGTAATTTGTCAAGAACTTCACTCTTGTGTTGCATTAGGTAAGTGACTGTGTATCTTCAATAGTGATCTGTGAAAGTCATTATGTACCTGTTGCCTCTAGGTGTAGGTGGGTTTAGGGGACCACATACATCACTGTGAACTAGGTCAAGAGGTCTTGAAGCTCTATTTTGACTGAATTTAGGAATTGTTGATCTTGTAGCTTTGGATTTGATACAACATTCAAACTTAACAGTAACTGGACAAGGGGATACTTTGTCCATTTTTTATTTCAATATTTTATTGAGTTTTCAACAGTACACGTTTGGAAGGCATACAGTCAATATAGCCATCCCACGCAGGGGAGGTAAAAGATTGCAATCTGTTATACATAGAAAAGTGCCTGAACTGTACCTGATTAACATACTACAAAGAGCTTTAGAGATGGGTGGAGCAAATGAAATGCAACAAATTTTAAACAGCAATCTGCCCCGACCCGTGTCAGGGACAGTGCGGGCCCCGGGAGCCATCAGCACCCGCAGCACGCACTGCCACCGGCACATCCGCCATCCCCTGGTCCTAGTGCCAGATGGGATGAGGCATGATCCATACTATCGAACATTTCCAAATTTGTAGGCAGAGAAATATTGTTGAAAACTATTAAATCCTTAGTGTTATAAGAGGAAAAAAGGGGGAGAAGAGGGGAACCAGATTTGGGAGGTCAAGGGGGGAAGGGGGGCATTAGGGATAGAGGGGGGGAATGGAAGGGAGGAAGGACGGAGGGGAAGGGTAGGTTATTCCCGCGTTCTACCAGCCGCTCATCTGGTTATTGGGTAACAATCCTTATAATACCCACAGAGGTTCCCCAGACCACATAAACCTTATCCAGGGCTCCCATAGGGAAATTAATTTATCATGAGAGTCGGCCAGGATGCTGGACAACCTCTCGTTAGTGAGAAACCCATTCATCCTGGCCGACACCTCTGAGATTGGGGTAAATTGTTTTTTCCAGGCTTTAGCTATAGTCTGCTTAGCCGCTATCAGCAGATATACAAAGAGTCTGTGTTGCTTGTTAGTCAGCTCCCGAGGCTTGCAGTGTAGGAGGGCAACCCATGGATCTCTTCTCATACTGGTTTGAAAGACCTCATTGGCCATCCTGAACACCTGACCCCAGAAGCGGGCCAACATAGGACAGGTCCACCATGTGTGTAAGAAGTCCCCTTCCGCACTGCAGCCTCTAAAGCATGAGTTGGATTGCCCCATAAACATCCTGCTCAGGTGGCCTGGCACCAGGTACCAGCAGAGCATTACCTTGTAGGCTGTTTCAACTGTCAAGACGTTAACAGAACATTTGGAGACATATGACCATATCTCAGCCCACCCCCTCTCCCCTGGGCAGGGGCCTAGATCCTTCTCCCAGGCACCCACATACCCATGGGAATCTGGTTTAATTTCATTTAGTGCCAGGTAGATTAAGGATATTGATCCCCTTTGAAAAGGGTTGTTAGCGCACATTTCTTCGAAGGGGGTCCTAATCCGAAAGGAGGGGCTCAGTTTTGTCAGGGGCAGAATCCAGTGCTTTAATTGAATGTAACGAAAGCATTCCTTAAGGGGGATATCATATTTTCCTTGCAAATCGTGGAAGGACCCAAGGCCCTCCCTGGTGAGCAAGTCTGATATTTTGTTTATACTCCTATTTTGCCACCTGGGGCGAAACTTGGATTGCCCCACAGGTGTGCCAGGGGGGTGTGGGGGGGAAATCAAGGCAGCAGAGTACCTGACTGAGTCCCACACAGTGAGAGAGTGTTTCATTAAGGGGCTCAGCGTTTTGGGTCTGAGTCTCGGGTCCATCCAGAGCAGACCATCAATGGGTACTGGTGCGCAATTGGGGAGTTCCAAAAATACCCACATTGGGGGATTAAGGGCAGAGTGCATGTGAACCAGCTGGGTGATCTGCGAAGCCTTGTAATATTTGAAAATGTCTGGTACCCCCAACCCTCCCTGGGCTCTTTGTGCTAGCATAGTGCGTTTGGAAATCCTTGGGTGCCCCCTGGACCATATGAATGTCAGGATCCTCCTCTGCATCACCCGGAGCATGTATAATGGGATTCTCGTGGGCAACACTCTGAAGAAATAAAGCAATTTCGGGAGTATTGACATCTTGACCGCGTTAATACGGCCTATCCAGGAAATTGGATATGATTTCCAGGTTTCTAATAAGAAGGTTAAGGATTTGAATAGAGGATAGTTAGCCTCATACAAGTCTGTATACTTGGCGGAGATGCGCACCCCTAAATATGGGAGTGGTTCCGCTGACCATCGAAAGGGGAAACTGGTTTTGATCTGGTCCACCACTTCCACCGGCAGGGACACGTTCAGCGTCCTCGATTTCTCGTTATTTATCGTGAAACCCGAGACCTGGGCAAACTGGTTCAGAATTTTGTACAGATTTGGGAGTGCTGTGACCGTTTGGGAGATGGTGATCAGGGCGTCGTCTGCGAAGAAGATAGCTTTATGGTATACACCCACTACCTCTAATCCATTAATATTAGAGGAGTTTCGTATTGCTATTCCCAACGGCTCCATGGCCAGGATAAAGAGGAGCAGGGATAAGGGGCATCCCTGTCGGGTTCCCCTTGAGATATTAAAAGTTCCTGAGGTAAAACCCAGGTACCGCACTCTAGCTGCTGGGGATGTATAGAGAGCGCCAACCCACTCCAGGAACCGTTGACCAAACCCCCACTTCCGAAGTACCCACAATAGATAGTCCCAGGACAGGGAATTGAATGCCTTCTGTATGTCTAACGAAAGCAGGAAGGCCGGGATGCCCCTAGAGTGGGCATGGTGGACCAGATGTGCGACCCTCCTGAAGTTGTCTCCAACCTGTCGGGATGGGACGAATCCCACTTAATCCCCATGTATAAGTTTCGCCATGAACGTGTTCATCCTAGCCACTAGGACCTTGGCCAGTAATTTCAAGTCAATATTAATCAGGGATATTGGCCTATAGTTCGGAATAAGCAAACTGTCTTTGTCTGGTTTGGGGATCATGCAGATGTCCGCCAGTAGTGAACTAGGGCTGAGCGAGGTTTCTACACACAGGGCGTTGAAGAGATTTGATAGGTGTGGCGCTAGGATGGGGGCAAAATTTTTATAGTACAGACCACTAAACCCATCTGGACCTGGAGTCTTAGAGGTTTTCAGGGATCTAATGGCGAGAAGCACCTCGCTGGGCGTGATAGGTGCCTCCATTCTTATGTAGCGCTGGTCAATATTGGGAAGTTCAACATGTTCAAAGAACTCCTCCAACTTGGCCGTATTAATGTTTACTGGGGCTGAGTAGAGGGTTGACAAGAAGCTCCCGAAGGCAGAAACTATTTTGTTTGGGTCTGCCGTGACTGCCCCCGTAACAAGCTTCAGCTTTTATGGGCTGCCGCTTCTCAAGGTCAGTGGCCCTCATCTTTCGGGCTAGCATTGTGTCCGGCTTATTGCCCCTCGCATAGAATTTTTGTTTCGACCATCTGAGCCTCTTCTCTGCTTGATCATCCAGGAGTACGTTAAGTTCAGTTCTCAGCTTATCAACGGCTTTCTTATTTTTGGCGCTCGGGGCTCCCTTCCATAGTACTTCAGCCCGCTCAAACCTCAAGGTCAAGTCCCTTATTTTCTTTTGCCTCTCTCGCTTCTCAGCAGAGGCTATGGAAATAATGTTTCCTCTCATGGTAGCCTTTTGGGCTTCCCACAGGGAGACTGGGGAGGAGACCGAGCCAGTATTGAGCGTGAAATATTCCTGGAGGGCCTCTTGAATCTTAGAACAAGTGGCCTTGGTTGATAAGAGGGAGTCGTTGAGTCGCCAATTATAGGAATGCTTAGTTGTGGCTAAGACGTCTATGGTGGCCATTACTGGGTTGTGGTCAGCCCAGGCTGTACTGTAATGAGTCAATAGTGGCAGGCAGTACTGCTTGGGGGACTAGTATATGGTCTATCCTACAGAACGTGCCATGAGAATTGGAATAAAATATAAAGTCGTGGGTATTGGGGTTCTTTTCCCTCCAGACGTCACATAAGCTGTGAGAGTTAAGGAGGTTGCGGAAGGCTGCGGACTGGCCGGTCTGAGGCCAGGGGCGCTGCCACAGTTTGTCCAGCGTGACGCCTATCCTGTCCAGAGTGTAACACCAAGTTTGAGTCACCCCCCATAATCAGGGTTCCTCTAGTGTTGTTCTGAACCACCGTCAGTAGGTGTTTAAAAAAACTTACCTTATCTGCCCGTGGGGTCCGAAATTTCTTTCGAGCGCACGAATGGGAGGTTCTTGCGAAAGGCAATCAGGACTCCCCGTTTCTTTTCTCTAGCACAAGCAAGATGCGCCAGGGGGAAATGACCAATTTGGTCTGGAGGAAGTGGAGAACCTGGTTTCCTGCAAGAAAATTATATCAGCCCTGCAGGCCTTATCGTAATGGAAGGCCTTGTTGCTACTTTGTCCATTTTTGTAGTTCTTGCATTTATTCTGGATGCCTGTGACCTAAACGCCTGTGCCAAATGTGTATACAGTCATTGCTGTTTAAACTGGATCTCTCATGCAATCATTTTAGTACATCCCAACATGAAGAACATATAAGAACAGACTACCTTGTATACAGGAGATGTCTTTGTGGAAGGTATGTTGATCTCCACATCAGCTATGTTGTCTCCTGGGCTGGGTTCTGGGCTTTGCCCTACCTGAGCTGTGTTTGGTCACTGGGCTTTATCCGTTCACTGTGGCTTCATTCGGTCACTGGGCCTATAACCTGTTGCAGAGTGTGAGTGTTGCAGCGGAGTTGTAATTCAGATAGACATTAGTGGTATAACAGGAACTGGCTTCACCAGAACATGAATGCAGTAAGAGAGTCACCTTAAATGGTGCATAACACAGACAGGAAAAGAAGTGTCATAGAGCAACTGAATGCACAGGAAATACAACACATCAGTTAGATGCACTACAGTTAAAGGGGAACAACAGTTAAAAATGACTTAGACCAGACTAACACAACAAATGATGCTCATATGCATCCCTCCCCAGGGCAATTTAGATTGCTGCACATAAAAATTCATTTACCTTTTTCTAACTCCTGCTGTAGTGAATTATGGAAACAAAATGGCGGTGCATGCATTTGCAGGCCACCTGCAAACAGGAAGTGCTGCTGGGCTCTATGTTACTGTGCATTGTCAGTATGTCAGTTGAATCCAGGCAGCAGCGTGGCTGGGATGCTGGAAGAGGAAGCTCCAATATGGCCACTACCTTTCTTTTCCAACTGTGCCAGACTGTTGGTCCGGTTTAAGCATTGGTCACAGCACCATCTAGTGTCATAACATGTCATAGCTGTAAACCGCAGTAAATCTAGCAACAGTCACTCCAGCAATAGACTAAGCTGGAAGTCTGTTGCATCTCCAACAAGAAGGTGGTGACTGGGTATAGAATCATTTTAATGTTACCAAATGAGGAGGTCACAGACCTTGTAGAACTTTTTATTTCAAAGTATTTTATTGGTAAAGATTACAAAAAATACAGGCATGGTTACATCTTACATACAGCAAAGTTTCCAAGCGAGTGACAATGCAAAAGTGTGTATCTTTATTGACCAGACAAGTTTATGGTTTTACCAGCTTGTATTAATCTTAAGCAATGTATTGGTTCTCTTACTATTTTAAATCTTTATTTTAATCTTAAAACCCTCTGCAACATAAAAAATGGACACCTCCCCTGTTGTTAAACGCAGAAAATACAGTGTTGCGTGACTGAAGGCCCTTTCCAACCGTCTTTTAACCTCCAAAAGGGAGAAAGTGGACACCCTAAAGAATTTTTCCACTTTGTGTGCTTTTTGTAGCATTGCTTCTAGCCACTCCATACGAAAAAGGAATTAAGGGTTTCTAAGAATAGAGCCAGGAAAGGAGGTTGCGGATTTATCCAGTGCATACATTTCAGCCTTCTCCCCTCTTTAGAAACACAACCCCTATCCAGACAGAGGATCCCAAAAAAAGGCCCATTCAGGGGTAAAAGGCACATAGCTAATCAGATATTTCACAGAAAATGTCACTATTATGTTCCAAAACCTCTTAATTAGGCCACAGTCCCACAACAGGTGGAAATTGCCAGCTTCAGTCTGGCCACATTTAGGGCATTTATGTGATTCAGCCAAACCAATTAAAAATGCTCGATGTGGGGAAATATAAAAATCATGAAATTGGTGAAAGGCCATTTTCACCCATTGGGAAATCTGGGTTGTCCGATAAGAGGAGTACCTATTTAGTTTAAAGCTTGATCGTGTTTTGTGCCAGCTTGCCATGCAGTAAAAAGAGGGAGGTTAGATTGAGCAGTAATGGGAAGTAGAGGTAGTAGAGAGAAGAGATTGGTATGCCGGATTGAATTTTGATCTATGTTTGGATCAGTAAAGCCTACTGTGTTGTGTATCCAGTCTTTGAGATATCTTGTAAGGGCTGCCAGATTGTATATTTCTAAGTTAGGGGGGCCAATCCTTCCCCTTGCTCAGGGCTGTTGTAGGATTGGGAGGGCTATTTTGTTATGTTTGGATCCCCATATGAATTTTCTGTAGGAGTGATTAATTCTTTGAACATCTTTTTTAGTCAATAAGATGGGTGGGGACTGAATGATGTTTAGTAATTTGGGGAAGGTCACCATTTTTAGATAAGCTTTTGCAGATGCAACCAATTGGATGCGACAATTGCAGATGCGACCAGCGCCCTAGTTCAGCCTCCAGCCCCTCAAGAGTAGGCACAATATTGAGCTTGTGTACAAGAGACACCATTTCTCTCGGTACAACATTGCTGCGTACCCTCAAGATGGTTCCACTGCCCCACCCAGACTATTATACCCAGGGAGGCACAACCAATTAGGTAAAAGTTACATCTTTATTCTTCACCATCAAATCATAAGACATCAGACAATATAAAACCATTAAAAACATGTACTTACAACAATGCATAATACCACAAAGAGAGATGTGTACACGGAGGGAGAGAAATCAAATCAATACAAATCCACCAATATGGATACCTTAAATATGATCCAGATCTTGCTAACATTGTGACAACACAAATCAATTTACAAACTAATACACATGCAACGATAAGTATCCCGGTGACAATCAGAGAAAAATATATACCTGTAATGCCCTGTGGGACTTACAGTGAAGACAGAAGAACCACAAGGTAAGTTCAATAGACGAGGTCATACAGAGGCAATCAGTCCAAGGATGCGTCTATATACAGGGGTTAGGCAGGAGAGGAGTAGTGAAGTATCCAAAAGGGGCAGGCAGATTCAAGGTCAGACAAGCAGAGGTCAGTTCAGGCAGCAAACTGGGATTGTCTATCAAAAGTCAAGTCGGTAAAAAAAACACCCTTAGCACAGCTAGCTATAATGGGCCCTGAGGTCAGGGCACGATCCCTATTTAAGGGGTGACTGGCCAATGGTAAACAGTGGAGGGACTGGAAGGTGATTGGTGCAACTATAATTTCTTGTTAACCCCAAGAAACTGAAACAAACAATACCAGTGGGGCAGTTCTTGAGGAGAAATTGCTCCCAAGAAAACACCTTGAAGAATTTGGTTGAGAGATTTAGTAGACGGGGATACCCAGAATGGACCATCAAAAAAGCCCTGCTAAGGGTATGCCATATGAGTAGAGAACAATTAGGGGAATAAGAACTATATTAGATTGATCACTATCTTTTATCAGTGGGGGAACATCAGGAGGATTCTACTTAGACATTGAAAGATACTTAGAACTGACCCAGATATCTCTGCACATGTTGGTAAATTTTCCCCATGTGACCGCCAGAAGAGCAAGGAATTTATGAGGATTTACGAGATTCTTACATGAGACTTAAAATGCATCTAGAAACAGGGTGTTTCCCTTGTGGATCATGTAACATCTGCACGCATGTGGCCCCTGGGCCAGTTTTAGGGCAGGATATATATGACATCAGGCACCACATGACGATTGCTGAAATGCTTTTTAGTGACAGATGCCCAAAAGCAAACCAGAGCCAATTGGTCCAGAGGTGACAGCATAAGACCATGTAGGTAAGGTAAGTATAGTAGTTTTGTTCCTGTATTTACTAATCCTTAAAAATACAAATGAGAAAAGTGGTGCTCGAACTAATGTGTTATCTGGGTAGTACACATGAGCAGGGCAGAGCACTAACAAGCAGATTGCACTAGCAAGCAACAAGTCTGCTATTCTGTGTTCAGAATCTGTCTAAAAAAGCCTAACCATTTTGTAGGCATCCGCACCCAACTCAAATGATTGCCGTAATCCTCTCTTGATGGGGCAATCCTGGGGGGGGGGGGGGGGGTTGGGGGATTAGGGTGCTGCATGTAAAAGAGGCTAAACACGCCTCATCGGCCTAATCTTACCATACTATCCCCAAAATTGGGTGACTTCACGGCAGCTGTAGATTTACCATCATCCAAGGAGGATTGCGACGATCAAGTGAGTTATTTTAATGCCTAAATCTTTGGTTAAGTTCACGGCCTGATCGGGAGCCTCGCTGGCTCAAAGTGGAAAAGTAAATACATCTGCTATAAAACAGCCCTGTTACTCATTTATCATTGATGTCAGTTCAGTGCAAGTTTTCATGTTGGCCATAGTAGCTGAAAAACAAATATGGAACACATGCTGCCACTTCTTCTTATTAAAGTAAATAAACGGCAGTGTAAATATTGCCGATATCTCTGCGCTCCTGTGACAACCTGACCAATATGGGCAATACAGTTTGGATATAAGATCTTCCCCGCACAAAGCTGAAAAGGACCGCTGGTGGGCTACATAAACACTGGCAGATCATCCTATGTTCTCTGTTGTCATCAAAGGAAAACTTCTTTGTGGCAATGGTATAACACTAAAAGCAAAATTTCCCTAAAACTGGAAACTCTCTTTAGGGAAATAATTTATTGTGGTTCAATTCCTGTTTCTAGAAAATGTTAGTATCTCAGATTGGTAAAGCTTTGTAACAGTTATGCTCAGGCTTGCAGGAACAATGTATAACCTGAGTAGTCCTCTATTTTGATAATGGGAGAATAGTAGTCCCTGAGGCCCTCCTACACAGAGTTTTTGAGTGGCAGCTGGCCAGTGTAAACCTGTTTTGAAATATGTCTGATTCTAATATCCCTGTTTTAACAGAGGTTATATAGTATGGTTTTATAAATGCAAGGATGTGGGGGTTAATGGCTAGCATGTGTTTCATTTTATAGTGTAAATTTACACTATATAAATTTGGTCAGAAATGTTGTTTTGTATTTTACATTTATTTGGTGCAGTAAGTTTGGTAAGTGACTGACTTGGTCTTTAGGTCTTCTTCAAGCAGTATGTCAGTCATCTTTGGGTTGTAGAATGACCAGTAATTGAGGCTGCGAGACAGTCGGATATGCGGAAAACTGTGTTTAATAGTGATAAACAGTGATAAGTGAACAGAGCACAAACCAACCAGGCTGCTGTACAGATATACAGTGGAAATATACACATATGAGCTGAGGAGCTGAGCTTAATCAGTTCAGAAAGACCTAAACGAAACTGATGTTTTAAAGCTGGCTCATTCCACAGGGTGTCAAAACTCCAGCAATGAAAATCGGCAACATACTCCTCAACTGGACGGCGACCCTGTCGCAAATTACGGAGAGCTGCCTCTGCTGATGCAACATGTCCGGGATCATCATAGATGGCTGCCATAGCAGAAAAGAAAAGATCAACAGAGGCCAGACAAGGATGATTTTGCTCCAGAAGACAATGGGCCCATGTTTGGGGAGGCCCTTGCAGAAGGGAAATAACAATTCTGACCCGGACTTCCTCAGCAGCATAGGTTCGTGGTTGCAGATAAAATAATAACTGACAACTGTTCCTAAAAGCACGAAATTTCTGGCGATTTCCTGAGAAAAATTCCGGGAAAGGAACTTGGGGTTCAGGGGTGACCCCGGAATCTGCCCCCTGTGTGGTAGGAACAGCTGTAGCAGAAGATACTGTCGGGGGCGTGAGTTGATTTAGCCGATCCACAAGCTGAGTAAAGCCTCCCTGTAAGCCCTGGACGGCTGCACAGAGGGAAAAGACTTGCTGCATCAAATTATCAAATTGACAGGGTTCCCCACCGAAGCTCATGTTATGGCTGTGTTATACTGTCAAGCCTCCTGGCTACAATCATGGGGAGAGCTGAGCTGAGCTCCAGGTATGGGGTGAAGTGAAGCAGAAAAAACTCCAAAGAGCAAATAAAAAGTCTGAGCAGAGTCCAATGGTGAATCCGGGGTCAGAGGCAGGCAGAAAACAGGCAAAGTCCATAAGCAATCCGCGTCAAAAATCAGGTTATCCGTCCGTATATAAATCCAGGTATTTGATCAGGTATTCAGGAATCAGGAAAAACAAGGGCAGGAAGTAAGCTGATAACACAGCATTGGCTGTAGGCCAGCTGTCCTCTTAAATAGGGCTATCAATCAGCACAGGGAGGGATGTGCCAGAGTCTGGTGAAGTCACTTCCTGTCCATTCAAACTCAGGACACCAGGAGGTGAAATCAAGTCCAAGAGCTTACACTCTAGGCCTTGTGCACTTCCAATGGGCTGAACAGCAGGTGTCACTGGGGAGCATGCGACAGAAGAAGAGCCTGTTCTGTTAAAACCATGCAGCTGAGCATGTCTGCTGCTGCATGCAGTCCGTGGTATGGCGCGCTCACGATGCCTTAAAGGGCAGGAAAGGCGAGGAGACTGACACTATGTTCCCATCAAAAAGAAATGATTGGTGCAAAATTAGACAATAAAAATAAAAAAGTTGCGGATTTCATACTTACCCTGCTCAGGACGCTCCCGTCCGTGCGGGGAGGCTCCTCGCACGCCGGGACCCGCCGCTCGTAACAGCGGGGAGGTTGCCTAGCAACCTTCGATGCTGTCCCCTGATAGGGGAGAACGGGCAGCGTATCACCTGTCTGGGCAAACCTGCCCGGTAACATGTGACGCAACACCCAGGCACCCACTGATTGGCGCCTGGGTGTTGCGAAGCTAGCGATCTATCTGCGGCCCGTGACAAGCCGCAGACAGCTGCCCGGTGTGTGCCGATGTTGACAGTGTCAACGCGCCCACCCAGGGTGTGCATGAGCCGTAGATAAGGGAGCCTTGGGATTAGGAGGCAGGGAGAAGAGAGAGGGGAAAACAGGCAGGGAGAAGAAGAGGGGAATAATGAGAAATACAATAGAAAGCAAAGGAAAGAGAGAGACTATAGCAAGATAGCAAGCACAAAACGTAGGAGGGAAAAGTGAAAGGCAGAGTAAAAAGATAAGCAGAGAAAGATGAGAAATAAAGACATGGAGGCACCAGTTGAGAGAAGGGAAACAGAGTAGGGTAAAGAGAGAGAGAGAAGGAGGAAAATCAGTGGGTTTTTATATATTGAATTATTAATTATTAAGTATGTAGATAATAGATTATAATGTTGACACAAACTTATTCTTAATTAATATATAAATTTAATTTTTTTTTTACATTAATTAGTAGCTATTTATTTTTGCTGATTTATATATTTTTTTAGAGATTTATATGGTTTGGATATATAAAAAGAAGGGGATGATGGGGTTAACGAATACGCCATCATGATAGAGAAGAAACCGAGAAGAGTCCCACAATCAAGAAGCAAAGACAATAAAATCAAAATCTCTTTCTTTCTTTTTCCCCTTTTCCACCTCCCTCCCTTTTTCCTCTTCTCCCCCCCCCCCCCAACCCATCAATATCCATCTATATATTTTATAATAACTAAATTAATAATCCTTTCAGACCTCCTCATGTGAACAATCTGTATCATACACATATATATATATATATATATATATATATATATGTTGATAGAATATAATTTTATAATTGTAATTGTTTTAGTTCTTTTGTGTCTTTTTATATGTTATACTGTAATACTGTTTTGTCTTTGTATTTTTTAAAAAAAGAGAGGCTGGACAAGGTCGGTGCCAGCTCCTCATCTGTTTATTCTGTTTATTCATCACGCACCTGTGCTGTCGCCCGTGTTTGTCACCGGCGATCTCTTCAGGGCGTCCGTTGTCATGGTGGTGAGCTGTGCACGGCGTCGGCATGTGATGCGGGCGGCCCGGAGGCTTTGGGGGAGGAGCTGGTGATCGGAGTGGCGTCTGACACAGGTGGGTGGGAGGGATCTAACCCCGACGCGCTGTGTGTCAGGGCGGCTGCCGGCTGGGGCCGCTGGGCGCACGTGCTACAGAGGAGGCAGATGACATCATCCCCCTCATTATCTTCACCATATAAAAGCAATGAGACAGAGGGGAGAGGGCACCGACACCTTGAGAAAGCGGTACGCCACAGAACGCGTGGGGGATAGAGGTTTTCAGCCACACAGCGGATTGGCCTCATTTTGAGGTGATATTGTTCTATGCAATATATTTTTTCACTGTTTGATTTCTCTTTCTTCGGATGATGAATTTGAATTAATACAGGCAGGAACACTTTAGCACTATTTTCACTTTATTTGCCATTGTTTGCACATTTATCTAATAGTGGATGATTTTTAGGGTTTATTTATTGATTTTTTTTGTTTTTTGAATGGATTGCACATTTAAAGGAGACAAAACCGCTTTTAAATATTAAATGTTTTGTATGTCAATTGTTAAATGTAGTAGACTGTTAGTATATATGTTTTTAATCTATTGAGTAAAATGTTGAATGATGATTTATAGATGATTTGATAGTTTGATCAGTTCTTGTGCTGGCTCAATTGTGATCCTGTGGTAACTGGAACTACACTCTTTGTTGGGATTGTCTGCATTTTTGTGCATGTTTTTGGATACTTTGGGCCGGGCACAGCGTAATTTGAATACTTAAGATGGTGCGGGATCTTGTGGTCTGCTTGGGCAACCAAGAGTTTCCATTCCATTAATGTGATGGTTGTTTGTGATCATGAGATGAGGCTGTGTGCTGTGAGATCAGGCTTTCCAGGATCCTGCTATGACTCCTATGTGTTGCGCCAATTTGCCGTGCCAGAAATTTGAGAAAAGCAAAATGGTGAAGGCAAAATGCAGCAAATCAGGTAGGGGTCTGCATTTGTGTTGTAAACAACATTAACCCATGTGTATTTAGCTGATAATGGATACGGGCAAAAGACGTGGCTCATAACCACCATGCAGGCCCCACATACCGCAACTGAAGTGCACTACAATACAGATCACCGCAAGTCCAGATGCATTGTTGATAGACCCATCAGCCTTCTGAAAGCATCACCGGAAATCCACCTAAGGACCCTTGGCTGCATAGGCCCATGGCCTACAGAAATAACCTATAGACAATAGGAACGATATACACTGTATTTTCACCTTTGTATTATTGCATAATTGTATGTATTTAGATATGTAGACTAACCTAACTTAAATAAATAATTTGCAATACCTGAACAGTGATTGAGTCATTTTAAGGACCCGCTGGCACCTCCCCCACCATCGTCACGAAACCTCTCCCCTCCTTTCCCCCCCTTCCTTATACTTCTGAAAGCATGCTTCCTATGTTTGTCCCAGCCAGGAGGGGAGCAGCCCAGAGAAGGTGTCCAAGATAACCCTTGCTTGCTGTGTGCTACACAATCTTTGCATACTCCATCAAATGGAAGAGCCTGAGAAAACAGTACTGGTGCCTGAAGTCCTAGACATGCCCACAGACAGTGCCAAAGACACCCAGACTGGCTTTGCCCAGCAGGCACAAATGATAAATGCCTTTTTCAGGTAAGTGACACAAACTTGGCTAGGATTGCTGCAGTAGGAACAGCAAGGAGATATGTGTACCCAGCTAAAGCAGACCTTAAAAGTTGCCTAGAAACATTTGTTAAAAAACCTAGCCCCAATCAATAGGTGGTCAACAGCAACTCATAAATAACCACCATAGAGTTAGGTAAGCCCTAGACAGGGAAAGGGAGCAAAAGGACAAACAAACTGAAAAACTCACTTCTAGGCAGGATGAAATTCCTTATGTTATTTTCAAAATTATTTTGCTGTTGCAATGTAAAAGTTTTTATGTTCAAAAACGTGCCAATTAAATAAATAACACCTAAAATAACACCATATTAAGAGTGATGGAGGCCCCTGGGCACAAAATTTGATGGAGGCCCCAGATACAGTATAGTTTTTCTAGACCCAGCCGCAAATAACTGACCGGTGGTTGTCTGGCATACTAACCAAAACGTCCGAACATCTTTTAGACTCCAAGACTGGCAAATTGTGCCGATGCTCCTCTTTAAGAAAGGTTAGGTTGTCGGTTGGGTGGGTAGACATGTAAATACATAGGTAGATGAGCATGTGGGTAGGTAGGTATATAGTTGGGTAGGTATGTGAGTAGGTAGATAGGTAGGATGGTGGGCAGATAGGTCATTTGGTGGGTAGGCAGATAAGTGGGCAAGCAGGTAGCTGGATGACTTTCGCCTCTGCTCCTGGGTCCTATTATTCTGCTCCATGGCCTGGGTAGGTAGGTGAATGGGCATGTAGGTAGGTGAAAAATATTCAGGTAGGTGGATGATCGGGTAGGTAGCCGTTGCTAGGGCAGCCTACCGCTCTGGGCATCTGCACACTCACTTGCATGTGTTTGTCTCTCTACACGGATGGGATGAATGCAGATGAAAACTCCTATGTGTGCGCAAGCATACAATGGCCATATATGCACAAAAATCCCCCCCCCCCCCAAAAACAAATTGAGGGGCCTGCTGATTTGGGATGCCCCGCTCTGTGCATACCTGTGGGTTGTCTACAAGCTTTTACCTTCTGGCAATCCCAAGGCACAGATGCTGGTCGCCCAGCCAATCTGCATGCTTCCCTCCATTCAGCTCTGATAGCTTCTCTGGCATACCCCTGGCCACATCCCTGCTCACCTTTACCTGGGAAACCCCAAACTAGCCATTCACAAATGCCTAGCGTGGGTGTGCGCCTATCTAAAGATACAACAGCGAGGCAGTCCATGCACCAATGCAGGGGTGGGCATTCTTCTCCTCCCGTTTGGGCTCTTCTTCACTGTCGGGCGCCCACCCGTCCCTCTTCGCAGCGGGTCGGCGCTTCCCGCACTGTACTTGTGCAGCCCAGGCAATCACTTAAGCCGCAGCCGATCGGCTTGTCGGGTCTGGCGAGTTCTCCCTTCCTTACTCCCTTGCAGGCAGCACGAGCGGAGGGAAGCAGAATCACTGGCCCTGGACTCCATCAGCCCAGGGGTCCGGAGACCGCTCACCACCCAGGAATCGCTTACAGGATGAGGTGGGTCAGGATTTCTGCTGGAGCCCCACTAACATGCAACTGTTCACGCCGCCATCTTAGCCACGCCCCCAAGGCCTCCTATATCATAGTGAGCAGTGGACCGTTCAGAGCCAATAAAAGGGCCGTATGTGGCCCGGGGGCCGTACAATGCCCAGGTCTGCACCAATGTGTTGGATCATGGCTAGCTATCCCAGGGGTTATCACACAGTTCAGGATGCCCCGGGGGGCAAGTATGCCTGCCCTGAAGTCTCATAGACTCCAGAGTGGGTTTTGGTATGCAACGCAAGGGATAGGTGTGAACAGAGCCTTAGGCATTGGTGGGGAAAATGCTCTAAAGAGTGCTTTCAAAAAATAGAAATGTTAATAGTTTATTTCTATCAGATTACAAAATATTTAATTCAATAATAGTCCAGCACTCACAAAAATAATGAACAAAGAACAAAGCAAAATATAGAGAGGTGCTGCAACATCATATAGAGGATATCCACGTTAGACTCCTCTCTTTGAACAATAAAGATCAATGAAATGCGCACACAAAATTTACAAGTTTCATCAAATATTATTTATTAAATATTTAAAAAGTTATACTATATACAAATCATCCTTATATAAACTCCATAAGACATATAGACAAAACACCACGCTGTGGCCGTGAGTAGCTATGCATATTGTATCACAAATATAAATTCATCAAACAGTTATGAAAAGATGTAACAGCCACAGCTACCACATTATATCTGCTTTGATACCATCATACCACTGTGTCTCTATATGATAACATTGTATTCTATTTTAAATGGTTAAACAGCTTGCCGTGATCAGCATTGATACAAGGTACTCAGAGTACACACCTCAACAGCAGCATATTGCACAAGACTCCCAGCGTTTAACAGTGGCACACATGAATCATATCAGATATCTCACTCCCGGTCACAGACAGGTGTATACATACAGATCGGCTACAGCGCCGCACACAAAACATTGATTTACCTTCAACATAGATCCTATGAACATCTAACGCATCTCCACCTGACGGCCGTTTCGGGCCCTTGCGGCCCTTCCTAAGAGGTCTGCTAATCTGTCTACATCCCCCGTCCTGTTTAAATACTACTGGTGCCTCTCCCTTTTGGCGCCATGTGACACGCGATGACGCGGTCGTACTACCGCGTCATATCACGTCACTTCCTGTCGCTATTCGGTCCCGGCATACGCGCCAGCCACCAGTCACGCAGGATCACTCCTGCCAACCACAGTATGGCTGCGCGCACGCGCATGGGGCCGATTGCGGCAGGTATCGCAGATATTAACAACAGCTTACACCATTTTACAATGTATAAGAACACTATATCATCGGTGTTCTTCAGTCTGCAATATAGGGATTCCGAGGCTTTCATTTCTTCTTTCTTTTATACAACGGAGTGGCACCAGTCCAGAACTTCCTCTCGCAGCTCAGCTGTCAGTCTACAGGGGGGATCAAACATAATATACCATTAGCGTTGTATATCAAAGGGATCAGTTTCCATCCTGTCTTATATCCAATATCTATTTACATATTATGGAGACACACCCCCCTCCCTCCCATACTGAACCTTCGGCCACACACAAGCTTACCAAAACTACCTATTCTCGACTCATTGTATCAATAATTTCTACCCATCATCACATCATCTAAGTTATCTATACCATCGCTCAAACAGATGTTGATCTAATTCAAAAAGTTTCCTAACGGGGGCCAATAGTACTGAACCCATCATCTGTCATAGATAAGGCGAGAAATCACATTCCTCATTCAATCCTTGAGGGGCCAATGAATTGAGCTCATAGATCAAAAAAAGTTCACGTTGAGATAAACGTCTTTTAATGTCACCACCCCTTTTATGTGATGTTATTTTCTCTATCACCATATATCTTAGTTGTGACACGTTATGGCACTCCGTCATAAAATGCCTTGCCACCGGTGATGTTAAATCACCTCTTCTAATTGCTGATCTATGCTCAGAAATCCTCAAGCGTACTTCCCTAGTCGTTTGACCCACATAAATCATTCCACATGGGCATTTTAGCATGTATATCACCATCATTGATGAACAGTTCAAAAAATCTTTTATCTCATATTTCCTTCCTGTCTGAGGGTGGTTAAAGTATTTCCCCTTTATCACAAAACTACATTGTGCACAATGGCCACAATTGTACTTTCCTTTCCTTTCATAGGTTCCTGTGTCTGAGTTTCCGTATCCGCCCTAATCAAATGACCCCTGATGTTTTTAGGTCGTTTATACGTGAACAGGGGTGGGGCTGCAAACGTCTCCTTGAATGCTGAATCACTCGTTAAGATCGGCCAGTGTTTCTGTACAATTCTTTTAATTTGGTGACTATGAGTGTTATATGTGATCACCATTGCTATCCTATTTGAGACCTTTTTAGGATTATATCTCAATAGCGACTGTCTTTGTACTTGGGATGCCTTCTGTTTAGCTTTCTCTATCAGATGCTCTGGATAGCCCCTTTCCCTAAAGTTCCTGGCCATATCTTTAGCCCGCTCTTGAAAAATCTCCTCATTATCTATAATCCTCCGTAATCTTAAAAATTTACTATAGGGAATACTGTTCTTCTGTGTCTTAGGGTGGAAGCTATTAAATTGGAGATAAGTATTTCTATCAGTCGGCTTCCTAAATATATCAGTAGCAATCTTGTTATCTCGGAGACTCACATTTACATCCAAAAAATGCACTTCCTTAGTACTATGGTCCATCGTAAACGAGATGGATGGTAGGCACTGGTCTATTTCTTCTTTAAAGGTCTGTAATGTTTCAACTGGGCCCCTCCACACCAAAAAAATATCATCTATAAAACGAAACCAAAGAAGGGCATGTGAGACAAAAAGACGATGGGTATATACAAATTTCTGTTCAAAAGATGCCATGAAAAGATTTGCATACGACGGGGCCACGTTTGACCCCATCGCCGTGCCCTGTAATTGTTGAAAAAAGTGACCATTATAATAAAAATAATTACGTGTCAATACTATTGTTAGTAACTTCTCCAGAAATTCTCTAAAATGTGTCTCTAAGCCCATCTCTGTCCACACCTCCCTAATCACATAAATACCTAAGTTGTGGGGTATTGATGTGTAGAGGCTATTTACATCCATTGTGCATAAAATGCAATCCGCTGGTAAAACTCCTAGGTCAGATATCTTATTCAGGAAATCCCCTGTATCTAGTAGAAACGAGGGTATTGATAGTACTTTCGGTTGGAGGACCCTATCTAAGAACACTGCTATCGACTGAAATACAGACTCTACACCCGCTACAATCGGGTGCCCTGGTGGTTTATTGACGCTCTTGTGGATTTTCGGTAAGATGTAAAATACCGGAGTCACCGGAGTGGGGGTAATCAAAAAGTCTCTAAGCTTTTTATCAATAAGATGTGAATCATATGCGTCCAACACTATCTGATCAATTTCCCCTTTAATTGCTACCAATGGGTCCCCATTCAGTTTACAATAAACATTTATCTCAGCCAGCTGTGACTCGATTTCTTGCTCATAGAGGGACCTGTCCATGATCACGGTGGCGCCCCCTTTATCGGCAGGTTTGATCACGATTGACATATCCTCCTTTAATTTTGCCAATGCCTGTCTCTCACCCTTGCTCAAATTGTTCTTACCTTTACCTGTCGGGGGGCGCCACCTGATCATCGACACATCCCTCTGCACCATCTTAATGAAAGTTTCCACAACGTGGAACTGTTGAGGTGGCTGCCATCTACTTTTCTGTTTACATTGAGTCAAATCGATCCCAGCTGGGAGATGCATACCTTGTATCTGTTGTGGGGCATCCCGTGATTGAAGATCTAATTGGGAAGAATCAAAAAACGCTTTAGTGCGTAACAAACGGAAGAAATTTTGAAGTTCCACATCCAGTGCTAGAGGGTTCCCAAAAAAGGTCGGGACAAAACCCAATCCCCTATTGAGAACCCTCTCTTCGTCCACTGTGAGCGATCTATTTGATATATTCACTACTAGGTTACTCTCCCCGGTTTGGTTTTGCTCCGGGTCATTCTTTGGGGTCCTCCCTCCTCTCTGCCCCGTCTTGTGGGTTTTTTCTTTGTCCAAAGTTGCCTCTGCTCTCTAAAAAACGCCTCGAGTCACTCCCTGAGGAATTACTCGAATCAGAGTCTGATGCATTCTGATGTCGCTGTGAATTATAGTGCCTAAATGGTCTAATTTCTCTCCAGTTGTAGACCCTATTGGATTCATAATCCAAAATATCTCTTTTATATTTGTTAAGTTTTAAGGTTAATGTCTCAGAATGATATTGGTTTAAAGTTGTCTCTAAAGATTCCATATAGGACCTAAAGTCACTCACATCCAATGTGGACTCTAGTTTATTCTTCACCACCGATATCTCCTGGTCAAGTTCCTTTAATTGGGACTGAATACTTTGCACCACTAGGGTCATCAGATCCAGGCTACATTTGTTGAGTATTTGGTACCATCTCTCTTGAAAATCAGATCCCTCCTTACAAAAAGAGGGTTTAAGATTAATTCGTAGACCTCTCGGTATCCTTCGTGCCCTCAGATAACAAAATGCCATCTTGAAGCACTAACCACTCACCTTCTGTAGATGTTTGGTTGTTCAAAGACTTTCCTATACTCAATAACTTCAGATCTGGGCTCTTTGCGACATCACTTCCAAGACTTCTGGTTGTTCTTTTGCAGTTAAGGTATTTTGCGTTGCCATTTGTTGTATATTTGGGGCCCTTGTCCTGCTGCAGAATACATTTGGAGCCAATCAGATGCCTCCCTGGTGATATTGTATGATAGATAAGTACCTGTCTGAATTTTCTGCCTGTACTAATAATCTTGACCGAATCCCCAACTTAAAGAAGCACTATTGTCAAATTGTGTAATCTTAAAAATCCATATAAACATATCGGCTAATGAGAGGATGAGTCACTTATACACCTGAACTGAATAAAACTCTCTCCAAGCTTCTGGTTTATTCTCTCATGGTAAGAATAATATACAGGGGTGACATTTCCTCTTCCTTCCATTAAAATAAAAAAACAAGCCTGGCTGGATATTTCTTGATGCCGGGTGTATAAATGATATTTAGGGGTCATGCTAAAGATCTGGTGAAGCAAGTTTACCTTTGGGAGTGATTTGGGATGTGACCTGAAGTTTGAAAATGAGTGAGCCTTTTTACTTTAACACACAAAAAAATCTATGAAACATTTCTCTTCTGATATTTGCCCAAAAATCATCAACCCATGTCTTTACAAGGATGTTCAGTTTAAAAAGCTCACACAGATTTACACTCCAGTTCACACACAAAAGCACACCAAAAGGTTAACTTATTTCACCAGATCTTTAGCATGATCCTGAAAATTGTACATCTCTTAGTCTTTCAGTGAACAAACTTCCTTCTGTTATAGCTAAATATATCAATTATTTGTTTTTGTGAATAGTTGTGTTCATACCTCCCACCTTTTGAAAACAGAAAAGAGGGATATTTTTTGTCCTTAAACCACGCCCCCAGGCACACCCTTAAAGGGAAACACCACCTAATAATTACATAAAAAAAAATAAATTACACACAGTCAAGCCCCCTCCCACACACAGCCAAACCTCCCACAACCACAGCCAAACCCCCTTCCACACACAGAGCCAAGCCCCCTCCCACACACACTGTCAACCCCCACACACACCGCCAACCCCCCCCACGCAAAGCCAACCCCCCCCCACGCACAGCCAAACCACCCACATCCAAGCCCCCAACACACACAGGCAAACATACACATGCAGACACACACATACAGGCAGGCAAACACACACACCTTGCATGCATGCAAGCCCCCTCCACACACACACACACACACACACACACGAATGCCCCCACACACGCAGGCATCACCATCATGGACAGGAAGAGGAAGCAAGCCCTGCCTCTGCCCCCACATGCCACAGCTGCCCCGGCACTGCCCCTTCACTTTCCAAGTGTCCAAGAGATGTGCATGAGCATTCTGGGACACTGAATAGCGGAAGGCACCAGAAAATGGGGACAGTTGATGGATATGTTGAGCTACTTATGTTTCCATGTCAAAGGCGTGACTTTTTGGCCACAATACTTCAATGGAGTCCACTTCTGGCCAGACCTCTATGTACAGTAGATGGGTATACCTGGCTAGTAAAAATATTGTGTCACCTTCCCTTACATGTCAGGGGTCATCTGTTATGCACACTTTCTCAAAACAGCCGTCCACAGTTAGTTATCATGTCAAAGATTCACATACTAAGTAGCCTAGCCACATCAGTTGAGTTATGTGGTATAGAGGCAGGTTAGTGTGGAACAGCATATTTTCATGTGACCAATGGGGTGTCGTAGGGGGCGAGACTAGTATCAGACTTCACCTCTTTTGATTCGACCAGTCTCCAAGCGATGTAAGGGTTAACAGGGAGCCAGATCATTCAATGGAAATTTCTATTACCAGCTAATATTTCAAGGATATGGCGGGGCAACTGTTGAACATGGTTACAAATAATTAATAGGTATCAGGAACATATTCCTGTCGCTCCATGTGTTATTGGTCATTGTTTCCACTGAGTTTATCACCCAGGTCTGAACACCTTGTCCGGATCTTGAAGTCTACTTTGGGGTAGTTTACATGTAGGAAACTGGTGGTCAAGAATTGGTGATAACAAATCATTGGTAATGGAGTCTCCTTTAAACTGCACAGGTCCTTTCCACCATGCTTGCTTAGTGTCCAGGCCACACTCTCAGACTTGGGGCCAAAATACCCAATAATATCTGAGGTCTGATCATCAGGAACCTAACCTGTTAAAAGCAAATGGTTTAGCGTTAGAGGTGCAACACTCACAAGTCTATGTTCCTTAACTCCAGGGTGGATTGGATCTGGGGCCCTTTGCTTTACTTACCTTTAAACACGCAAGCTTACCTAAGACATCAGCCTCCAAAAACTTTGGAGTCAAACTCTCCCAGCTGGATGGAATGCCATGATCAAATAAGTGTTTTAGGCCCCTTAGTTTATTTAACTTACACAAGGAGAATAACAAACACAACAAAAACAAAAAGAATGGTAGCAGACTTCAGCAGGCAACGTTGAGGGTAGCTACCAAAGCATCGTGGTCAACGGAGCTCTGGTGGAAAGTGCGACCACCTTTAAGTACCTTGGTGTTCACATATCACAGGATCTAGGATTCTAGACTACCCCAGCTGTACTTAAACCAGACCAATAGCCTGACACAGTTGTAAAAGTAAATTCCCTTGCCCCATCTGCATGCATGATACTAAATCATTGTAAGCACTTACATTTGCTCATGCATCCACTCAAAGCTAAAACACAGTCTCAGTTTTTCTAATGTAGTGGCCATTTTGGAGTTCCTTTCCCAGCATCCCAGCCCTGATGCTGCCTGGACTCAACTGACAATGCACAGTAACAGGAAACCCTGCAGCACATCCTATTTGCAGGTGTCCTGCAGCCCCAGGAGACGCCATTTTGTTTTTAGTTTAATCTCTTTTTATTGGCGTTTTTCAAATACAAGCAAAAATAACAATACAAGAATAGAAAATACAGTCGAGTAAACATAAAGACAGTCCGTGCTCCCCCCCCCCCCCGTCTCCAGGCACAGCTGGGACGACCTCAGTCCCCCCCGCCAGCCACCCGCCCCTAAGTATAACACATGCACTCGAAAGCACGCCGCGCCTGCATCTCTCCATCTTTCCGGTGGCCCGCCGAGTCACCAGCGCACAGGTTTCCAGAAATCCATCTCCAACGTGGCGAAGGCCACTATTGGCGGGCGCCCTGGCGCCTCAGCACACACGTAGGGGGCCCCAGGGCCGCACCGCGCCGGGCCCCCCCCACCCGCCCCAGGCAACAGACCTCCCCACCCGGAGGGGAATGACAGGAATTCCATCACACGTAGCCCGAGTAAAGGGCTCAGGCACCGCCCAGGAGGGCACCAACGGGGGGGGGGGGGGAAAGGAAGGCCCGAAGCGCACGCGCCCCAAAGGAGGCCCCCCCAGATCAATCCGGGTCGTAGGGAGACCAGCGTGGAGGGGCCAACCCAGCAGGAGGGAGGGGGGAACCCACGGCACAGAGAGAGACTGTGGAAGATGAGTAGGATATTAAGAAGGTGAGATGAGCAGAAGGGAGGGGAAAGGGGGAAGGTAAGGATAGTGTGGGGAGGGAAAGCAGTACACGGGGAGGGGCGGAAGCAGGCAGTGGAACCCACACCGATGGCTTGCCGACACATGTATTGGGAAGGTCTTTCCAGCCTCGAACCTCATCTGTGAGGCCTCTCATCCACTGCCGACTCCTGGCCCTACGTAGGCCTTTGCCGCGTCCGACTCCCTGAACCTGATCCAGTTCATCCAGGTTGTCCAGTGTCTATCTGTTCTCTCTCTATCTACTGCTATCCGTTGTTCCATTCTAAGTATATGGTCCCGCCATTTTGTTTTTAAAATGGACCACAGCAGAAAAATGTAAATTAATTTTTATGTGCAGCAATCTAAATTACAGGAGGTACTGACAGCTATTTTTCTGCAAATGTCATTTTTTTTTCTCAGTTCACCTTCCTCCCCCTCACAAAGGTCAACAGATGCTGTCCATCACTGTGTACCCTGGACTGCCGCCACACAATTTCCCTAAGCCAATCAGTGCTCCCCCTCCATCCCTGTGTATCTGTGGGGGCGTGCACAAGTGCACTTGGAAGCGCGCACACAAGCAACTGTGGGAACATGCATATGCATTTGGGGGTTGTGTCCATGTGCGTCTGCAGGGGCATGCATATGTGCATATGTGGGGCGGCATGCATATGCGTCTGAAGGTGCGTGCATGTGCATATGGGGGTGCTGGTCTAGGAACAAGGAGAGAGGGAACAAGCACAGCCAGGGTGCCTGAAGCAAGTTCTCGAGCTCCTACAGACCCCGCCCATTATGCTGATTATTGTACAGCATCACCACTCCAAGGATCACGCCCACTTGCATCAAAAGAGTAATCATGAGGTAAAACTGTAAATCTCGATATCAAGGCCATTTCTTCTTCAATTTAAAAATGGAAAACTGTTTAGGACAGTGACAAACATAGTTGACACAATGGTCAAACGTTTGCCTTCGCCTACAATATCACTAAGTCCACTTTCATTGGAATCTTTGAAAGCTTATGTTTGTGCCAAAAGGATGTCATCAAGGTGCTGAGCTGCTATGGTATTTTTTAATACACTAGAAAATGTGTTTTTTTTATGGAAGCAGTTTTCACTACCTGCAGTCTGCTGCTATTGGCAATGTACACCAAGATTTACAGCTGAGGCGAGGGAGCTCACTTAACCTTACACATGCCCAGGGCCGGATTATGAGGGGGGCGCATGCCCCAGGCCTCAACCACTTCCCCTACAAAGGGGACCTCCACCATCCTCCACCTTTGGGTTATATTCTGGTCCAGGCTTTTCAGTCTTTTGTCTGATGGGCCTGCAATGCCGGCAACAAAGTGGCTCGATGGTGAGTCTAGAGCAGAAAAGCCACCATCAGCAACACTACAGTGATGGGTGGGTGCAGAGCTGTAAGTGGGCGGCCACTCACAGCACATAAGCCGCCAAGCACAGCCGCAGGCGGCTCAATGCAGGGGAACGGTTTTCTGCTAGACCAGCTGGGCGACTACACCCCCCCCGGCCCAGAATGGCAAAGCAGTTGTTTCCAATCGGCTTGCACCCTCTGAAATGTGTAGCCAGCAGGTATAGGTAGCAGTGGCAGTTTCAACCTGGAGTGGAATATGGCCGCTGTGCTGCACATCACAGCGGTTTGGGTGGCAATCCCTTGTTGGCGGCACACTGCTCTCTATCCTGGAGTGCAGTATGCATGCAGGAGTGGAGATTGAGGGATATGCTGGTGAAGCAGGGCCACCGAGCGCTCAGTACAGCTGTAGCAAGTGCAGGCACAATCTTTCCTCAAAGTGGGCATAGCATAGACTGCAGCCGGCTGTGTGATGATCACATTCACAGCTCCCTTTAACGAGTGGTTCTCTTATTTTCCTGTGAAGAGCGAAGAGACATTTCTAGCCCTGTCCCTCACACATCATCAGATTGCTACCACTTTTTCCCGGGTTGTGGAGTGAAGAAGACAAGGAAATGCTGCAGCGCAGGGGATGAATCCAAAATCATGGCCTATGAGTGGTTTAGGAAGGGGCCCATGCTTCGCTGTGTGAAGCCCCCTTGGATCACAAGTATACTCACCTCACCAGTGATCCCATGGAGCATACGCCTGCTCTGATCCAGTCAGTGATTTATGCCATGCATGCTCACAGTGCCTGCGATAGAGGTTGGGGAGCGTCTAGCATCACTAGTTTTCATGACTAAATGGCTGAGCACACAAGTACACATCAGTCATGCTGCTTGCACATGCGCTGTGCGCAGTATAATGGCAATTCAGGGAGTTTCACACTGCACAGCATCTTAAATAAGGATGCTCCAGGGATAAGGAATAGGCCAACTCTAGAGTCTTGTTTTTGGTTTGCTTAATGGGGGCATTCTTATTTGAGATACCCTTGAGTTTGAAACCAGGGTAATCACTGTAAAACATATCTTTCTGTCAATCCCACGGTGCAGGCACAGGGTTCTAGCCAATCAGTATATATTGTGTCACCTGGCTATTTATTGTGAGTGAATGGAGTGCCTCCCGTCAGGTACTCCCTCCAGCTGTGCGTGCCCGCACCAGGCCTACCTGGGTGGTTGAAACTAGTGCTGCTGCACATGTGCCATGGGATCACCAGGAAGGTACGTACACCTAAACACCTCTCCCCCAGGTGCCAGTGAATGATACATTTCATGTGAATGGAGCTGAGCGCACTGAATGGCATAGCGGCTTGTGTCTGTGGTATCGCCCGAAGGTCAGATTTTATTGGCGGTCCACAGGGTTACACAGGAAGGCTGCCTGGTGACTGGCAATATGGCCTGAATGGCAGAAGGGACTCAATCTGATGTTCTAGTAAGTGGGTGGTGCCAGACAACCACCAATCAGTTACTTGGCTGGACTATTATTTTAAAGGGAAAAAAAATACAGTATCTAGCGCCTCCACCAGATTTTGTGCCCGGGAGCTGCCACCACACTTAATCAGGTCCTGCATATGCTCAAAAGCATTGTTCTGTGTGTACAGGACTCACTTCTCTCTTCTTGGTGTACAGACTGTGTGTATGGTTGCTAATAGCAACAGATAGTGAAAACTGCTTCCATAAAACATTTGTGAACATCAGAAAAAATAAACTAGACCAGCTCAGCACCTTGAGGATATCATTTTTGCCAAACAAAAATATACACTTTCAAAAATGCAATCGAAAGTGGACTTTCCCATCTGTATCATTGAGAATATCTTGACAAGCAGCATCACTGCCTGGTTTGGAAAAACCGGACCTTCAGCGTGATTTAATGAAAAGCCCAAACTCTTAAAAAACGGTTCCCCAGCATCTAAAATTAATATATTTTACGTTTTTAGTCACTAACTTATTATTCTTTCCCCCACTGGGCTGCAACTCTGTTCAGGAATTTAGGATACGGGCGCCGCCATCTTGACTCAGAAGCATCACACTTACTGAGGAGAGGAGAGTGGGATAAGGTACAGGGGGGCGGGTTATAGCTGTGCTTTGCTCAGACAGAGCAGGGCTGGGGTCAGGTAAAGGTCAGCAGTCCCAGAATGCCGAGCAGCAGGAGGCACTTCCTGTTTGCAGGCTGCCTGATAAGATGGTGGCTTCCATAAGCTGCCATCTTGGATGTTTAAAGGCTCATAACATGCAGTAGATGCAGGTAGGATGATTTTTAATGTGGACAATCTGTATGTACAGGGTGTGGGAAACATATAAGATAGACTCTTATTCAGAGTGAAGGTCCGCTTTAAAGGCAGGGCAGCCTGGCCCTGAAAAACGTGGACAGGGCATCAGCATGGCACTCCCCAAACATCAGACAAATTACAAAATAGCCGAGGAACCATATCACCCAAACAACAGTCTCTTTACCAAACAGAGATCAGGGAAGGACTATCTAACCTTTCAGTTCCTGTATTGTTCCTATATTGTACCTAGATGCAATCACAAAACACATTTCACTAAGTGTCATAATAAGTATCGTTATGTATGTGACAAGTAAGCCTTGATTTGCTTTCATTGCTACATCTCTCTGTCGGCTACACTTCTGCTTTCTTTTTACCTATTGTAGGCAGGCTTATTTCCCTTTACTATAGTGCTGACTAACTTAGAAAACCAGAGTGGTTTCTTCTTCCTTTTATTTTGTGTTTATTTACATACTGCCGTTACACACATTTAATTCATGTTTTACATACTTGGCCATTTCCAAAACCCATGGAGATAGGCCAGGAAATCTACAAGATTCCAGGGCTGCTTATTTCCGTACCCCAGGGCATCCAAAATCAGGATGCCCCACTGTGTTAAACCCTCCAGGTTGCCCAGAAACTCACCTTCTGCATCCCCGCTATTTCTTTAGCAGGGTGCGTGTCTGCACCAGACAATTATGAATGGCCAGCGCAAGCACGCTCCCTGTTAGAGGGTAGCGGGAGGATGCAGCTGCCAGCGTGCTGATTGGACGAGAGACGGTGCATGTGCTATAGGACCGGGGAGAGGCGAGTTCAGTCGGGTGACCTGGGGGATTTCACACAGCACAGCATTCCCGATAGGGGTGTGTTGTTTTTCCAGATCCCAGATTGTTGCGATCCCATGTTATCTCCTCTGGTTGGTGAACAAATAAGCTTATGGATAGATGGAAGTGATCAGTGCTGAGGACAGAAGGTGGTTGCATTAACTTTCTCCTTTGCAACTGTGTCAAATGCAGGGTGGATAAAAATCAATGTTTTTTTTTTAAAAAATCAAAAAAAATCGGATTTTTTTGATTTAAATCAGATTTTTTTGATTTAAATCGGATTTTTTTTCAATAAACTGCTTTTTGAGGAAAATATTTTACCATCCAAAGGTTCTTCCATCATGAGATAAAGCTGAGTTGTCTAACTCAGTAGAATAAAGGCTGTATATGTGTAACATTCACAATGCCATGCTCTTCCAGAGGTTTCTGTAGGATTAGTGGGCAGTTTCTCTCCTATATTATCACAGACGCTCGCTTTACTTACGCAGTTCTCAAAACTGAATTTGACTCCGCAGAGGTCCCAGCCTCTTCTTCACAGCAAAAATGTTACAACATGAACAGAGTTGAGAAAAAGACCTTAATCCTATTGTTCTACAAACCTATGACTAGTGAGCTACAGAGGACAGCAGGATTAAGTTTTTCATGTGTCGGCTGGGCTGACAGTCTAAGTTTCTTAAAATATATATATATATTTTGTTTAGCCAAATTAGTTAACAAAACATGGATGTTTGTTTAAGCAAATAACTTATGCTGTAATGTTGTTATTGTTTCAGTTGAATAAATCTATTTAAATTGTTATTAAGGTCAGGATTATTTTTCTCCTTCCTAAGTACAACAGAACAGTGGTGTCCAAATATGAATGATTAACCCATTAAACTGGGGAGAAAAAAGTAATATAAAAAGTGATTATAAAAATCTTCATCTACTTGCATGTTAAAATAGCAAGAACTAGTTAGGTAGAAACTTTGATTTAAATCACTGATTTAAATCAAGCCTTACTGACTAGTGATTTAAATCGTGATTTAAATCAGTTAGATTTAAATCAAATCCACCCTGGTCAAATGAGCCACATCAAAGAATCTCCAATTATATGTAAATAACTTATGTTTTCTAAGTGATGCTGCTCTTCTTGGCTCCAATTGTAGATCATAACTGAGCGGCAAAGGAAATGCAATGGTGCAAAGGTTTTGAGCATGCTCTCCTCCAGTAAGACAGCTGGGGGACGACTTGCCTTTCTTGCTCACGCTGAGACTGTGGAGCAGAGGGGGTGTTAGACCACCTTTTGCATGGTCTTTGAGAAATAAAATTGAAAGAAGGCTCTGGCTCTTACCCACCACTGCAGGAAATGGAGGAGAGGCACAGGGGACAGACATCAGATGAGCTGCCTTATTTTTGCCCGTCTCCTTCCCCTGATGCTTAGGTAGGACGGGGGAGGTGTGTTTATAACGAAAAAAACACCTTACATTGCCCTGTATCGGTAATGGGAAGACGGGAGCATGCTCGGGGGGGGGGGGGGGGGTGCCGTTCTGTGCTCGGGAGGTGGGGATTCATTCTAGCACTTGACTTCCACTTCAATGTGGAACAAAATCCACAGCTGACAGCCCTGGGATCTATCAGATTCCAGGACTGCCTAATTCCCTCCCCCCAGTGCATACTGAAAGGGGATTTCCCGGTGTGTGACCCCCCCACTTTCTGAGTCCCATAAAACCTAACTTCTCCTCAATTGAATGGCCGGCCCAGGCATGTGCCTGATCAAAGAGTGGCGGGGGTGCGGCCACGGATGCCTCAAAGTGGACCAACACCCATGCTTAGGGTGGGTGTTGGTCGCCACTAAATGAAAGTCTGGGGGGGCAGCCATCCAAAATGCTAAAGCCCCCCGCACATAACCCCCGTCAATCTCACCTTTCCCTCAGCCGGGAATATAATGCTGTGATTGGCAGCCTGGAACTCAACTGGGCAGGACATTTGGGGGCTGGAATGTCACCGCCCATGTGACAGTCAATTGCGGAGATAGATTTTCGATGGACCAAGGTTAAAAGTGGGTGTTGGTCCAATGCGGGGGGGGGGCCCTGATTCCTGCCCCCCCCCCGATCAAGAGCTATAAAGCCCACAAACATTACAACTTGCTCCCTTGGGAAAACGGGCTTCCCCTTCACCGGCCATGTGACAGCTGCTAGCCAATTGCAGGGTTGAGGGAGAGGGGTAAAGTTTGCGGGCTTTACATCACTCGATCAAGAGGGGAGCCCTGGCAATTGGTGTGCCCCCCCCGCTGCAATGGACCAACACCCATGTTTAGTAAAATGGGTGTTGGTCTGGTTTAAGGGGAGTATTACTGGCATTCTGGGAGGTTATGTGCAGGAGGGCTCCAGCATTCTTGATGCTCCCCCCAGACTATCTTAGTGGTGGCGACCAACATCCACGTCACGTGCTGATTGGAGGAGAGCCCATGCATGTGTCGTAGGACCGGGGAAAGGTGAGTTTTACTGGCATTCTGGGAGGTTATGTGCAGGGGGGGCTCCAGCATTCTTGATGCCCCCCCATACTGTCTTAGTGGCGGCAACCAACACCCACGTCTCGTGCTGATTGGAGGAGAGCCCATGCATGTGTCGTAGGACCGGGGAAAGGTGAGTTTTACTGGCATTCTGGGAGGTTATGTGCAGGGGGGGCTCCAGCATTCTTGATGCCCCCCCCAGACTGTCTTAGTGGCTGCGACCAACATCCACGTCACGTGCTGATTGGAGGAGAGCCCATGCATGTGTCGTAGGACCGGGGAAAGCGAGTTTTACCAGGCGACCTGGGGGGGGGGGGGGGGTTCACATAACATAACAGGTACCAAAACCCGGGACAGTCAAAATCCCATGTTTTGGTCCACTTTAAAATAACAAGTTTAAACAGCATTCTCTCAGCCATTGGCAGGACCAAGAGAGAGGAGCAGCACTGGACAAGGAGAGCGGCAGATAGGAGTATGGGGTGGAGGAGGAAGGTCAGTCTATTTGCTGCTACACCACAAAGGATTGTGGTCAGGCCACAGGCAAGTCTTTTCACTTCTTCTATCTCTATACAGATACCTGCATGAGGCCAGAGCCACCCACTCCATGTTAGGAGAGACGCCTCCAGCTATGAGACATTTTCCCGGGTTCTGTGCGCACACTTCCTATTCTATTGGCGTCGCTTTTTTTCTTAGGAAAACCTTTTCCCCGCGTTTCATCATCTCCACATAGAGCCATTGCGGCACAGCAGCGTTTTATCCCCCGCCATCCGGCAGGAATGCGCACAGCCAAGTAATGTCCGTGCAGGGCTCTGCGCTAAGAGGGTGAGACTACATTTCCCGGCTGCCTGGAAGCGGAGCCGCGGATACATGAGTGCGGGGTGTGACCCTGAGGAGAGGAGCGCCGGCAGCTCGGGGTAGCAGTGGGCGTGAGGTAGGAGTATGGGGCGGGAAGCCGGCTGCGATGACGGCGCTTGTCGGGGATGACGTCTGGTGCCGGGAGGATTCTCTGGGAATGCGCGTGAACATGGCGGCGTGCGCGGCTTTAGCATCGGCTGGGGGGGGTGTCGCGCGCGTGTGCGCGTTCCCTGAGCCGTCGCCATTACTGAACTGAGGAGAAGCTGTGGGGAGAGAGAGCGGCGGCTGAAGGGAAGGACGAAAGGGAAAGGGCTGAGACAGAGTATTCCACACCGGGATACCTGAACCTCGGGGACGCTTGTGGCCCGGAAACAGGTGAGGAGAATGCGGGGCTTCCAGAGGAAACGGGAGAGTCTGAGGCAGGCCGAACCTGTCAGCACTCATCAAGGGGAGGGGGGGTCTCGGACAGTCGCCCACTCCGGAGCTGGAGGAGCCACAGAGAGGCCTCTGAAGTTGGGGGCAGCCGTGTCTGTGTGCAGAGGCAGGAAAGAGAAGGTGGCGGTCATCCCTGTACTCCAGAGCCTCCTGATCAGCTCTGCCATGTCTGGCCGGGGCTCCCCCACTCCTCACAGAGGCATTCCTTCCCCAGACCTTCTGGTGGCCTTCTCCCATGGCTGCCATCATTCTTTCCCTGCCCCCTCCCCAATATTGCCCTCAAAACTATCCTTTCCTTGCTGTCCCGTTTTTAAGAAAATATTTGTCTAGAAATGAAGACGTTTTCCGCTGCAGGCTTTTTTTTTTTTTTCAACTGGCACCGGCTCAAGGATGGATTATCCAAAGTGCCTCTTGAATTTTTATCAGTCTCTCCCCCAAATATTTGTATGCTGAGGCTTTTCTCCCCTTCCCATCTGTTTCTGATTCTTGATTGTCTGAGGGGTCCATTTAGTAGGGTGTCATAATCCCAGGCTGAGGTCACCCGCCGAGACCTCTACAGTGTAGATGAAGGAGCGTTAGCACACGTCACATGATGGCAGGAGGAAATGAGTGTGCCCTCAGGTGTGCTAGGATGCCTATGTATGTGTGGATGTGGATCTGGGTCCTGGCAGCGATTTCCTAGGTGATAACACTGAGCGATCTTTCTTAAATCACCTTCTGGCACATTGATGTCACTGCTAGGTTCGGGTGTTTGCCAGCTGCAGAATTGCTGCAGCAAGGATGGAGATACCCGCCGCTGCCTTGGATGGAGGGCATCAGTTTTACGGACGAGACTAAACGAAAGGATGTCTAATCCCCTCTGCTGCCAGATGGCTCCACAACGCATTGTGCTGCAATTCAGAGCGAGGCTGGCCGCCAGTAAAGGAATTACTCTGAAATTAACCTTTGTTGGATGGTAACCTCTAGCTGGGGCTGCTCTGTACTCTCATTCATGGAGATGTCAGTTATGTTACAGCTTTTATCAGGAAGGGGAATTAGATATTTAAATCTCCAGATTTATTTTCTGTTTTGTGGAAAGTTTACTTTTTGTTCTTTACTGGGGGCAGGACGTTGATGGCCCATTGTATGCTTGCGCACAAATAGAAATTGTTCCTACGTGCATTGAGTGTACACATGCCCGGAGTGGTGGGCTGCTAACTAGTTGGGGTTGGCTTGGCCAAGTACAATTCAGTTGTGGCCCATCGAACCTGGAGACATCCGGTCACAAGGCTACTTCCTTATCGATAGGCCACGACTGCCCCTTTGGGGTCTTGTGGTACAGTTGCTTAGTGAATAGTGTTCAATAAAGATAATTCACGGTAATATAAAAAAACAAGAAGCTTACCTGCACACCAGGTCTGGTTCTCAAGAAATGTACCGGTTCCCTGGCCTTTTGGCTCACTTCCATGTCCTCTTACGGAGTGCTGAGGCAGTGCCTGGTGCACACTCTCCATTGCACTGTATGAAGTGGGAGCGTCTGTCAATCTGACTTGTGCGGGGGCGGGGCCCTATGTTGTCAGTGATAGGTGCCTGAGGAAGGTGCGTGTGAGACAACAGGGACAGTTATGAGCACCAGACCTGGCCACGGCAGCTGGGGAAAAATGTGATTATTCTTTTTTGTTAGCCTGCACATTCTTAAAGAAGACTGCCTGGGTCAAAAAAAACTGCTGTGCTTGGGCTCCACGCACCTGCTATTGTTAAAGCGGACCAACACCCTCCCATGATCGGCCGGGAATCTATAAGATTCCCGGACCGATCAGCTCCCTGACTGCGGGGCACCCCGATCGGGGGTGCCCCGCTGTGTGAAACCCCCCAGAAACGCCTAAATCCCTACCTGCTCCTTGATCCAGCGGCGCCCGCGGGAGGCGGCGGTGGGCGTGCTCTCTTGTCCGTCGCTGCCTTCCGCTTTTCCGCCGGCGGGGATTGGCTGCAGCGGTCACGTGGGAGCGGGGAGAGGTGAGTTTTTGGGGCTTTCTGGGGGGTTTCACACAGCGGGGCACCCCCGATCGGGGTGCCCCACCGAAGTGGACCAAAACCCAGGATAGTCAAAATCCTGGGTGTTGGTCCACTTTAAAGTTATACTGCAGGCAAAGGTAATTGTTACACCATTGCGTCGGGCTCCTAAACTGTTTTTAAATTGAAGAAATGGTCAAGATATCGAGGTTTACAGGTTCAGCCAATGACATTCTCTTTTGCATCCCATCCTCCAATCAGCTCAGCAGATTGGGTCGGGATTGCTGGTCCCTCCCTTCTCCTAAAGCTAAAACTGACAATATCTTGGCCATTTCTTCTTCAATTTAAAAAAAAAAAAAAATGAAAACCGTTTAGGACAGTGGCAAATGTAGCCAGAAGCAGGCAATTACCTTTGCCTGCTGTATCACTTTAAACTTACAAAGAGTTCCAAGATGGCAGGCATGATCAAGTCTAGTTTATGCCTCCCAACACGTCCACTCCATTCATAGTAAGGGAGGCGGGACCTTACTGAGGTGGACCTTCATATCCCTGTCCTGGCACCACCACTTCCACAGCAATGAAAGGAGTGGGCATGCTCTCGGTAAGTTTTACACCGATATTTTTTTTGGTCTGGACAATACCTTTTTTAAAGTGGACCAAAATCCACGGAAATAGATTCCAGGGCCGCTAGATTCTTTCCAGAATCATGATGGCCCGCTGTGTGAAACCTCGCAGGTTGCCAAATATACTTTTCCCCCGGTCCAATGGCGCACGTGCATGCCAGGCATTTGGGAATCGGGGAACTTTCCCTGTTGGAGGGTAGAAGGGATGCAGCCTTTGGTGCGCTTGGCTAGACCCAGATCCTTAGAGGAGCCTAGACAAGCTTGCTGCAGCACAGTAGAGCGGGCTGATTGGTCGGGAGGTCGCGCATGCACCTTACGACTGGGGACAGTTGAGTTGGAGTGGGCAACCTGGAGGGGGACGGTCACATGGCATACCACATTGGTGGTGCCCCGGGGGGGGGCAAGGACCAAAACATGGGATACTCAAACCCTGGGTTTTTGTCCACTTTAAGGGACACTAAAGCCAAACAATGAGGGGGTTCTTGGTCTATAAACACACCATCTGGAGCTTCAGGGGAATGTGCTGGGTTTGGGGGACTAGGTGGTGTAGGAGGAAGCCACTTAAAGTGGACCAACACCCAGGATTTTGACTATCCTGGGTCTTGGTCCACTTCGGTGGGGTGCCCCGCTGTGTGAAACCCCCCAGAATGCCCGTAAACACTCACCTCCCCACGCTCCTACGTGGGCGCTCGTCCAGAGAGAGCTCAGAGCTGGCCGTGAGGATGTGACTGGTGTTTTACATCACTGTGGAAGCAGGGAAGGTACATTTTGTGGCGACCCAGGGCCATTTTATAGTAGGGCCATCTCGATTTAGCACGTCCCAGGGGAAAGTGGACAGAATCCAGGGCCAGTGGCATTCTCTTTTGTTCTGCTTTTAAAGCCGTTGCCCAGGCAATAGAATAAAGAAATGCTATACTTCCCTTTTTATCCCCTGCAAATAATCGCTTTTAGTCTAGCTCTCTTACACTTTTCAGATCGCCCATCCCAAGTCCTGCACCACCCGGCGCATCTGTAGTTTGGATGGTGGACCCTCCCTTGCCATCCAACATGGGGGCTATGGCACGTCTCCTCTATTCACTGCAATGGAGCTGACTTGACAACCTGGCATGTCCCCTCCACATGGGGGGCTTCCCTCGCTGCTGCTGGCTTGTAAGCTGTGTAGCGACATTGAAGTTCTAACTTGGCTTGTGCTAGATAGATTAGTTGATAAAGTGATGAACTCTGAATCAGAGAGTCAAGGGTTCAGTTCCCTACTTCGATATTTCATTTTAGTTAAATTTTTTTTTCACGACATCAAAAGCTAAACTGGAAAAGCATAGGTTTTTGTATGAACAGTATTTGAAGCTCTGTCGGGAGGCTCCCGGGGGGGAGACTTGTTCTGCTCCATGGAAATCTGAAAACAGCTAATCGTTCTGGGATGTCTGAATCCTATTGGTGACCAATTACATTTACTATGTGGAGGCATGCGTGATAACATGAATCGGGTAAGTAATTGAATCGGAACACCACACATTTTTCAAAAAAATGTGGGGCGCTCTGGGTGCGGGAGGCACCCTGATTGTGGATGACCCCCTAACGGCAAGGAGAAAGGAAAGGTAAGATTTCTCCTGTTAACGGCATTTAAGCGGGGCTTGTGCAATGGGGATGCCTCCCTGCGCAAGGAACCCTTTTTTTGAAAAATGGGTGGTATTCTGGTTTAAACCTGTGTTTTCCAGCTTGTTAAGGGGGAGTCTGAGGTTTAGCAGACCTAGAAGCTTTTTCTTTAGGGGCCTCTCGGGTGTTACATGCACAGAAGCCTGTGATAGTCATGCTGAACTCTCTTGGTGACAGATTTAAAGTGGAATAAAACCCACCAGCAGCCGACCTGGAATAGAAAAAATTTCCAGGACCAGCCTCTGGCTTTCACCCCGAGGGGGGGGCACTCTGTGTGAAACCCCCCAGAACGCCGGTAATCACCTTTCCCCGGTCCATCTGCACGTGACTGTGATTCGGCTCTGATTGTGATAGGGAGTGCATGGCACCACATCACAGATATTTTGTGCATGCTCCCATCCCAGCCATTCAGATGGACTGGGGCGGGAGCAGGCATGGTGCAAGGGATGTGGGGAAAGCGGCAGTGTACACGCTCCCCATTGAAGTGAATAAGAACTTTTTTCTGAATGACATAGTCACAATTCATAGGCTGCTCATCTGCCTTAGGAACAAGGAAGGGGTGAGTGAATAAAGGCATTCTGGGAGGTTTCATACAGCAGGGCATCCTAATTCGAGATGGCCCATGGGAACGGAACAAAACCCGGGAAAGTCAAATTCCCAGATTGTGTGCCAGTAAAGTGGACCAAAATCCAGAGTTTTCACTTTCCCGGGTTTCTCTCTCCACAGGGGTGCTTGCGGTAGTCTGGCCTTGTTTCCTTTCACTTGTTTGCAAGATCATTTGTATTTAGGCAGTGTGTTTACCATTGAGAATGCCTCCAAATATGTTTGTGGCTTTAAAGGTTTAACTGAGAGCTCTTGGCCGAAATTTTTCACTATTCAGGGTTTTGGTCTGCCCCCATGGGGCACCCCGGTTTTGGATGACCTGCTCTGGGAAACCCAACTTTTTGCACGATTTTCTTACCCGTCCAACTAGCCCATGGCACAGGTGTGACTCTCTCAACATCTCAGGTCTTGCATATTAAAGTGGACCAAAACCCATGATTTTGGTCCTTGCCCTTGGGGCACCCTGATGGGGGATGCCCCGATGTGTGAAACCCCTCAGGTCGCCCAAACTTAGTCACCCTTCCCGGTTCTACGGCGCATGCGCGCCTTCCAATCCAAACAATGTGCTCAACTTGACACAAGCTCCTCTATGGAGCAGAGCGTGCTGGCTAGCGAATCCCTGCTACCTTTTAACAAGGCAGGCTCCCGCGCTGGCCATTTACAAGTACCTGGTGCGGACACGTGCTCTGCTAAAGGGATAGCGGCGATGCTCATGCATGCCCCATTGGACCAAGGGGGAAAGTAAGTATAGCGTGCAACCTGGGGAGTTGCACACAATGAGGCATCCTGATTCTGGATGCTTGGGGGGGGGGGGGAGAATAAAGCAGCCCTAGAATCTTATAGATTCCAGGGCCAATAGCCATGGTTTTGGCCCACTTTATGTGCGGCTGGAGAAGTTGAATGAATGATCTTTCTAATGTTCTCTCTATGAACCACCTGTACTGCCTTTTTAAATGAGACCAAAACGCAGGATTTTGACTATCCAGGTTTTTGCTCCCAGGGGCCGCATCCCCCGCTAACCTTTAACATGGAACATTGCCCCGCTGGCCATCCACAAATGCCTGCTACAGGCACACGCCATTGGAGCGGGAAAGATGTGTTTCTGGGCAACCCTGGGGGTTTTACACAGGAGGAACACCACCTGACAGATTTGGGATGCCCCACTGTGTGTAACTGCCAGGATTGCCCATAATCGGACTTTGGCAGAGCACATGCACTATGAGAGCGAGGACAGTCAGTGGCACTCGTCCCATACAGATTTCCTTTGCTGCACTGTGCTTATTTCTATTTTACTTTAAAAAAAGTAAAATCACATAATTTAAGTTACACAAATATTTGCTGGTACTACTGGTTGCACTGTGGAATGGAGGGGTGCTCTTGTGTTTCTGTTTGTGTGTCTGGGACCAGAGCTGGGTGCTATAAAATATCTATAGGAATAAATAAAGGCAACTGGAGTTGCTGTGTTATTTTTTTTTTAAGAAGTTTTGCCAGTGTTCTTCACTGGCTTAGTTCAGAATGACTTGTGCAGGAATCTGGCAGCAATAAATGGTAACCCCAGTCCACATCCCCTGTTTACCATAAATGTTAGGGAGGTGAGGTGTTTATTACATTAGCATGACTGGAGGTATGGTAATGGTAGACAGATAATGTGGATTTGAGTTACTATTTGTTGCTGTCAGTATTCCTGTATACTGTATTCATTCTGAATTGAGAAAGCCTTGTCTTGATTTATTCCTACAGATATACCATGACCTGAATGGGTTGTTGAGCGTTGTGCTTTGAAGAAGCCTTACCCATAGAACAGACTTCATTGTAAAAAGATAAGGTGTGGATCACATTTATTTTGTGTCAAAATGCTTCACCCGGCCTCTGTGTGCTTGTTTTCCCCACTCTTGTGCAGTGTGGGGTGCTGGGGACTCTGTTTTTAAATGTTTGGTCAATCCAGAATGCATTTGATGTCTAATTTAGGAGTATTGCCTAATTGTGGTTTTCGCTTGTAAGTGGGAACATGTGGAAAGTGATAGTGAATTGGGGGGGGGACGGACAAAACTGTATTTTCAATATCCTGGGTTTTGCTCCTCCTCTCTGGGGCACCCTAATTTGGGATACTCCTCTGTGTGAAATCCACTCAAATTCTCATGCTCCATACAGTTTATACACAGGAGTTCTCTGTGTACAAGGATCACTTCTCTTTTCTTGGTGTATGGTTGCCAATAACAGATTGCAGGTAGTGAAAACTGCTTTCATAACACATTTGCCAACGTAAGAAAAATTAATATTAGAAAAGCCTAGCACCGAGAGGACATATTTTAAAAATATACACTTTAAAGTATACCATTAAAAGTGGACTTTCCCTTAAAGAGGAACGTCAGGGGAGCTTAAAACCTTCCCCCAAACCTCACCGGACTGCCCCCACGGTTTTACATTTGGCCAATTTTTACTCATCTCGCCAGGGTATCCATCTACTGGGTCCCTCGGAATCCGGGTGACCTCCAGACGGGCAGCACCATCTTTCATCCCATCAGGCACTGTGCGTGTCCCCCAAACTCGCACCCAGGTTGGAAGGGAGGCACCGAAAAGCCACGAGGCTTTGTCATTTAGAGACGGCTGAGCCAGCGGTGGGGGAGAATCGGGCCCTGAAGCAGCAAGATGTCGCCACATCAGGTGGCGGCGACATCCAAAAGGTAGGTAAGGCTCAATTGGAAGGGGGGGGGAGATCGGCCACATTCATCTTTAGGTCAGATGTTCCTCTTTAAAGTGTTCCTAAACTGGACTCAGCGTCTATATTATATGTCTATATATACTGGAGGCAGCATCTGTCACATCCTTCTCTGAATTTCCCAGCCATGACTGGTGTGGCCACACACAGCCAAGGGTACACAGGATGTGGCATGCGCAGATCGATCATTATTCCATTAAAGTGGACCAACACCCAGGATTTTGACTATCCTGGGTTTTGGTCCACTTCGGCGGGGCACCCCGATCGGGGGTGCCCCGCTGTGTGAAACCCCCCAGAAAGCCCCAAAATCTTACCTGTCCCCGCTCCCACGTGACTGGACGGTCCAATCCCCGCCAACGTCCAGGCGGGGATCAGGAACGTCCAAGCGGCTGCCGCCGCCGCCGCCTCCCTCGCGTCACTTTCGGCGCGCGCGCGCCCCCGCCCGCCATTCGCAGACGGCCGGCGCGGGCGCGAGCACGCCTACAGGGGCGCGAGGGAGGCGGCGGCGGCGGCCGGCCGCCGCCGAAGATCAGGTAAGGTGTTTGGGGGTTTTTTGGGGGGTTTCACCCCGCGGGACATCCCGATCTCGGATGTCCCGCGGGGTGGGAGGTGATCGGCCCGGGAATCTTATAGATTTCCGGGCCGATCACCTCTCGGTGTTGGTCCACTTTAAGCTTCTCCAGCTTCACATTATTATGCACAGCCAGAGAAGCTGATTGGAGGAGAGCGGCGCCACAGAAAATTGGTGGGGTTTCACACGCTGGCCAGCCCAAATCTGGATGCCCCAGGGCGATGGACCAAAACCTAGGATAGTGAAAATCCTAGGTTTTGGTCCTGTTTGAAAGACTAATATATAATGAAAAACCATTTTCACAGGTGAGTTCAGTTTTGTATTTCTAGTATTCACAAGTATGGGGTTGAATGGATTGCCCAGCCAAAATGATACGTTTTCAGTAAACACATTTTGCCCCTTGCAGCTGTTCCATCCTGCTTCGGCTTTCTAAAGTGTAACCCGTCTTGAGATTGGGTTGTGCAGGTGCCCGGAGCTTTCTCAGGCACTCCTCCACCATTTGCAGACTTATTGGTGGACAAGGCCCTCAGCCGAATCACTATCCATTCACTTTGATAGAGAAGACTTATGCCAGGCTCTGCTTCGTTGCAAGGATGCTGCAGAGACATGTGAGTATAATGTTGCCATGGTAGGACCGAACGGCTGCAGAGGATAAAAGGGGATACAGTCTTTTTTTCTTTTTTTTATTCACTCCTAATCATGCTGGTTTCAAAGAAAATTGTCCTACAGAATATAGTTTGCAGTAGTAATAATAAAAGTAAGAGGAACCACAGGCTGCAGGGGAATTCCAGTAAAGCCATGTGATGGTTAGAGCTGGTGAGAAAGGAAAGATACGCTTCTCTGCACGTTTCATGTTTCAGTAGACTTTCATCAGCTTTAACGGACAAAAGTGGAAATATGCTTAAAAGTAATAGGGTTTAAAGTGGACCAACACCCAGGGGCCGATCAGATCCCTCCCCGCGCGGCATCCGAAATCGGGGATGTCCTGCGGGGTGAAACCCCCCAGGAAGCCCACAATCCTACCTTTTCCATGTTCCAGCGGCGCATGCGCGTCCGCCGCCTCCCGCGCGTCCCTCTAACGGGGCGCACTCCCGCGCCGGCCGATCGGGTTGCCCCACCGAAGTGGACCAAAACCCAGGATAGTCAAAATCCTGGGTGTTGGTCCACTTTAAGGAAGACCTAGAGTACTGCCATCCCTAAATCTGACCCTTTAAAACTGCACAAATATACACCTTTTTAGTTTTAGATTTAATATTGCTGTATTTATTTTTTAATTGGGCTCAACCTCCAGTAATGCTTCTCACTTTTTGTGTAAAAAGCAGCCTACTAATTTCATTCAGCCCCTAGCTGTATACACTGAAGCATTTGTCACCTGAAGCCTTCCTGGTGACATTTTCTTTTATATATAGATGCTGCTTTTCTACTATTTGGTAATGTTCAAGCAAATCGCATTGTAAATCTCTGATATACAATTTTAGGCAAATGCCGTAGAGAGCCTTTGATCTACACTTTGTGGGCAAAGGCATCGTAAAGTGACCCCTAACTCAAATGAGACTTTAGGTTACCCTCCTTTAGGGTATCCTGATTTGAAGACTTCAGTGCAACATATAACAATAGTTCATTTTTGAGATCTAGGAGGTGGTATTTAGTGTTCTTTTTTTTTTTTATTTTTTGGTGGGGGGGGTTATAGGCTTCGCCAACTGGGAAGTTGGGCACTAAGAGCAGTGCAACCCTGGGATGGGGGCCTATATAGATATCATAAAAAGGAAGTTGATTCTCGTCTGAGAAGTTTCATGCAAAGCCATCTGAAGCATCCTATCTCCTGAGCCAGCTTAGCTCTGTTGCTTGCTATGGCGGGAGCACATGCCTATCTGTGTAGTTGTGGGCCCAAACCCCAAGAGTTTAAATCTTGTAGTGTGGCCTAAGGCTTTTAGGTACCAATACACTTTAAGCAGACACTTCAAATCTCCCCCATTGACATACTTCTTCAGATAAAGCTCCCTAGGAAGGCTGAAATCTGACCAAATACTCAATCACCATGAATCAATAGGGTTTCCCCCGACAGGTTTGCATGCATCTTGCACACCCACCTGGCCAACCTCATAAGTCACTGGTAAATCTCGGAGGCACAGGACTGCATAATGCAGCCCAAATATCTGGATTTCTAACAGAACTTTAGCCAGTGGCAGTTATTTAGGATGCCTGGGAAGGTGGGGAATGCAACGGTCTCAAGGACCCCTATGGTAATGTAGACTAGAGGCCCACTTTAAAGCAGTTCTATACTCCTATAAAACAAAAAATAAACCATTTCCCCTGGTAGCCCTAGTTAACACACTTGCATAAGACACTATACTCACCTGGTACAGCTTGCTGTCCTTCTCTGTTGTACTATGCAATTTTGTCAGTGGCCACTGCCCTGGTTCTGATAGGACCTTGAGTGACTATTTGGTCACTAGCAATTTGGTTTTCTAGTAGATGGCATGGTTTAGGAGCCTCATGGCAGTCATCGTTAACAGCGAGTATGGTAACAAAGCCCTTCATGTGTTCCTAATTAAACTGCAGTTTCAGTCCTCCCTTCTGACAGGTCGTCCACCTCCATTCTGTCTGCATTCCACATTATCCAAAACAGGCAAGGAACCTCTTAGCCCTCCCCCCCCCCCCCCCCAGTTACCACATATATTGTTGAAGAGGATGATTTTTCACTCCCTGATCTTAACACCCAGAAGAAAACTAGGCTCATGGTAACTGACTCTTTCAAGGTACTTTCATAAACGGAGACAATAAACCTCTGAGTCATTTTATATAGATGGCTATGTTGTAAGAAATTGTTCAGTGTTTGCTTTTAGTAGCCTTTCTGATATTTATTGTAGGACATAACTATTGCAGAACATTTTAGTTTTGTATCTTTTGTTGGAAAGGTTTTATATTGCTGAACTTTATCTGGTACATAGCCTTCCTCTTCAATGTCTTTGATATACAATAATGTAACATGTAAAATGCTAGCCGACTGATGTCATTCAGGTCCAGCATTAGTAGAAGAGTAAATATAAATAATGTGGTTTAGGGAAGAGGTTTTTTTCATATAGCTGGAGGGTGTTTGAGAAGTGGATGTGCATACCAAGTGTTGAACGGTGAAACTGACAAAGGCTGCATCTGTAGCTTTCTCTCTATAGCAAACGTAGTTAAACTGTTAATTTAAACCATATTAAAACTGTTTAGCTAGTTTAACAACTAAATACTAACATTTGAAGAATTGTAGCTATTGTAGTTTAGTGATGAATTCATACGGGGGAGTTTCTAGTTTTAGAATTTCTAGTGTACACGAGTATATTATAGGGCTGCTGCTGTTAGACACTTGCATAGGTTAGTATTCTGACCACCTTATCAGAACCGGATTGATAGACATTTGTGGACTGCCCAAATTAAGGGCCACCTACACTGCATTTCTACCCCAGTGCAGCAGATTGCAGTACTGCTCTGTACTTATGTTTGTGGCATCACTGCGATAATGGCACCATAGGCCACCCTGCAGTTGCTGTGCCACTAAGTGGTGTGACTGTGTGGGAGACCAAGGAAGAGGCAGAAGGACATGGGAGTGGGGGAAGAGTATTAAGAGTGGGATCTGAAGACCCAGAGGTGCTGTTGAAGATCAAGTATCCAACAATGTCTGGAGACAGCAGCAGATACTGATGACCATGGACTAGGTGGCTGTAGTGAGTATTGAAATGCCCTGGTCTAGTTCTGGGAACCAGTTCCTTGATTTTGGAGAGGGTGCCACCAAACTGATGAGGAATCAAGCATTTTACTTCCGAAGAACGATTATGGGATTTACATGTATTTATTCTTAAGAGGAGACGTCTAAGGTGGGACATGATTACATTGACTAAATATACACTGCCTGGCCAAAAAAAGGTCACTTATGCTAATATTTGGTAATATTTATTTGTGGGACCATCATTGATAGCTTTGATTACAACCTGTGCTTGCATAAGCTTCTGCAATTTTAAAATATTTCTGTCCAGAGTTGCATTAAAATTCCCACAAGATCTTGCATAGATGATGTGAGATTTGGAGCACTGTGCAAAGTCTTCTCCAGCACACCCCAAATATTTGAATTCTGGTTTGGGTCTGTAATTAAAGGAAGACTCCCTTTTTGTTAGATTTTTGGTGTTCTGCCTTATTGTTTTCCTCTTTTGAAATATAAAATAATCATTTGTGTTAAGTAAATCACAGGTATGGGAGCACAATCTTATCAGCACCCTGCTGCCGAATTTATCATATTCCTGGGACTCTGGTTTTCTACAGTGGGAGAGGCTTTCATGGCCTTGAGTAAACAATGGACTACAGGTCCTACAATGTAACAAATAATGTAATCCGCAGCTTTAATTAAGTCTAATCAGCCTAATGACCTCTCCAGGTGAGAACTGGCAGTAACCCCTTTGCTACTGGAACACAAGACTATAATCAGAAGTTGAATTTCAGCAGAATGGGCTAAACCAGTCGTCCATGCCATAGCCAAGGAAGTCTCTGATATGCACTCAATCACATTTTTCCAATAAACGGTTTTCTTTAAAAGAGTCTCAGAAAAATTTGACTTTAACATGAAATGTCTTGTTCGTAATTCATTCTCTCTAGTCTCATTGATTTCAGTCAAGAAAACCATATTGCATATGAAAGCCCCACTTTCAATTACAATATATATCGGTACCCCGCCACCCCCAAGCTGAAAAGAGCACTTAAAGTGGACCAACACCCACGGGTGATCGGCCCGGGAATCTATAAGATTCCCGGGCCGATCACCCCCCACCCCGCGGGACATCCGAGATCGGGATGTCCCGCGGGGTGTAACCCCCCCAAAACCCCCGAAAAACCCTACCTGATCTTCGGCGGCCGGCCGCCGCCGCCTCCCTCGCGCCCCTGCAGGTGTGCCCGCGCCGGCCGTCTGCGAATGGCCGGCGCGGGCGCGCGCGTCAAAAGGGACGCGCGGGAGGCGGCGGCGACAGCCGCTTAGACGTCCTGGAATAGAGCTTGTACGTTGGCGCTGGGAGCGCGGAGAGGTGAGTTTTTCGGGGGGTTGGGGGGGGTTTCACACAGCGGGGCACCCCGATCGGGGGTGCCCCATCGAAGTGGACCAAGACCCAGGATAGTCAAAATCCTGGGTGTTGGTCCACTTTAATAACATTTTCAAAAAATGCAACCACTATCCACACTATATCCATACTTTAAGAAAAAAAAAAAAGGTAAGGTGGAACCATTAAAAAAATTGGCTTGGGGTTTCCCTTCCCTTCTATTGGAGTCTTGTAGACCAGGGTGCAGAGGCTAGCCTCGATGGCCCCCGGGTACAAGCCCGCACAGCCTTTGTGGCCCCTGGGCTCTACTGCCCCCTGGGCTTTTGGGAGACAGGTAATGTGGGACCTGGGGTTAATGGCAAGTCACCTGCTAGCCACAGGTGACTTGCCAGCCTCTCATGCCTTGTGAACTGTTATAGGGGTCTCATGGATACCTTACCAGTTCACAAAGGATTAGCTGAAAAGAGAAATGCACCACACAGCAAAGCAAATGTAATATTCTTAGTATACAGTACGTCCTGCTCCAGATAGATTACTTACACTTGGGTTATCCTCCGCCAGATGGCGCTGCACTGCAGAGACATGCAAAACAGGCTCCTCCCGGCCCCTCAAATACCCGGGGACCTCCCACAAATCCCCAGGTTTCTCTGCAGTGCTAACTGCGAAGACATGAAGTATCACTCTTTCGCAGGTGAGCGGGGCTATTAAAGCCTGCGGCCCTGTTGGACTATTCCCACCCGTCCCTTGTGATGATGTGCCTCCTAGCCTGGGCTGCGCTGGTCGGGTGAAGGTAGGCAGCACCATGCGTGCTTAGGGAGCCATGCTCCACCGCAGTCCCTCACCAAAGGGTAGGCGGTATAGGCTGATGGTGAGCCTTTATGGGGTGCCCCTCCCGCATTATTGCCCCATGCCCCGTGTAGCGGTGGGCCCTGTACAAAGGGCCGCCATCCTCCCTCGTTCCCCCCCGTAGCGCGGGGGGAAAGAGAGGGGGGGGTGTGTGTGTGTCTGGTGCCAGTGCAGGGTGGATAAAAATCAATGTTTTTTTTTTTTTTAAATAAAAAAAAATCGGATTTTTTTTTATTTAAATCGGATTTTTTTTCAATAAACTGCTTTTTGAGGAAAATATTTTACCATCCAAAGGTTCTTCCATCATGAGATAAAGCTGAGTTGTTTAACTCAGTAGAATAAAGGCTGTATATGTGTAACATTCACAATGCCATGCTCTTCCAGAGGTTTCTGTAGGATTAGTGGGCAGTTTCTCTCCTATATTATCACAGACGCTCGCTTTACTTACGCAGTTCTCAAAACTGAATTTGACTCCGCAGAGGTCCCAGCCTCTTCTTCACAGCAAAAATGTTACAACATGAACAGAGTTGAGAAAAAGACCTTAATCCTATTGTTCTACAAACATATGAATACAGAATCAACACCTTCAGTGCCAAGTCCAAGAAGTTAGACAATATGTTTCTGATTGAGTGGAATAGATCTGCACAACACAAGAAGAATCTGAATCTAAGTGTGAGGAGTAGGAAGGGCAAGCAGACAAGAAAATGAAAGTGAAACTTTGAGCACAATACTGCAGCATAGCCACAGACAGACAAGTCTGGATCTGTTTGTGTGTACGAATGATTAACCCATTAAAGAGGACCAACACCCAGGGGTGATCGGCCCGGAAATCTATAAGATTCCCGGGCCGATCACCTCCCACCCCGCGGGACATCCGAGATCGGGATGTCCCGCGGGGTGAAACCCCCCAGAAACCCCCAAAACATCTTACCTGATCCGCCGCCGCTTCCGCCGCCGCCGCCTCCCGCGCGCCCCTCCAGACGTGCCCGCGCCGGCCCTCTGTGAATGGCCGGCGGGGGCGTGCGCGCGCCGAGAGTGACGCACGGGAGGCGGCGGCGGCGGAAGCGGCTTGGACGTTTCTGATCCCCGCCTGGACGTTGGCGGGGATTGGCTGCGGCGTTCACGTGGGAGCGTTGAGAGGTGAGTTTTTTTTGGTTTCTGGGGGGTTTCACACAGCGGGGCACCCCCGATCGGGGTGCCCCGCCGAAGTGGACCAAAACCCAGGATAGTCAAAATCCTGGGTGTTGGTCCACTTTAAACTGGGGAGAAAAAAGTAATATAAAAAGTGATTCTAAAAATCTTCTTCTACTTGCATGTTAAAATAGCAAGAACTAGTTTAGGTAGAAACTTTGATTTAAATCACTGATTTAAATCAAGCCTTACTGACTAGTGATTTAAATCGTGATTTAAATCAGTTAGATTTAAATCAAATCCACCCTGACCACCGGTAGCAACGCAGGGGTGGGGACTGCAAGATTGAAAAAAAACTAGCTCCTCCCAGCCTATCGTGCAGGCTATGGCATGATCTCCTCAGTCGCAAGAGCACAGTGCTGACCGGGAGCGTGGGCTCCGACTTGGTCTGTCTCCTAGGCCCTTACCAGCTTCAACGTTCCTGGGGACCCCTGTTAGTTTACCAGCCATGCTGGTTAGAGCTCAGTTTGCCAGTATTTGGGGCGCCACCGGCCATGCGGTTTGTAGATTGGCTAATTTTGAAAGTGTGTGGGCCTGCCGAGCCTGGGATGCCGGCAGAGAGACGTGGCTCAGGCTTAACAGTAGAGGGCAGTAGGAGGGGCAGGATGACCACATTTGCGTGGTCTGCAGCTCCTCCCCCTTTCTCCTCACTAGCAGCATGAGGCACCGCCATCGTGATTGTACAAGATCGAGTTCTGGTCCAGGCCTCCACACAGGTTTGTGACATCTAAGCCTTCCCGTGTCGCGGGCGGAGGCTCCTGACTGTGCAATGTACCTGTACCCCCCTCAATACTATTCATCATCCCCAAGGACGGGTCAGTTCTTCCAATCCTGGATCACTGAAATCTGAACAGTTACGTTCGGGTGTAGGAAGTTTTGCATGAAATCTCTATAGTCTGATGTGACATTGCTGCAACTGGGGATTTTCTGGCCATGGTGGACATAATAGATGCTTATCTGCATGTCCCGATCATCTCAGGTCACCAACAAATGCCTGCGCTTTGCGATGGGTGCCCAACACTTCCAGTTTGTGGCACCTCAGTTTGGTCTGTTCACTGCTCCGAGTGTTCACAAAAGTCTTTGCGGGGGTGATGGCAGTCCTGCGGATCACTCTATACCTGGACCGCTTGCTCATCCGAGCACAATCTCTGGCAGAGGCACTGCTGGAAGTTCAGAGGGTCCTGTCCATGCTGTAACTTGTATGACATTTCATACTTGATAGGTACAGAAGAGACCATTTAGAAAAAAAGATTTATATGGAAATCACAATATAACCAGCAAAATATTAAAATGCCTAACAGGATTACAGCATGAATGATCATAATACGAAGAATTAAATCTTCCTTACATGAATATATATATATATATATATATATATATATTATTTAGTATTTACAAGCAGAGTACGAAGAGGGGAGATAGGAAGGTGGCAAATTAACTTGGCACAATAATGTTGTGCTGATTTGCTCATATCAACATAGAGCAAGGCAATAATAAATTATAGCTAAATAAACTAGTAATGGGGAGTTAAGTGTGGCCAATGTATCTACATGGAACAATGTATCCATATTTGAAAAATGAATTAAAGCGGACCAATACCCTTCACGGCAAGGGTGTTAGTATCCACCGTGCTGCTGCTATGACAGCCCTCCTGGGGGGGCAGCATCCAGAATTCTGAACCCCCCCTCAGGTCGCCCGTAATCCTTACCGTCTTGGATATCCCCTCTGTGTAAGCCGTTGTGCCAAGTCTCTTGCCTCCCTTTGGAAGTCTTCTTCCTAGGAACAGTTTCAACAAATCTTTAAAAACTGTCCAGTTGGTGTGCAGTTTCTCAGTCGCCAATCATGGTGGCTATCAAAATGCAAGAAACTATTAGCAGCTGATTCCTTCCAATTTAAATTAGAGATTATGGAGCCCTTAGGAGAGATAGAAAGAAGCAGATCCAAAAAGGTTACAGAGCTTTATGATGAATTGATGTTGTACCTGCATTTCCTGGGATTCCATCACATTTAATAAAACTAATTAATTTAATAAAAGAGCTGAATGGTGGAATGAAGTAGAGCATTTTCTTCATTTGGCTGTGTGAGAGTTAGACTCATCCTCCTATTCATCCACAAGTAGCAATAGCACTTCAAGGGCAGCCCTGATTAAATGGCTGCCAGGGTGGTCCCGAGCTCTGATCCTTATTTCGAGAGATGTACCTCTTCAAAATGAGGCGTCCTGGCTTTGGGAGTGTGTTTTTACTAATTAAAGGGTTATTAAACCCAAGAAAAATAAAGATTTATCATGGTCCGTCAACATCTGTATTATTGTTAAAGTTTATTTATAAAGCGCCATCATCTTCCATGGCACTGTACAATGTGAAATTACAAAAGGTGAAATGGCTAACTTACAAAACATGACAGAACAGCACAAATACATAGTCCTACTGAAATACACTAGGAGAGATGACCCTGCAGGCTTACAATCTAAAAGATAAGGGTGGAGACAAAAGGTAGGTTACAAGTAGCATATACTTAGTATGATGACAGGTGATCTGAAGTAGCTTGGGCTGTCTTTTATTTAGGCCAAGTGATATGCTTGTCTGAATAGGTGGGTTTTGAGGGGACCCTAAAAGGCTTGGGGAGTGGCGAATTGTATGGCTGAGGGCATCCCAGTAATGTGGTGGCATATGTGAAGTCTTGGATGCAGGAGTGGGAGCAGGTGATTAGGGTTGAAGACAGGAGTAGGTCCTGGCCAGATCGGAGATTGCGTCCAGGTTGATATTTGTTGATAAACCATTAAATGTAGGCAGGGGCCTTATTGTGGAGTGCTTTGTATGTTACGGTTAGTATTTTATATTGAATTATTTCCGATCATTGGCAGCCAGTGAAGGGACTGACACTAGAGAATTGAGAGGAGAGATAAATGAATCGAGCAGCAGTGTTAATAATAGATTGGAGTGGTGCCAGTCTGTTTGTTGTTAGACCACGAAGGTAGTCGGGAGATGATCTAGTAAGGGTATGCACTAGGATTTTGGTTCTATCATGTGAGTGGAAGGGGCGGATATGGGAGATGTTTTTGAGTTGGAGACAGCAGGAAGTAGCAATATATAGTCCAATATAACACCAAGGCATCATGCTTGGGTAGTTGCAGTAATTTTGAGATTGACAGATATATTTGGTGTGGAGGCAGTAGGAGAGTTTGATGGTGTTAAAAACTACAAGCTCAGTCTCGTCCATGTTTAGTTTTAAGAGAGCGAGATGACATGAAGGATGAGCTGGCTGTCACTGCCAGGCTCACTTCCTGCTTCGCGGCTGTTAGGGGCCAGGTGACGTCACCTGACAGCCGGCTTCTGTCACCTTCACCCGAGATCATCAGTCTTGCTGGGTGCTCCGAGGAGAGAGCACGGAGGGGGGAGAGGGCTGTGATTCCTCGCCCCCCTCAGGCTCCCTCCACGGTGCACCCTGCAGCTGTCACCGGGGATCGCCAGGGGACAGCAGAGGATCAGAGGTGAGTAAAGAAAAAAAAAAAAAAAATCTTTTTTTTGTCTCTTTTTACATTTAACCTCTTGCGAAATGGTAAGGGATCCATGAGATCCCTATACCAGTTCACAAGGCTGGGGGCTGGCAAGTCACCTGCAGCTAGCGGGTGACTTGCCGTTTACCCCCGGCACCCCCAATTACCTGCCTCCCCAAAGCCCGGGGGGAGGGCAGAAGAGCCCGGCCCTTGGCTATGTGGGCTTGTAGCCTGCAGTGTGCGGAGGCCACCAAAGCTTGCCCCTGAACCCTGTTCTTACAAGCCCCCATAGCTGGTCCAGGGCTAGTTATTTCGGGTAGGGGGGCCCCATGTTTTTTTTTTTTTTTTAAGGGTTTTTAACCCTTAATTCCCCCTAAAAATGGGGTCTCCCCCCCCCCCCCCCATTTTTATTGACCCTTTATGTTCTTTCGCCCAACAGCTATAAAAGGCTTCCAGCAGCAGCAAGAGAGCAGAAGCCATAGTGATTAGCGTGGGACACAGTGCTCAGGGATGGATGGGAGGTATTAAAAAAAAAAAAAAAAAAAAAAAAAATCAAATATTTTTTCTCCTTGTCTGTGTTTTTTTTTTTTTTTTTACGCCTAACCCTTTGTGAACTGGTAAGGAATCCATGAGACCCCTATACCAGTTCACAAGGCTGGGGGCTAGCAAGTCACCTGCAGGCCCATGGCTATGTGGGCTTGTAGCCTGCAGGGCGCGGAGGCCACCAAAGCTGGCCCCTGTGCCCTGTTCCTACAAGCCCCCATACCTGGTCCCGGGCTGGGTATGATGGAAAAGGGGGACACCATGTCATTTTTTGGGGGGATTTTTAAGGGTTTTTAACCCTTAAAATTCCCCAAAAATGGGTTGCCCCACCCAGGAAGGGGGACCCTATGTAGTTTTTTTTTTTTTTTTTTTAATTAACCCCTTATGTTTATAGTGTGGATAGTAATTGTATTTTATTTGTAAATGTTATAAAGTGCTCTTTTCAGTTTGGGGGTCTCCTGGGCAAGAATGGGGGGCTACCGATACATATGTGGTACCGTTGTAATCGGGAGAAATGGGGCTTTTACATGTAATGGTTTTTCATTAATAAAACAAATGTTTTATTTAAAAAAAAGACAATTGTCTAAAAAATATTTATATTTAGTTTTTTACGCAAAAATATTGGAAACTGGAAATTCCAGCAAATATCACGGTTAAACATGGAGCAAAATGGTGAAAAATTACCTGTCAACAGAGGGTGACAAAACTTCAAGTAGGCTGGCAATTAAAAGGGTTAATAGTACCTATGCATGTTGGGTATTGTTCTGCTCGGGGGACCTTGCGCTTTCAGATTTAGTCTGTTTTTTCTTGTTTGCATATTGATATTTTAGGAAAACATGTTTTTTATTAATCTGTTTTATACATTTTTTAGGGAAACCCTGTGCAACCTTAGAATTGTTTGAGGGATTACTTCCAGAAAGATGAGTCAACTACAACAAGCTGGGTACGCTTAGAAAGCTTAACGTGTACTTTCAGGGAATATATGGTTTATGGGGGATATTCCAAATGTAAAGGGTTGTTTTGGTTAAAAAATTGCAAGGTGCGCACTTTGTCTGCAGAGCTGAAATTTTCAAGTAAAATTACCGTTATGCGCATGCTTTACTTTGGAGTGTTTGACAAGTCTTCCCTTGACAGTAACTATGCATGTTGGGTATTGTTTTGTTTGGGGGGATGTTGCTTTTTCAGATTTTACTTGTTTGCATATAGTTTTTTTTTAGGAAAATGTGGCTTTGATTCTTTTTTTAGGGAAACCTCTTGATTGAGGGATTACTTCCAGAAACAAGCATGGTATGCCTAGAAGGCTTGAGGTGTGTACTTCCAGAAAATATATAGTTTGTGGGGGGTATTTTCAAATGTTAAGGGTTGTTTTTCTGGAAAAACTGCAAGGTGCGCATAGCGCATATCACAGTTGTATTGTATCTGAAAATCTCCTAAAGCACTGTTTCAGTTTGGGGAGTCTTCTGGGCAGTAAAGGGTGTCTACCTATACATATGTGGTACCACTGTGACCGGGAAAAATTGGGGTTTCACATGCAATAAAATGTTATTGACAAACCTACATTTTTTTTATTACATTTCATGTTGAAGCCCAGACTCTGCTTAAAAAAAATTTCCTGGGAAATCCCTTCAAAAATCAAGGTTGAACATGTGTAGCGCAAAATAGTGAAACGTAAGGGCGGTTTTAGTAGAGTGTTCGGAGCGGAATCCTGATTGAAGAGGATCTAGTAAGGAGTTAGAGATATAGTCCGCCAATTCAGAGTGAACATGCTTGATCCAGAAGTTTGGATGAAAAAGGAAGCAGCGAGAGATGCTGGGAACTGGTGAGGGTCGACTGGTCCAGAGAGGATAACTGTGATAATTTGGGAGCATTCGGCTAGCCCAGAGCCCAGACCCTTTTACCTGAATGTCAAAGCTTGTATGAAAGATATGGCTTCTAAACTTATTGGACACTCACGAGCAACTAAGATGAGAAGAAATACACTCGATGAATTGGAAGTTTGCCGCACTGTACACCATGAAGAGAGAAATGAGCCATGTACACACACCACACTGCTGCTATGGCCGCTGCTGGGGTGAGGGAGCTCACTCATGCTTAAAGTGGACCAACACCCAGGATTTTGACTATCCTGGGTCTTGGTCCACTTCGGTGGGTCACCCCCGATCGGGGTGCCCCGCTGTGTGAAACCCCCCCGATCACCTTAAAAACTCACCTCTCCCCGCTCCCAGCGCCGACGGACAAGCGATTTGACAGCCGCTTGTCCGCGGCGCCGCCGCCTCCCGCGCGCCCCTCCTTGACGCGCGCCCGCCTATAAGCCTAGAAGCTAAGGTAAGGGGGTTTTGGGGGGGGTTTCACCCCGCGGGACATCCGAGATCGGGATGTGATCGGCCCGGGAATCTTATAGATTCCCGGGCCGATCACCCGAGGGTGATGGTCCACTTTAAGCATGCCTACCAGCAGTGTTCTTTGTGTACAGGACTTCACTTCTCTCTTCTTGGTGTACAGACTTGGTGCACGTTGCTAATTGCTGGTAGTAAAAAACACTTCCCTTAAGCGTATTTCCTTACAGAAGGCCTTCAAAAGCAAAACAAAAAGATAAAAAAACAACCAGATCAGCACCTTGAGGACCTAATTTTGACACACAAAAATATATATGTTTGAAAACTGAAAGTGGACTAACCGTTCAAGAATTCTGATCATGGGCATAGAAATGTTCTCATCTACATAAGTTATGTCTTGTATGTAAGATTGATGTGGTCTAGATTGCTTAGTTATGCTGTAATTTGGCTGTGTTGCAGAGTATGACTTATGTAGATGCCACATTCTTTCCGCGCTTCTTACTAGTTTGGAGGAGCACTTAACACACCTAATAATAAAAGCAATAAACGATTTATGCCAGCACTAAGCAATGCTACAACTGCTACCAACATACCTTATGGAAGTGTGAATTACATGTTTGTTATAGTCTCTTGGCCACAAATATTTTTTTTGTCAGTTGTGTTGAGCAGTTTCCAGAGAAAATTACAGGATGATGGCGCAGGCTTCTGTGCATGCCTCATTAGTTAGGTCTCTATTAGAAATAATCGTCTGGTTAGCAGGCCAAGCTAGTTAGGCATCATTTTAAAACAAAAACATTAGCCATGCATCATCATTTTATATATGGGCTTCTGTTTAAAGCGGACCTTCACCCTAAATAAGAGCCTATCTTATATGTTTCCCACACCCTGTACATACAGATTGCCCACATTAATAATCATCCTACCTACATCTACTGCATATTATAAAACTTTAAACATCCAAGATGGCGGCTCATAGGACATCGGGCAGCCTGCAAACAGGAAGTGCCTTCTGACTCTGCTGCTCTGCATTCTGGGATTGCTGACCTTTTCCTGACCCCAGCTCTGCTCTGTCTGAGCAAAGCACAGCTATAACCCCCCCCTCTACTTTATCCCACTCTCCTCTCCTCAGTAAGTGTGATGCTTCTGAGTCAAGATGGCGGCGCCCGTATCCTAGAGTCCTGAACAGAATTTCAGCCCAGTGAGGGAAAGAATAATAAGTAAGTGATTAAAAACTTAAAATATATTAATTTTAGATGCTGGGGAATCGTTTTATAAGGGTTTGGGTTTTTCAGTAAACCATGGTGAAGGTCTGGTTTAAAGGTGTTGGTGACAGATGTATGTTAAAGTGTACCTAAACCCTACAGACCTAAGGGCTGCTTTGTCTCGTACCCCCAATCATCTATTTGTCAGCTTGACTTGCTAAAATACACACAGGAAACGTACCCGCACGCCATACCACTGGGGTTTGCTAGATTTGCTTGTTGCACTTTATAATATTTATTTCTGGTGAATCGACCTGAAACTGTGATGCTCAAAGGGTGGGGGATACAGAATATGTCTGCTTCAGATTGTTTTGGAGTGTTTATTTTGCGATTTCTTCATAAAGGATATTAATCAAATCAATCAAAGTCTTGTTTTTTTTGACAGCTATTTTGAGCAATGTATATAGTAAGTACACCTGTCCAAGAGGGAAAGCTCAAGTACACTAGGCTAGGGGACACAGGCTCTCTGTTGCCCCATAGACTTATGTCTATGTGCAGAGAGTGATGATCTTACAGCACCAGTGTCGTCTATCAAGCCTTGTTTTCAGGACCACACGCCTGCTCGATTTATTGCAATGGAGGGGGGGGGGTGTCCAGGCACATATGGTACACCTCTCTTCTGCATGCCCCCTCTATTGCAATGAATAGAGGGGCTGTGTTAGGGGGCTTAAAGTGGACCAAAACCCCCGGCGAATCTTTAAGATTCCCGGACCGATTGATTTCCCCCCCCCCCCAGGTTATCTAAAATGAGGATGCCCTGCTGTGTGAACCCCCCCAGGCTGCCCATACACTTGCCTTCTTTTCCGGTCCAACGCCACACTCGCCCTGCTAGGGGGTAGCGGGGGATGCTGCTGTCAGCGCGCTCAGAGCCGCTCGTCTCAGACAGAGGCTTAGACGAAGGGACGTCAGCAGCTCAGAGCCCGCTGATTGGACGAGCTGCTGTGCATGCGCTGTAGGACCAGGAAGAGGTGAGTTTTTTTTTTTTTTTTTCAGCGACCTGTGGGGTTTTACACAGCGGGAGGCAAGGACCAAACACAGAGTAGTCCCTTTGAAGTGTCACCAATAACTATGAACATGCAAGTGCTGCAGGGGGACAAAAGAGTACGGTATATACTATTATTGCCTACACAGGACATTTATTAAAATACATATCTACATCTAAGTAGCCTGATGTTTATAATGATGAAACAAAGTCAAAACATTTTTAATACTGTGAATTTATTTAATACTAATTATTGGCCATTTATGAGATAGTGAAATATGAGTGCGGACTTTGGCTTACTGAATCCGCAGTCCTGATTGGGGCGACTTTATCTGGTGCAGTTCTTTTCACTTGACTGACCAACTCTGTTTTCATAAATGCATAACACACACTATTCCTGCCATCAGGGAATTACTTCACCAGATCCAAAACAGCTGGCACAGCAAAACTGGTGTCCTGATATCCCCAAATCCAAAGAGAATACATTACAATTCAACGGACTGCAGCTTCTAGTGATATTTACTTAGACCAACTTATTTTTCCATGTCTCGATTGGCAAGACCAATCCACCTTCTCATTTGGGTGGTTTAATTCTGGTTTGGAAAACTATTATTTAGGGAATCTATGAGCCTCTATAAGTCCTCTGTGGCTTTTGCCTGCACAGTTCAGTCATTTTCATCTTTCGGAACAGATTACCTGTGTTTGATAAAACATTTGAGTTGAAAACCATGCTTTATGCTGTACACGGTGAGTCATGTTGGCCGTCTGGGGGATTTTAGACAGGAGTATGTCCTAAATCAAGATGCCCCAGGTACACAAACAAATCTGTCACCAGGATAGTGATAGGTCCTTTTTAAGATTGATTGTGCTGTGCGAATTCAAGGTATTTGTATGGTCCCATTTGCAGTTGATTTCTCCACATAACGATGCTAATGAGAAATGTTATGTCCGCCAAAACATAAAGAAATTTACCTAGCTCAGCCTGTTTTAAGTTGATTTGCGCGATTTGGTCACTGAAGTTCTGCTTTAATCCATCTTGCCATGATTTCAGGGGAAAATGAAACTCGTCTTCTGCTGTTTAGCAGATACTAACATCTTCTAATTCACAGGTAATTTTATGCTTTAAAAATAGAAGTTATATCGGCTTAAGACCATTGCCATCCAGCCCTGGAATCTAGATGGCTCCAGGGCTGGCTAGTAGCCTGCCCTCGGGACATCCCTTTAGTGGGATCCCCCAGTGTGTGACACTCTCGGTGTCACCAGTAAACTCGCCTTTAGCGGGTCCTCAGCATACCTGTAGCTGTGAGGGCATACAAGCACTTGAGAGAAAAGCCGGGGATGCGGCCAGCCGGCTGCCAAACGTCCTCCCGCAATCTTGAGATCAGACTGTCCTCTGCCGTGCTGGCAGCATCGCCCGAGTTACTCATCGGGTGGAGGGCCGGGAGGGGAAGAATAAAGAGTTTGGTTCTGGTTTAACACTTTGTATTAACTCTTTCTACTTGCTCACTGTTTGTCATAAACAAAGAATTTAAACTGATTTACTTTTATTCTACAGAAATGTTTGCAGTCAAGTTTGAGGACACGTGGAACCAATGGAGAACATGAGTAACATGTCAGAACCTACCCTTTTAGACCACATCTAAAGAAGTCACTTTTAAGTTGAGAATGAGAAGTATGCCCTGCTCTCTAAATGTGCTCAGAAGGGTGAGAGGGGAGTGATGATGGCTAAGAATAAGGAGCCCCGTCCCCCATCATATACTATAAGCGTAATAGGATTGTCTGGAACTGAAAAGGATAAAGGCAACTGCGGAGTTGGAAAGTCTTGCTTATGTAACAGATATGTCCGCCCAAAGGCTGATGAATATTATCATGAACACACCTCTGTCCTTAGCACAATTGATTTTGGAGGACGTGTTGTCAACAATGACCACTTTTTGTATTGGGGTGACGTAACCCAGATTGGTGAAGATGGTGTTGATTGCAAACATCACATTATTGAACAGACAGAGTTTATAGATGATCAGACTTTCCTTCCACATAGGAGTACAAACCTTCAGCCCTATATTAAGAGAGCAGCAACATCCAAGATTCAGTCAGCTGAAAAACTCATGTATATTTGCACAGACCAACTTGGCCTGGAGCAGGACTTTGAGCAAAAGCAAATGCCTGAAGGAAAGTTAATTGTGGATGGCTTTGTACTATGCATTGATGTTAGCCAGGGATGTAATCGTAAATTTGATGATCAGTTAAAGTTTGTTAATAATCTCTATGCGCAAGTAGTAAAAGCAAAGAAGCCCATTATCATTGCAGCAACAAAGTGCGATGAGTGTGTTGACTACTATCTAAGAGAGGTTCAGGGCTTTGCCTCAACCAAGAAAAACCTACTTGTTGTTGAAACCTCAGCCAGAAACAATGTGAACGTTGAGACCTGTTTCACAGCACTTGTTCAAATGCTGGACAAAACACGGGGTAAACCGAAGATCATACCTTACCTGGAGGCATTAAAAACACACAGGCAAATAGTCCTCTCTGCTAATGATAAATTTGAAAAGCTTATTGTACAAACAGTGCGTGATTACCATACAACATGGACTACTGTCAGTAATAAATTAAAAAACCACTCTGATTATGAAAACTACATTCACTTGGAAGGGACCATGAAAGCCAGGAATACATTCTCCAAACACATAGAGCAACTTAAACAAGAACACATAAGGAAAAGAAAAGAAGAATATCTAAAAACATTACCAAGAACCCTCAACACGTTACTGCCAAAACTTGAGGAGATTGAAAACTTAAACTGGGCAGAAGCTCTTCGACTTTTAGAAAAGAGACCCGATTTCAGCCTTTGGTTTGTAATGCTGGAAAAGACTCCCTGGGACCAGTCTGATCATATTGACAATGTAAATGACAGAAGAATTCCATTTGATCTTCTCTGTACCCTTGAGGCTGAAAAGGTTTATCAAAGTCACGTCCAAAATTTGTTTTCTGAGAAAAGGAGATTAGAAATGAAAGAGAAGTTCAAGAAAATACTTGAAAAGATACCATTTATTTCTCCTGGTCAACCTTGGGAAGAGGTTATGTGTTTTGTTTTAGACGACGAAGCTTACAAGTTCATTAATGAGGCAGATCGTACAGACGTTTATCGTAAACACCAACGTGAAATTATTGAAAAAGCCAAAGAAGAATTTCAAGAGATGCTTTTTGAACACTCTGAGTTGTTTTATGACCTAGATCTTAATGCTACTCCAAGCACTGATAAAATGACTGAAATTAATGCAGTCCTTGGGGAAGAACCACGATATAAAGCTTTGCAAAAGCTTGCAACTGACCGAGAATCTCTACTTTTAAAACACATAGGATTTGTTTATCATCCTACTAAGGAAACATGTCTTAGTATCCAAGGCTGCATGGACATAAAAGTGGAACAAATACTTGCCAACAGTCTGCTGCAATCAAGCCTTGGCCGTCTAAACTTGTACCAAGATAGTACCAACCTTGACAAAGTGAACTTGCTTATTCTTGGGAAAGATAGTCTGCCTCAGGAGATGACAAATGAAATAAGGACTCAATCAACCGATGACGAGTTTGCTTTAGATGGAAAGATTTATGAATTGGACTTGAGATCCCTCGATGCCAACTCTCCTTACCTTCTTGGCCAGTTATGGACAACAGGCTTTAAACCACATGGTTGTTTCTGTGTATTTAGCTCTATTGAGTCACTTAATTTTCTAGGTGACTGTATTGGAAAAATTAGATGTGAAGCTCAGGCAAGAAGAGATAAGGATATTGCAAACCTCCCCTTTACCTTAATTTTAGCCAACCAGAGAGACAGTGGCAGCAAGAACTTGCCAATTTTAAGACACCAAGGACAGCAGCTGGCAAATAAACTCCAGTGCCATTTTGTGGATATACCTTCTGGTACTTTCCCACGTAAGTTTAACGAGGCTCAAATTAAACAAGCGCTAAGAGGAGTATTGGAATCCATTAAGCACAATTCTGATATTGCTAGCCCCATCCCAACCATCAAAGACCTTTCAGAAGCAGACTTAAGGATTGTTATGTGTGCCATGTGTGGGGATCCTTTCAGTGTAGATCTTATTCTTTCCCCTTTTTTGGAATCTCGAACTTGCAGTGCTGCCCAACCTGGCCAAAATAATTCTTTGATGCTTGATAAAATCATTGGTGAGAAACGAAGGCGGATACAGATAACTATTCTCTCATACCATTCTTCCATTGGCATTCGTAAAGATGAGCTTGTCCATGGGTACATTCTAATTTATTCCGCAAAGCGAAAAGCTTCGATGGGAATGCTCCGTGCTTTCCTTTCTGAAATTCAAGATACTATTCCTGTTCAACTTGTTGCAGTAACAGATAGCCAAGCTGACTTCTTTGAAAATGAAGCCATTAAAGAACTGATGACTGAAGGAGAGCACATTGCAACTGAGATATCTGCAAAATTTACAGCCCTATATTCACTGTCACAATACCATCGTCAGACAGAAGTTTTCACACCCTTTTTCAGTGATGTCTTAGAAAAGAAGGCTTCCATTGAAAATTCCTACCTGGCAGAAAGCAGCAGAGAGGCAAGTCAGCCCTATGAAGATGTTTTTCTCCATTCTCCTCGAGGAAACTCCCCAGCATACAGCTGCTATCCTGATTCTGAGGATGACACAGAAGCGCCACCTCCTTACAGTCCTATCGGGGATGACGTACAACTGTTGCCCAAATGCAGCTTGGATAATGAAGGAAATGAATATCCTGCCCACAGCACTCCATTAAATTGCCATGATCATGAACGCAACCATAAAGTGCCTCCTCCAATAAGACCCAAGCCAGCTGGACCCAAGTCTAAAGTAAATAGGCTGGACCCAAACCTTGTGAGAACTATTGAAGCTGGCATTAGCAAAAATCCAAGGAAGCAAACCTCTCGTTTTCCTTTGGTGCACCCAGAAGATGCAGATGCATCTGATAACTACGCAGAACCTGTTGACACAATACTAAAATCCAAAGATTTCATTAATGACATTTACGCAGTACCTGACGATGGTCAGAATCACTTAATGAAAATGCATCAGTTTTTTCCAAATGCTAAAGGAGAAGAAGAAAATGGTATTGATAGACCGTTGAGGGGTCAGGGAGAGAGAAGACCATCGAAATACAAGTACAAGTCTAAAACTCTGTTTAGTAAGACAAAATCATACACCTATCGACGAACCCATTCAGATGCCAGTGATGAGGAGGCACTTACAATAAGTGGTAAAGACAGAAAAAGGAAACCAAAGCATAGGCCAAGTGAAGAAGACCCTTTGCTTTCTCCTGTTGATACCTGGAAGGGAGGTATTGATAATCCAGCCATCACTTCAGATCAGGAACAGGAAGAAAGAAAAACAAAGAAAAAGGCCCCCAAAGTAAAAGAAGATAAGAAGGTAGGTGTTACGTTATGATTTGTCTCGCTGTGTTATAGGAAAAATATTACTAGCCTCTTTAGTCTCCAGCGTTTTTATCTGATCAAATACACCAATTGAGTAGTAGGTTCAAACAAAAAGAGAATTATGCTGTATAATTATAGGTAGCTATATGAAACCTTGTACAGATATAGTTTACCTGAGGTTCAGCATTGTAATACCAAAATATATATATAATTTTCTCCCTACTTCCTTTAGGATGGCCACGGAGCGAATGGGGGGGGGGTGCTCGCTGACCCCCAGGCTAAAATTACGAAGGGCGGGGTACCTGTGGCTGCGTGGTCCCCTAGGGCACCACAACCCCTGGTTGGCTCAAAGGTGCTGGGGTGGTCTGATCCTGCAGGCAGTGGAGGGGCAGTGATATTGCAGGTGCAAAGGGCTTCTACTTCTTCCCGGGCTGCGGCGGTGAGCTTTACCTCCCAGAGTAGAGGTTGAAGGGTGCCCCGGAGATTCGCTGGTGCCACTGGGTGGGACCACTCGAAGGTTGTGTATGTATGACATGCTTCCATGGCGAACTTATTAGGTGCACTCTATCTGCAGCTTCCGGGCTTCAGCGCTGAGGTTTTCTCCTGCACCGGAGCAGGATTTTCACCCGGGCTGCGGCGGTGACTCTCACTACGGAGGGAGTCATTTAACCCGGGCGTCAGCGGGGATTGGAGGCAGAGCTTCAGGACAGGCAGGCACCAGATAGGGTTCACTGGCCCTCAGCAACAGCGGAGGAGCCAGGCCAGGAACAATATGCCTTAAAAGAAGACTGTGAGCTGTTGTACAGGTTGCACTGTTTGCTTTATTGCTCAGTGGTCTTCCAAGGAGGCTAAGACCACTAGGCTCTGCTTTATTTGTCCCGATATTTGATCATGTACACTGAATCTGTGGAACAGCCTCTTTCGGGGCAGGATCCTATGTATCCTAATTTAATAGTTTAGGTATTTTCTGTTCGTTCCTCATTGATGTAATGAAAAAAGAATAGCTATTTCCGGAAAGGTTTTTTTTTTTTCTGCCTAGTTCACTAATGAGGAAATATCCCTTTGATGAATCTGAGGCAGCGATCTGGGCTAAATGTCCTAAACCAGATGCTGGGATCGCTCAGGATTCAAGGTTCTTCGGCCTCTGCTATGCTTCAGCCCATTTCTCTTTTGGAAGACTCCTCGGCTGAAGCAGTAAGGACTAACCCCAAATCTGTGGCCCTTATCAATTGTGCTAGCAGAGCAATTTGGCTCAAGACCTGGAAAAGGGATCTAGCCTCTCAGTTGTGTGGCATCTCTTTTGAGGGCAAACTCATGTTTGGTTTAGAGCTTGATGCCACCTTCGCCAGATCTTTGGAGACAACCAAACCGTTTCCTTCCAGTCCTAAACGTTTCAGAAACAAGGCCCCTTTTAAGCAGAGGGCCCATCGCAGTCAATAGCTAGGCATCCATAGCCCAAGAAGCATTGGAGACAGTACAACCAGTGGAGCAAGGCCAACTTGATCTGCAACCCTCCGCCCCACACTGACAAACCTCGTCCTCTGACTCCAAGATCCCTGTGGGAGGCAGACTCGCCCTCTTCTTGGTACAGTTGCAGGAGATTTCACAAAGTCCATTTGTTTTATGGCTGGTTCAGTCAGGCTATCACTTAGAGTTCCTTCAGAACACTCCAGATACCTTTCTCTGGAGTCAGCTAATGAAAGACCAGGAAAAGGGAGGGATGTCATCAGTGAACTCAAAAAAAGAGGGCCATAGAAACGGTTCTGCAAGTAGAGCATTCCCATGTATTTTTAGTTCAAAAACCCTCAGGAGCTTTCCGGATTATTTTGAATTTTAAACGGCGAAACCCTTTTTCCCATTGCATGGCGCGGCCTGCTTCATGAAGTCATTACATCTGGGTTATTCCGCCACAAGGTCGCGCAGTGTACTGCAGAAGAGTTGTGGCTCCTCCCGGTACCATATAAAAATCACCATAGACTTATCCAGTGTTTTCTCCTGCAGTGATTCTGCGAAGATAGAAGATGGCTCTCTATATTGCTCAGGTGAGCGGGGCAACCAAGCCTGCGGCCCTGCATGGCTATTTCCACCCGTTTCTGGACCCTCTGTGCCTCCCAGCCTCGGCTGACAGATCGGGTGACGGTAGAGGAGCACTAGGGTCAAGTGCTCTAGGAGCGCTGCTCCAAGCCGCAGACCCTGTACCACAAAGGGTAGCCGGCCATAGGCTTTATGGTGAGCCTGCTAGGGATGTGGAGTTCCAGTCCTAGCTTCTGAGGGGGTGAGTGTTTTTGGGGACTGTTCACTTGTTCTGGCGTTTTGGGCCCCCCGTCCCTGGCCTGGGCTCTCGCCGCTGCTCGCTCGCTTTCTTCTCTCCCTCCCCGTCGTGTGCTCGGGGGAGGGGGGTGGTAGCGGCGAGGGTGTTTTTTGCTGTGTTTTCAATTTTTTAACTGTTTTTGCTGTGTTTTTAACTGTTTTTCGCTCCCTCGCCGATTTGTACTACGCTCCGCAGCGGGCGGCGCTATATTTGTGAGGCGATTTCTTTCTACTGTGATGACGCCGGCGAAGTCACGTGAGCGCCGTTTTTCGCGCTCTTGGGGGGGGGGGGGGTTGGTGGTGAATGACGCGTATCGCGGCGTCCTCCCGCGGGCTGCCCCTCAAGGTTCCTCTCCCGGCGCCATTTTGCTTCTGCTGCGCGTCTGGGGCCCTTCTCATCCCGAAGCTGCGGCGGTGATTCTTGTCTGTTGTCGCTTCCTCCTGTGGTCTGGCGGCTGGTGCCCTTGCCCTACTTGGTCCGTGAGTCCCCTTCGGGGGTTTTTGGTCTCCTTGGGGCATGTGCTGCGGGATACTTATGTGTCTTTATGTCTTTCAGGCGGGACAACTGTGGGTTGTGGTTTCTCCCGGTCCTACCCCTTACCATCCCTCATCTTCCCTTACTAGCTTCTGGGAGCATCCCTTGGGGGGGGGCATCCCAGGTGGCTCTTGTTAGCCTTTACCCTGTGCTGGCCTATTGCGCCTTTCTTAATCACCATATGGAGGCTTCTGGGGATAGCGTGCTTGGGGGTCCTTCGGGGCAATCCCGGCGGTGTTCCATGTGTGGGGTATCCCCTGTGAGTAACAGTGTCACAGTGTGGGTGCCGTGCGCCCAAGGTATCCTTGCGCTCCAGGCTGGGCTGCCCGCTTCGCTTCCCAGATCTGCGCCCCCTTCGGCATCGCCTACCCCCCCGTGCCTGCATTTAGCCCCCAGTGAGGGGGATACTAGCGGGGGGTCACAGTCTGATCTGACACTGCGTGTGGCCAGTATTGAAAGGCAGCTTGCCAGGCCTGTTCCACGTAAGGCCTCTGGCAAGAAACGGCACCTAGCTCCCGTGACATCCCTCTTTCCCCGAGGAGAATGGGGGACCTGATACTTTTGTTGGCCTTTACCCCCTAGAGGAGGGGGGAACTCTTTCAGGACTCTGACTTCTCTGGGGACCAGCAGGAGGGTTACGGCAGTGACCCTGGGTCTGCGTCTGGAGAGGACTCATGGTTCCCTGAGGACACTGATAGCCTGTTAACTCACATTTTTGAAATCTTGCACATTGTCCCCCCTGAGGTGGCTAAGAGGAAGCAGGGTGAGCTCTTTCGCCCTGATAAACAGTGCCTGGAGTTCCCTGAGCAGAGCCATTTCACTAATATGGTGCTCAAGGAGGGGGATCGTCCTAGTAGATTGCCCGCGGTGCCCAAGGGGTGGGATAGGAGGTATCCCTTTCCTGCCGACCTGGTCAAGCGATGGTCGTGTCCCCCTGAGGTGGATGCTCCCGTGCTAGGGCTGTCCAACACCTCAGTCATGCCTTCCCCTGACACGACTACACTGCGGGACAGCGAGGACCTGCGCATGAATCAGCTGGCCTTCCATGCCTTTTTGTGTGTGGGGGCTGGGCTGCGCCCGGTCTGCGCTGCTGCCATTACAGCTATTGCCCTTAAGAAACGGCTTAAGCGTCTCCTGGAGGGGGCTACGGCTGGTAACAGGGGGGAGGATTATAGGTCCCTTTTGCTTTGCTCTGATTTTGTTGCCTTTGTTCTTACTGCCATGGATGATGCGGTATGGATGTGTAGTAGGACATCTGCCTTTTTGGTGGCTATGCGCCGGTCTGTTTGGCTGCATCAGTGGGCGGCTGATGCTGCCGCTAAGAAGGCTCTCACTGGGCTCCCCTTTACGGGGCTGCGGCTCTTAGGTGAGCGTCTGGATGTTTTAGCCAAGGATGGTAGGCTGCCTCAACGTAGGAGGCAGCCTCGGCCTTTTCAGGGGCCCGCCTCTTCCCTCCCCTCCTTTCGTGCTCCCAGAGGAGGTCGTGGCTCCCTCTTCTCGGGTACCCGCAGGGATTCTTGGGGCCGTGGCAGATCCCGTGATCGTCCCAGTCTCTCATGGGGCCCCAAGCACAAACCTTCCCCCAAGCCCCCTCAGGCATGAGGAGGCGCCCTCACCCATTCGGGTGGGGGACGGCTTCGGCTCTTTGCTCACGTCTGGAGGCTACGCGTCTCAGACCGGTGGATTCAGGAGGTGGTGTCCTCCGGTTACAAGATAGAGTTTGCAGCGTGGCCGCCCCCAAGATTCCCAAGATGTCGGCTCAGGGTTTGCGCCTTGCGGTTCAACGTCTGTTGGAGTCAGGAGTCATTTTCCTGGTGCCTTCCCAGGAACGGGGTCGAGGATTCTACTCCAATCTGTTCACGGTCCCCAAAAAGGACGGGTCCCTGAGGCCCATCCTGGACTTGAAGGGTCTCAACAAGTTTGTCAGGTTCAAGCATTTTCGCATGGAGACTCTACGCTCGGCGGTCAGTACCCTGCGCCCGGGCGAATTCATGACCTTAGTGGACATCAAGGATGCCTATCTTCACGTGCCAATCTTTCCAGGTCATCAGAGATTTCTCAGGTTCGCTCTAGAGGATCAGCATTACTAGTTTGTGGCCTTACCGTTCGGTATCACCTCGGCCCCTCGGGTGTTCACCAAGGTGCTGGTGGGTGTGATGGCTCTGCTGCGGAATCAGGGCTTTCGCATCCTTCCTTACCTGTACGACATTCTGATTTGCGGCTCAGTCTCTTCATCAGGCCAGGAAGGATACTCTGGTGGTGACCTCCACTCTTGAGTCCTTTGGCTGGGTGATCAACTATCCCAAGTCTTCACTGTCTCCGTCTTTGGTGAGGTCCTTTCTGGGCATGACTCTGGATACCTCTCAGGTCAAGGTATTCCTGCCTCAGCAGAAGGTGGAGGGCCTTCAGAAGCTGTGTTTCTGTGTTTGGGCGGAAGAGAATGTCCCCTGCATCTCGGCGGTTTACATTCCTGGGGTGGAGAACCAGGAGGCAGACTTCCTGAATAGGGGGACGTCTCAGCTGGGGTAATGGTCCCTCAGCAACAAGGTATTTCACTCCCTGTGTCACCGCTGGGGTCAGCCGGATGTGGACCTGTTTGCGTCCCGCCACAAGCTTCTTGGGTTTGTCTCCCTGTCACAGGACCCTCTGGCCTTCGCCACGGATGCGCTAGCAATGCCTTGGACGGAGTTTCGGCTCCTCTTTGTGTTCCTTCCATTCCCTCTGCTGGGCAGGGTGCTGCGCAAAATAGCCCAGGAGGAGGGGGTACCAGCCATTCTGGTGGCACACTGTTGGCCAAGGAGGCCAGACGTCGTGCAGTTGGCAATAGATCAGTATGCCCTGCCCAAGGATCCAGATCTGCTCACTCAGGGACAACTGTACCATCCCAATTTACAAACGCTGGCTTTAACGGCTTGGCTGCTGAAACCTCCATCTTGATGGATAAGGGTTTGCCGGCTTCTGTTGTTGATACCATGATTAGGGCTAGGAAGAAGTCCTCGTCCTTTATCTGCTACAGGATCTGGCATGCTTACATTGCCTGGTGTGAGTCCAAGTCTTTTCCCTGTCGGGTGTTTTCTATCCCCCGGATTCTGGAATTTTTGCAACATGGCTTGGATTCGGGCCTTCAACTTAGTACCCTCAAGGGACAGGTGTCAGCTCTGGCAATTTTTTTCCAAAGATCCTTTGCCAATCACCGGTTGGTTAGGACTTTTTTCCAGGGAGTTACTCATGTGCGTCCGCCACTTAAACCTATGCTACCATTTTGGGACCTGAATCTGGTGTTGTCTGCTCTGCAGGGTCCTCCCTTTGAGCTTATCCGTGGGGCTGCCTTGCCCATTCTGACTCTTAAGGTGGCCTTTTTGGTGGCCATTACTTCTGTCAGGCGAGTTTCTGAGCTAGCGGGGCTTTCCATCAAACTTCTTTATTTTGAAAGGCATCAGGATAAGGTGGTGTTTCGGCTTAAGCCGGATTTCTTGCCTAAGGTTGTGTCTGCTTTTCATCTCAATCAGGACAATGTTTTGCCTTCTTTGTGTCCTAACCCTTCTAATTCCAAGGAGCGGACCCTTCACTCTTTGGATGTTGTCAGGGCTCTGAAGTTTTATTTGGTTGCTACTGAGTCTTTCAGGAAATCTGACGCTCTTTTTGTTCTTCCTGCTGGACCTAGGAAGGGTTTGCCTCCTGCTAAATCCACTATCAGCAAGTGAATCCGTCAGGCGGTGGAGCAGGCCTATTCTGCCAGGGGGAAGGTTCCTCCTTTTAGGGTTACTGCTCATTCCACTCGTGCTGTTGGTGCCTCTTGAGCTTTTCAGCACCAAGCTTCTGTTGAACAAGTTTGCAAGGCCGCTACTTTGGCAGCAAGGTACTTCAGGCGGTAGTGGTTTAAACTGCCTGTTACTCTTTTGGGATCCCACCCTACTTTATGGACAATGCTTTTGGATGTCCCAGATGTAATGACTTCATGAAGCAGGCCGTGCCATGCAATGGGGAAAAAGACAATTCTGTGAATACTCACCCGTAGAATTGCTTTTACCATGCATGGCACGGCCTGCTTCACCCCACCCTTGCTATCGTTATTCTTGGTTGCCTCTTTATGGTGATTGTTCCAAGTTAGTTGGGGTTTTTTGTTCCCTTTTTTACTTATCTCCCGGTTTCTTGAATAACTGCTTGTCAACACTGGATAAGTCTATGGTGATTCCGTTTTTATATGGTACCGGGAGGAGCCACAGCTCTTCTGCAGTACACTGGCGGAATAACCCAGATGTAAAGACTTCATGAAGCAGGCCGTGCCATGCATGGTAAAAGCAATTCTACAGGTGAGTACTCACAGAATTGTCTTTTTTATGGTACAAGACAATTCGTATGGAGTCTGTAAGGAACCTCTTGATTCCTTGGGGTTTAATGGTCTCGATAGATCTGTAGGACGCATATTTGCATATCCCCATTGCCAAGGGTCCTGCACTGGCAATACAGAACCCTCCAGTTTGGGATCTCGTCTGCCCCGAGGCAGAACTCATGTACTGCCTGAGGTCAGGAGGGATTTCCCATTTTTTGGATGACCTTTTACTTGCAAACAGCATGGAGTCAGGCCTTCTCCAGGATCATTCTAAAAACACACACTCTTCTGCAAACTTTGGGCTGGGTTGTGAACCAAACAAATTTTAGACAGCACCCAATAAAAGGTTCTGTTACCTCCAGAGAGATGCCAGTGCATGAGGCTGGGAAGCCCATCTGGGCTTCCATCATGTTCAGGGGAACTGGTCCACTGGATTGATGAATGCTTCATCAAATTTCAGAGAACCTAAGGCAGTACAGGAAGTCTTGAGACATTTCAAGCCTCTGTTAATTAACAAAAATGTGCAGATAAAATCAGACAATGTGACTGTGGCATATTTAAACCACCAGGGAGGCACAAGATCCGAAAGTCTGCAAAACCTGGCCCTCTCGATCCTCACTCCACTTCAACATTCAATAAGAGTCTCTAAACAGGGTGGCAGATTTTTTGAGCCGGACACCCCTGTCCCCCCCTTTAGAATGGTCCCTCAGCAGAGAAGTCTTCATTGTTATCGTGGGAAGGCGGGATCTTCCATGCATAGACCTTTTTGCCTAATTGAGAAATGCAAAAAGTTATGTTTCCTGTACAGAGGGGATGGGGCCCTGGGGGTGGACGAACTGCCACACAGCTGGCAGTTCGACCTAGCTTACGCCTTCCCTCCACTGCAGCTTCTTCCCTAGGTAGTAAATAAAATCACCCCAGAACTAACAGTCATTCTGATAGCCCTGATTTGCCCAGAAGAAGCTGGTTTGCTGCCCTGAAGAACCATGGGTTCTAATTCAGATCTACTGACTCAAGGACCAAAAAAACCTCAGCCTTCCGAAGGTGAACCTAGCAGCCCGGATTCTTAAAATGGACTGTCGCCTAGAGTTGTCATGATGCTCCTGGATAGCAGGAAAATAACAACCAGGAAGATTTACCAGAAGGCTTGGAAACATTTCTCTTGATACTGTGTGTGTCAAAAGTCTGAATAAGAATTCTACCCTGGCGGTACTTGAATTCCTGCAGTAAGGGTTTGAGTTAGGCCTTGGCCTATGTACTGTATGTTTTTTACAGAAGAAGCTAAGGAAAAACAAATGGTCAATGAATTCTTTATCTCTATAGGGCATAAGAAACCGGTTCACTGTATCCGCTGCCCTTCTTGGGACTTATTATTGGTTCTTAAGGGACTCTGTCAACACCCCTTTGAGCCCCTGGAAGAAGCATCCACCGAGATTCTCTCCCTAAAAACTAGCCTTTTGATTGCGATATCTTCAGCTAGAAGAGTGGGTGATCCACAAACCCTCTCGATTAGAGATACTTCCTGCATTTTATTATCAGACAGGGTCACTTTAAACCAATCCGTTATATTTATCCAAAATAGTGTCATCCTTCATCTCTTCTCGGAAATGTAAAAAAAAAAAAAAATGTATAGGCTTTGCAAAAATAGTTGGGGTGTTCTATCGTTTTTTAGGAATGCAGAGAGACCTGGCTGTCTCGAAATCTGCTATTGCCAGGTGGATTAGGCAGGCTATTTTGCTCACCTTTGCTTGCATGAACGTTCCCTCTCCAGACATTAGAGCTCAATTCACCAGAGCGGTTGCCCCCTCCTGGGCAGAAAAAGCAGGGGCATCCAAAGAAGAAATTTGCAGGGCAGCTCTCGGGTCTTCTTCACCTTTTTAAGCACTATAGGCTAGATCGCCTATTGGACTCCCAACAATCCTTTGGTAAAAAGTCCTTCAGGACAGCCCATACAGCCACCCCATGTTAAATAGGCCCTTCAGTGTTTGTGGTTGTGTGGGGGGGGGGCTTTTAAGTTGTCCGAGTTTGTGTTTCATCTCTCTGTAGCTTCCCTGAAAACTCGTAGAAATACTGTTACGACTAACAGGGATTTTTTTAGGAGGTGTTCAAAAAGTTCTGTACCTCTGTATGTTGTGTCAGTGATTGAGGCAAATTGAGACATGTCTGGACATGCAATACACAGCGTGTCAACATTTTAGTCTGAGGACAGGATGGCGCACAGTGCAGGTAGGGGGTCCAGAAGAGAAAACGCTTGGTGACCGTCTCCTCCGTTAAGTCCAAGCCGGAGGAGGACATCTTTGATTAGAAAGCCGAGGACCACTCCCTTTTGGATAAGGAGATGGCATTGGAGGAGGATTCTCCAGTCTCTGACCCTTAGAAGGATGATTTGTTGGATCAACATTGAGATGAGTTCATCCATGACATCACTGGAATGGATGGTTTTGGTCCGCTTTAAAGTGATCCTCTTCTTCAGGACCAACTCAATAGCATATCCGCATAATTACAGCAATAGATCAAACACCTGAACTTGAATGCATGTGCCTTTAAATGCCAATATGGTGCCAGAATTGCCCCAGGAAGTGAAGAAATTTGCGCCTGACATCATCAATGTTGTTATCGGCGCTATGGTAACCAAGTGATTTGTAAACAGGCAGTTATTTCAGAAAAAAAGATCTTCTAAATAAAAGTAAAAAAAGTGAAAATAAAAGCCCCCCTTCTTTTTCTTTGGCTGATTATCCCTCTTTCCACCTTGCTCTTTTCCTATCCTGCTCTGGCACCCTTATTCCATAGAAGGGGACATAAACTTCTTTCTTGGTGTAGGCACATTTTAAGGGCCTGGTGTCGGCCTGATCCATTCTGTTTCAATGCCCGATGGCAGAAAACTCGTTGGTTTGCATGCTCATTGTAGCTGTCTTTATGGTGTATAAAATTGACCCATACCCTTGTTCCCCTAGTGGGGAAGGTGATGTTGTTGGAAATTTTGGATGACATGCTTTAGGTTCATATAGTGCTCACATACAGTACGTCTTTCCTAGAAGGCTTCTGTATCTACTTGAGATTTCAACTTGCCATTTCAACCTCTTTCTGAGACTTTCTTCTTCCTACTGACCCTGAAGGTGGTGGTTCTTGTGGCCATTATTTTGGTTCAGTGGGTGCCTGAGCTGGCTTTCATAGGGGCAGATGACTCTGCAACTGCCTGGGGAGTGGTTTCAGTCTTTCAGTTGAATGAGGACATTGCGCTGCCTACTGTCTGATTCTGACTTATCAGAAGAGAGGATTCTTCACTCACTGGATGTGGTTTACACTCTGTAGTACTTTTGGTTTGCAGCCTAATTTGCTTGTGGCCAAACACACTATTAACCGTTGGATTAGATAAGCTGTTTCTCTGGCCTATTCTGGCAGCTCACTCTACTAGGGCTGTTGGTTTCCTAGGACTTTCGGCACCAGGCTTTGGAGGAAACAGGTCTGTAAAGCTTCCACTTGGTCATCTGTCCACATCTTCTCGTTTTTACAAGATGGATGTGTGAACATCTGCAAACTCATTGTTCAGTAGGCACTACAGGTGGCTGTTCAGTCGTCGGCAGGGTCTGATTTATGCGCTTCCATTGTTAAACTGAGGTTCGCACTTATTGAACAGTTGCTTCTGTGGTTTATGGAATTCACGTGTTGTGGTGTTTTCCACCCTTTTGCTTTTAATGTCCCAATTGTTATGAACCAGTGGCCCTGAATGGACAACTTGACGGGGAAAATACCTTTTTGTTCTTGCAGGGTTGCTGCAACTGCACTGTTTCCTTTCCTTTGACAAAGTTGAGCTTGTTATTGGCTGTTAAGATTCTCTGGCCTTGTTGGTTTTGGTTGTTCCTCCCAGGGACCCGGTCTCAACTGCTTTGGACTGGGGAAATCCCAAAAGCAGGGCCTCTAGACCTGCCTACAGAAAGGAGATACAGGTTTTGCTCTAGCAGTGCTGGGGGGTTGAATTTGACCAGAGCTATCCTTTAAATGTTCTCTGTTTGGTAGAATGGCCTACACCATCATTGGGAAGATTGACAACTTTACTAGTCTAAAAGACTTTGACATCCTCCACGAGGAGGGTAAGCCACACAAGGTTGATGCTAAAGAATCCAGTTCGGAGATCACTCTATTTAAGCATGTTCATGGAAAGTTGAATAGAGTAAAAAGTGTGGTAGAATAAAAGGTGCACAAGCAAACAGGGGCTGAAACCGTGAAGGGGGTTGTAAAAATAACATTAAGAAATCTAGAGGGACTCCTGCGATGTGGACTGCGTCTGCAGTCAGTGCTTCAAGAGCAGATGCTGTGAAGATGTGTTACCACTGACGCAAAAATGTTAGAAACATCTTACCTTGAGCTAAGTAGAATATGAACTGTTGCTCAGTGGTTTGAAGTCTTGTTTCCAGGTGAAAGTAATTTTCTCCCCTCATTCTTCAAGATGACTCAGAGAGAGCAACCCCACCCCCTGGGAGGTAACACAACCCCTCCCTAAGGAGGCCACTGGATAGATAGGGCCATACTGAGTCCCGATCCTTTATTTTTGCTCCTGACCTTACCTGCTACAGCACTATTAGATGTGAGAAGAGCTGTAATCATTCCTTTAGAAATGTTTAGAGAATGGCGAATAGTGGAAAAGCTTTTGATAATATTCTAAGTATGTCACACACAATCATTAATTATTACACTTGGGCAACTCCACCAGCAGGTGGCGACGTGCAGAGAAGTCATGAAAAAAACAAGCCCCTCCTGGTCTATACATTCCTGGTACCTCTCACTCATTCCCCAGTTTTTCTTCTCTGCAAGATGGCGACAAGACAGAAGAAAGAAGTCTCCTGCTTGCAGGTAGCCGGGGTATCACCCCGGCCCCCCCTCCATGGTCTATTTCTGCCCGGCTCCGTTTGTTTCAATTCTCACATGTAACTGGCAGCCTCCCAGCTTAGGCTGTAGGCCGGGTAAGGGTAGATGGCACTTTAGGTGCCTAGGAGATTAGCTCCTCCGCTCGTCCCCATATAATGGGGCATAGCGGTGATCCGGTTTGGTGATCCGGACGTGGGATGCCCCAGCCCTTATGCCCCCCTTTAGGTTTTTTCTCTGGCCTCTTTCATTCTTATGAATGTGTGTGTGTGGCTTCACTGTGTGTGCTTGTGCAGTGGGGCAAGGACAGGCGGCCTGTGCGGTGTTGGCAGTCTGCATATGCTTTATTGTAGGTTCCTTTGGGGGCCTTGGAGCTCCTGTGTGGGGTCAGTGTTTTTACATGTGGGGACGGGTCGGGCGGGAATTCCGCCGGCCCGCCACCCGGTGCGGAAGGCGGGCACCATGTTAGGGCGCCCGTCCTTGTTCTGCGGGGCCGGGCGGCGCGTTGCCAGGGCGTGCCGCCGGTCCGCCCGACGGCCTCTGCTGGCGCCTCTGCTTGCGGCGCACGCCGCTCGCTGGGCTGTTAGGTGGGCGGGCCGCGCTTGGCGGGTTGGCGTCCCGCGGGCCCGCCCCTCGTCTCCGCCTCGTTTTCAGTCTAATCGATGTGTCACACACCCCGAACTTCATTAAGCTTGGGTTATACATAAAATATGTAATTTTTGGGCGCGCTCTGTAACGGGGCGTGCCGTCTCCGTTTTCCTATGGTTGGCGCCATTTCTTACGGTTAAGGTAGGCTGCGGCATTGAGGTGGCGCATCTGGAGGTAATCCCTCAATGAATTGTGTCCTCCTGGCACGGCTGTGTGATCTTTTATTATTACTGTTGTGCCTGAACGCGGTTTTAAAGGGAGCGTTCAGTTAAGGGGGCAGTAGTTGCCCTTTTTGGGTACTAACTTTGGGCCATTTGTCTCTGAATTATATACTGGTCTGTGCCTTCCTCCCTTCCCCCCTCCTCCCGTGGGGGCAACGGCAGGGGGATTCAGCAAGACTTTTGGGCATGCTGGCTGGAAGTGTTTATACCTAGTCATATGTAGTTCTATGTTTTTGTAGTTATGTGTGCCTGGATTGATTGTGGCCTTTTCTTTTCCAGATTCCGGGATTCCACCATACAAGGGCTCTCCCGGTCTTATATACCTGGCTAGTGGGGTTGGATTAGTGTCCCTTGGGATAGCTTCCCTGGTCAGGGCTACTTTAATATTTCATATATAGATATATATTCTATTGAAATCCGAGAGGGGCATCCCGGGTCGCTTATTGCGTAAATCCCTGGGTTCTGCGAATACCATAAATTTCACCAATGGAGGCTGCCACAGATACCGGAAACGGTCCTTCGGGACAACCCAGGCTGTGTGGGGGTTGTGGGACTCCGCTCCCGGGGGATGATGTCATTCTATGTATTCCATGTGTACAGCGGAACATTGAGCGCCAGTCCGGCACCCCGGTGCCTGGTACTTCTTCGTCCGCGCCATCTCCCTCGCCTGTTTCCGGACCCCGTGTGACATTGTCATGGGTGGGGATTCGCAATCTGAGGTGTGCGCCCGTTTGGCCAACCTCGAGAGAGTTTTTTCGGCTATGTCCGCTCGGAAGGCTCCGGCTAAGCGTAAACACCTATCTCCGCTGGGCTCTGATAAGGAGGTTGTTGAGGACCTGGATTGGTCAGATCGTCCCCTTAAAGAGGGTGAGCTTGTTGAGGATTTGGATGATTCAGAGGGCCAGCAAGTGCTGGGTATTGAGGGGGACCAGGATGGTCCTGCTCCCGATACGTCTTCCATTTTGGCCCAAATGTGTGAGGTTTTGGATTTGGACCCTCCCGAGGCTGCTCCTCGGCCCAAGGGCCAGCTTTTTCGGGGATCCATGCAGCGCTTGGAGTTTCCCAGTCAACAGCATTTTGAGGACGTTGTCCTTAAGCAATGGGAGCAACCTACACGGCTCGTTGGGGTATCGCCTAGCTGGGATAAGAAATATCCTTTTCCGGCGGACTTGATGACGCGTTGGTCTGTACCTCCCGAGGGGGATGGTCCGGTCTTGGGGCTGTCTAATACGGCGGTTGTTCATTCTCCCGACACTACTTCTCTCAAGGACGGCGAGGATCGCCGGATTGGTCAGGGATTTATGTGTGGATCTTGATCCCTCTGGTGATGAGTTTCTTGTGCTTAAGCGTTGTGACTCTTTTTTGTCGTTCTGACCGCTCAGGATGATGCCTTGTTGATGTGTGGCAGGGCTTCTGCTCTGTTGGTGGCTATTCGCCGCTCCGTTTGGTTGAGACAGTGGACGGCTGACTTTAATTCTAAAAGATCGCTCACGGCTCTTTCCTTTTTGGGTTTGAGGCTTTTCGGCAAAAAGCTGGATTCTGTTGCCAAGGGAGGTAAGTTACCTCTGCGCAAGAAATTTCGCCGTTCCTTTCGGGGGGCGGCCCCCTTCAATCCGTCCTTTCGGGAGCCAGAGCCGGCAGGGTTGCGGGCTTCTCGGCTTCCAGGGGCGCAGGTTGGAATAGGGGTAGAGGCCGTGGCCGTCCCGTTCACGCCTGGGGCGCCATGTCCAAGTCAGCTGCCAAGTCTGCTCAGCAATGAGGGGGCGCCCTCACCCGTACGGGTGGGGGGACGGTTGTGACTCTTCTCCCGGGTTTGGGACCAGGAGGTCTCGGACAGGTGGATCCGGGAGGTGGTGTCGGCCGGTTACAAGCTGGAGTTCGAGTCCCGCCCTCCTTCAAGGTTTTTCAGGTCTCGGGTACCTTCAGATCCGTTGGCCGCGCAGGGGCTCCTGGCGGCGGTAAGGAATCTTCTGGAATTGGCAGTCATCTGCCCGGTCCCTCTTTCGGAGGTGGGGCGCGGGTATTATTCCAATCTCTTCACTGTACCCAAAAAGGATGGGTCGTTCCGTTCCATCCTGGATTTGAAGTTTCTCAACCGGTTTATTCGTCCCCGGAAGTTCCGCATGGAAACCCTGCGGTCTGCGATCGGTTCGCTTCGGCAGGGGGACTTTATGACGTCCAGAGACATCAAGGATGCTTACCTTCACATTCCGATTTTTCCGGCTCATCAGAGGTTCTTCGCTTTGTGGTGAAGGATCGGCATTTCCAGTTTGTAGCTCTTCCATTTGGCCTCACCTCGGCCCCGAGAGTGTTCACCAAGGTGTTGGCGGGAGTGATGGCCCTGCTCAGAGCTCAGGGGATTCGCATTGTGCCTTACCTGGACGATCTTCTCATCATGGCACCTTCCTTCAGTCAAGCGGAAGGGGACACCAGCATGGTGCTGTCTATGCTGGAGAGGTTCGGCTGGGTGATCAATTACCCCAAGTCCTCTCTGGTTCCGGCCAGGGTGGTGACCTTTCTGGGGATGTCCTTGGACTCTTGCCAGCACAGAGTTTTTCTCCCTCAGGCCAAGGTTCTTTTGATTCAAGAATTGGCTCAGCTTCTTCTTTCCAATCATCGCCCGTCCATTTGGCTAAGGATGAGTCTGGTGGGGTTGATGGTGGCCTCGTTCGAGGCAGTTCCCTTCGCGCAGTTTCACACGAGGACGCTTCAGCTTCATCTTTTGGCGTCTTGGGACCGGCGACCGCGGTCGTTGGATCGGTCCTTCCGGATGTCCCCTCGGGTTCGGCAGTCCCTTCTGTGGTGGATGGTCTCGGACAATCTTCTGAAGGGCAGGTCGTTTCTGACCTCGCTTTGGGAAGCTGTCACCACGGATGCCAGTTTGTCAGGATGGGGAGGTTTCTGGAAGGATCTTCAGTTTCGGCGGCAGTGGGACCCTCAGGAAGCTCACTTGCCCATCAATGTTCTGGAGTTGCGAGCCATCAGGTTGGTTCTGTCTCACTTGACGCATCATTTACAGGGCCTGCCGGTTCAGGTTCGATCGGACAATCAGACGGCGGTTGCTTACATCAATCACCAAGGAGGGGCTCGCAGTCTGGGTGCCCACCGAGAGGTTTCTCTGATTCTAGTTTGGGCAGAGACTCATGTCCCTTGCATCTCGGCAGTTTGCATTCCAGGAGTGGAGAACACGGAGGCGGACTTGCTGAGCCGGTGTTCGTCCCGCCGGGGGGAATGGTCTCTCCATCCCCAGGTGTTTCGGTCAATGTGTCTTCGGTGGGGGACGCCGGAGGTGGATCTGTTTGCCTCTCGTCACGATCACAAGCTTCCGACATTCGTGTCGCTATCTCAGGGTCCTCTGGCTCTGGCGGCGGATGCCATGGCTCTGAGCTGGAGGGACCTGGGGTTTCTTTATCTGTTTCCTCCGATCCCCATGCTAGACAGGGTTCTGCAAAAGCTGGTTCTGGAAGGAGTTCCCGCCATTCTCGTGGCCCCAAGGTGGCCAAGGCGGGTGTGGTTCGCGGACATCGTTCGTCTGGTGGTGGATCAGTTCGAGCTGCCTCTTCGGCCGGATCTTCTCACTCAGGGTCTACTGTGTTACCCCAGTTTTACCATCGTTAGCTTTGACGGCTTGGCTGCTGGAACCTCCATCTTGAAGGAGGAAGGCCTTTCGGATTCGGTCGTTCGGACTCTTATCAGTGCCAGGAAGAGATCTTCTTCTTCCATCTATTTTAGGGTTTGGAGATCTTATATTGATTGTGAGGCGAGATCTTTGGCCTGCCGGGTCTTTTCTATCTCTAGGATTTCGGCATTTCTTCTATCTGGGCTGGACTCTGGTCTGCAGCTTAGTACCTTGAAGGGGCAGGTTTCGGCCTTGTCTATCTTTTTTCAGAGGTCTTTTGCTTTTCATTCTTTGGTCAAGACTTTTTTCCAGGGGGTTTCGCATCTGCGGCCTCCTAGGAAGCCTTTGCTCCCTGTTTGGGATTTGAATTTGGTTCTCTCTGCTCTTCAGGCTCCTCCTTTTGAGCCTTTGCAGGATATTGCTCTATCCATGTTGACTCAGAAGGTTGTCTTTTTGGTGGCCATCACTTCGGTTTGGCGTGTTTCGGAGTTGGCAGCCTTGTCTATTCAGGCTCCTTATTTTGAGAAACATCAGGACAAAGTGGTTTTTCGTTTCAAACCAGACTTTCTCGCTAAAGTGGTTTCTGCTTTTCATCTGAATCAGGACATTGTTCTTCCCTCCTTGTGCCCTAGACCTGGGAATGACAAGGAGAGGGCATTGCATTGTTTGGATGTGGTACGTTGTGTCAGGTACTACTTGCGTATTATGTCTTCTTTTCGTAAGACTGGTCCCTTTTTTTGTGGTGCCCTGCGGGGCTAGGAAGGGTTTGGCTCCGGCTAAGTCTTCCATTAGTAAATGGATTCGTCAGGCGATTGTTGGGGCCTACTCTGCCAAGGGGAAGGATCCCCCTTTTCGGGTCAATGCTCATTCTACTCGTGCGGTTGGTGCGTCCTGGGCTTTTCAGCACCAGGCTTCTGTTGAACAAGTTTGTAAGGCTGCTACTTGGTCTTCGGTTCACATTTTTTCCAAGTTTTATAAAGTTGATGTGCGGGCTTCAGCGGATGCTGTTTTTGGCCGCAAGGTTCTGCAGGCTGCAGTGGTTTGAGTTTTCTGCATTATTGCCTGGTTGGATACCCGCTTTTTTTGGACACTGCTGTTGGATGTCCCAAGTGTAATAATTAATGATTGAAGTGGGGTGTGTGACATACTTAGAATAATACCATTTTGTGAATACTCACCTGTAAAATGGGTATTATAAGTATGTCACACACCCCACTTCACCCGCCCTTTTGGTATCCCGGATTCTTTATAGGGTGAAGTTTTCGTTTACAGTTTGAGGGTTTTTTTCCTGGTACCTTGTCTTTACTGCTGTTTGAATACTGGGGAATGAGTGAGAGGTACCAGGAATGTATAGACCAGGAGGGGCTTGTTTTTTTCATGACTTCTCTGCACGTAGCCACCTGCTGGTGGAGTTGCCCAAGTGTAATAATTAATGATTGAAGTGGGGTGTGTGACATACTTATAATACCCATTTTACAGGTGAGTATTCACAAAATGGTATTTTTCAGCTGCAAGAGAAGAGGCATAGCAGCCTCTAAATCCACTATTGCCAGATGGGTAAAACAGACTATTGTGCAGGCTTACTCGTCCCGAGGAGTGCCTCCTCCATAGATCTTGGCACATTCAACAAGTGCCATGCCTGCTTCCCGGGCAGAGAGGACAGGTGCCTCTGTATAAGAGATCTGTAAAACAACAATATGGTTACCACCCTACACATTCCTCAAGCACTATAGACTAGATCTCCTTTCTGCCTTTGGTAGAAGGGTCGTACTAGCAGCTTCCCACCCCTAAGTTATAATTACTTGCTAATCGTCTCTATAGGTCGTCCTGAAGGATTATGGGTGAAAATCCCCGTTAGACTTACCAATGGCGTTTTTTCCTTTAGAACAACCCCTTATTTTCCTACCATTGTCCTACAGTATACCTTATGTTACTTGCTTAAGACTGAGGTTGGGAGGAATGGTGGTGTTTTAGCCGCACCGCTGCTCTCTCTGTGTGTCGTCCTGAAGGACAGGGAATTTTTTTTTCTGCGTTTTAATTCAAGAGATAGTAAAGGCAATGGCAATAAGGATGCAAGCAGCTTCCCCACTGCCTGTTACATGTACCTCGCCTCCTTTTCCTGCTTGGTAGAAGCTGTAGCAGGGCTCCAAAGTTTGTCCCTCCTTTTCAATTTTGTTCAGGTCCACATAAATAGTGGGCTAACAGCCACTTTGTCCCAAGGAGCTCTATGTGAGCCCCAGTGATCCTCTCGCTGTCTCTGACCACAGCAGTACATGCTCAAGTCTCAGCTTCGCCATGACATGTCATATTCAGCATAACCGCAAACCCAAAATTGAGGCAAATATAGATAGATTATATAAGGATATTACCTGGGAATGGCTCATTTTATACTATTCCCAAACGGGGTAAAGTGGGGCGAAATAAATGTATATCTGGACAGGGACTTGCGAATAATAAAAAAAAATCACAAAAAAAAAAACAAAAAAGGATGTTCCCCCCCCCTGGCAAACAACTGTTCACTGAGAAACTGGACAACAACATTAAAACACAATCTATAAAACCCACCACTGTCTCTTCTTTCTCAAATGGTGAAAGATGAAACACAAGAAGAGTCCCCATCTGGGTTGGTCCAATCTGGCAAGTCGAACATAATGTGGTAAGTTGGGAATAGCCGACAGTTGGCCTTGTAGACTGTCTTAGCATCCTGATCTGCTTTTGCAATAACTCCTTTGGCTCTCCATTTCATTTGTTGGCTTTGATGTTTTGGTGTTGGAGGGTGATCCTTTTGAACAGATGACTAGGTCCTGCTGTCCCTCCTGATGTTGAAGGTGGTGCTTTTGTGACTTTCACCTCTGTTAGGTGAGGATCTGTCTGATCTGGCTGCCCTGCCGCTCAAATTCTCTCTACTTGGTAATGCACAAAGTCAAGGCGGCAGGGTGATTTTTCTTTTTTTTCCTCTTTGCTGTCCGTGTTGGCTTTTTAATTGAACAAGGACATTGTTAACAGCCGGTACACCTCAAGAAGTGGCTTCTGTATTCCCTGGATGTGGTTGTGTGGCTCTGAAGTACTCATGAAGTATCTCATGGACACAGATCTGTGACACCAGACTGTGCAAGGAAAGGTTTGGGGGCTTTGCAGTTTACATAAACATAATGGTGAAGGAGTATGCCTGCAGAGGTAAGGAGCCATCATTATGGCTCACTCTACAACATTGATTGGTTCGTCCTGTGCCCTCCTCCATCAAACCTTTAGGGAATCATGTTTTTAAGGTGTCCTGTTGTCCTGACAGCCTGCTGACTGCTTTTTACCCCTGGTGTTAGTGGGTGCAAACTTCGTATGCCGGGAAACAAAAATTACATTCTAACAACTATGCACACTAATAATGAATGATGGAGAATGAGGGATCATCATCCTAACCTGGTGGGGGGGGGGGGGGGGGGGGGTTAAAATACTGGGGTTTTGTTTGCTTTAACTGGGGATATTCAGTGGTGGTGTTTGGGGGGGTAGGTTGACATGGGCATAGACCCTCCATAGCAGAAAATTGGCAAGTAGGGTTAAGGTCTACTTTAAGTCCAGTCATTGAAAATATCTTATTTGCCTATGTGTACACCTAGATATGTGGAGGCGGCACTTGGAGCCCTTTCTGTGAGCACCATTCATCTTTCCAGTACACACTTTGGACTTTTTTCATCTCCCCCCTGCACCAGAGCCGTCAGGTTGGCACTTAAATAAAGTGTTAATTAAAGTTAATCTCCCAGCCTGCATGATCAATCCCACTACAGCCCCCCCCCCATGTCAATGCTATCAGCTCATGCTGCTTGCCCATGCTCAGTGAGTGCTTCTGCGAATTACATTGACACAGGCTCCCGCATTGATGGGCTGCAAGGTGCATCACTGGACCACACACACCAGTAATCTTAAGATAAATTCTGGCAGGCCTGCCTCTGGAGCTGACCCGCTCTGAAAAAGGTGAGGTATTTATTTTTTAACTCCAGCATGGAATATCCCTTTTAGACTTGTATGTTTGCCACACAAAATCATATATGCTAAATATAATCTTTTATTAATGTGTTTCGTAATAGAAAAAGAAGACTAAGCCTTTAAACCCACCTACGAGGCGGAACTGGGACAGTAATTACTTTGGAAAGCCTCTTCAGGATCTAGTGACCCCAGAGAGACCTGTTCCAGTCTTTGTAAAGAAGTGTGTTGACTACATTGAGGAGTCAGGTATGGTTCTTTGGCCATTGGCTAGTTTGCTGTGTTAACCTCTTTTATTCATTGTACCAATTATCCTGTTATCTTAGCAGTACGCCTTTTGGAGACCTATGCAGTAAGACCTCTGGAAATGTATTCAAGCAAAAATGTGAAATGTGTTGAAGGGCTGGCAGGCCGATTTATAACTAACCTGGGAGGTGCATGTGAGGCAGGAAATAAGCCAGACAATTTAAAATACTCAAATCTTAAAGGAGCCGAAGCACCACCAAAGGCCAAGTGCATCGGTGTAAATGCAGTCCTATCTGTTATCTTGGCGAGCCCCTTTTTCCCAATGCATGGCACGGCCTGCTTCACAAAGTCATTACATCTGGGTATTCCGCCACAAGGTGGCGCAGTGCACTGCAGAAGAGTTGTGGCTCCGCCCGGTACCATATAAAAACAGAATCACCATAGACTTACCCAGTTGTTCTCTGCAGTGCTTACTGCGAAGATAGAAGATGGCTCTTATATATTTTGCGCAGGTGTGCGGGGCAACCATGCCTGCGGCCCTGCATATCGATTTCCACCCGTTTCCGGACCCTCTGTGCCTCCCAGCCTCGGCTGACGGATCGGGGGAAGGTAGCGGAGCACTAGGGTCAAGTGCTCAAGGAGCGCTGCTCCAAGTCGCAGACCCTGTACCACAAACAGGTGAGCTGCTCTGTGGAGTTTCACTCTGTGGAGTTTCAGCCTGTGTGAGAGCAGCTTGACATAAGTGCAGCAGGACACAAGTGTGTAGTTTTAAAAACTGCAGTAGTTACATTGGATTTGGTAAGTAACTGTATTTGTATTTGAATCTTCCTTTTATAAGTCAAAAGTGTACTGTTTTAATTTGTCTTAAATGTGATTTGGATAGTATTGCATTGGTAGTAAAAGTTTTGGTTTTGGCCTGTTGCTGTTTGCTAAGCAGGTGTTGATTAAATAGGGTGGGTTCTAATTAACATAGCAAAAGAGCTAGCAATCTCTCATTAGCTTAACTTAGAGGGGCTTGTATATAAACAGGTGAGCTGCTCTGTGGAGTTTCACTCTGTGTGAGAGCAGCTTGACATAAGTGCAGCAGGACACAAGTGTGTAGTTTTAAAAACTGCAGTAGTTTGAAAACAGCAGGGGTTGTACACAAGTAATAGTGGTGAGTACAGCATTTACTTTTTAGCCGTACCTATTCTTATTATCTAGAATGTCTGGTTTGGTGCAGTGTAACTCTTGCCTGGCCGTTGTGTTTCGTAGTACTCTGTGGAACTTGCGATGCTGTCCAATTTGTATGCAAATGAAGGGGTTGTATGACAAGATTTCAAAATTACAGTCTTTAGTTTCTACTCTTCAGTCTGAAGTTATGAAGCTATCCCAGCCAGTAAAGCAGCTTGTTATACAGCCACCACTCCCACAAAGACTTCACAAGAGAGGGGCAGAGTGGAAGACTGTTGGCTCCGGAAGATTGCGCATTGTAGAACAAAAACATCAACATTTTGGACTAAGCCAATATAACCAATTTGCTGTTCTTTCTGAGCTTGATGTGGATGTATCTGCTAATGCTCAGTCTGGGCAGGATTTGGTAAGATCAAAGGAAGTGGACTTAAATAAGGGACCATATAAAATGAGTACAAAAGGGCAGCAAGGAACAGTTACCAAGCCAACCAATAGGAAAAGACATATTCTGGTTGGTGACTCAACAATTAGAGGTGTGGACTTTGGACAGGATAAAGATGAGCTAAAGGAAGTGAGGTGTCTCCCAGGTGCCACGGTTAATAGGGATAAGAAACGTATTATAAATATTGTGAAGTCTGCAAGCAAACATAACCAAGTGGACATTGTGCTACATCTTGGCACAAATGACTTATCCCAAAAAGATTTGTTTGTTGTGCAGAGGGACTTCCAAAATTTTAGTCAGGAACTTTGCAAAATAACAGGTTCCATCACATTTTCTGAAGTTTTGCCAGTATGTACTCAGGGAAAAAAGGCACTCAACATCGCCAAGTTCAACTTGTGGTTACGTCAGTGGTGTGAAGACAAAGGCTTTGGATGTATTAGTCATGATGTTAGAAGGTGGTCGAACAATGAGTTGTTTAAGAGGGATGGCTTGCATCCTTCACAGAAAGGCACAGAAGAACTTGGAGTGGAACTCAGAGCATTTTTTGATTTAAACTAAAGGAAGGGGACAGAGATGTAACTTGCGAGGGTGATTTCTGTCCCCTACCATTTAGGATGAAGCAGGACATTGAAGCAGGAAACCCGGTTAGTGGTAGGCTAGAGGTGGAAAAGATCAAGGACACACTAAAATACAATACCAACAACATCCACATGATGTGTACCAATGCTCGCAGCTTGGGCAACAAGCTCTGTGAATTAATGGCTATCATATCCAGAGATGAATTGGATCTTGTTGCAATAACAGAGACTTGGTTCAAGGATCACAATGACTGGGAGATAGCCATACCCGGTTACACATTGTACAGAAAAGACAGATTGGATAGAAAGGGCGGTGGAGTAGCCATTTATGTCAAGACTACCCTTCAATCAACAATAATTCAGCATACACATAATGAACTAGAAACTCTCTGGGTTACCATGCAGACTAAGGAGGGAGCTGTGGTCAGAATTGGTGTGATATATAGGCCCCCTGGACAATCTGAGGATCTAGATAACCTGTTAATAGATGAAATCAGTGGAATGGCAGAGAAGGGGGACGTTGTAATTACAGGTGACTTCAACATGCCTGATGTGGACTGGAATATCCCAAGTGCATCGGCATGCAAGAGCAGGACTATATTAGAGGCACTTAATGGAGTGTCTCTAAAACAACTTGTGACATTGCCAACTAGAGGAGATAACATTCTGGACTTAGTTCTGACCAATGGGGATCTGGTGTCCAATGTCAGGGTTGAAGAAAATCTGGGTTCCAGTGACCATCAATGCTTATGGTTCAGAATAAAAACAGACATTGTGCAATCACACACCAGAACCAAAGTGCTTGACTTTAGGAAGACAAACTTCAAGGAAATGGCGGAGTATGTAGAAAGAAAATTAGGTGAGTGGAACAGAGTAGCAGAAGTGAGTGCCCAGTGGTCACTATTAAAAATGGCCATCTTAAAGGCAACTAAGCAATATGTGAAACAAACTAGCAAGAATAAAAGGAAGAAGAAACCATTATGGTTTACTAGGGAAGTCAGCACTATCATAAAAGATAAGAAGTCTGCCTATAAGAAGTATAAAGTAAGTGGAAGTGTAGCTGACAGAGAGGCGTATAAAATTAAACAGAGGGAAGCAAAACTAATTATAAGGACTGCTAAAAGGCAAAAAGAGGAAGAAATGGCCAAATCTATGAAGAGGGGAGATAAAACCTTTTTCCGATATATTGGTGACAGAAAGAAGAAAAACAATGCAGTCTCAAAAATTAGAAATAGGGAAAATAAATATATTGACGGAGATAAGGCTGTGGCTGACCATCTGAATAGCTACTTTTGTTCGGTATTTTCAGATAGTAGCAGGCATGGTCATAGCACAACATCCAGCTGGGAGAGTACAGCTCCGGAGTTTCTGGAGGCTGATGTCTTAGCCGAGCTGGCACATCTAAAGGTAAGTAAGGCAATGGGTCCAGATGGAATCCACCCCAGAGTTCTAAGGGAACTTAGATTTGTGATTGCAGCCCCTCTAACTGATTTACTTAACCATTCCCTTTCAACTGGTGAGGTTCCAGATGATTGGAGAATGGCCAATGTCGTACCAATCCATAAAAAGGGGAGTAGAGAAGAAGCCAGTAATTACAGGGCAGTTAGTTTAACATCTATAGTGGTCAAATTAATGGAAACACTCTTAAAAAAACAGATAATTTCCCATCTAAAAATTAATGACCTATTGGACCCAAAACAGCACGGCTTTACTGAGGGCAGATCATGTCAGACCAATCTTATTGATTTCTTTGATAATGTCACTAAAGTGTTAGATGAAGGTGGTGCTGTGGATATCGCCTATCTGGATTTTAGCAAAGCCTTTGACACTGTACCACATAAGGAGCTCATAGATAAGTTATTGAAGGTAGGACTCAATCCCTGGATAGTTCAGTGGATTTCCAGTTGGCTGAGGGATCGGTATCAGAGCGTTGTTGTAAATGGCGTGCAATCTGAACAAAGGCGAGTTACAAGTGGTGTGCCGCAGGGCTCTGTCCTGGGCCCCATTCTTTTTAATATATTTGTAAGTGACATAGGAGAAGGCTTGGTAGGAAAAGTTTGTCTGTTTGCTGATGATACAAAGGTTAGTAATAGGGTGGATATTCCTGGAGGTGTCTGCAACATGGAAAATGATTTAGCTTTACTGGATAGATGGTCAAAACTGTGGAAACTAGAGTTTAATGTCTCTAAATGTAAAATCATGCACTTGGGTAGAAGGAATCCCTGCTCTGAGTACCGTATGGGCAGCACTGTGTTAGCCAGGACCTCGGAGGAGAGAGATTTAGGGGTACTGATTACTGATAGCTGCAAGATGAGTGGACAGTGTAGCCAGGCAGTGGGAAAAGCAAGCAGGATGCTCGGCTGCATAGCTCGAGGCATCACCAGTAGGAAGAGGGAGGTTGTGATGCCGCTGTATAGAGCCCTGGTAAGGCCACAGCTAGAATACTGTGTGCAGTTCTGGAGACCTTACCTGCAAAAAGACATTATTCAAATAGAACGTGTCCAAAGGCGGGCAACGAAAATGGTGGAAGGACTTACACTTAAAACTTATCAGGAGAGACTTAAAGAACTTAATTTGTACAGTCTGGAGGAAAGAAGGGAGAGAGGGGACATGATTGAGACCTTTAAATATGTGAAAGGATTGAATAAGGTTCAGGAGGGAAGTGTTTTTAAGAAGAAACTTAACGATAGAACAAGGGGGCACAACCTGAAGCTAGTCGGGGGGAAGATCAGGAGCAATGTTAGAAAATATTATTTTACAGAAAGAGTAGTAGGTGCTTGGAACAAACTTCCAGCAGAGGTAGTTGAAACATCAACAGTCACTGAATTTAAACATGCCTGGGATAAGCACACATCTATCCTAAGATAAAGAGAACATACAGTATACACATAAGGGCAGACTAGATGGACCGTATGGTCTCCTTCTGCCGTCAACCTTCTATGTTTCACAAAGGGTAGCCGGCCATAGGCTTTATGGTGAGCCTACTAGGGATGCGGAGTTCCTGTCCTAGCTGCTGAGGGGGTGAGTGTTTTGGGGAGTTTTTGGAGTGTTTTCTGCCCCCCCCTGGCCTGGGCTTCGCCGCTGCTTGCTCGCTCCCCCCCTTCCCTCCCCGGGGGGGGGAGGGGGGGGTGGTAGTTGTGCGTGTTTTTAGACTGTTTTTTGTATACTTTTGCCGCCGCCGCTTTGTACTGCGCTTCGCGGCAGGCGGCGCTATATCTGTGAGGCGTTTTTTACTGTGTGTGATGGCCGTTTTCGCGCTCTTTGGGGGGGGCGGGGGCGGCGGATGACACGTATCGCGTCGTTCTCCCGCGGCCCGCCCCTCAAGGTTCCTCTGCCGGCGCCATCTTGCTTTTGCTGCGCATCTGGGGCCCTCTTCATCTCTGGGCTGCGCCGCTTATTTCTGACTGAGTCGCGCCCTCCGGTGGTCTGGTGGCTGGCGATCCTTGTCCTGCTTGGTCCATGAGTCCCCTGGGGTTTTTTTTTTTTTTGTACTGGGGGCATGGGCTGCGGGATACTCATGTATTTTGCATATGTCTTTCAGGCGGGACACCCATGGGTTGTGGTTTCTCCCTGTCCTGCTCCTTACTCCCCCCGTGCCGTGGCCGTGCGCCCATGCTGTCCCTGTGCTTCAGTCTGGGCTTCCTGCTTCTCTCCCAAGCTCTGCGCCCCCTTCGGCATCACCTACCCTGTCGAGCCTGCATTTAGCCCCCAGTGAGGGGGATTCTAGCAGGGGGTCACAATCTGATCTGGCACTGTGTGGCCAGCATTGAAAAACAGCTTGCCAGGCCTGTTCCACGTAAGGCCTCTAGCAAGAAGCGGGACTTGGCTCCTGCACTGTTTACTGAGGTGCAGGAGGAAATTGATCTTTTTGATGACCGTTACTCCCTAGAGGAGGGGGAGCTTTTCTCGGGCTCTGATTCCTCTGGGGACCAGCAGGTGGGCTGCGACAGTGACCCTGGGTCTGAGTCTGAGGATTCCTGGTTCCCTGAGGACACTGTTAGTCTGTCTCACATTTTTGAGGTTTTTGCACATTACCCCCCCTGAGGTGGCTAAGAGGAAACGGGGTGAGCTTTTTCGTCCTGTTAAGCGGCGTCTGGAGTTCCCTGAGCAGAGCCATTTCACTGATATGGTGCTCAAGGAGTAGGAATGTCCTAGTAAATTGCCCGCAGTGCCTAAGGGATTGGATAAGAAGTATGCCTTTCCTGCTGATTTGGTTAAGCGATGTTCGGGTCCCCCCAAGGTAGACGCGCCCGTTCTTGGGTTGTCCAACAGTCATGCCTTCCCCTGACACTATTACCCTGCAGGACAGCGAGGACCGGCGTACGGATCAGCTGGCCTGCCATGCCTTTGCATTTGTGGGGGCTGGGTTGCGCCCGGCCTGTGCTGCTGCCATAACTGCTATTGCTCTTAAGAGACTGATCAATCGTCTCCTTGATGGCACTACAGCTGGTAGGGAGGAGTATAGGACCCTTTTGTGTCAGGCATGAGGAGACACCCTTACCCATCCGTGTGGGGGGACGGCTTCGGTTCTTTGCTCACGTCTGGAGGCTCCGCGTCTCAGACCAGTGGATTCAGAGGGTGGCGTCCTCCGGTTACAAGATAGAGTTTGCAGCCTGGCCGCCCCCAAGATTCCTCAGATCCCGGATGTCTCACAACCCTCTGTCAGCTCAGGGGTTGCGCCTTGTGGTTCAACGTCTACTGGAGTCAGGGGTCATTTGCCTAGTGCCTTCCCAGGAACGGGGTCAGGGTTTCTACTCCAATCTGTTCACGGTCCCCAAAAAGAACGGGTCCCTGAGTCCCATCCTGGACTTGAAGGGTCTCAATAGGTTTGTTAGATTCAAGCACTTTTGCATGGAGACCCTTCGCTCGGCTGTCGGTACCCTTCGCCCGGACGATTTCATGTCCTCGTGGACATCAAGGATGCTTATCTTCATGTGCCAGTCTTCCCAGGTCATCAGAGATTTCTCAGGTTTCGCTCTAGAGGATCAGCATTACCAGTTTGTGGCCTTACCGTTCGGTATCACCTCGGCGCTTCGGGTGTTCACCAAGGTGCTGGCGGGCGTAATGGCTCTGCTGTGGCATCAGGGCATTCGCATCCTTCCTTACCTGGACGACATTCTGATTGCGGCTCAGTCTCTTCATCAGGCGAGAAGGATACTCAGGTGGTGACCTCCACTCTCGAGTCCTTCAGCTGGGTGATCAACTATCCCAAGTCTTCACTGTCTCCGTCTTTGGTGAGGTCCTTTCTGGGCATGACTCTGTGTACCTCTGAGGTCAAGGTATTCCTGTCTCAGCTGAAAGTGGAGGGCCTTCAGAAGCAGGTCCGGACTCTGCTCTTGTGTCCCCATCCCTCCATCCGGCAGGGGATGCAGTTAGTGGGCCTGATGGTGTCCTGCTTCGAGGCGGTCCCCTTTACTCAGTTTCACATGAGGCCTCTTCAGTTGCACCTTCTGTCTGTTTGGAATCGGGACCCTGTTTCCCTGGATCAGGAATTTGTTCTGTCCCCCCTGGCCAGACATTCCCTCTCGTGGTGGCTGGACTCAAGGAACCTTCTAGTGGGCAGGACATTTCTGTCCCAGTGTTGGAAGACTGTCACCACAGATGCCAGTCTGACCGGTTGGGGGGCTTTTGGAAGTCTCTGCTGTTCCAAAGTCAGTGGGGCCCCCAGGAGGCCCATGATCCCATCAATGTCCTGGAACTGAGGGCGATCAGGTTGGTTCTTGCTCAGCTGACCACACACCTTCGGGGTCGGGCTGTTCAGATCCGCTTGGACATCCAGATGGCGGTTGCCTACATCTATCATCAGGGAGGGACTCGGAGCAAGCGATCCCTCAAGGAAGTGTCCCTGATACTGTCTTGGGCTGAAGAGAATGTGCCTTGCATCTCGGCGGTTTACATTCCAGGGGTAGAGAACCAGGAGGCAGACTCCCTGAGCAGGGGGACGTCTCGGCTGGGGGAATGGTCCCTCAGCAACAAGGTATTTCACTCCCTGTGTCACCGCTGGGGTCAGCCGGATGTGGACTTGTTTGCGCCCTGCCACAATCGCAAGCTTCCCAGGTTTGTCACAGGACCCTCTGGCCTTCGCCGCGGATGCGCTAGCAATGCCTTGGACGAAGTTTCGGCTCCTCTGTGTTCCCTCCGTTCTCTCTGCTGGGCAGGCTGCTGCGCAAGATAGCCCAGGAAGGTGTACCAGCCATTCTGGTGGCCCCCTATTGGCCAAGGAGGGTGTGGTTCGCAGACGTTGTGCAGTTGGCAGTAGATCAGTATGCCCTGCCCAAGGATCCAGATCTGCTCACTCAGGGGCGACTGTGCCATCCCAATTTACAAACGGTGGCTTTAACGGCTTGGCTGCTGAAACCTCCATCTTGATGGATAAGGGGTTGCCGGCCTCTGTTGTTGATACCATGATTAGGGCTAGGAAGAAGTCCTCGTCCTTTGTCTACTATAGGATTTGGCATGTTTACATTGCCTGGTGTGAGTCTAGGTCTCTGCCTTGTAGGGTGTTTTCTATTCCCAGGATTCTGGATTTTTGCAACATGGCTTGGATTCGGGCCTTCAACTTAGTACCTTCAAGGGACATGTGTCAGCCCTGGCAATTTTCTTCCAAAGATCTTTTGCCAATCACCAGTTGGTCAAGACTTTCTTTCAGGGAGTTGCTCATGTGCGTCCACCACGTAAACCTATGCTACCTGTATGGGATCTAAATCTGGTGTTGTCTGCTCTGCAGGGTCCTCCCTTTGAGCCTATCAGTGGGGCGCTTTGCCCATTATGACTCTTAAGGTGGCCTTCCTGGTGGCCATTACTTCGGTCAGGCGAGTTTCTGAGCTGGGGGCTCTCTCCATCAAACCTCCTTATTTTGAGCGGCATCAGGATAAGGTGGTGTTTTGGCTTAAGCTGGATTTCTTGCCTAAGGTTGGGTCTGCTTTTCATCTCAGTCAGGACATTGTTTTGCCTTCTCTGTGTCCTAATCCTGCTAATTCCAAGGAGCGGACACTTCATTCTCTGGATGTTGTCAGGGCCCTAAAGTTTTATTTGGTTGCTACTGAGTTGTTCAGGAAATCTGACGCTCCTTTTGTTCTTCCTGCTGGACCTAGGAAGGGTCTGCCTCCAGCTAAATCCACTATCAGCAAGTGGATCCGTCAGGAGGTGGAGCAGGCCTATTCTGCTAAGGGGAAGGTTCCCCCTTTTAGGGTTACTGCTCATTCCACTCGTGCTGTTGGTGCGTCTTGGGCCTTTCAGCACCAAGCTTCTGTTGAACAAGTTTGTAAGGCCGCAACTTGGTCTTCTGTTCATACTTTTTCCAAGTTTTACAAGGTTGATGTTAAGGCCTCTGCTGATGCTGATTTTGGCTGCAAGGTATTTCAGCCAGTGGTGGTTTGAACTGCCTGCTGTTACTCTTTGGGGATCCCACCCTACTTTATGGACATTGCTTTTGGAAGTCCCAGATGTAATGACTTCGTGAAGCTGGCCGTGCCATGCATTGGGAAAAAGACAATTTGTGAATACTCACCTGTAGAATTGCTTTTACCATGCATGGCACGGCCTGCTTCACTCCACCCTTGTTACGTTGTTCTTGGTTTCCTCTTTATGGTGATTGATCCAAATTTGGGGTTGTTATCTTTATTAGTTCCCGGTTCTTGTATCACTGCTTGTCAACTACTGGATAAGTCTATGGAGATTCCTTTTTTATATGGTACCGGGCGGAGCCACAACTCTTCTGCAGTGCACTGCGCCACCTTGTGGCAGAATACCCATATGTAATGACTTTGTGAAGCAGGCCGTGCCATGCATGGTAAAAGCAATTCTACAGGTGAGTACTCACAGAATTGTCTTTTTGGACACACAGAAAAAAATCCCCATCCCCCCACCCTAGTCCCCTGTTAAACTTACCGTCGCCCGATCCAACAGCGCATGTGCGAGCCTCTCCCACCGTAAGCTATACCTTTAGCTGGGTTCACACCTGCTTTTGGCTAGATTCATTCCTTAGCCAAGTCTTGGACATTATTGACAAGCGCAACCCAGCATGCGGTGGTCCAAGGAAAGGCGAGTTTTAGTCATGGACCCTGGGTGTTTTACACAGGGGGGCACTGACCAAAACCCGGGATCGTAAAAAATCTCAGGTTCTGGTCCACTTTCATATGTATAGCAACCCCAGACAAATTTATTGAATTGAATATATTTATATTCTACTAGATCACAATATTAAAAAAAACTAGCAACTATTTCACACAAAAGGGCAATGTATATGCTGAATGATACACATTTTGAAATATATAATATATATTTTATATGTAGTCTACAATAAAGATAAAGTGCAGTGTGCATACATATATTAAATATCCCGATTAAAAAAAGAGGTTTTGTGTTACTTTGAAGAGTCATTTAACTGGGTCATGGTATATCTATAGTAACTCCAGGCAACAAGACATGTTTTATTTTTCTTTAAAGACATGTTTTTGTTTTAAGTGGGTAAAACGGTGTAAATGGAGCAAAATATAATTTGCACTACCTCAATTCACCTTCTACTCCTGTGTACTTTGGCAGCATTGTATTAGCAACTTTTTGTGCAGAGGATGTAAGGCAAGATTTGACTGGACATACCGGTAGTAGAGTTGTCTATTATCACACATTTCCAGCAGAGAGGAACATGTTAAGGAGCTATTGGTTCTGTGTGAAATTTCTGGTAGGCAACACAAGCTGTAAGCATTGAACTGCGCCACACGCTGTTCCACATAAGCAAGAAAGGAAACAGATGCTGTCACAATCGCCCAACTTAAATAAACAGAAGGTTCAGCGCTAACAAATATTCTTTTCATCCTTTGCCTAGGGCTACTGCTGAGTACGGCTATACGTTTTAATGCGCTGTGCAGGGTTCTGATGTAAGATTTAGCTGAGCTAAATACATATTTCACATTTTTGTTTTAAGGCTTTTTAGGTATTTTTTCCATGCACAAGTTCATTCAGGTTTATAGCCCTTGAACGGTAGTTCAGTCTAGACAGTTGAAGGTGAATATATGCAGAAACTGTTAGTACCAATAAATAATTCACACATTTAGCTACAGTACTTACCATTTTTTTTACCGCCAATAAAATGTGTACATTTTTGGAAATTGTGAATGACTAAAAGAAATGTTGAGGTGATTTTTACTTGCGCCTATAAGAAATGTAACATAAGCAATATTATATATCTATATAAGCAATATTATTATGTATCTATATCCAGCTAGAGCATACAGTTCATAGACTGTTAAAAACAATTAGATGTCTGTCCAGAAATCTTAGGTTTGGATATGGTAGCGCAACAAGCCATTTTATTTTGGTTCTGCTTTTTGACACCAAAGTATGTATATTTGGCATTGCTTTCTGTATACTTTGTCCAAGCAAAAACATTCATCTAATTCAGAGATCACTAATACACAGGCCTCGATTTAACAAAGTCTGTAACAAGAAATTAGTCTTTTATTCTAAGTATACAGCACGTCCTGCTCCAGAGATAATTCCTTACATTTGGGTTATACATCCACAAGATGGCGCTGGACTGTCGGACTATTCCCACCCGTTCCATTTTTAATTTGCCTGGTTCGGGTGATGATAGGCAGCGCCACTGCAGGTGCCTAGGAGCGCTGCTCCACCGCAATCCCCCTCCAAAGGGTAGGTGGTATAGGCACATGGTGAGCCTTTATGGGATGCCCCTCCCACACTATTGCCCCTCGCCCCCTCCGTCGGTGGGCCCCTGTTAGGTGGCCGCTGCCCTCCCTCGCTCTCCCTTGTAGTTCTCGGGGGGGGGGGGGGTGTATTAACATTCACTCATTCTTTGGTATGCTTGGTTGCCTGGTTTTTTGTCACTGCAATAATCTGGTTGCACTTGTTGCTTTTAAAAATGCTGCCGCCGCGTGCGCGCACCTGTACCGTGTTCCGCGGCGATATTCAGGCGCTACTGCGCCATAATTGGTTAGGTATGTCACGTGGGCGGCTTCGAGGGGGCAGGCCCTGCAGATGGCGTGTTCGGCATCCGCAGCCCGCCCCTCGAGGTGTTCTCGGCGCCATTTTGCTTCATTCTGCTGCGTGGCTGGCGTCTACATACCGCGGTCCATGAGTAGCCCCTGCGGGCTGTTTTATCTTAGGATTTTTTGCTTGCTTGCCGCTTACGGGGTCTTTCTATTTGTCTTGCAGGCGTGTCAAACTCCCGGTCCTATCCCCTCTATTTAGTTCAAAACTTTATTGAGGCCTATTGTGCTATTTCCTCCCACTTCCCTAGCGGGTCATTGGGGCATCCCGGGTAGCTTATTAAGCGTCAATCCCGACTGGCCTGTTGGGCCACAATAATCACCATATGGAGGCTTCACAGGATAATGTGCTTGGGGTTCCTTCGGGACAAGCCCGGCTGTGTACTGCGTGTGGGGTGGCCCTCTGAGTGACAATGTCAGGGTTTGTGCACCCTGCGCCGGCAGGCGCTTGAGCTGATATCAGGGTTGCCGTGACTGGGCCTGCGCCCATGGGCTCACCTACCCCCCCACGTTTACATCTGACCGCGGTCCCTCGGCAGCAGGGGTTGTTGTTTCACACTGCTAAGCCTCGTTTGGAGTTTCCTGAGCAAACTCCCTTTAATAACCTCGTGGGAGCGTCCTGGCAGGCTCCCTGGGGTGCCTAAGATTTGGGGTAAGAGGTATCCCTTTCCTGATGAGGTGGTTAAACGATGGTCATCCCCTCCCGAAATGGATGCACCAATTTTGGGGTTGTCTAACACTTCTGTCACGCATTCCCCTGACTCTACTACACTGAAGGACGGTGAGGACCGGCGCATTGACCAGCTGGCTTCTCATGCCTTTGCCTGTGTGGGAACTGCACTGCACCCGGTTTGTGCCTCTGCCATTACGGCTGTGACTATTAAGACCCTGCTCAGAAACATTTTAGATGGGGCTCCTGATGATTCTGCTAGTGATTAGTATAGAGCTCTTATACGTTGTGAGGAATTTGTTACGTATGTCCTCTCTGCCTTGGATGATGCCATTAGAATGTGTGGCAGGGCTTCTGCCTTGGCGGTGGCTATACGCTGCTAAGAAGGCTCTCACTGGTTTCCCCTTTAAAGGACTGCGCCTATTTGGGGACCGCCTGGACCTGTTTGCTAAGGGAGTCAAGTTACCCCAGTGCAAAAGACAGTCTCGGCCCTTTCGGGGTTCAGGTTCCTTTCTTCCCTCCTACCGTGGGTCCAGAATGGGAAGGGGAGCCTCATTTGCAGGGGCCTGTGGAGATTTCTGGGGCAGGGGTAGAGGACGTGGCCGCTCCAGCCCCTCCTGGTGTTCCAAGACCAAGTCTTCCCCCCCAAGCCCTCTCAGGCATGAAGGGGCGCCCTCACCCATCCGGGTGGGGGGACGGCTTCGGCTCTGCCTGTCTCTCGCTGTGCAAAACCTTCTGGAGTTGGGTGTCATCTGCCAGGTGACCTTCAGGAAAAGGGGCGAAGGCTATTATTCCAACCTTTTCACTGTGCCCAAAAGAGATGGGTACGTCAGACCCATCCTGGAATTAAAGCTTCTCAACAAATTTGTCAAGTTCCGGCACTTTCGCATGGAGGCTCTGCGCTCAGCTGTGGCTTCTTTACACCCAAGGGACTTCATGACCTCTGTGGACATCAAAGATGCTTACCTTCATATTCCTGTCTTTCATCAGAGATTCCTCAGGTTCGCTCTGGAGGATCGGCACTATCAATTTCTGGCATTGCCTTTCGGCCTCACTTCAGCTCCCAGAGTATTCACCAAGGTGCTGGCGGGAGTGATGGCTCTGCTGAGATCTCGGGGCATTCGCATTCCTCCCTTTTTGACATTCTCGTCACTTCTCAGTCCTTCCAGCAAGCAGAGCTGGATACTCAGCGGGTAGTGGCCACACTGGAGTCATTCGGCTGGGTGATCAACCACGCCAAATCTTCCCGGTCTCCCTCCTTGGTGACGTCATTTCTGGGCATGAATCTGGATACAGCTCAAGCCAGGATTTTTCTTCCTCAGCAGAAGGCTGACCGTCTGCAAGCGCAAGCTCGGTTACTTTTGTCTTGCCTTCATCCTTCCATCAGGCAGGGCATGCAGCTAGTAGGCCTGATGGTGTCTTGCTTTGAGGCGGTGCCTTATGCCCAGTTTCACATGAGACCTCTTCAACTCCACCTCCTGTCAGTATAGGACAAGTACCCTGTGTCCCTGGATCAGGAGTTTGCTCTGTCCCCCCTGGTCAGGCGGTCCTTCTCGTGGTGGCTGGACTCGAGGAACCCGTTGGCGGGCAGATCTTTTCTGGCCCCTTGCTGGGAGACGGTCACCACGGACGCCAGTCTGACAGGTTGGGGGGGCTTCTGGAACTCTCTAAAATTCCAGGGGCTGTGGGACCCTCAGGAGGCCCACACCCCGATCAACATTCTGGAACTGAGGGCAATCAGGTTGCCCGCTTGACCCCACACCTTCGGGGTCGGGCTGTTCAGGCACGCTCGGACAACCGGACGGCGGTTGCCTACATCAATCATCAGGGAGGGACCCTGAGCAAGGGGGGCCTCAAGAAAGTGTCTCTGATCCTGTCCTGGGCAGAGGACAATGTTCCCTGCATCTCGGCCGTGTACATCCTGGGGGTGGAGAATCTGGAGGCAGACCTTCTGAGCAGGGGGTCTTCTCACCTGGGGGAATGGTCCCTCAGCAACAGAGTGTTTCGCTCTCTTTGTCGCCGTTGGGGTCAGCCAGATGTGGACCTGTTTGCATCCCGTCACAAGCTTCCAGTCTTTGTGTCTCTGTCCCAGGATCCTGTGGACTTTGCCATGGATGCTCTAACACTGCCCTGGAAGGGGTTTCAGCTTCTGTATGTCTCCCCCCCCCCCCCCCCCCTCGTTTCCCCTGTTGGGCAGGGTTCTGCGCAAAGTAGCTCAAGAAGGGGTGCCAGGAATTCTGGTGGCCCCCTGTTGGCCAAGACAAGTGTGGTTCACAGACATCGTGCAGCTGGCAGTAGATCAGTACGTCCTGCCCAAGGATCCAGATCTGCTCACTCTGGCAGCTTTGCCACCCCAATTTACAAACGCTGGCTTTGCGGCCTGGCTGCTGGAACCTCCATCTTAATGGAAAAGGGGCTGCCTGCCTCTGTTGTTAACACCATGATCAGGGCTAGGAAACAGTCCTCCTCTTCCATCTACTAAAGGGTTTGGCGTACCTACATTGACTGGTGTGAGGCTAAATCTCTTCCCTGTTGTGTGTTCTCTATTCCTAGGATTCTGGAGTTTCTCCAACATGGTTTGGATCTGGGGCTTCAACTCAGCACTCTGAAAGGTCATGTTTCTGCCTTGGCTGTTTTCTTCCAGAGATCTTTTGCTCAGCATCATCTGGTCAAGACTTTTTTCCAGGGGGTTACTCATGTGCGCCCCCCACGCCTATGTTACCAGTCTGGGACTTGAACTTGGTCCTATCTGCCTTGCAGGGGTCTCCTTTTGAGCCTGTGCATGAGGCGGCTTTGTCCATTCTTACTCTTAAGGTATTCTTTTTGGTGGCTATCACTTCTGTTAGGCATGTTTCTGAGTACCTTATGGACACTGCTATTGGATGTCCCCTCCAGAGGTGGATGCACCGGTCCTAGGGTTATCTAACACCTCTGTCATGCATTCCCCTGACTCTACTATGCTGCGGGATGGTGAGAACCGGCGTATTGATCAGCTGGCGTCCCATGCCTTTGCCTGTGTGGGGGACGGCGCTGTGCCCAGTCTTTGCCTCTGCCATTACAGCTGTAGCTATTAGGACCCTCCTTAGAAGTCTCTTAGAGGATGCTCCTGATGATGTGTCTGGTGAGGAGTTTAATGCACTCTCTTGTTGTGAGGTTATTCTTAGTATACAGTACGTCCTGCTCCAAATCTAATACTTACAGTTGGGACATACTCCGCCAGATGGCGCTGGACTGCAGAGACATCGAAAATAGGCTCCTCCCGGCCTCTCAAATACCCAGGGACCTCCCACAAATCCTCAGAATTTCTCTGCAGTCTGGCTGTGAAGGACGAGAAATTGGCTCTCTACTCGCAGGTGAGCGGGGTTATTAACCTGTGGCCCTGTAGGACTATTCCCACCCGTTCCACTAGTAATATGCCTCCCAGCCTTGGCTGCGCTGGTCGGGTGAAGGTAGGCAGCACCGCCGTTGGTGCTTAGGAGCGCTGCTCCCCCGCAATCCCCCACCAAAGGGTAGGCGGTCCAGGCTTATGGTGAGCCTTTATGGAATGCCCCTCCCGCACTATGGCCCCTGCCTATCGGTGGGCCCTCTTTAAGTGGCCGCCGTCCTCCCTCATCCTCCTTGTAGTCTTCGGGGGAAAAGAGGGGGGGTGTGTATGTGTATAGATAATATGTTATGCAGTCTGTGCTTTCACTTTTCACATGTCTTTATTCTTGTGTCAGCCGCTGCGCTGACTTGTCTTTTAAAATTACCGCCGCCGTGCGCTGACTTTGTTCCGCGCTTGGCGGCGGCATTACCTCAGGAGCTGGTGTGCCATCATTGGCTGTTGGCCTTTCTGGCTTCGCGCTCTTCAGGGGGGCGGGGCCCGTCTTTGGCGCGTTCTGCGTCAACGCTATTATTGGCCTGCCCCTTGAGGTATATTGACACCATCTTTTCTGACTTGGTTGGCCTATGTGCGACGGACTCCTACCTACCGCGGTCCGTAAGTGCCCTTGCGGTCGGCTTTATCTGCTTCACTTTTGTTACGATGTACTTCAGGTCTTGTCTGCTTATGTCTTTCAGGCGGGACGAACCCTCCTTGGCTTCTATCGGCCCTGTTTTAGTATATTGCTTGTAGGCCTTGTAAAAATTATACTCCCACGTCCCTAGCGGGTTATTGGGGCATCCAGGGTTGCTATATAGCGTTATTCCCTATTGGCGTATAGCGCCGCTATAATCACCATATGGAGGCATCCCAGGATATGACCGGGGTCCCTTCGGGACAAGACCGGCTGTGTGTAGCGTGAGGGCAGCCTCATGCTGACGCTGACAAGGTGCGGGTCTGTGTACCCTGTGCTGTGCAGGTGCTTGCATTGCAATCTGGCCTGCCAGTGGCTGCACCTCATTTCACTTCACCCACTCCCCCAAGCTTAAATCTCACTCCTGTTGAGTTGCATACTAGTGGGGATTCTCAGCCTGATGTGTCTTCTAGACTGGCTACTGTTGAACAGATTATTGCAAAGTCTTTAGCGCGTAAGGCCCCTGGTAAGAAGCGGCACTTGACGCCTAATGTTACTGTTTTCCCTATGGGTGCTGAGGAGCCACATGAATCTGTGTGGCTATACCCCGTCTGATGAAGGGGAGCTCTTTTCTGATTCAGGCTCATCTGATGAGAGACCAAGGGGTCATGACGATTCTGAATGGGAACGCCCCAGTAAAGTTCCCGGAGTTCCAAAGAGTTGGGATAGGAAGTATCCCTTCCCTGCTGAGGTGCTTAAATGTTGGTCATCCCCCCCCCCCCCCCCCCCCCGAGGTGGATGCCCCAATCCTAGGGCTATCTAACACCTCTGTCATGCATACCCCTGATTCTACTACCCTGCGGGATGCCGAAGACCGGTGTATTGATCAGCTGGCATCCCACGCCTTTGCATGTGCGGTTACGGTGCCCGGTCTGTGCCTCTGCCATTACTGCTGTGGCCGCTAGAACCCTTATCAGAAATTTGCTTGATAGTGCCCCTAATGAATTGCCTTGTGAGGTGTTTAATGCACTCTCCAGTTGTGGTGTTTTTGTAAACTTTGTCCTATCAGCATTGGATGACACCATCAGAATGTGTGCCAGAACTTCTGCCCTCGTGGTGGCTATACGCCGCTCGATTTGGCTGCGCCAGTGGGCTGCTGACAACGCTGCCAAGAAGGCACTGGACCGCCTGGACCTTTTTGCTAAGGGAGGCAGGTTATCCCAGCGCAGGCGGCAACCTCAGCCCTTTCGGGGTCAGGGTTCCTTCTCCTCCCCTTACCATAGTGCAAGACAGGGAAGGGCGGTCTCTTTCCCTGGGGCCCGGGGAGATTTCTGGGGTAGAGGCAGAGGACGTGGACGTCCTGGCTCCTCCTGGGGTCCCAAAGCTAAATCCTCTCCCAAGCCCCCTCAGGCATTATGGGGCACCCTCACCCATCTGGGTGGGGGGGACGGCTGCAGCACTTTGCTCATGTCTGGAGGCTTCATGTCTCAGACCGGTGGATTCAGGAGGTAGTGTCCTCCGGTTACAAGATAGTTTGCTGCCGATCCCCCTTCAAGATTCCTCAGATCCCGGATTCCTCAGGACCCTGTGTCAGCTCAGGAGCTAGTGCAAGCAGCGCAAGGCCTCCTGGAGCTGGGGGTCATCTGCCAGGTCCCCTTAAGAGAAAAAGGCAAGGGCTTTTATTCCAACCTATTCACAGTACCCAAAAAGGATGGTTCTGTCAGGCCCATCCTGGCTTCTCAACAAATTTGTCAGGGGCAGGCGCTTTTGCATGGAGATTCATATTCCTGTGTTCCCGGGCCATCAAAGGTTCCTCAGGTTCGCTCTGATGGATCAACACTACCAATTTGTGGCCTTGCCCTTCGGCCTCACTTCAGCTCCCAGGGTGTTCACCAATGTGCTGGCTGGCGTGTGCTGGCTGGCGTGATGTCTCTGCTCAGATGTCAGGGCGTCCCCGTGCTTCCCTATCTGGACGACATCCTCATCACTTCCCAGTCTCTACATCAGGCAGAGTTGGATACTCAGCTGGTGGTGTCCACTCTGGATTCATTTGGATGGGTGATCAACCACCCCAAGTCCTCACTGTCCCCTTCCTTGGTAATTCCTTGGTAATTCCATTCCTAGGAATGAATCTGGATACAGTTCAGGCAAGGATCTTCCTTCCTCAGCAGAAGGTGGACAGTCTGATTGCACAGGCTCAGTCCCTCCTAGCTTACCCCCATCCCTCCATCAGGCAGGGGATGCAGCTGGTGGGCCTGATGGTGGCGTGCTTCGAAGCGGTCCCTTATGCTCAGTTCCACTTGAGGCCTCTGCAACTTCACCTATTGTCTGTATGGGACAAGGACCCAGCGTCCCTGGACAGGGTCTGTGTGCTCTCCCCCCCTGGCCAGGAGGTCCCTTGTGGTGGATGGACTCAAGGAACCTGTTGGGGGGCAGATCCTTTCTTGCCCCTTCCTGGGAGACGGTCACCACGGATGCCAGTCTGTCAGGTTGGGGGGGTTTCTGGAAGTCCCTGCGGTACCAGGGGAGGTGGGGCCCTCAGGAGGCCCACACACCTATCAATGTCTTGGAGCTGCGAGCGATCAGGTTAGTTTTGGCTCGCTTGACTACTCATCTTCAGGGCCTGCCTGTTCAGGTGCGCTCGGACAACCAGACGGCAGTTGCCTACATCAATCATCAGGGAGGGATGCGGAGCAAGGGGGCCCTCCAGGAAGCGTCTCTGATCCTGACTTGGGCGGAGGCCAATGTCCCCTGCATATCAGCTGTGTACATCCCGGGGGTAGAAAATCACCTGGCGGACTCTCTGAGCAGGGGGACCTCTCGCCAGGGAGAATGGTCCCTATGCAGCAGGGTGTTTCAATCTCTGTGTCACCGTTGGGGCCAACCAGATGTGGATCTGTTTGCGTCCCGCCACAATCACAAGCTTCCAGCTTTTGTCTCTCTGTCCAGGGATCCTCTGGCTCTGACCTCGGATGCGCTAGCAATATCATGGAAGGACTTTCAGTTCCTGTATGTCTTCCCCCCAATTCCCCTGCTGGGCAGGGTTCTGCGCAAGATTGCTCTGGAGGGGGTGCCAGCAATTCTGGTGGCCCCCAGGTGGCCAAGAAGAGTGTGGTTCGCAGACGTGGTACAGCTGGCAGTAGTTCAATATGCTCTGCCCTTGGTGCCAGATCTGATCACTCAGGGCTCACTACGCCATCCCCATTTACAAACTCTGGCTTTGACGGCTTGGCTGCTGAAACCTCCATCTTGATGGAGAACGGGCTGTCTTCCTCTGTTGTGGATACTTTGATTAAAGCTAGGAAGAAGTCTTCCTCTTCCATTTATTACAGGGTTTGGCGTGCCTACATTGACTGGTGTTGGTCTAAGTCTCTTCCCTGTCGTGTGTTCTCTATTCCCAGGATTCTGGAGTTCCTGCAGCATGGGTTGGAGATGGGGCTTCAACTCATTACTCTGAAGAGTCAGGTGTCTGCCCTGGCTATTTTTTTCCAGAAGTCCTTTGCTCAGCACCCTCTGATCAGGACTTTCTTCCAGGGGGTCACTCATGTGCGTCCCCCATGTAAACCTATGGTGCCTGTTTGGGATTTGAACTTGGTTCTGTCAGCCTTGCAGGGTGCTCCCTTTGAATCTGTGCAGGATGCTGCCTTGGCCATTCTTACGCTCAAGGTTGTGTTTCTGGTGGCTATCACTTCTCTCAGGCGTGTGTCTGAGTTGGCGGCGCTGTCCATTCAGCCCCCCTACTATGAGAGGCACCAGGACAAGGTGGTGTTTTCGTTTCAAACCTGATTTTCTGCCTAAGGTAGTTTCTGCCTTTCATTTGAATCAGGATATTGTTCTTCCTTCTTTGTGCCCTAATCTTAGCAGTGCTAAGGAGAGGGTTTTGCACTCTTTGGATGTGGTTAGGTGTCTGACGTCCTTAGGTGTCTGACATCCTATCTGGTGGCTACTGCAAACTGATGCTCTTTTTGTGGTCCCTTCGGGTCCTAGGAAGGGTTTGGCTCCTGCCAAGTCTACTATCAGCAAGTGGATTCGACAGGCTGTGATTCAGGCCTACTCTAAGGGGAAGAATCCTCTTTTCCGCCTTACTGCTCACTCCACTCGTGCTATTGGTGCCTCTTGGGCTTTTCCGCACCAGGCTTCTGTTGAACAAGTTGCAAGGCCGCTACTTGGTCTTCTGTTCATACCTTTTCAAAGTTTTACAAGGTTGATGTTAGGGCCTCAGCTGATGCTGTTTTTGCTCAAATTGGGGTCTATTCCTTGTCATTCACAAATCCTCCCACTAACGGACATTAAGGGGCATCCCGGGTAGCTTATTAGCGTAATTCCCACTGGTCATTGTGACTACTATAAAAAATCACCTTTATGGAGGCTTCCCAGGATACCGGGCTCGGGATCCCTTTGGGGCAACCCCGGCAGTGTGTAGTTTGTGGGGTATCCCTTGCGGGGGATAATGTGCTTATTTGCGTACCATGTGCACAGCATGCCATTGCGCGTCAATCCGGGCCCCTGGCGTCTGGATCAGCACCGTTAGCCTCATCACCTGCACCCCCATGCCTGGCTTTGACCCCAAGTGATGTTGTCATCAGTGGGGAGTCACAATCTGATGTATGTGCTAGATTGGCCAACATTGAGAAGATGATTGCTAACTCTGCGGCCAGGAAGGCCCCAGCTAAGAGACGGCATTTGGCGCCAGTTTTTCTTTATGATGATTATGACTCGTTTACTAGGTCTGATTATTCCCCGCTTGAAGAAGGGGAATTGTTTTCAGACTCTGAAGGCTCTGATGATCAGCAGTTCTTTGATGCTGGGCAGGAGCGTGGGGATACTGTGGATACCTCCAGACTTCTGGCCCATATTCTTGAGGTTCTTGCCATTTCCCCTCCTGCGGAGGCCCCTCCGCAGAAGGGGGAATTTTTTGGGGCCACTAAAGCTCGCCTTGAGTTTCCTGATCAGAAACATTTTGACAAGTTGATTCTTAAGGAATGGGAAAGGCCCAGCCGGCTTCCCGGGGTCCCTCAGGGGTGGGATAGGAAGTATCCCTTTCCGGTGGACACGGTGAAGCGCTGGTCCCCCCCCCCCCAGAAGTCGACGCTCCGATTCTGGGGTTGTCCATCACATCGGTTGTGCATTCACCAGACTCCACCACGCTGAAGGATGGTGAGGACCGTCGTCTTGATCAAATGGCGTCACACGCCTTTGCCAGTGTGGGTTCGGCCCTGCGCCCCATTTGTGCTTCAGGTCTCACGGCCGTGGCTACCAGATCTGTAATTAGGGGCCCGGTGAATGGTCTCCATCTTAAACCTGCTAGTGATGAGTTTGCAGCGCTTACGAGGTGTGATTTGTTCATGACCTTTGTCTTATCAGCTTTGGACGATACAATATGCATGTGTAGTAGAACCTCGGCTTTGCTTGTGGCTATACGCCGATCGGTTTGGTTGCGCCAATGGGCGGCTGATATGGCAGCTAAGAAGGCGCTCACAGGGCTACCCTTCTTGGGTATGCGCCTGTTTGGAGATGAATTGGACTCAGTGGCGAAAGGAGGAAAGCTGCCACAACGCAAAACGCAACGCCGCTCCTTTCGGGTGCAGGCTCCTTTAATCCTTCCTTTCGTGGCTCTCGAGCAAGCAGGGGAGTTGCTCACTCTGTGTTCAGAGATGACTCCTGGGGTAGGGGCAGAGGACGTGCCCGCCCCGGAACTGCCTGGGGTGCCAAACCCAAGGCTGCTGCCAAGCTCTCTCAGCAATGAGAGGGCGCCCTCACCCTCGCGGTTGGGGGGACGGCTACGGCACTTCGCCCAGGTCTGGACCCGGGAGGTCACAGACGAATGGATCCTGGAAGTGGTCTCTTCCGGGTACAAGCTGGAGTTCGAGTTCCGGCCTCCTCCCAGATTCCTCAGGTCTCGGGTTCCTTCGGACCCCCGGGCCGCGCAGCGGCTGTTGTTGGCAGTACAAAATCTTCTGGAGTTGGAAGTCATTTGCCCGGTGCCCTTCTCAGAGAGATGCCGTGGCTATTATCCAACCTTTTTACAGTGCCCAAAAAGGATGGTTCCATAAGACCCATTCTGGATTTAAAGATTCTCAACAGGTTCATCAGGACCAAGAATTTCGCATGGAGTCTCTGCGCTTGGCCATCAATTCTCTTCGTCCAGGGGACTTCATGACGTCCATAGACATCAAGGACGCTTACCTTCATGTGCCGATCTTCCCAGGTCATCAGCGGTTCCTCAGGTTTGTGGTGGGAGATCAGCACTATCAGTTTGTGGCTCACCCGTTCGGGCTGCCCTCGGCACCAAGGGTATTCACCAAGGTGTTGGTGGGTATAATGGCCCTTCTCAGAGCCCAGGGCATTCGCATTGTGCCGTATCTGGACGACCTTCTCATCACGGCATCCTCTCTCAGCCAGGCAGAGCTGGACACCAAGACGGTGGTGACATCGCTGGAGAGGTTCGGTTGGGTGATCAACTACCCCAAGTCTTCTCTCTCCCCGTCAAGGGAGGTTTCCTTTCTGGGCATGAATCTGGATTTCATTCAGACCAGAGTGTTCCTTCTGAGGGGCAGATCTTTTCTGGCCCCTAGTTGGGAGAAGGTCACCATGGATACCAGCCTGTCGTGCTGGGGGGGGGTTTCTGGAAGGAACATCAGTTCCGGGGCTGTGGGGTCCTCAAGAGGCTCTCGCCCCCATCAACGTCTTGGAGCTGAGGGCTATCCGGTTGGTGCTGTCGCACTTGACGCATCACCTCCAAGGCTTACCGGGTCAGGTTCGATCAGACAATAGGACGGCGGTCGCTTACATCAATCACCGAGGAGGGACTCGCAGCAGGAGTGCCCTCAGGGAAGTTTCTCTGATTCTTGCATGGGTCGAGAGCAATGTTCCATGCATCTCGGCGGTTTACATTCCAGGTGTGGAGAACATGGAAGCGGACTCCCTCAGCAGGGGTTCCTCTCATCGAGGGGAATGGTCCCTCAACAACAAGGTATTTCTATCCATTTTGTCACAAGCGGGGGTTCCCGGAGGTGGATCTCTTTGTCTCCCATCACAACCACAAGCTCCCTGCTTTTTTGTCTCTGGCTCTGGCAGTGGATGCCATGTCCCTTGCCTGGAGGGATCTGGGTCTCCTGTACCTGTTTCCTCCCTTCTCCATGGTAGGCACAAGCTGGTTCAAGAGGATGTGCCAGCAATTCTGGTGGCTCCAAGGAGGCCCAGACAGGTGTGGTTCGCAGATGTCGTGCGGCTGGCGGTCAATCAGTACAGGTTGCCCCTGTTTCCGGATCTGATCACTCAGGGTCAGCTTTGTTACCCCAATTTACAAACGCTGGCTTTGACAGCGTGGCTGCTGAAACCTCCATTCTAAAAGATGAAAGTTTGGCTGATGCCAAGATCCAGACACTTGTTAGGGCTAGGAAGAAGTCTTCCTCTAACATCTACTACAGGACTTGGCAGTCCTATATTGATTGGTGCGAGGCTAGCGCCTTGCCTTGTAGGGTGTTTTTCGATTCCCAGGATTTGGGAGTTTCTTCAACACGGTTTGGACCTGGGTTTTCAGCTTAGTACCTCGAAAGGGCAGGTCTCCGCCCTGGCGGTTTTCTTTCAAAGGTCTTTTGCTCTCCACCCTTTTGGTTAAGACTTTTTTCCAGGGGGTCACTCATGTGCGGCCCCCTGGAAAGCCTTTGTTGCCTGTTTGGGACTTGAATTTGGTTCTGTCGGCTCTCCAGGGGCCTCCTTTTGAGCCGATGCAGGATGTTGCACTTTCCATTCTCACGCAAAAGGTTGCCTTTTTGGTGGCTATACCCTCTGTTCGATGTGTTTCTGAGTTGGCGGCTCTGTCTATTCAGGCCCCTTGCTTTGAAAGACATCAGGACAAGGTGGTCTTCCGTTTTAAGATTTCCTACCTAAAGTGGTCTCTGCCTTCCATCTCAATCAGGATGTGGTTCTCCCTTCCTTGTGTCCTAAGCCTAGCAATGACAAGGAGAGGGTCCTGCACTCTTCGTTGTGTGAAGTACTATTTGGTGGCTACTTCTCCTTTCTGTAGGACGGACGCCTTGTTTGTGGTGCCCTCTGGGCCCAAGAAGGGTTTGGCACCCGTCAAGTCTACCATTAGTAAATGGATATGTCTGGCCATTGTTGGGGCCTATACTGCCAAGAGGAGGGATCCCCCTTTTCAGATCACTGCGCATTCTACTCGTGCTGTTGGGGCTTCCTGGGCTTTTCAGCACCAGGCTTCTGTTGAACAAGTTTGTATAGCTGCTACTTGGTCTTCTGTTCATACCTTTTCCAAGTTTTATAAGGTTGATGTGCGGGCCTCAACGGATGCTGATTTTGGCCGCAAAGTTCTGCAAGCTGCAGTGGTTTAATTTGTGCACTTTTGCCTGTTGGGATCCCCACCCTTTTTGGACACTACTATTGGATGTCCCACGTGTAATTAATATTTCCGAAGCAGGGTGTGAGACATACTTAGAATAATACCGTTTTGTGATTACTCACCTGTAAAATGGGTATTATAAGTATGTCTCACACCCTGCTTCGTCCCACCCTGAGTTGTATCTTGGATCCTCTATATGGTGATATTTATCATAGATTTCTCATAGATTTTATTTGCTCTTCCTGGTCCCCTTACTGCTTTCTTATACTGGGGAATGTGTGGGAGGTCCCAGGTATTTATGGACCGGGAGGGGCTTCTTTTTTTCTAGTCATCTTTGCAGAAGTTCGCCCTCTACTGGACATAACCCACGTGTAATTCATATTTCCGAAGCAGGGTGTGAGACATACTTATAATACCCATTTTACAGGTGAGTAATCACAAAATGGTATTTTATTCAGGACGGCCCAACAAAGGTTTGTACAACAAAGGTTTGTACCGCAGGGACTCATCTGGAGAAGTACTCCTGGAGTAGTTTGAATAAGTATAGAAGATATTGCCTGTTTGCGCGCCCGCAAGAGTTCAAGTCTAAAGTATGCAGCGGAGCTAAGGAGTCATAAAACAAAGACTCCTGATTGGGTGGATGGTGAACTAGAATGACCATTCGCATCGTGAACTGTCCAATATGCGTGCTCGGTGCAACTGACAGGCATGACATTTCCTGTCAGTGCAAAAGCTGGGGCACTGCACAATGTGCTGTGAACTTCAGGCGATGGCAGCATGTTATACCATAGACAAACTTAATAAATGTATTAATTAAATTCATATTCAAATAAAATTAATAAAAAGTATGAGAGCAGCAGAGCAGCTGGTAGTGTGCAAAAATGACACCCAGAACAAAAAAAAAGTGCAGAGACTTTGGCACACATTTAGATTATATTCTTTTGCCAAAAAATCTTTCTAGAAAAGTGTTTAACAAAAGTGCATCTCAAAACTGACCCAAAACCAAAATAAGTTTGGTTGAAAATAGACAAAGGAATGCCTCGCATATATGAAAATTCTAAATCCTATCTGGCTGTTTAAAAAGCCCAGTCCATCCAAAAACATATCAACATTTACCTAAACTGCCTTACCTAACAAATAGACAGGGCCTTTTCTACCTGTGTCACAGTGATTAGAACACGTGCCTCCATTTACTGTCTTAAAGTGGACCAACACCCAGGATTTTGACTATCCTTGGTCTTGGTCCACTTCCCCGGGGCACCCCGATCGGGGGTGTCCCGCTATGTGAAACCCCCCGATCACTCATAAAAACTCGCCTCATCCCGCTCCTACGGGCGCATGCGCGGCTGCTCGTCCAATCCGCGCACTTGGAGCCGCTGTGGTATGCTCATCCAAGCGACGTACGACCACAGCAGGTCCGAGCACGCTGGCGGCCGCATCTCGCGCTTCCCTCTAACAGGGAGCGCGCCCGCGCCGGCCATTCACGAATGGCCAGCGTAGGCATGCGCCTTGCTAGAGAAAAGCACGAGATACGGCCCACGCGCATGCTCCGTTGGATCGGGATCAAAGTAAGGTTCCTGGGGGGTTTTACACAGCGGGGCATCCCGGTTTTGGATGCCCCACGGGGAGGGATCGGATCCGGGAGAGTGTTGGTCCACTTTAAGTCTGATCCCTCTGTATGGGTCGCCCCTGTCGCCTTAAACTGTGAAACGAGTTTTGCACATCTGGATCTTGAGTAAGCCACTCTGAAAGTAGAGATGATTCATTTGATTTATTTTGCCTGGGCAGAGTCTATAAAGATATATAAAAAGAGAAATGATTTCTTGTGCAGCTTGATTCATTCATTCATTGTATCACAAAAGAAAAGCCACTGCACAAATGGTGTATATCATTCAGTTTGTGCATTCAGCTGTTCTGTCTTCCCTAGTGCGTGTTTAGCAGCAGTAGTTTTGTTATTGTTCAAGAGGCAAAAAATATATCGTTGATCCACTATTCCATTATCTAGCCCCTCTAGCTTATTTTCTTCTTTTTTTTGCTTATATAAGATAAGGGTAGATTTGCTCCTCATTTCTCAGAATTAGTTTTATTTTTTTTATTGGCCTAGAAAGAGAGAACCTGATTCATATCGTGGATAGAAATATGGGACTGAACGTGCAGTAAAGCAGCACCTAGAATTTCAAATTCAGGGTAGCCTTTTTTTTTTATCTAATCCATCTAAAACTGCAGCACTTTTGTAAATCTGAAGAAAAGTTTGCACTTGCACATTTCTAAGAACAGGTGGCTCAGCCCCACCTTAGCCTTGCTAAGTTTTGTGGAATGTGGGAGTATTTGGTATACTAGACAAACAGAATGTAATTTTTGGTATGGTTACAATTCAGACGTTTCCTAGTTCTGGACCAAGTTTGCACACACTGCAGCCAGGATTTTGTCCCACTACTCCAAACAGATCTTCTCCAGGTCTTTCTTTTGGGTTCAGGTCTGCAGGCCTCTCCAGGACACTGAAATGCTTCTTACAGAGCCACTCCTTAGTTGCCCTGGTCATTCTCATGTTGGAACACCCAGCCATGGCCCATCTTCAATGGTCTTATTGAGAGAAGGAAGTTGTTGGCAAGAATCTTTCAGTACATGGCCCCATCCATCCTCCCTTTAATATGGCTCACCTTCGGCATGGTATTCCGCTGTCTTAGCATTGGGGCACAGTATCCTGTGGGCCCCTGGAGTGTTCAGAGCTTGGCGGGGCTGCCCTATTAGTTGCGGCTCGGGGGTGGAGACGGGATATCCAGTGGACCGTGATATACATCTGCCGAAGGTTATGCTTCTCCATTCCGCAGAAGGGATAGTAGTTTGACCTTGGCTGTGGTGGTGAACATTCTCCACAGAGCGAATGAGCTGGACACCCACGCTCGGCCAGGGCACAATTCTGGGCTGCGGTGATGAGCTATCCCAGCTGGTGAAAATCCGGAAGGGAACAGACAGGTTTGCTCAGGCTGCAGTGGTGAATACTCCCAGAAAAGGCAGGAACCAGAGGGTGGGATCATGGCCTTCTCTTACAGCGGGGGAGTTGGGCCAGAGGCTAACTTTAGCGGGTTTCACTTTTATTGTTGGTGTCACCTATGTAGCCTATGCTTAGCCTCTATTATTCTTGTTTTACTTTCTTTTTATAGTTGACCCCGAATGCTAAACCTGTAGAAAAGAAAAAAAGAGAGAAAAAAAATAAGGAAGCCTCCTCCAGGTCTAAGGAGTTTAAGACAGACTCTTCATTAATTGCCCCCACTATTTTGCTTGACACTTAGAACAGAGCTTGTCTCCAAGTCTTTTTAGAGAATAGATTGAGGAAGCTGCCAGTTATCTAGTGGTTATCTTCAGCAACATGGAAGCCAACATGGCATCAACTCTAGAAGTTTGCAGGTCAACAGAACCATGGCACCCGCCTCCATAGATTCTTCCCCTCCCTCCGGTTCCATTAGCTCCTACCGTAGTGGGCCTGGCTACGCTTGTAGAAAGACACCCCGAGGCAGAGGAGAATGAGGATCAGGTCTCTTCAACAGAAGATTCAATTAACCAGGGATTTGGGCTGGCCTTTGATGAGGAACCAGCTTCTAGCCGAGTTAGAAGCAAGTTGTCAGAGGAGACCTTCGGCATTGCTTCAGGATACTTTAAATCCGCCTCTTTTGGTACATAAATTAGCAGAAAAGAAAAGGTATTCCCGGTTCAGTCTCGGTATTCCCGGTTAATGAGAGATTGCCTCAGAACCAGCAACAGTCATTCTTATTGCGCCAATTTTGGCCAAGAAGAAGTTGGTTTTCAGCCTTGAAGAGGATGTCACTGGAGGAGCCATGGGGACTTGCCATTTGGCTGGACTTGTTGAAACAGGGTCTAGTTTAAAGTGGACCATCACCCTCGACCGATCACCTCCCTCCCCGCGGGACATCCGAGATCGGGATGTCCAGCGGGGTGAAACCCCCCCAAAACCCCAAACCCCCTTACCTTAGTCGTATGTGAATGGCCGGCGCGGGGGCGCGCGCGTCAAGAGGGACGCGCGGGAGGCGGCGGCGGAGGAGCCACGGACAAGCGGCTGTCAAATCGCTTGTCCGTCGGCGCTCGGAGCGGGGAGAGGTGAGTTTTTCTTGGGGCTCGGGGGGGGTTTCACACAGCGGGGCACCCCGATCGGGGGTGCCCCACCGAAGTGGACCAAGACCCAGGATAGTCAAAATCCTGGGTGTTGGTCCACTTTAACATTCAGCTTTTCCAAATTTGATCTTGAAGCAAAGATTCTGAGAGAGAGAGGATTTTCCAAGAGAGTTGTCATGAAGCTCACTGAAGGAAAATTACAACTAGATTAATTTACCTTAAGTATGGAAATGTTTTTCCTCCTTCTGTGAAGATAACATTTTTGACTATCCACTTGTGTAAATGTGTAATATTAAAAATCCAAATAAACACTTCGGCTAGTGAAAGGTGGGGTCATTTATACACCCGAACGAAAAAACTTTCCTTTTCCTTCCATTAAAATAAAATACAAATCTGGCAGGATATTTCTTGATACCGTGTGTATAAGTGCCCCTGCCGTCCAGCATATTTATTTGGTTTTTTATCATCACAATTTTTTGTGATAGCGCTCCTTTAAACCATAGTAAGGACAAGACTTGGCCCAGTGGGGTGACAAAAAACCTGACAAAGTTTGCTTTAAAGCGGAACAAAGCGCAGGATTTTGAATATCCCAGGTTTTGTTCCACGCCCCTGGGGCATCCCAAATTGTGATGCCCGGCTGTGTGAAACCGCTTTCCTATTTCACGGTGCATAAGTGGTCTCTCATCCAATTAGAGCAGTTTGCCCATGACTAGGCAAACAGCTATGATAGGCCTCAATGGGGAGCTAGAGAGGCAGCACCCCCAGCGGTGCGGTGCTCCTGGTGCAGCCTGAATGGTTGGGGAGGGAGCGCACACATTTTGAGGATGCAGGTCATGCGCTCGCTCTCACTCTCTATTGTAAACAAGAGTTGTTTGCCGAATTACTTAGGCACAGCAAACGGCTCTGATTGGACGAAAGAATATGTATACACCCTTGGCCTGGGGGAAAGGCGAGTCAATACCGGTGATTTTGGGGGTTTTGCAGCTTGGCATCTCAATTCAGGATGCCCCAGGGGAAGGTCATCCACTGGCTTTGGAATGGTTTTGTTCCACTTTAAAATATTCCTTGCAATACGCTGTGCTATGGAAGTGCATACCAGTGTGGTGGTGGGTGCTTTGGGAAGCCTCCTCAGATAAACAGAATATTTTCTTGACCTGTAAAGTATTCCACCGTGTTCCCAGGGCCCTCTGTGGCTGCATACTGAGTGTTCTCCTTTATGCTGGGAGTGGATTCCGGGTTTAGAGAGCAAGTTCTCATGAAGCATGACCACAAGATCTCACCTCCATCTTATTCTTAGTATACAGTACATCCTGCTCCAGATGATAATTCTTTACATCTGGGTATTACTCCGCCAGATGGCGCTGGACTGCAGAGACAGCGAAATTGGCTCCTCCCGGCCCCATAAATACCCGGGACCTCCCACAATTACCCAGATATTCTAAGTATACAGTACGTCCTGCTCCAGATATAATACTTACACTTGGGTTATCCTCCGCCAGATGGCGCTGCACTGCAGAGACATGGAAAAACAGGCTCCTCCCAGCCCTTCAAATACCCAGGGACCTCCCACAAATCCCCAGATTTCTCTGCAGTGCTAACTGCGAAGACATGATGTATCACTCTCTCGCAGGTGAGCGGGGCTACCAAAGCCTGCGGCCCTGTTGGACTATCCCCACCCGTCCTCCCTGTGATGTGCCTCCCAGCCTGGGCTGCGCTGGTCGGGTGAAGGTAGGCAGCACCTTGCGTGCTTAACAGAGCCATGCTCCACTGCAGTCCCCCACCAAAGGGTAGGCGGTTTAGGGCTGATGGTGAGCCTCAAGGGGATGCCCCTCCTGCACTATTGCCCCATGCCCTGTGTAGCGGTGGGCCCTGTACAAAGGGTCGCCATCCTCCCTCATTCCCCCCCATAGCCCGGGGGGAAAGAAAGGTGTGTGTGTTTGTGTGTAGTAAGGTCTTGTGTATGTTTTACACGTTATGGCCTTAGTCTGCCCGGACTAGTATCCCTGGGGTCAGAACCGCGCTGTTTAGTTCTTACTGTGTAATTGTCGCCGCCGCGCGCACTTCGTCCTTTACTGGATGTGCGGCGCCGGGCGGCGACGTCGCCTGAGGTGCTGCGGCGTCTTCATTGGCAAATCATCTCCTCTAAGTGTCCCATTCACTTCGCTCCTCATAACAGTTTGTATCCACCTCAGAGCTTCGCGCTCTTTGGGGGGCGGGGACATAGGTTGGTGCGCTCCGCGTCTCTGGCCCGCCCTTCGAGGTTCGCTTTGGCGCCTTTTTGATGCTGGTCGCACGCACGCGTGGTGGCGGTGGTCCTCCTCCCTGGGTCTGTAAGTGCCCTAGCGGGTGATTTTCATGATCTTTGTTTACTGCGCATGGTTCTGACACTCTTTATTCCCATTATGTCTTTCAGACTGGTGAACACCATTGGCTTCTCCCAGCCCGGTGTTAAATTATAGCGGGCCTTGTTAAATTCTCCCACTTCCATAGCGGGTCTTTGGGGCATCCAGGGTTACTTAGAGTGTAAATCCCTACTGGCATATTGTGCCTTGATTAATCACCATATGGAGGCATCTCAGAATTATGTGACCGGGGTCCCTCCGGGACAAGACCGGCGGTGTATAGCGTGTGGACAACCCCAGGCTGATGCTGGCAGGGCACGGGTCTGCGTACCCTGTGCCGAGCAAGCCCTGGCTCTGCAATCTGGTCGGCCAGGGGCTACACCTAGCTTCAATTCACCTATCTCCCCAGGCTTAAATCTCTCTCCTGCTGAGTCGCCTACAAGTGGGGAACTGCAGCCTGCCGGCCCTTCCAGGCTGCCTACGGCTGAACAGATTATTGCTAGGTTGTCAGAGCGTATGGGCCCTGGTAGAAAGCGGCACCTGTCGCCCCATATTTCTGTATGCTCTATGAGAACTGAGGGGTTTGCTACTCCGTGTGACTATACCCCTTCTGAAAAAGGGGAGTTGTTCTCTGACTCAGGCTCTTCTGATGAGAGGCCGAGGAGTCACAATGATTCTGGCCTGGAATACTGGGGCCAGTGTGACACTGACGACCTGTTGCTTAAGGTCTTTAAGGCACTGTCTATCTCTCCCTCCGGTCAGGTCCCCAAGCCTAGAGGGGAGCTTTTCCATACTGCGACTGCACGTTTGGAATTTTTAGAGCGGGCTTATTTCCATGCTCTTGTCCTCAAAGAATGGGAATGCCCCAGTAAACTTCCAGGGGACTGGGATAGGAAATACCCTTTTCCCCCTGAGGTGGTTAATTGCTGGTCATCACCCCCCATAGTGGATGCGCCGATCATAGGGGTCCCTAACCCCCCTTTATTACAACCCCTGCCTATAGCGCCCTTCGGGATGCTGAGGACCGGCGCATTGAGCTGCTGGCCTCCCATGCCTTTTCTTGTGCCGGGACGGCACTGCGTCCGGTCTGTGCCGCAGCCATTACTGCGGTGGCCGCTAGAACCCTCATCAAAAAATTGCTCGATCATCACCCCGAGGATCTCCCCTGGGAGGTGTTCAATGCACTCTCCAATTGTGATGTATTTGTGAAGTTTATTCTATTGGCGCTAGATTACGCAATTAGAATGTGTGCAAGAACTTCCGCCCTTGCGGTCGCTATTCGTCGCTTGCTCTGGCTGCGACAGTGGGGTGCTGATGATGCTACTAAAAAGACTTACTGGGCTCCCCTTCAGAGGGCAACGCCTATTTGGGGCCCGTCTAGACCTGTTCGGTAAAAAGGGCAAATCACCCCTTCGCAGACGGCCGTCCCGGCCCCTTCGAGGCAGGAGCATCCCCCCCTCCCCCCCTACCTTAGTGTTAAACAGAAACCAGGGGTGTCTTTCCGGATTTTTGAGGCAGACTCCTACCCCATGAGCAGCAGGCAACGCTCTGGCCCCTCTGGCGGGGCTAAGCCCAAATCTTGCACCAAATCCCCTCAAGCATGATGGGGTGCCCTCGCCCGGCTGGGTGAGGGGATGGCTGCAGCACCTTGCTCTTATCAGGAGGCATATCGCCTCACTCTGGCGGATTCAGGAGGTTGTGTCCTCCAGATACAGGATAGTTTGCTGCACGGCCTTCCCCAGTTTTTATCAGACCCCAGGTACGCCTGGTCCCGGCCCCTGTTCAGTTGCTGGCACAGGCCATGTTAGGCCTGCAAGGTCTGAGGGTCTCTTGCAGATTGCCCGTAATAGGCAGAGGCAAGGGCCGCTATACCACCTCCCACAGCCCCCCAAAGGAAGGGTTCACAGCAATTCTCTAATTACAGGCAGTTTCCTGCATGGATACTTATGAGTTTGGCCATCAGCACCTTGCGCCCAGTGGGCGTCTTGCTGCCTGGGGCACTCTTCAATGCTTATGTTTACATTCCTGTGCCCTCAGATCTCTGAGGCTCTCCAGGTTCGTGTTGGAAGTCCAACACTGTTAATTGTGCCCTGCTATCTGGCCTCTCTCCAATTCCCAGAGTGTTCACTCAGGTGCTGTCGATGGTGATGTCTCTGACAAAGAATGGGAGCGTCCCAGCAGACTTCTTAGGAGCTGGGATAAAAGATATCCTTTTCCCGCTGATGTGGTTAAACATTGGTCATCCCCTCCCGAAGTGGATGCACCAATTCTGGGTTTGTCTAACATCTCTGTCATGCATTCTCCTGACTCTACTACTACTTGCTTCCCATGCCTTTGCCTGTGTGGGGACAGCACTGCGCCCGGTTTGTGCCTCTGCCATTACAGCTGTGGCTATTAGGACTCTGCTCAAGAGTGTCCTGGATGGAGCGCCTGATGATGCTTCTAGTGAAGAGTATCATGCACTTTCGGCGTTGAGGTATTTTTGGCTTATGTCCTTTCTGCCCTGGATGATACCATTAGGATGTGTGGCAGGGCCTCTGCCTTGGTGGTGGCTATACGCCGTTCGGTTTGGCTGCGCCAGTGGGCAGCTGACAACGCTGCCAAGAAGGCTCTCACCGGTTTTCCCTTTATGGGTCTACGTCTATTTGGGGACCGCCTGGACCTATTTGCTAAGGGAGGCAAGCTTCCCCAGCGTAGAAGACAGTCTTGGCCCTTCCGGGGTTCAGGCTCCTTTCCTTCCTCCTACCGTGGATCCAGAACGGGGAGAGGGGCCTGAGGAGATTTCTGGGGAAGGGGCAGGGGACGTGGACGGCCCCGCCCATCCTGGGGCTCCAAGCCTAAGTCTTCCCCCAAGCCCCCTCAAGCATGAAAGGGCGCCCTCACCCATCCGGGTGGGGGGACGGCTTCAGGTTTTTGCTCACGTCTGGAGGCGTCATGTCTCAGCTGTCTCAGATTCAGCTCAGGCTCTGGTTCTGGCTGTGCAAAGCCTTCTGGAGCTGGGTGTCATCTGTCAGGTTCCCTTGCAAGAAAGGGGCAGGGGGTTTTATTCCAATCTTTTCATTGTGCCCAAAAGGGATGGGTCAGTCAAGACCCATCCTGGACTTGAAGATTCTCAACAAATTTGTCAGATGCAGGAGCTTTCGCATGGAAACTTTGCGCTCAGCTATCAGCTCACTGCGCCCAGGGGACTTCATGATCTGTGTGGACATCAGGCACGCTTACCTTCACGTTCCCATCTTTCCAGGTCATCAGATTCCTCAGGTTCGCGTTGGAGGATCAGCACTACCAATTTGTGGCATTGCCCTTCGGTCTCACATCAGCTCCCAGAGTGTTCACCAAGGTGCTGGCGGGAGTGATGGCTCTGCTCAGATCTCAGGGCATTCGCATTCTTCCGTATTTGGACGACCTTCACTTCTCGGTCCCTACAACAGGCAGAGCTGGATAATCAGCGAGTAGTGTCCACACTGGAGTCATTTGGCTGGGTGATCAACCATCCCAAATCTTCCCTGTCTCCCTCCCTGGTGACGCAGTTTCTGGGAATTAATCTGGATACGGTTCAGGCAGGGATCTTCCTTCCTCAGCAGAAGGTGGACAGTCTGCTAGCGCAGGTTCAGTCCCTCTTATCTTGCCCTCATCCCTCCATCAGGCAGGGAATGCAGCTGGTGGGCCTGATGGTGTCGTGCTTCGAGGCAGTTCCTTATGCTCAGTTTCACATGAGACCTCTTCAACTCCACCTCTTGTCAGTGTGGGACAAGGATCCTGCGTCCCTGGATCAGACTTTTACTCTGTCTCCCCTAGTCAGGCGGTCCCTCTCGTGGTGGCTGGACTCCAGGAACCTGCTGGGAGACAGTCACCACGGATACCAGTCTGACAGGTTGGGGGGCTTCTGGAAGTCCCTACAGTTCCAGGGGCGGTGGGGCCTTCAGGAGGCCCACACCCCTACCAACATTCTGGAGCTGAGGGCGATCAGGTTGGTGCTGGCTCACTTGACCCCACACCTTCGGGGTTTCCCTGTTCAGGTACGCTCGGACAACCAGACGGCGGTTGCCTACATCAATCAAGGAGGGACCCGGACAAAGGGGGCTCTCAAGGAAGCATCCCTGATTCTGTCCTTGGTGGAGGACAATGTTCCCTGCATCTCGGCTGTGTACATCCCGGGGGTGGAGAATCTGCTGGCAGACTCTCTGAGCAGGGGGACCTCTCGCCTGGGAGAGTGGTCCCTCAGCGACAGGGTGTTTCACTCTTTGTCACCGTTGGGGTCAGCCAGATGTGGATCTGTTTGCGTCCCTTCATAATCACAAGCTTCCAGCCTTTGTCTCCCTGTCCCAGGATCCTCTGGCCTTGGCCACAGACGATCTAGCAATGTCGTGGCAGGACTTTCAGCTTCTGTATGTCTTTCCTCCATTCCCCCTGTTGGGCAGGGTTCTGCGCAAGATTGCTCAGGATGGGGTGCCAGCAATTCTGGTGGCCCCCCCGGTGGCCAAGAAGAGTGTGGTTCGCAGATATCGTGCTGTTGGCAGTAGATCAGTACGATCTGCCCAGGGTTCCGGCCTTGCTCACTCAGGGGCCGCTACTCCATCCCAATTTACAAACGCTGGCTTTGACATCCTGGCTGCTGAAACCTCCATCCTGATGGAGAAAGGGTTGCCTGCTTCTGTTGTTAAAACTATGATCAGGGCTAGGAAAAAGTCCTCTTCTTCCATCTACTATAGGACTTGGCGCGCTTACATTGACTGGTGTGAGTCTAGGTCTCTTCCCTGTCGTGTGTTCTCTATCACCAGGATCCTGGAGTTTCTCCAGCATGGGTTGGAGCTGGGGCTTCAACTCAGTACTCTGACGGGTCATGTCTCTGCCCTGGCTGTTTTCTTCCAGAGATCCTTATGCCTATGTTACCTGTCTGGGACTTGAACTTGGTCCTTTCTGATTTGCAGGGGGCTCCCTTTGAACCTGTGCAGGAGGCTGCCTTGGCCATCTTTACTCTCAAGGCTGTTTTCTTGGTGGCGATCACTTCTGTTAGGCGTGTTTCTGAGTTGGCGGCGCTTTCCATCCAGCCCCCCTACTTTGAGAGACACCAGGACAAGGTGGTGTTTCGCTTCAAACCAGATTTTCTGCCTAAGGTTGTGTCTGCCTTTCATCTTAATCAGTACATTGTTCGGCCTTCCTTGTGTCCTAATCCTAGTAACCCTAAAGAGAGGGTTTTGCATTCTTTGGATGTGGTCAGGAATATGAAGTTCTATCTGGTGGCCACTGCTCCTTTCAGAAAGACTGATGCTCTTTTCGTGGTCCCTTTTGGTCCTAGAAAGGGTTTGGCTCCTGTAAATCGTAAATCTACTATCAGCAAATGGATCAGTCAGGCTGTGATTCAGGCCTACTCTGGTAAGGGGAGGAATCCTCCCTTTCGTCTTACTGCTCATTCCACTCATGCTATTGGTGCCTCTTGGGCTTTTCAGCACCAGGCTTCTGTTGAACAAGTTTGCAAGGCCGCTACTTGGTCTTCTGTTCATACCTTTTCTAAGTTTTACAAGGTTGATGTTCGGGCCTCAGCTGTTGCTGCTTCTGGCCGCAAAGTTCTGCAGGCGGCAGTGGTCTAAACTGCCCGTTGTTGCCTTTTGGGGATCTCACCCTACGTTACAGACACTGCTGTTGGATGTCCCAGACGTAAAAAATTATCATCTGGAGCAGGACGTACTGTATACTAAGAATAATCCAATTCTGTGATTATTCACCTGTAGAATTATGAGTATACAGTACGTCCTGCTCCACCCCACCCTTTGTTTTCATTATTCTTGGATCCCCTGTATGATGATTATCATTGTTGGTTTACATTGGTGGTTGATTTTGTTTTCATTCTCCTGGCTTCTTTTTAACTGCTTTTCAATACTGGGTAATTGTGGGAGGTCCCGGGTATTTATGGGGCCAGGAGGAGCCAATTTCGCTGTCTCTGCAGTCCAGCGCCATCTGGCGGAGTAATACCCAGACGTAAAGAATTTTCATCTGGAGCAGGACGTACTGTATACTCATAATAACAATTCTACAGGTGAGTAATCACAGAATTGTATTTTTGTTGTTTGCACAAACTGGTGGTATGCATGGGGGATGCAGGCAGCCAAATTATGTAAGGCTGTGCCTATAAGTACATTAATATCTAGATTATGTAAAAAGTGGCATATAAGCAGCAAAGGAGAAAGGGGCAGAAGAGATTCTGCTCTTTCTGTGGGGAGACTCAAAATCCTTTATCGAAACCCAACATTACCAAAGTTTATTGACTTTTTGCAGCCTAGGTTACAAGTGAGGTTAAAAAAGACCAGTTAGTTTTCCAACCCAAGAAGCAGCTTTAGTAAGTATCATAGCACAATTGCAGATCACAGCGAATTCTTTACTCGAGAAGCAGAGAATGGATCTCAGGTTTATGTCAAGGTGACCTCCTTGGCATTTGTTTGTTTTTCATTACAGAGCCACCTTATGTACCAGAATAAAAGGCGACTTTGAATTTCCTAAGCTGAAGTACCTTCAGCCAAAATAATCTCTGAGCTTTAAGCTTTGTTTATTGTCTTATTGCACCAACACCTCCTCTCTTATGAAATTCAGCAAAATAAGTAAAGAAAACATTTACACAGCCTACTTTTGCATAGTGGATAATAAATGGTGGTGGTAGCAAAAAGTATTTTTCCTGTCCTATGATCCACCGATCCACCGATCCACCTCTATGTGGGCAATGTCATGGAGGCTACAGTGAAAGAACATTACCGGTAGGTAATTACGTTTTTTCTTTCCCCACTCAGATATCATTACTGTTCTAACAGTAGATGCTTGGCATACAACGTAAAGTCCCAAATATCTGTGGCTGCAAATGTGCTAAGTGAAGATGGAAAGTGATAGAATGGAGCACTAATTATCTTTTATTTACTTCTCCCATTATCTCTGTATTCTTATTAACTTATTTTATGCAGAGGCAATGAAATAGGTGACAGGTTAACAAGCGTAGTTGTGGATGTTTTATTTTCTTGTACTGAATTTTATAGCCTTTATAAATCGGCTTTGCAGTGAAGGGGAAACAACTTGCAGCATCAGTAGTGGTGCAGGGAATGTTTGTCTTCTGTCAGTGAAGCACAAATGTTTGGCTGTGTTAAATTTAAAAACGCAGAAATTACAGATTACCAATTGTTGCTATTGGCAGTGTCCATATGTGTATTTCATAACACACTTTGCTCTTATCAGTTACGCCATATTGATCCCCAGGGTCCAATTAGTTCAGTATAAAATATACATGGGGAAGGAAACAAAGTATACAAAGTTAATGTTACTTGTATGAGGGCAAATCCATTAAATATTTTCCGTTAATTTTTTCAGCAGGCATGTGACATGGGATCTGTAGTAACCATATGATTTTGTGTTAAGGAGGCTTATTATTTGGACTTTAGATCCACTTTAAGCTTCTCTAATTCAGAGACGCCTTTAGAATCTCAATCGGAAGCTGTTTTGCTGTATTTAGAACAAATAAACCAGGGTGGGTTTGGCTCTTCGAATTCCACTAGCGAAAGAAATTCGTTTTTAATTTGGGACTGATAATCCTCCAACAAATACAATATCCCACAAATACTTAAAACTGTCACACAACCATTTTCTACATAACTGGCAGCATTGTGATAGTCTTGTGGGCAGATTGCTGTCCCCCAAGCCCCTCCTCCCTGTATAGACCCCCACAATACTTACCCAAACCTCCATCTGCTGGCATATTGGGGGGGGGGGGGTGTATGCCTCGGGGCTCATCACATTTGCAGATCTGTTAATGTTACTTAGGTGGAATTCATTTCTTAAGATTATCAACTGTTTCAAGATTATTCACATAAGCTATATATTATGATTCTCCTTAATCCCAAAGACATTTACAAATTAGTCGCCACAAAACAGCTGTATCTGTCCCTGAACAGCCCACGTTGTTCAATAAGGTATCTACCTTAATATGAATACATTTTATGAGAAAATATTCTGCATTATGTTTATAAGATGGTGTAGTAGATACTTAGTTACTCCATGCGATGCTGCCTAACCCGCCATGCACAGCTAAGCTTTTATTATGTTAGGTGTCAATGGGTATTGGCCTGAATGAGACCATCTCTGGTGCTAAAGACCTCCCACTCTTCATGGTAAAGGTTAGGAATTATCAATTGCTACTTTAGAAATGCAGAGTACAATGGAAAGGGCCTGATAGAAGATTGCTTTCTTTCCACCCCAACTGAGGGTGTTTTAACATTTGAGCAAGCCAGGTAAAATGTTTCCTTGTCAGTTGTAAAATGAATGAGCGTGCAAGCTCCTGATGACAGAGTGGCTGGCCTGGCAGAAACAAATCTGCACCGTCTGATGGTCGGTGCTGTTTCAGCGCTAGGGGAGGGTGGCAGGCCAGCTGGACAGCCCTTTAAGTTAGTGAAGTTTGCTGACAATACTCCGGTCATTGGGCTTAGGGGTCACGGGGCTGACAATACTCCGGTCATTGGGCTTAGGGGTCATGGGGCTTAATGACCCTTGGCCATATCAAAATTAGTGTAAGAACAATCAACTTGGCATTCAGGATAAGAAGATGGCAGAGATGGTAACTGCTTATAAAGGAGAGCACCACTGTGGCATTTCCTCATACTTATTGATGGTGTGGAGGTGGATAGAGTCTAGGAAGCAAAATTCTGAATACTGGAAGTGGAGCCCACACATTTAGACGGTTGTGAAGGAAGCCCAGCAGAGACTTCACTTTCTATGACAAATAAAGCAACTTTTTAAACCCAAAGAAAATAAAAACGGGTGCTCCCCTTCACGCCTGTGCAGCTCACCTGGGCTGGCCCAATGCTCTGAAACCCCAGTTTCAGGGGCAAACGCTCCCGGTGCCCCGCGTGCTGGCCTTCCCCTTCATGTCAGTCACACAGTGCTGTTCATTCATTACAATGGAGGGGCGGGCCAGGCCCACCCCTCCACTGCAATGAATGGGTGCTGTGTGACTAGCGTGATCTGGCAGATGCTGCAGGACTCGAACACACGGCAAGTGCAGCCGCTCGCTGCTGCTCATGGAATTTTATTGTTAAAGCACCTCGTAAAATCTTATTTGGGCTGATTTGCAACAATTGGGTCTGTGATGTGCTCCTCATTCCTGACCTGGTGTGGTGGAGACTGAGTAGGATTTAGAAAACTGCAGAAGAAATATTCTTAGTATACAGTACGTCCTGCTCCAAATCTAATACTTACAGTTGGGATATACTCCGCCAGATGGCGCTGGACTGCAGAGACATCGAAAATAGGCTCCTCCCGGCCTCTCAAATACCCGGCGACCTCCCACAAATTCCCCAGAATTGCTCTGCAGTCTGGCTGCGAAGGATGAGAAATTGGCTCTCTACTCGCAGGTGAGCGGGGTTATTAACCTGCGGCCCTGTAAGACTATTCCCACCCGTTCCACTAATATGCCTCCCAGCCTTGGCTGCGCTGGTCGGGTGAAGGTAGGCAGCACCGCTGTCAGGTTCTTAGGAGTGCTGCTCCACCGCAATCCCCCACCAAAGGGTAGGCGGTTCAGGCTTATGGTGAGCCTCTATGGGATGCGCATCCCGCACTATTGCCCCTTGCCCCTGTCTGTCGGTGGGCCCTATTTTAAGTGTCCTCCGTCCTCCCTCATCCTCCTTATAGTCTTCGGGGGAAAAGAGGGGGGGGGGTGTGTATGTGTATAGATATGTAGGTTATGAAGTCTGTGCTTTCAACTTTCACATGTCTTTATTCTTATGTCAGCCGCCGCGCTGACTTGTCTTTATTGCCTTTAAATTTGCCGCCGCCGTGCGCTGACTTGGTTCTGCGCTTGGCGGCGGCATTACCTCAGGCGCTGGTGCCCCATCATTGGCTGTTGGCCTTCTGGCTTTGCGCTCTTTGGGGGGGTGGGGCCCGTCTTTGGCGCCTTCCGCGTCATCTCTGTTACTGGCCCGCCCCTCGAGGTATACCGACGCCATCTTTTCTGACTTGGTTGGCCTATGCGCAACGGACTCCTACCTACCGCGGTCCGTAAGTGCCCTCGCAGGCGGCTTTATCTGCTTCACTTTTGTTATGATGTACTTAAGGTCTTGTCTGCTTATGTCTTTCAGGCGGGACGAACCCTGCTTGGCTTCTCCCGGCCCTGTTTTTAGTATATTACTTGTAGCCTTGTAAAAATGTTACTCCCACGTCCCTAGCGGGGTATTGGGGCATCCAGGGTTGCTATATAGCGTTATTCCCTATCGGCGTATTGCACCGCTATAATCACCATATGGAGGCATCTCAGGATAATGTTACCGGGGTCCCGTTGGGACAAGACCGGCTGTGTATAGCTTGTGGGCAGCCTCATACTGACGCTGACAAGGCATGGGTCTGTATACCCTGTGCTGAGCAGGTGCTTGCATTGCAATCTGGCCGGCCAGTGGCTGCACCTTGTTTCACTTCACCTACTCCCCCAAGCTTAAATCTCACTCCTGCTGAGTTGCATACTAGTGGGGATTCTCAGCCTGATGTGTCTTCTAGACTGGCTACTGTTGAACAGATTATTGCGAAGTCTTTAGCGCGTAAGGCCCCTGCTAAGAAGGCGGCACTTGACGCCTAATGTTACGGTTTTCCCTATGGAAACTGAGGAGTTTATGAATCTGTGTGGCTATACCCCGTCTGATGAAGGGGAGCTCTTTTCTGATTCAGGCTCATCTGATGAGAGACCAAGGGGTCATGACGATTCTGGCTCTGACCCCTGGGCCCCGGATGACACTGACAGATTATTGACCCAGATTTTTGAGGTTCTGTCTATCTCTCTCCCTGTTGAGGCTCCCAGGCAAAGAGGGGAGCTTTTCCATACAGCAAAACCACGTTTGGAATTTCCAGAGCAGGCACATTTCCATAACCTTGTGCTCAAGGAATGGGAGCACCCCAGTAAACTTCCCGGGGTTCCAAAGAGTTGGGATAGGAAGTACCCCTTTCCTACTGAGGTGGTTAAATGTTGGTCATCCCCCCCCCCGAGGTGAATGCCCGATCCTAGGGCTATCTAACACCTCTGTCATGCATTCCCCTGATTCTACTACCCTGCGGGATGCTGAAGACCGGCGTATTGATCAGCCGGCATCCCACGCCTTTGCATGTGCGGGAACGGCGCTGCGCCTGGTCTGTGCCCTTGCCATTACTGCTGTGGACACTAGAACCCTTATCAGAAATATGCTTGATAGTGCCCCTGATGATTTGCCTTGTGAGGTGTTTAATGCACTCTCTAGTTGTGATGTTTTTGTAAATTTTGTCCTATCAGCATTGGATGACACCATCAGAATGTGTGCCAGAACTTCTGCCCTCGTGGTGGCTATACGCCGCTCGGTTTGGCTGCGCCAGTGGGCTGCTGACAACGCTGCCAAGAAGGCCCTCACTGGGTTTCCCTTTAAAGGACTGCGTCTGTTTGGAGACCGCCTGGACATTTTTGCTAAGGGAGGTAGGTTACCCCAGCGCAGGCGGCAACCTCGGCCCTTTTGGGGTCAGGGTTCCTTATCCTCCCCTTCCCACGGTGCAAGACAGGGAAGGGGAGTGTCTTTCCCTGGGGCCCGGGGAGATTTCTGGGGTAGAGGCAGAGGACGTGGACGTCCTGGCTCCTCCTGGGGTCCCAAAGCAAAATCCTCTCCCAAGCCCCCTCAGGCATGATGGGGCGCCCTCACCCATCCGGGTGAGGGGACGGCTGTAGCACTTCACTCACGTCTGGAGGCTTCATGTCTCAGACCGGTGGATTCAGGAGGTAGTGTCCTCCGGTTACAAGTTGGAGTTTGCTGCCGATCCCCCTTCAAGATTCATCAGATCCCAGATTCCTCAGGACCCTGTGTCAGCTCAGGAGCTAGTGCAAGCAGTGCAAGGCCTCCTGGAGCTGGGGGTCATCTGCCAGGTCCCCTTAAGAGAAAAAGGCAAGGGCTTTTATTCCAACCTATTCACAGTACCCAAAAAGGATGGTTCTGTCAGGCCCATCCTGGACTTGAAGATTCTCAACAAATTTGTCAGGGGCAGGCGCTTTTGCATGGAGACTCTGCGCTCTGCCATCAGTTCCTTGCGCCAAGGGGATTTCATGACTTCTGTGGACATCAAAGATGCTTACCTTCATATTCCTGTGTTCCCAGGTCATCAAAGGTTCCTCAGGTTCGCTCTGTTGGATCAACACTACCAATTTGTGGCCTTGCCCTTCGGCCTCACTTCAGCTCCCAGGGTGTTCACCAAGGTGCTGGCTGGCGTGATGTCTCTGCTCAGATGTCAGGGCGTCCGCGTGCTTCCCTACCTGGACGACATACTCATCACTTCCCAGTCTCTACATCAGGCAGAGTTGGATACTCAGCTGGTGGTGTCCACTCTGGAGTCATTTGGATGGGTGATCAACCACCCCAAGTCCTCACTGTCCCCTTCCTTGGTAACTCCATTCCTAGGAATGAATCTGGATACAGTTCAGGCAAGGATCTTCCTTCCTCAGCAGAAGGTGGACAGTCTGATTGCACAGGCTCAGTCCCTCCTAGCTTGTCCCCATCCCTCCATCAGGCAGGGGATGCAACTGGTGGGCCTGATGGTGGCGTGCTTCGAAGCGGTCCCTTATGCTCAGTTCCACTTGAGGGCTTTGCAACTTCACCTATTGTCTGTATGGGACAAGGACCCAGCGTCTCTGGACAGGGTATGTGTGCTCTCCCCCCTGGTCAGGAGGTCCCTCTTGTAGTGGATGGACTCAAGGAACCTGTTGGGGGGCAGATCCTTTCTTGCCCCTTCCTGGGAGACGGTCACCACGGATGCCAGTCTGTCAGGTTGGGGGGGTTTCTGGAAGTCCCTGCGGTTCCAGGGGAGGTGGGGCCCTCAGGAGGCCCACACACCTATCAATTTCTTGGAGCTGCAAGCGATCAGGTTAGTTCTTGCTCGCTTGAGTACTCCTCTTCAGGCCTGCTTGTGCAGGTGCGCTCGGACAACCAGACGGCAGTTGCCTACATCAATGATCAGGGAGGGACCCGGAGCAAGGGGGCCCTCCAGGAAGCGTCTCTGATCCTGACTTGGGTGGAGGCCAATGTCCCCTGCATTTCAGCTGTGTACATCGTGGGGGTGGAAAATCACCTGGTGGACTCTCTGAGCAGGGGGACCTCTCGCCAGGGAGAATGGTCCCTATGCAGCAGGGTGTTTCAATCTCTGTGTCACCGTTGGGGCCAACCAGATGTGGATCTGTTTGTGGCCTTTCTACAATCACAAGCTTCCAGCTTTTGTCTCTCTGTCCAGGGATCCTCTGGCCCTGACCTCGGATGCGCTAGCAATGTCATGGAAGGACTTTCAGTTCCTGTATGTCTTCCCCCCAATTTCCCTGCTGGGCAGGGTTCTGCGCAAGATTGCTCTGGAGGGGGTGCCAACAATTCTGGTGGCCAAGAAGAGTGTGGTTCGCAGACGTGGTACAGATGGCAGTAGATCAGTACGCTCTGCCCTTGGTGCCAGATCTGCTCACTCAGGGCTCACTACGCCATCCCAATTTACAAACTCTGGCTTTGACGGCTTGGCTGCTGAAACCTCCATCTTGATGGAGAAGGGGCTGTCTTCCTCAGTTGTGGATACTTTGATTAAAGCTAGTTAGAAGTCTTCCTCTTCCATTTATTACAGGGTTTGGCGTGCCTACATTGACTGGTGTGAGTCTAAGTCTCTTCCCTGTCGTGTCTTCTCTATTCCCAGGATTCTGGAGTTCCTGCAGCATGGGTTGGAGACCTTTGCTCAGCACCCTCTGATCAGTACTTTTTTCCAGGGGGTCACTCATGTGCGTCCCCCGCGTAAGCCTATGGTGCCTGTTTGGGATTTGAACTTGGTTCTGTCAGCCTTGCAGGGTGCTCCCTTTGAACCTGTGCAGGATGCTGCCTTGGCCATTCTTAAGCTCAAGGTTGTATTTCTGGTGGCTATCACTTCTGTCAGGCATGTGTCTGAGTTGGCGGTGCTGTCCATTCAGCCCCCTACTATGAGAGGCACCAGGACAAGATGGTGTTTTCGTTTCAAACCTGATTTTCTGCCTAAGGTAGTGTCTGCCTTTCATTTGAATCAGGATAGTGTGCTTCCTTCTTTGTGCCCTAATCTTAGCAATGCTAAGGAGAGGGTTTTGCACTCTCTGGATGTGGTTAGGTGTCTGAAGTACTATCTGGTGGCTACTGCACCTTTCAGCAAAACTGATGCTCTTTGTGTGGTCCCTTCTGGTCCTAGGAAGGGTTTGGCTCCTGCCAAGTCTACTATCAGCAAGTGGATTCGTCAGGCTGTGATTCAGGCCTACTCTGCTAAGGGGAAGAATCCTCCCTTCCGCCTTACTGCTCATTCCACTCGTGCTATTGGTGCCTCTTGGGCTTTTCAGCACCAGGCTTCTGTTGAACTTGGTCTTCTGTTCATACCTTTTCAAAGTTTTACAAGGTTGATGTTAGGGCCTCAGCTGATGCTGTTTTTGGCCGAAAGGTTCTGCAGGCGGCAGTGGTTTAAACTGCCTGCTGCTGGTTTTCTTGGGGATTCCACCCTAATTATGGATACTGCTATTGGATGTCCCAACTGTAAGTATTAGATTTGGAGCAGGATGTACTGTATACTAAGAATAATACAATTCTGTGATTACTCACCTGTAGAATTGGTATTATGAGTATACAGTACGTCCTGCTCCAACCCACCCTTGGTTTGCTTTTTTTCTGGATCCCTTGTATGGTGATTGTTATCATTGTTATAATTGATAGTTTGGATTGTTCACTGCTCCCGGCTTCTGCTTAACTGCTTTTCAATGCTGAGGGATTTGTGGGAGGTCCCCGGGTATTTGAGGGGCCGGGAGGAGCCTATTTTCAATGTCTCTGCAGTCCAGCGCCATCTGGCGGAGTATATCCCAACTGTAAGTATTAGATTTGGAGCAGGACGTACTGTATACTCATAATACCAATTCTACAGGGGAGTTATCACAGAATTGTATTTTTAGGTGCCAATCTACCTAAAATGGACAGTGCAGGCTTCGGTCTAAGGCTAGCAAAATTATCAGTGACTACTCTCACCCAGGGAAACCGGTTTTGAACTTCTTCCATCTGGATGCCGATATATGGTTCCATGGTCTGAAACACCTAGGCATAGAAACTGCTGTTTATCATTCGCTTTCAATCTACTAAACAACTGTGAAAAAGAACCGGGGCACTGTATGTCAGGTTACTGCTAATGTGTTTACACTTGCACTTTTTAGTTTAACTACTGCGGTTTAAGTTATTAGTCTACCTAGTATCTTGTAATCACTGCCGTGTATGCTTACCCCTGCTCTTGCGGATAGGAACTCCTTGTATGTTTTCATGTACCATATTTTCCGTCAACTTACCTGACTTTATGTAACGGTTTAGTTGTAACTGAATTAATTAGCATAGAGTTTACTAGGGCTTCCCAGGAAAGTCTCTGGGTTTCTTTTAAGTAGGTGGCTGAATATATATTTATATTTAGTAATGTATGAATGTAATGTGAACCTCACACTGCCGTGTACCCTGTTTATCTACATATACTCCAGCCTAGTAGGCACAAAGTTTGCACTTTTTATCTGCAACACATTACCTAGTTTAGGGTTAAACTGATGCAGACTTGCCTCCACCTGGCCTGCCTTAGGAGCTAAATCCAGTTAGCATTTTGAAGCCCCTCTCAAGCAGATAATCTCATTAGGGAACCCTATGCGGGTCCCTGTTTTCTCCTTATTCAGTGTGCGATTTTACTGCCACAGTCATTTTAGTCAATAACTTCCTTAGGCTTTTAGCACTGAAACATCTTTTCCTACTCTTTCCTGTACCTTGGGCGCCATTGTGTTTTTCTTATGAGTTGCTGATACTATAGCCTCTGATTTGGAATCTTGTGTAGCATGAAGCTTAAAGCGCACCTTTCCCCTGAATAAGAGCATATGTTACATGTTTCCCACACCCTGTACATACAGATTGCTCACATTAAAAATCATCCTAAATGCACCTACTGCATGTTATGAGCCTTTAAACATCCAAGATGGCGGCTCATGGGACATCAGGCAGCCTGCAAACAGGAAGTGCCTTCTAACTGTGTTGCTCTGCATTCTGGGATTGCTGACCTTTTCCTGACCCCAGCTCTGCTCTGCCTGAGCAAAGCACAGCTATAACCCGCCCCCCCCTGTACTTTATCTCGCTCTCCTCTCCTCAGTAAGTGTGTTGCTTCTGAGTCAAGATGGCGGCGCCCGTATCCTAAAGGCCTAAACAGAGTTGCAGCCCAGTGGGGGAAAGAATAATAAAGTTAAAAAATAATTAAGTGACTAAAAACTTAAAATATATTAATTTTAGATGCTGGGGAATCATTTTATTTATTTTGGGCTTTTCAATAAATCATAGTGAAGGTCCGGTTTAAAGAGGAACTTAGGAGGCCCTGGAGTCTAAAATGCTCCTGGACCGTCCAAGTTCCTGTCCTTAGGGCTTCCCAAATCGGGATACCCCACTGTGTGAAACCCCACAGATGCCCAGAGCCATTCACCTTCTCCCGAGGCATCACCGCGTCTCTGTGCTGCGGCCACATCTCCCTTCATCTCTAGTCTTGCCTGAACGGCCTTTCTGAATGAGTAGTGCGGGCTCACCACAGCTGCAAGGTGAGCGGAGGATGTGGCTGCCGGTGTCCAGGCGGCTTAGCCGTCAGCGGCGCCAAAGGTAGCCGAGTGACAGCAAGCACACCGATTGGCTGAGGGCACCCACCAGAGTCTGCACCGTGGAAATGGAAGGAGAGTATGGGGTGACCTGGGGGATACACACAGCGGGGGATCCCAATTTGGGAATGCTGCTGTGCAGTTGAACACACTGGAAATTGAAATTCCACTGTATGGAATATGGAATCATTGCTGTCTGGACCAAATATACCTGCTTTAGACTCAGCAGTCCAGCTCGGCTTTGGTCATGTGGGCTCCAGTGTATCTCTGGGTCTTTCTGACTTGCCACCTGAAGAAACTTCCTACTGGCAATGCCTGGCTAATGGTTATAAAGGTTTTGGGGAAGCAGCCTTGCCTTGCTTCCTCCATTTCTGTTACTTTTGCAGCTGTGACTGATAATAAGAGCAAAGGTCTTCCTGTTTTTAGACATGGCTAATTAAAAGCTTAAAGAGGAATAGCACAGGTGTTCCCTTCTGCCTACGGAAAGGTTTGCTTCTTTATTTTTATATGCAGCAGTATATTTTGTATGATTAAAGAGATCACACTTAAGCTCAGTAACAGTTCTGTGTCTATTTTTACACTAGTCTTCACTAAGTGCAGGAGATTTGTGTTTTCAGTGGTCCATTGTATCAAAAAATGTTGCATTAGCATTGCGTAAAGTACCCTCAAGTTGTTAACACGATTAAATAACTGCAGACTGTTACCTATTGTATTCTATGCGCCTGCACTAGTTGTGGGTTGTGTTGAAAATACTGTGCAGAGCACATATATGTGAATACACTCATAATGGACAGCATTTTCCTTTGCGTTGTGATTGCGCTATGCAATGCAGTGCAATTGAATAGGTTTGTATAGAGCCTTAGTGCTAATTCGGCTTCCATGATGCCATACTTGGGCCCCACACTACCAATTTTATAACTGGACCTGCGAATACTAACTCTACTTCAAACATTCTAGCTGGGTTATATGATGTGCACCCTTTTAAAGCAGAACAAAACCACCAGTTGCCGCTGGCTTTCCCCAGAGGCATCCCAAATTGGAATGCCCCACTGTGTGAAACCTCCTGGAATACTGCTAATCAATCATCTTTCTCAAATATTACAAGATTCTTAAAATGTTTAAAACTAAGCGGTTTCCATAAGCAGATGTTTTCATGGGTCAAAGGAGTGAATAAACTTGAGCTTATAACAGGGGGTCCCCCAACCAATTAATCAAGTGACACTTTGTTTTTTTTGTTTATTTAATTTTCTCTAGCACCACATATGCTTTTGAGTTGTCACAAACTGTATTAAAGTGGACCAAAGCCCCGAAAACTCAATCGATTCTGCTCCTCCACCTTAGGTGCATTACCATTTGGATGTTTTCTGCCGTCAGTGCTGCCTGCTATTCCTGTTTATAGTGATTTTAATTTTCGTTTTCCCCAGGTATGCCATTGTTTGCTGTTGGTTCCTGACTTTAAACCTTGCTATACTTGAGTTAAAGCAGACCAACAGTCAAAAATAACTTAAACCAGAGCAACACAACATTGCTCATATGCATCCCTCCCCAGGGCAATTTACATTGCTGCACATAAAAAAATTACCTTTTTTCTAACTCCTGCTGTAGTAAATTTTAGAACCAAAATGGCGACTCATGCATTTGCAGACCCCTGCAAACCGGGAGTACTGCTGGGCTTCCTGTTACTGTGCATTGTCAGTTATGTCCACTTTGCTTAGACAAGCGCCAGCTTTCCTTCTCTTCCTAACACACCAAACCAAACACACTGGGGAGTTTAAAGTGATCCCATACCCATTTTCTACATAATGGGTATGGGGCCGCATTGTGACCGGGGAAGTGGGGGGGCTCTGTCACAAGCCCATTATGTAGAAAATGGTTGTGGGACGTCTTTAAATATATAATCGACACTTGCATTATTTGAAGGAGTGAAAAAGCTTTTCACTAACCATGCAAGATACGTTCTTACTAAAAATATTTTTCTCTTTTCCTGTTGTATTGTTTCAGGACTGGGTACAGAAGGTCTCTATCGCGTGAGTGGCTACAAGACTGATCAGGACAATATTCAGAAACAGTTCGATCAGGGTGTGTATTCTTAATATTTTAATTTCTTTTGTAAAAAGGTGTTGCTTCTTGAAGTGGACTGCTTTCCGCAGTTTTGCCGAATTGGTCTTCGAGACAGACAGACACTGAACAAAGACCGTGCCTTCTCATCTTGTTCTAAAATGCAGCAGTTTCAAAACTATCTTGTAGGAAAAGGACATGCTGCTTGAGTAGCGTGATTTTCTTTATTGCATGGCACTGCCTGCTTCGGAATTCATAACAGTTGGGTTATTCCGCCACAAGGTGGCGCAGTGTACTGCAGAAGAGCTTTGGCATCTCCCGGCCCCCTATAAAAACGGGATTAACCATAGAGTTCCCAGTGTTTCCTCTGCAGTGAAACTGTGAAGATAAAAGATGGCTCTCTCTCTGTGCGCAGGTGAGCGGGGCAACCAAGCCTGCGACCCTGCAAGTCTATTTCCACCCGTTTCTGGACTCTTTCTGCCTCCCAGCCTCGGCTGACAGATCGGGTGAGGGTAGAAGAGCATTAGGGTCAAGTGCTCCGGGAGCGCTGCTCCAAGCCGCAGACCCTGTTCCACAAAGGGTAGCCGGCCATAGGCTTTATGGTGAGCCTGCTAGGCTTCTGAGGGGGGAGAATGTTTTGTCCTTTTTCTTCAGGGGTCCCCCCCCCCCCGGCCTGGATACTCACAGCTGCTTTTCGTCTCTCTTCCCCCCTCTCTGTCTTTAGTTCGGGGGAGGGCGGGTGGTAGCGGCGAGTGTGGTTAGTTGTGGTGTATTTGCTGTTTGCAGTGTGTTTTTTTGTGTCGTTTAGCCGCCGCGACACTTTGTACTGCGCTCCGCAGCGGGTGGCGCTATAACCTGTGGCGTTTTTGCTTGGTCATGGTGCTGGCGGGGTCACGTGGGCGCCGTTTTTGCGCTCTTCGGGGGGGGGGGGGGGGCGGGGGATGACACGTATTGCGGCCCGCACCTCGAGGTACCTCCACCGGTGCCATTTCTGGGGGCATCCTGTAGGAGGGCATTCAGGGTGGCTTTTGTATTAGCCTTTGCCCAGTGCTGGCCTATTGCGCCTGTATTAATCACCATATGGAGGCTTCTGGGGATAGCGTGCTTGGGGGCCCTTCGGGGCAATCCTGGCTGTGTGCCATGTGTGGGGTATCCCCTGTGAGTGACAGTGTTAGGGTGTGTGTGCTGTGCGCCCAAAGTGTCCTTGCGCTCCAATCTGGTTTGCCTGCATCGCTTCCCAGCTCTGTGCCCCCTTCAGGGTCGCCTACCCCCCCGCTCCTGCAATCGGCCCCCAGTGAGGGGGATAATAGCAGGGGGTCACAGTCTGATTTGGCAATTTGTGTGGCCAACATTGAGAGGCAGCCTGCCAGGCCTGCTCCTAGGAAGGCCTCTGGCAAGAAGCGGCACCTGACTTCCACTCCGTCACGCTCCATAGAGAAGTATGAGGAGTTTGATGCCACTGGTGGACGTTATTCCCTAGAGGAAGGGGAACTGTTCCAGGACTCTGACTCCTCTGGGGACCAGCAGGAGGGTTGCGATAGTGACCCTGGGTCTGCGTCCAGTGAGGAATCATGGTACCCTGAGGACACTGATAATCTGCTGTCTCACATTTTTGAAACATTGCACATTGCTCCCCCTGAGGTGGCTAAGAAAAAGCAGGGTGAGCTCTTTCGCCCTGATAAACAGTGTCTTGAGTTCCCTGAGCAGGGACATTTCACTACTATGGTGCTTAAGGAGTGGGAACGTCCTAACAGGCTGCCCGCTGCGCCCAAGGGATTGGATAAGAGGTATTCCCTTTCCTGCTGATTTAGTGAAGCGGTGGTCCTGTCCCCCTGAGGTGGACGCTCCCGTGCTAGGTCTGTCCAATACTTCGGTCATGCCTTCCCCTGACACTACCACTCTGAGGGACAGCGAGGACCGGCGCATGGATCAGCTGGCCTGCCATGCTTTTACTTGTGTGGGGGCTGGACTGCGCCCAGCCTGTGCGGCTGCCATTACAGCTATTGCAGCTATTGCCCTTAAGAAACTGCTCAAGCGTCTGTGATGGCGCTATGGCTGGTAGGAGGAGGGAGGATTATAGGGCTCTCTTGCTTTGCTCTGATTTTGTTGCCTTTATCCTTACTGCCATGGATGATGCTGTGAGGCTGGGCGGTAGGACCTCTGCACTTTTGGTGGCTATGCGCCGCTCTGTTTGGTTGCGCCAGTGGGCAGCTGACGCTGCTAAGAAGGCTCTCACTGGACTCCCTTTTGCGGGGCTGTGGCTCTTCGGTGAGCGTCTTGATGTTTTAGCCAAGGATGGCAGACTGCCTCAGCGTAGGCGGCTGTCCCGGCCCTTTCGGAGGACCTCCGTCTCCCTCCCCTCCCTTCATACTGCCAGGGGAGGTCGTGGCTCCCCTTCTCAGGTAGCCGCAGAGATTCTTGGCGCCCGGGGCAGATCCCGTGGTCGTCCCGGTCTCTCCTGGGGTTCCAAGCCCAAACCTTCGGCTCTTTGCTTACGTCTGGAGGCTCCACGTCTCAGACCGGTGGATTCAAGAGGTTGTGTCCTCTGGTTACAAAATAGTTTGCAGCCTGGCCGCCCCTAAGATTCATCAGATCCCGGATGTCTTTAAGCCCCCTGTCAGCTCAAGGGTTCAATGCCTGCTGGAGTCAGGGGTCATTTGTCCGGTGCCCCCTCAAGAACAGGGTCAGGGGTACTATTCCAATGTTTCACGGTCCCCAAAAAGGACGGCTCTCTGAGGCCCATCCTGGACTTGAAGGGCCTCAACAAGTTTGTCAGATTCAAGCATTTTCACATGGAGACGCTACGCTCGGCTGTCAGTACCCTTTGCCCGGGCGACTTCATGACCACCCACCGTGGACATCAAGGATGCTTATCTTTATATGCCTATCTTCCCAGGCCATCAGAGATTTCTGAGTTTTGCGCTGGAGGGTCAGCATTACCAGTTTGTAGCTTTACCCTTTGGCATCACCTCGGAGCCTCGTGTTCACCAAGGTGTTGGCGGGGGTGATGGCTCTGCTACGGGAACCAGGGCATTCGCGTCCTTCCTTAACTGGACGACATCCTTTCATCAGGCCGAGCAGGACACCCGGGTGGTGACCTCCACTCTGCAGTCCTTCGGCTGGGTGATCAACTTTCCCAAGTCTTCACTGTCCCCGTCCTTGGTGAGGTCCTTTCTGGGCATGACACTAGATGCATCTCAGATCAAGGTGTTCCTTCCTCAGCAGAAGGTGGAGGGCCTTCAGAAGCAGGCACGGGCTCTGCTCTTGTGTCCTCATCCCTCCATCTGTCTGGGGATGCAGTTGGTGGGCCTGATGGTGTCCTGCTTCGAGGTGGTCCCCTTTGCTCAGTTTCACATGAGACCTTCAGTTGCACCTCTTGTCAGTCTGGGATCGGGACCCTGTGTCCCTGGATCAGGAATTTGCTCTATCTCCTCTGGCCAGACAGTCCCTTTCGTGTTGGCTGGACTCAAGGAACCTTCTGGTGGGCGGGACTTTCCTGCCCCCGTGCTGGGAGACGGTCACCACAGATGCCAGTCTGACAGGCTGGGGAGCTTTTGGAAGTCTTTGAAGTTCCAGGGTCGGTGGAGCCCCCAGGAGGTCCATGCTCCCATCAATGTACTGGAACTGAGGGCGATCAGGTTGGTTCTTCTCAGCTGACCACACACATTCGGGGTCGGGCTGTTCAGATTCGCTCAGACAACCAGACGGCGGTTGCCTACATCAACCATCAGGGAGGGACTCGGAGCAAGCGAGTTTTCAAGGAAGTGTCTCTGATACTGTCTTGGGCGAAACAGAATGTTCTCTGCATCTCAGCGGTATACATTCCAGGGGTGGAGAACCAGGTGGCGGACTCCCTGAGCAGGGGGACGTCTCGTCTGGGGGAATGGTCCCTCAACAACCAGGTGTTTCTCTCCCTGTGTCACCGCTGGGGTCAGCCGGATGTGGACCTGTTTGCGTCCCATCACAATCAAAAACTTCCCAAGTTTGTCTCCCTCAGAGAATCCTCCGGCCTTCGCCAAAGATGCACTGGCTATGTCTTGGACGGAGTTTCGGCTTCTCTATGTATTCCCTCCGTTCCCTCTACTGGGCATTGTCATGCGCAAGATAGCCCAGGAGGGGATGCCAGCCATCCTGGTGGCCCCTGTTGGCCAAGGAGGGTGTGGTTCGTAGACGTCATGCAGTTGGCAGTAGATCAGTACGCCTTGCCCAAGGATCCAGATCTTCTCACTCAGGGGCAGCTACGCCATCCCAATTTACAAAGCTGGCTTTAACGGCTTGGCTGCTGAAACCTCCATCTTGCTGGAAAAGGGGTTGCCTGCCCCTGTTGTGGATACCATGATTCGGGCTAGGAAGAAGTCCTCGTCCTTCATCTATTACAGGATCTGGCATGCTTACATTGCCTGCTGTGAGTCCAGGTCTCTTCCCTGTCGGGTTTTTTCCATCCCCAGGATTCTGGAATTTTTGCAACATGGTTTGGATTCCGGCCTTCAACTTAGTACCCTCAAGGGCCATGTCTCAGCTCTGGCAATTTTTTTCCAAAGATCCTTTGCCAGTCACCGGTTGGTTAAAACCTTTTTCCAGGGTGTTAAACATGTGCGTCCACCTCGTAAGCCTATGCTACCAGTCTGGGACTTGAATCTGGTGTTGTCTGCTCTGCAGGGTCCTCCCTTTGAGCCTATTTGTGGGGCTGCCTTGCCCATTCTGACTCTTAAAGTAGCCTTTTTGGTGGCTATCACTTCTGTCAGGCGAGTTTCTGAACTGGCGGCGCTTTCCATCAAACCTCCTTATTTTGAGCGGCATCAGGATAAGGTGGTGTTTCGGCTTAAGCTGGATTTCTTGCCTAAGGTCGTGTCTGCCTTTCATCTCAATCAGGACATTGTTTTGCCTTCATTGTGTGCTAATTCCAAGGAGCGGACGCTGCATTCTTTGGATGTGGTCAGGGCTCTGAAGTTTTATTTGGTCGCTACTGAGCCTTTCAGGAAATCTGATGCTCTTTTTGTTCTCACTTCTGGACCTATGAAGGGTTTGCCTCCGGCTAAATCAGCAAGTGGATCCGTCAGGCGGTGGTACAAGCCTATTCTGCTAAGGGGAAGGATACTCCCTTTAGAATTACTGTTCATTCCACTCGTGCTATTGGTGCCTCTTGGGCTTTTCAGCACCAAGCTTCTGTTGAACAAGTTTGCAAGGCTGCTACTTGGTCTTCTGTTCATACTTTTTCCAAGTTTTACAAGGTTGATGTTAAGGCCTCAGTGGATGCTGCTTTTGGCCGCAAGGTGCTTCAGGCGGTAGTGACTTGAACTGCCGGCCGTTACTCGTTGGGGATCCCACCCTAGTTTTGGACACTGCTTTTCGATGTCCCAACTGTTATGAATACCGAAGCAGGCCGTGCCATGCAATAAAGAAAAAAGCAATTCTGTGAGTACTTAACTGTAGAATTGTTTTTGTTCTTGCATGGCACGGCCTGCTTCGACCCACCCTTGTTATCTTTATTCTTGGTTGCCTCTTTATGGTGATTGTTCCAAGTTAATTGGGGTTCTTTACCTTTTTTACATTTTTTTTTAACCTTTATTCTCTCCCGGCTTCTTGTCTCACTGCTTGTCTATGCTGGGAACTCTATGGTTAATACCGTATTTATAGGGGGTCGGGAGATGCCACAGCTCTTCTGCAGTACACTGCGCCACCTTGTGGCCGAATAACCCAACTGTTAAGAATACCGAAGCAGGCCGTGCCATGCAAGAACAAAAACAATTCTACAGGTGAGTACTCACAGAATTGCTTTTTTTAGCAACCTATTTTTGAGTAAATATTTTGACTAGTTTCATTGGGTTATTCTTATGGCACATTGCTCTGAGACCACTGGATCGTTCTCTACCATCCAGGTGACTGTCTGAGAGGTTGTATTTGCATGATCCCTATACGTAAGGCAGCCCGTGTCAACATGCTTACTCTGCATTTTTTTTAGTATGGGCTTCTGGTTTCAAAGGCTTCATTTTGCAACCTTCTATAGGATCTTTGGTTCACAGCCAATAATTTGTGCTGGTCGTTTCTGTTACAGTTCAGGTAGGGAAACAGGTGTGCTAAACTGAAACCAAAAGAGCTACTGCAACTGCAAGTAATACAATTCTGTGAAGTACTCACCTGTAGAATTGGTATTATACGTATACAGTACGTCTTGCTCCAGATATAATACTTACAATTGGGTTATCCTCCGCCAGAGGGCGCTGTGCACTGCAGACATGAGAAAAACAGGCTCCTCCCGGCCCTTCATATACCCAGGGACCTCCCACAAATCCCCAGCATTGAAAAGCAGTGAACCAGAAGCCGGGAGAATCCAACCACCAAAAACAACTGGTAATGATAATAACAACAATCACCATACAGGGGATCCGGAATAATGCAAAAACCAGGGTGGGGTGGAGCAGGACGTACTGTATACGTATAATACCAATTCTACAGGTGAGTACTTCACAGAATTGTATTATTCTAAGTATACAGTACGTCCTGCTTCAGATATAATACTTACAATTGGGACATCCAATAGCAGTGTCCATAAAATAGGGTGGGATCCCCAACAAAAAGGTCACAGCAGGCAGTCGAGGCACTCTAACCTGCAACCTTGCCACCGAAAGCGACAGGAGCAAAGGCTCCAGCGTCAAATCGTAAAAACCCTTGAAAGGGTATGAACCAAAAACCAAGGTAGCTGTTTAGCAAACCTGTACAAAGGCCAAAGGATACCTACTCACCAGTAGAATCAGAATAAGGCGAGAGAAGCTCAGCACCTCAAAGAAATAGGTCTGAGTAACAGCCTGACAAGACCAAGCTCTAAATTATTCCAGGAAGAAGCCAAACTTCCCTAGGACCAGAAGGAAAACCATCCAAGTAAAGGCTAGGCCAAGGCCACGTAACCCCTGGAAGCAGAGAAGATCAGGCACATACAGAGTTAGGTGCCCACAAACCCCAAGGGGCATCAGTCCCCCTAAGGGACCAGAAAAAACAAACCAGGAAAAAGATTCCAGCACCCGATGAGGGAAAATAAATCCCTGTGCCTCAGAGTTACTATGAATAAGGTACAAAAGAAAGGCGATGTCTTAAACACATGAGCCTAAACCACCACCAGAGGTAGAAAGGACCAGCGTAAGGCGGAGCACCACCTTATCCTGGTGCATAACAACAAACGAGGGGTAGCGAAACAGAGCCACCCACACAGACACACGTCTGACTGAGCCAGCAGACCCAAGGGACAACGATGAAGGTAAAAGAAAGCCAGACAGCCTCCTGAATCGGCCCAAAAGGAACGTCCCACAAGGCAACTGTAATAAAAAATTCAAATCCCAACAGGGATCATAGAATTAAGTGAGGCACGCAATGAGCAACCCCCAAAGGAAGGCTTAGCCGAGGGAAATAAGCAAAAGACTTCTGCCGGAAGGCGGACAGGGTAGGACCTGACCCTTCAGAGTACCGAGTTGGGGAGCCAACTCCAAGCCATGCTGTAATAACTCTAGAGCCCTATGAACAGAGAATGCCCAACGGGAAAGAGACCTAGGCTAACACCAACCCATATGGGCAAGCCATACCTCGTAAGAAGAAGAAGAAGAGCGCTGCTCTTAGACTTCCATTAGTCACAAACACAGAGGGAAGAATCCCGTCTCCATAAGGACGTAAAAACCAGCAGCCAGGCCGGTTAGGCCCGAGACTGTAGAATTGGAGTGATGTAACAGAGGCCCTGAGCGAAACAGGGCGACACCACTAGCAGAACGTATAGAACTACTACCCTAAGGTATCACGTCTGCGAATCCACACTCCACTAGGCCCCCCAGGGGCCACCTGTATCAATGGTCCCCCTACCAGAGCGATTCTGCACAGAAAAACGCCTAGCAGGGGGAAGGGAGACAAGGCCTAAAGGCCAGAATGTCCCGTCATAAAAATACTAAATCCCCATGACCACGGTCAGAGGAGACAGGGACAAGGAAATGAGCGGCAAGAGCCTGAAAAAGTGACGGTGCACCAAACAAGCCATACTGGTTGAACCCCATAGTGAACCAAGGAATAGCACAACCTGTCAGACGGACCTCCACAGGAGCGAATACCAATGATAAGCAGGGAACGTTATCTTCCACCCAGAATAGGAACATATACCTTCCTGGGGAACCATCCTGCACTAGGTCCCACACAGATGAATAATGGCAGGCCACAGTCGTCAGACAGACCGAGCACCGCCCAACAGGCAGGCCTGGAAGAGGATAAGACAGGCGAGATAGCGTCAGCCTGAAAACTCACTGTACTGATAGGTACAAGGACCTCCTAGAAGGCCCCACCTTCCCCACACACGCATGGGGTTACAGAAGGAAAAAGCCTCCCCGCCACCTGAAAGGTTGGCATCCACGGTGATCATCTGTGGAAGGGGCAAGAAAATAACTGTCCCCAGACAGGTTCCTAGAGTAAATCCACTCAAGGAGGGACTCCTAACCCAGGGGAAGGGTACACATGATCCCGCTCCAGGGATGCTGGGTCCCAGTCCAGTATTAAGAATAGAAGTTGTAGAAGAAAACACCTGGTAGAAGGAACTTCACTAAGCAAGTCACCAAGACGGGCCCACCAGCCGCATTCCTGCCTGGTGAAGGGACTGGAACAGCAAGTAGGGACTGAACTTATGCAACCAGATTGTCCACCTTATTGTAGAGGGAGGAAGATTCTCGCCAGACTAGATTCATCCCTAGGAGTGGAGATACCAATTAAGAGGACAAGAGGTGAAGAAAACTCCCATCCAGAAGACTCCCAAGTGATGGCACCAGCCGAGTAGCTAACTCGACCTGACATAGAGATTGGGAAGCGAGAAGGACCACCTGGCAGGCCCCTCGCGGACTCCCCTTGGTCTCATCCGAGACATAGCTTCCATTAGTACCCTGGTGAACACCGTGGGGGCAGAAGAGAGGCCAGATAACAAGGCCACGGAATAGCGGTGTTGGACATCCAACACAACCAGAAAAGCCTGGGTGTCTAGAAGACACAGGGAAGTGAGCAAAGCATCCTTGATCTCCCCAGAATGCAAGGATCCACTAGGCGCAAGGCGCTAGTGGCCCATCCCAGATTTTTCATGCAGAAAACTGCCTGCGTAGCAGAATTGCCAGCAACTTGTGAGTAAGAAGGGCAGACAGACTCATTCTTTTGGGAGAATGTGAAGGGGTTGGCGTAACGGCACCTGCCTCTGCCTGATGAGGGCAAACTGCAAGTGACCTCCAAACCCCGCAGGCCGTGTATGGCCTGCACCAGCACCTGAACAGAGGCAGGGACCAGGAGTACCCTGACAATCATGGGGGAGGCCGCGCAGCAAACTTTATCCTGTATCCGGAGGAAACTACCTCCTGTATCCACCAGAAGGAGGCAAAATGCCTCCTGATAGGAACAAGGTGCCGCAGTCGTCCCCTCGCCCAGGCGGGCGAGGGCTCCCCATCATGCTTGAGGGGATTTGGTGGAAGATTTAGGTTTCACCCTGCCGGAGAGCCCAGAGCGTTGTCTGTTGCTCGTGGGGCAGGGGTCTGTGCTAAGACACCCCCGGTTCTTTAACGCTATGGTATGGAGGGGGAGGGGTGTCCCTGTCCCGAGGGGCCCGAGACAGGCGCCTGCGCCGGGGTGACTTGCCCTTCTTTCCAAACAGGTCCAGACGGGCCCCAAATAGGCGATGCCCTTTAAAGGGGAACCTGGTAAGAGTCATTTTGGCAGCATAGTCAGCACCCCACTCTCGCAGCAAGACCATGCGACGCATCTACACCACAAGGGCGGAAGTCCTAGCACACATTCTAATGGTGTCATCCATAGCTAAAAGGATAAATCTTAAAAATACATCACAACTGGAGAGTGCCTTAAACACCTCCCAGGAGAGATCGTTAACGTGATGCTCAAGCATCTGTCCGATGAGGGTTTTGGCGGCCACTGCAGTGATGGCCGCAGCACAGACCGGGCGTTCCTGCATAGAAAAAAAGTGTGTGAAGCCAGCTTATCCATGCGCCGGTTCTCGGCGTCCCAAAGGGTACAGTAAGCAGGAGCTGCCACAAAGTGGGGTTTAGGAACCCCAATGATCGGAGCGTCTACCACAGGGGGCGATGACCAACAATCAACCATCTCAGGGGGGAAAGGGTATTTCCAATCCCAGTCCCCTGGGGCCCCTAGAAGCCGACCGGGGTGTTCCCATTCCTCGAGTACGAGAGCATGGAAATGAGCCTGCTCTAGGAATTCCAAGCGTGGTGTCGCTGTATGGAAACGCTCCTCTCTCGGCTGGGGAGCCGCGTTGGGGAGGGATATAGACAGGATCTTAAAGATTCTACTCAACAAGCCAACGGTATCAAAATGGTTCCAGTCTTCGAGGTTAGAATCGTCATGACTCCTCGGCTCCTCGTCGGATGAGCCCGAGTCCGAGAACAACCTTCCTTCATCAGAAGTGGTGCAGGCCCGCGGAGTAGCGGACTCCGCCGATCCCTTAGCAGGGGCAGAAACAGAGGGCGTAGAGGACCGCTTCATGTCAGGGCCCGAGCACTTTGTCGGCCCTGTAATAGTCTGGTCAGCCGCGGGCAGTCTGGAAGACGCAGCCGGCTGTAACTCCTTACTCGTAAGCGACTCGTCAGCAACGAGATTTGAGCGTGGTGTCTGGTCAGCCGCGGGCAGTCTGGAAGACGCAGCCGGCTGTAACTCCTTACTCATAAGCGACTCGTCAGCAACGAGATTTAAGCGTGGTGGCATAGGAGCGTTAGGGCGAGGAACAGCCCCTGGCGATCCTGGCAGCCGGACCAGTACTTGATCAGCACAGCGTGCACAGATCGGTGCGCTCTCAGCAACGAAGTGGGGGTAGCCACACGTTATACACAGAGGGTCTTGTCCCAGGGGAACCGCTGGTACAAAATTCCGAGATGCCTCCATATGGTGATTTGCGCTCTTCGGGGGGGCGGGCCCTGTGGATGCCGCCTTGGTGTTCTCTGCGCCATTTTGCTTCATTCTGCTGCATGGCTGGCGTCTACATACCGTGGTCCGTGAGTTGCCCCTGCGGGCTGTTTTATCTTTTTGTATGCATGCCGCTTACGGGGTCTTTATATTTATTTCTTGCAGGCGGGTCAAACTTCATTGTGGTTTCTCCTGGTCCTATCCCCTCTATTTAGTTCAAAACTTTATTGAGGCCTATCGTGCTATTTCCTCCCACTTCCCTAGCAGGTCATTGGGGCATCCCGGGTAGCTTATTAAGCATCAATTCCGACTGGCCTGGTGGGCCACAATAATCACCATATGGAGGCTTCACAGGATAATGTGCTTGGAGTTCCTTCGGGACAAGCCCGGCTGTGTACTGCGTGTGGGGTGGCCCCTCTGAGTGACAATGTCAGGGTTTGTGCACCCTGCGCCCGGCAGGCGCTTGCGCTGATATCGGGGTTGCCTGTGACTGGGCCTGCGCCCATGGGCTCACCTACCCCCCACGTTTACATCTGACTCCCAGTGATGTGAATACCAGTGGGGAGTCTCAACCTGATTTGTCTACTAGAGTGGCTAGCATTGAGAAGCTGATTGCTGGCTCTACGGCGCGTAAGGCCTCTGCTAAGAGGCGGCATTTGGCGCCCGGTGTTACCATGTTTCCTATGGAGGCTGAGGAATTTTTTGACCTGGCTGGTTATACCCCCCTGGAAGAAGGGGAATTTGTTTTCTGACTCAGAATCATCTGATGAGCAGCCTAAGGGTTATGCTGATTCTGGCTCTGACCCATTGGCTCCAGATGATACTGGCTCATATATTTGAAGTACTTGCTATCTCCCCTCCTGCCGCGGTCCCTCGGCAGCAGGGGGAGTTGTTACACATTGCTAAGCCTCGTTTGGTGTTTCCTGAGCATACTCATTTTAATAAGCTCGTGTTTAAAGGATGGGAGCGTCCTGGCAGGCTCCCTGGGGTGCCTAAGATTTGGGATAAGAGGTATCCTTTTCCTGCTGAAGTGGTTAAACGATGGTCATCCCCTCCCGAAGTGGATGCACCAATTTTGGGGTTGTCTAACACTTCTGTCATGCATTCCCCTGATTCTACTACACTGAGGGACGATGAGGACCGGCGCATTGACCAGCTGGCTTCTCATGCCTTTGCCTGTGTGGGAACTGCTCTGCGCCCGTTTTTTGCCTCTTTTTGCCATTACGGCTGTGGCTATTCAGACCCTGCTCAGAAACATTTTAGATGGGGCTCCTGATGCTGCTGCTAGTGATGAGTATAGAGCTGTTATATGTTGTGAGGAATTTGTTACATATGTCCTCTCTGCCTTGGATGACACCATTAGAATGTGTGGCAGAACCTCTGCCCTTGTGGTGGCTATACGCCGTTCGGTTTGGCTGCGCCAGTGGGCTGCTGACAATGCTGCCAAGAAGGCCCTCTCTGGTTTTCCCTTCTGTTGGCTAAGGGAGGCAGGTTACCCCAGCTCACGCGGCAGTCTCGGCCCTTTCGGGGTCAGGGCTCTTTTTCCTCCCCCTACCGTGGTGCTAGACAAGGGAGGGGGGTCTCCCTTACTGGGGGCCCGAGGAGACTTCTGGGGTAGGGGCAGAGGACGTGGACGCCCTGGCTCCTCCTGGGGCTCCAAGCTTAAGTCCTCTCCCAAGCCCCCTCAGGCATGAAGGGGTGCCCTCACCCATCTGGGTGGGGGGCGGCTTCAGCACTTTGCTCACGTCTGGAGGTTTTTATGTCTCAGACCTGTGGATTCAGGAGGTAGTGTCCTCCGGTTACAAGATAGTTTGCTGCCTGCCCTCCCCCAAGATTCATCAGATCCCGGATTTCTCAGGACCCTGTGTCAGCTCAGGCTTTAGTGCAGGCGGTGCAAAGCCTTCTGGAGCTGGGGGTCATCTGCCAGGTCCCTTTAAGAGAAAGGGGCAAGGGCTTCTATTCCAACCTCTTCACCATGCCCAAAAAAGATGGGTCAGCCAGGCCCATCCTGGACTTGAAGATCCTCAACAAATTTGTCAGTTGCAGGCGCTTTCGCCTTGGAAACTCTGCGCTCTGCCATCAGTTCCCTGCGTCCAGGGGACTTCATGACGTCTGTGGACATCAAAGATGCTTACCTTCATATTCCTGTGTTTCCAGGTCATCAAAGGTTCCTCAGGCTCTCTCTGAAGGATCAGCACTATCAATTTGTGGCATTGCCCTTTTGGTCTCACTTCAGCTCCCAGAGTGTTCACCAAGGTGCTGGCAGGAGTGATGTCTCTGCTCAGGTCTCAGGGCATCCGCGTGCTGCCCTACCTGGACGACATTCTCATCACTTCCCAGTCCCTACATCAGGCAGAGTTGGATACTCAGCTGGTGGTGTCCACCCTGAAGTCGTTTGGCTAGGTGATCAACCACCCCAAGTCTTCTCTGTCTCCCTCCTTGGTGACTCCATTCCTGGGAATGACTCTGGATACAGTTCAGGCAAGGATTTTTCTTCCTCATCAGAAGGTGGACAGTCTGATTTTGCAGGTCCAGTTCCTGCTATCTTGTCGTCATCCCTCCATCAGGCAGGGAATGCAGCTGGTGGGCCTGATGGTGGCGTGTTTCGAGGCGGTCCCTTATGCTCAGTTCCACTTGAGGCCTCTGCAACTCCACCTTGTCAGTATGGGACAAGGATCCTGCATTCCTGGACCTGGTCTTTGCGCTTTCCCCCCTGGTCAGGCGGACCCTCTCGTGGTGGCTGGACTGCAGGAACCTGTTGGGGGGCAGATCCTTTCTGACCCCCTCCTCGGAGACGGTCACCACGGATGCCAGTCTGTCAGGTTGGGGGGGTTTCTGGAAGTCCCTGCAGTTCTAGGGGAGGTGGGGCCCTCGGGAGGCCCACACACCTATCAACATTCTGGAACTGCGGGTGATCAGGTTAGTTCTGGCTCACTTGACTACTCCTCTTCGGGGCCTGCCTGTTCAGGTGCGCTCGGACAACCAGACGGCAGTTGCCTACATCAATCATCAGGGAGGGACCCAGAGCAAGAGGGCCCTCCGGGAAGTGTCTCGATCCTGACCTGGGCGGAGACCAATGTTCCCTGCATATCAGCTGTGTACATCCTGGGGGTGGAGAATCTGCAGGCAGACTCTCTGAGCAGGGGGACCTCCAATCTGAGGGGTCATCCTGTGAGGGTTCAAGCAGACATGATGGATGTGGCATATATCAAACAGTGGACACCATAAGCAAGAGAGCTCTCAAGGAGGTGAGCTGGATTGTTCTCTGGGCCATGAAGAATGTTCGTGCTTTTCGGCGTTCCATAAACCAGGGGTGGTTCAGGGAGAATGGTTCCTCAGTCAGGTTTTTTTTTTTTTTAGCCCTATGCATGCGCTGGTGGCTCCCCGACATCTCTTCCACAAAAGGAAGGTTCTGAGGTTTGTCTTCTGGTCCAGTGACCCTCTGGCAATAGCAGTGATGCTATAGGGAACCGCACCCTTTTATCTTGCAGTCTGCCCTTCATACGAGAGTTCAGCCATTCATATCTGATTCACTGACGTCCTGGAATGGAAGTAGAGAAAAATCAATTCTACAGGTGAGGATCGCAGGAATTTTATTTTTTTGTTTTACATGCTTTATAGGACAGTAAATTGGGGCCTAAAACCCATTTTCTTTTTCATGTCTTTCTAATCCCATAATGACATTCAGCCCCAACACCTCTTCTTTCAGACTTCAAACTTGGAACAGGGCATCTATGATGTGTGGATTGATCCCGGAGGTTGCTACCTCTGAATGATACTGTTGGTCACTGAAGCCAGGGGATATGGATTATTAGGAGGAGCAGCTTCACTGTTTCATGGTCTTTTCTCTTAAGCTGGGCATGGTCAACCATAAGAATCTGACTGTTATGGGTCGATAAACAGGATTTGAAGAGACGGATTTTAGAGAGGGTGCTAAACTACAGTGTTTCAGGTTTGAGGCTCTGGGAGCCTACTCCATTTTTGTGACTTTTTTTTTTTTCATAGCATCTTACTAGTGCTTCTAGCAAATAGCAAACCAGTCTGACACTGAATGTTATTAGTATTATGTAGTATTATTAGTATTCACATTTATAAAACTTTATTGTTTTTTCAGACAACAACCTAAACTTGGCTTCTATGGAAGTTAATGTAAATGCTGTGGCTGGAGCTCTAAAGGCTTTCTTTGCAGACCTGCCTGCACCTTTAATACCATATGCTCATCATCCAGAACTTCTGGAAGCTTCAAGTAAGTTCAATTTAAAAGTAGAAATCAAAATACCAAGACTTTGTGTACTTTTGAATGCAAGGTTCGTTCTCCCCCAAGAATCCTGCAGCTCAGTCCTGTATGTGTGGTGGTGGTGAGGGGCACAGGATAAGAACACATGGAGAACAATGTGAAAGCCACTCAGTATACCCAGACACCCCATCATGGCCCTTAAACCTGTTTCATCTGCCAGATCATCAACATCAGCTGATAAAAGTAGCTAGCCCCATTTAGTCCCTTGCAGCTATACCTAAATTGTGTATATGCCTATTTGACTGCTCCTCTTTGGAAAGCCCTGACCATGTGTAGCAGAATAGCCTAAATTAACATCTCATAAAGATAAACATGCTGCTAATACAGCATGCCGCTTTATTATTTTTTTTAATTCCGTGTTTTTGGCCTTTGTTTTTTGGCCTGCCCTGGAATCTAAAAGACTGAATTGAGATGCCCCACTGTGTGAAACTCCTGGGTTCGCTGGTGAACTTGCCTTTACCGGTAGCTTCCATGACACTGTGTGTGTCAGTGGCCACAGCCTCCACTTCCCTGTAGCTGCGTGTGCCCAGTCATTCAGACATGCTGGGTATGGAAACATTCCAAATTCTACCGGAAGGCTGGGGGTGGTCACGTCAGCCGGCACTCTTGAGATCAGCCAATCTCAAAAGTGCCATGTGGACGTGGCTTCAGTAGTGGACCCCCCCACACACACATGGGCGGATGGGGGGGTTTTGTGCCACTTTGACTTGATGCCTCCAGGTTGCACTGCTCCAAGGAGATGAGCATCCATGTAAACTGGCTTTTGTTGGACTTTAAGAGGACTCTATCTATACTGTCCCCAGTACTTTACCACTGATCTACTTTTTCTAGTGGGCCTAACCTTTTTTGTCTTTTGTTTATCAGTATGTGCCTATTACTGTGCAAGCTCTCTACGTGCACATTGGCTTGTGCTCCGTGCCTTATTTCCCCTTGTTCCACTGTTTTGTCTGTTGGAGCCATTGTCTAAAATCTCTGTGTAGTTCTGTTTAAGGAGCACTTACCACTGTCCTGTATTTTCCAGCTTTCCAATTATAATGTGTGCATGGGGGAATTCAAAATATTTCCTGGCATATCCAGATTCTTTTCTTGTCTTGTGCCACTCCCTTATACAGATAATGCATATGATAGTTTTTTTGTTTTTATTCTTAGTATACAGTACGTCCTGCTCCACATCTAATACTTACACTTGGGATATACTCTGCCAGAAGGCGCTGGACTGCAGAGACATCGAAAATAGGCTCCTCCCGGCCCCTCAAATACCCAGAGACCTCCCACAAATCTCCAGAATTTCTCTGCAGTCTGGCTGCGAAGGACGAGAAATGGCTCTCTACTAGCAGGTGAGCGGGGCTATTAGCCCGCGGCCCTGTAGGACTATTCCCACCCGTTCCACTAGTAATATGCCTCCCAGCCTTGGCTGCGCTGGTCGGGTGAAGGTAGGCAGCACCGCTGTTAGGTGCTTAGGAGCGCTGCTCCACCGCAATCCCCCACCAAAGGGTAGGTGGTTCAGGCTTATGGTGAACCTCTATGGGATGCCCCTCCCGCACTAGTGCCCCCTTGCCCCTGCCCATCGGTGGGCCCTGTTTAAGTGGCCGCTGTCCTCCCTCATCCTCCTTGTAGCCTTCGGGGGAAAAAGGGGGGAGGGGGTAAATATGTATGCTATGCATTCTGTGTTTTACACTCTTTTTCCATTCTGTTTAGTCTTGTGTCAGCCGCCGGGCTGGCTTGTCTTTACTGTCTTTTTAAAATTGCCGCCGCCGCGAGCTGACTTGGTTCCGCGCTTGGCGGCGGCATTACCTCAGGCGCTGGTGCGCCATCATTGGCTGCTTGCACGTTCCTGGCCTCGCGCTCTTCGGGGGGGGGCGGGGCAAGTCTATGGCGCGCTCCGCGTCATCGCCGATACCGGCCCGCCCCTCGAGATATACCAACGCCATCTTTATCACTGCTTGGTTGGCCCATGCGCGACAGACCCCTACCTACCGCGGTCCGTAAGTGCCCTCGCGGGCGGCTTTATATCTTTCACTTTTGTTGCTGTGTGTCTTACAGGTCTTGTCTGCTTATGTCTTTCAGGCCGGGCGAACCCTTTTGGCTTCTCCCGGCCCTGTATTAGTATATAACTTGTAGGCCTTGTAAAAATAATACTCCCACTTCCCTAGTGGGTTATTGGGGCATCCGGGGTTGCTATATAGCGTTATTCCCTATCAGCGTATAGTGCCGCTATAATCACCATATGGAGGCATCCCAGGATAATGTGACCAGGGTCCCTTCGGGACAAGACCGGCTGTGTGTAGCGTGTGGGCAGCCTCATGCTGACGCTGACAAGGCGCGGGTCTGTGTACCCTGTGCTGAGCAGGTGCTTGCATTGCAATCTGGCCTGCCAGTGGCTGCACCTCGTTTCACTTCACGTACTCCCCCAAGCTTAAATCTCACTCCTGCTGAGTTGCATACTAGTGGGGATTCTCAGCCTGATGTGTCTTCTAGACTGGCTACTGTTGAGCAGTTGATTGCTAAGTCCTTAGCGCGTAAAGCCCCTGCTAAGAATGTCACTGTTTTCCCTATGGGAACTGAGGAGTTTTGGAATCTTTGTGGCTATACCCCGTCTGATGAAGGGGAGCTCTTTTCTGATTCAGGCTCATCTGATGAGAGACCAAGGGGTCATGGCGATTCTGGCTCTGACCCCTGGGCCCCGGATGACACTGACAGATTATTGACCCAGATTTTTGAGGTTCTGTCCATCTCTCTCCCTGTTGCGGCTCCTAGGCAAAGAGGGAAGCTTTTCCATACAGCAAAATCACGTTTGGAATTTCCAGAGCAGGCACATTTCCATAACCCATAACCTTGTGCTCAAGGAATGGGAGCGCCCCAGTAAACTTCCCGGGGTTCCAAAAAGTTGGGATAGGAAGTATGCCTTTCCGGCTGAGCTGGTAAAATGTTGGTCATCCCCCCCCCTCCCCCCCCCCCCCCCCCCCGATCCTGTCATGCATGTGCATGGACGGCGCTGCGCCTGGTCTGCTGTGGCCACTAGAACCCTTATCAGAAATATGCTTGATAGTGCCCCTGATGATTTGCCTTGTAAGGTGTTTAATGCACTCTCCAGTTGTGATGTTTTCTAAATTTTGTCCTCTCGGCATTGGATGACACCATCAGAATGTGTGCCAGAACTTCTGCCCTTGTGGTGGCTATATGCCGCTCGGTTTGGCTGCTCCAGTGGGCTGCTTGTCAGCGCCAAGAAGGCCCTCACTGGGTTTCCCTTTAAAGGACTGCCCCTGTTTGGGGACCGCCTGGACCTTTTTGCTAAGGGGGGCAGGTTACCCCTGCGCAGGCGGCAATCTCAGCCCTTTCGGTGTCAGGGTTCCTTCTCCTCCCCTTACCGTGGTGCAAGACAGGGAAGGGGGGTTTCCTTTCCTGGGGCCTGGGGAGATTTCTGGGGTAGAGGCAGAGGACGTGGACGTCCTGGCTCCTCCTGGGGTCCCAAAGCAAAATCCTCTCCCAAGCCCCCTCAGGCATGATGGGGCGCCCTCACCCATCCGGGTGGGGGGACGGCTGCAGCACCTCGCTCACGTCTGTGGAGGCTTCATGTCTCAGACCGGTGGATTCAGGAGGTAGTTTCCTCCGGTTACAAGTTGGAGTTTGCTGCCGATCCCCCTCCAAGATTCATCATATCCCAGATTCCTCAGGACCCTGTGTCAGCTCAGGAGCTAGTGCAAGCAGTGCAAGGCCTCCTGGAGCTGGGGGTCATATGCCAGGTTCCCTTATGAGAAAAAGGCAAGGGCTTTTATTCCAACCTATTCACAGTACCCAAAAAAGATGGTTCAGTCAGGCCCATCCTGGACTTGAAGATCCTCAACAAGTTTGTCAGGGGCAGGCGCTTACGCATGGAAACTCTGCGCTCTGCCATCAGTTCCCTGCGCCAAGGGGATTTCATGACTTCTGTGGACATCAAAGATGCTTATCTTCATATTCCTGTGTTCCCAGGTCATCAAAGGTTCCTCAGGTTCGCTCTGATGGATCAACACTACCAGTTTTTGGCCTTGCCCTTCGGCCTCACTTCAGCTCCCAGGGTGTTCACCAAGGTGCTGGCTGGCGTGATGTCTCTGCTCAGATGTCAGGGCGTCCGCGTGCTTCCCTATCTGGACGACATTCTCATCACTTCCCAGTCTCTACATCAGGCAGAGTTGGATACTCAGCTGGTGGTGTCCACTCTGGAGTCATTTGGATGGGTGATCAACCACCCCAAGTCCTCACTGTCCCCTTCCTTGGTAACTCCATTCCTAGGAATGAATCTGGATACAGTTCAGGCAAGGATCTTCCTTCCTCAGCAAAAGGTGGACAGTCTGATTGCACAGGCTCAGTCCCTCCTAGCTTGTCCCCATCCCTCCATCAGGCAGGGGATGCAGCTGGTGGGCCTGATGGTGGCATGCTTCGAAGTGGTCCCTTATGCTTAGTTCCACTTGAGGCCCCTGCAACTTCACCTATTGTCTGTATGGGACAAGGACCCAGCGTCCCTGGACAGGGTCTGTGGGCTTTCCCCCCCTGGTCAGGAGGTCCCTCTCGTGGTGGATGGACTCAAGGAACCTGTTGGGGGGCAGATCCTTTCTTGCCCCTTCCTGGGAGACGGTCACCACGGATGCCAGTCTGTCAGGTTGGGGGGGTTTCTGGAAGTCCCTGCGGTTCCAGGGGAGGTGGGGCCCTCAGGAGGCCCACACACCTATCAATGTCTTGGAACTGCGGGCGATCAGGCTAGTTCTGGCTCACTTGACTACTCACCTTCGGGGCCTGCCTGTTCAGGTGCGCTCGGACAACCAGACGGCAGTTGCCTACATCAATCATCAGGGAGGGACCCGGAGCAAGGGGGCCCTCCAGGAAGTGTCTCTGATCCTGACTTGGGTGGAGGCCAATGTCCCCTGCATATCAGCTGTGTACATCCTGGGGGTGGAAAATCGCCTGGCGGACTCTCTGAGCAGGGGGACCTCTCACCAGGGAGAATGGTCCCTATGCAGCAGGGTGTTTCAATCTCTGTGTCACCGTTGGGGCCAACCAGATGTGGATCTGTTTGCGTCCCGCCACAATCACAAGCTCCCAGCTTTTGTCTCTGTCCCAGGATCCTCTGGCCTTGACCTCGGATGCGCTAGCAATGTCATGGCAGGACTTTCAGTTCCTGTATGTCTTCCCCCCAATCCCCCTGCTGGGCAGGGTTCTGCGCAAGATTGCTCTGGAAGGGGTTCCAGCAATTCTGGTGGCCCCCAGGTGGCCAAGAAGAGTGTGGTTCGCAGACGTGGTACAGCTGGCAGTAGATCAGTACGCTCTGCCCTTGGTGCCAGATCTGCTCACTCAGGGCTCACTACGCCATCCCAATTTACAAACTCTGGCTTTGACGGCTTGGCTGCTGAAACCTCCATCTTGATGGAGAAGGGGCTATCTTCCTCGGTTGTGGATACTTTGGTTAAAGCTAGGAAGAAGTTTTCCTCTTCCATTTATTACAGGGTTTTGCGTGCATACATTGACTGGTGTGAGTCTAGGTCTCTTCCCTGTCGTGTGTTCTCTATTCCCAGGGTTCTGGAGTTCCTGCAGCATGGGTTGGAGATGGGACTCCAGCTCAGTACTCTGAAGGGTCAGGTTTCTGCCCTGGCTATTTTCTTCCAGAAGTCCTTTGCTCAGCACCCTCTGATCAGGACTTTTTTCCAGGGGGTCACTCATGTGCGCCACCCACGTAAGCCTATGGTGCCTGTTTGGGATCTGAACTTGGTTCTGTCAGCCTTGCAGGGTGCTCCCTTTAAACCTGTGCAGGATGCTGCCTTGGCCATTCTTACGCTCAAGGTTGTATTTCTGGTGGCTATCACTTCTGTCAGGCGTGTGTCTCAGTTGGCGGCGCTTTCCATTCAGCCACCCTACTATGAGAGACACCAGGACAAGGTGGTGTTTCGTTTCAAACCTGACTTTCTGCCTAAGGTAGTGTCTGTCTGTCTTTCATTTGAATCAGGATATTGTTCTTCCTTCTTTGTGCCCTAATCCTAGCAATGCTAAGGAGAGGGTTTTGCACTCTTTGGATGTGGTTAGGTGTCTGAAGTACTATCTGGGGGCTACTGCACCTTTCAGGAAAACTGATGCTCTTTGTGTGGTCCCTTCTGGTCCTAGGAAGGGTTTGGCTCCTACCAAGTCTATCAGCAAGTGGATTAGTCAGGCTGTGATTCAGGCCTACTCTGCTAAGGGGAAGAATCCTCCCTTCCGCCTTATTGCTCATTCCACTCGTGCTATTGGTGCCTCTTGGGCTTTTCAGCACCAGGCTTCTGTTGAACAAGTTTGCAAGGCCGCTACTTGATCTTCTGTTCATACCTTTTCAAAGTTTTACAAGGTTGATGTTAGGGCCTCAGCTGATGCTGCTTTTGGCCGAAAGGTTCTGCATGCGGCAGTGGTTTAAACTGTCTGCTGCTGATTTTTATTGGGGATCCCACCCTACTTTATGGACACTGCTATTGGATGTCCCAACTTTAAGTATTAGATTTGGAGCAGGACGTACTGTATACTAAGAATAATACAATTCTGTGATTGCTCACCTGTAGAATTGGTATTATGAGTATACAGTACATCCTGCTCCAAGCCACCCTTGCTTTGCATTTTCTTGGATCCCCTGTATGGTGATTGTTATCATTGTTATAGTTGATAGTTTGGATTGTTTAATTCTCCCGGCTTCTCATTAACTGCTTTTCAATGCTGGGGATTTGTGGGAGGTCCCTGGGTATTTGAGGGGCCGGGAGGAGCCTATTTTCGATGTCTCTGCAGTCCAGCGCCATCTGGCGGAGTATATCCCAAGTGTAAGTATTAGATTTGGAGCAGGACGTACTGTATACTCAATTCTACAGGTGAGTAATCACAGAATTGTATTTTTTCCTTGCTTGGGACCCCAGCCCAGGCCTTTCAGAGGTCCTTTGAAAATTTGTCTTTGGTCGTCTTACAAAGCCTTCCAAGAAAAAATGCCACCGCATCCACTTTTTGTGTTGATCACCATAAAACAATGGGACAGTTCAGTTGGACATCTATGTTGAAGCTACTAGGGAAGATTACCTAGTTTTTCTTAGCCACTTCCTTGCTTTCTAAGATTCTGGACCTAACAGTGACAACCCATCATAGTCTCTGGCTCAGTGCTTCTAAAAAGAAGGGATGGTATTTTCCTATTCAGGATAATTTCAGTAAGGGCATATTCGGAAAGTAACTGGCACATACAGTTAAAGAGCTTTCACTCTGCATGGGCTGGGTCGGCATACTTTTGCTTTCCCCCAGTACTTTTTCATGGGGAAAGCTCTGGTTTTAGTTCTGACTTCTTTACCTGAGGCCACACACTTCTAGAAGAAAGCCTTCACTGTGGTTCAGGGTGCCCTTTATTTGTCTCTAAGCCTCTCTTCTTCTAGCAATCAGATCAGGCTGATTCTTCTCTTTAAATTTTCCATTTCCTCTGAACCCATGTCTGAAGATGTTCTCCCTTTCATTTAAGGGGTTAGACATAGGCCCCTCTGTACACTGACTCTCTCATGGATCGGTGACAGAGAAGCTTCAGGATATTATGCACAGAGGTGGATCTTGCAGTCCAGGGAATCTGTTGATCTAAGTCATCTGAGGGAGGGTTAGGGGAATGTGTGTTATGCACTTCCACCACTGTGCAGAGCTTTCTCTCCTATGCCAAAAATCTTGGTCTTTCCATAGGACATGAGACCCTTTCCTTTTCCCATATTGGGAAATGTAATTCTGTTCTTCCCACCATTACTATTTTGGGTGCTGCTTTGGGATATGCCAAGAGTTTTGATCAAGAGACACTCGTGGATAAAAAAATTCGATTTTTTTTTTACCCTACGTGCCATAAGATCCCTTTGCTGTAGTTCCTTCCTTTTGGATGATGATTTAATTTGTTTTCCACAAGCTGAATCTATTCTACTCCTGGTATATGCGCTGAATGGAGGATCTTTTTGAAGGGGTTTGTCCACTGGTGGGAGCTACAGTATATTAAAATTCAGTTTCTCTGAAATGTTATCCATTGCTCTTTATTCCACCAAGATTTTGATTTCTATTGTGCTTTATGTTTAAGGTAGATTCAGTCCCAGAGACACTGGGTTGCTTTTTCTCCATAGTCTAGACTTTCTTTCCCAAGTAGGATGTTCCCTCTGAGGGGAAGACCCCTTTAAGCATGTCCAGAATGATTTTGTATTGGTTTGATATATGGTTGGTAAAGAAAATTTGTTAAAAAAAAAAAAGAGTAGTTTTCATTACATGGCTGCAGGTCTGTGGAAGGGTGAATGTTAAGGCACCACTGCGCCTGTGTCTCTGATCAGCTGAAATGAGCATGCAATCGCTGCATATTATATAGACAAATGCAGCTGCTGCTAATATGCTGGGCCCAGGGGAAGCTCAACAGGATGAGTACGGGCCAGGCTACAGATACAAGCACGTAGACAATGTTTTCTGAATATCATTGATGATCTCTATCTACAGAAATCCAAGACAAGATGGAGAGGCTTCATGTCTTAAAAGATATTCTACAGACTTTTCCACCTGTGAACTATGAGGTCTTAAAATATATTATTTCTCATCTGAACAGGTAAACCTATGCCTTTTTGAATTCCATATATTTTTTTCATTTATAAAAGTTTGATCATATAGACAGAAATTCAGGTGAAGGGTTATCTTCCGCCCATGAACAGGTGAAGTCAGGAGTTGAAAACCCTGAGGCTGATTTCACACCAGGGAGTTGCATTTCCTATGGTAAGCGCTAGCAAAAACGCACAGTTTCCAAGCAACTTGCAAGCATTTGTGCTTTCCATTCAATGGAGTGCAAGTGGAAGTTCACAGCATGCAGGGTGCAGTTATGTGAAAGGACACATAGACTTTTCACAAGCCCCAAGATCGCCCTGGTGTGAAAGTAACCTGAGAAAATATTTTTTGGATTTGTGAGTTTTCTGGAGAGTTTGGATGGGTAGTCAATAAAGTGAAATGGTCGTCTTCTAGTTAAAAAAAAAAAAAAAAAAAAATCCCCTGCACATGTAATGAGGCAGCTCTACATGCGAGGTGCAAATTCTTTTAATGAGGTAGTTACAAAATAACAGCAGCCTTTTGTGACTCCAAACACATTAAAATGAGCCTCTCCAAATTTGTTTTGATTCCCTATAGATTCCTCTTATTTTGGGACTTATATCTACCACATTAAAGCTATTCAGCGCCCATTTTCTACAAAATGGATTGGCTGCCATCAGTCACATGGTCTGGACTCAACACATGCCACGTGACCACTGGCAGCCAGTCGGGTGGTAGCATTTCACTAGTGAAACAGGGAGCAGATAAGAATCTCGTGCTGCAGACAGGATTGCACCTCATTTGCAAATTTGCACCTCATGTGTATAACTGGCTTTCCCTGGCTATCTCCCTGCTCATTTTGTGTGTGTATAATATTTTATGATGTACTGAGTGTGCATTAATGTGTTTAAAGGTAAACATCTCAATGTTATATGTGTATTTGACTATTTGTATATTTGTTTTTAATGTATTTAATTTATAGGATGCAACGTTGTCCTATGCTCTTACATTTTTATTGTAAGCATTTACTTGGGATTGTTGGGATAGTCATCACTTTATTACTGTATAACTTTACTCATTGATTCTGAAAAAAATATTTTGCCTCGGAGGGACTACAGGCTTTTCTCAAAGATTTTCCTTTTTGTGTTTGGCTAGATTGGCAGCTACAGTCAGAAGGCAGATAACTATATAGACCGCTTTACAGGAACCATCCCTGGTTTTTATTATTTTTATATGATTTAATACCTGCTGTTCAGCTTTGAGTTAAATTTCCTACTTATCCATTTTTTACCTTTTTTTTGAGCTAACCATAGCTAACCATAGGTTCCATGTTTCACTTGTCTTGCAGATTAGGGAAATGCAGACAAGGGGGTCTGGATGTAGCTCGACAGGAGGAAAACCTCTATGAAGAGCTGTATTAGCTGTAAAGCTCAGTCTCCTCCTTTGCCACTGTTTTGTGTGGCCATTGCCCCACCTATGCAGCCACTAGTCACCTGCCATCTCAGACGAGGAACAGTAAAAAAAAAAGAAAAAAAAAAAAGCGGTCCAGGATAATTCAAAAAGTGAAAATATTCATTTCTAGTTCTACACCCTAAGAAGGGAGTATTGGCAGCAACTTTGGCCAAATGCATTTCACAAGTTCAATGGGTTTTGGTCCATTTTAAGTATCCCTTGTGCTGCAGAGGCCTAAATATGGGCAGTCTTGTCCCTGATCAAAAAGGATCCCTTCAGTTGCTATCCCCTGTGGGGACCTCCCAGACTGTTAGAACTTCCACAGACCAATTCTGATAGGTGCAGCATCACAGTTTTCTTCCTAGGTCCACCAGAAACCACAGGTGGGCCCCAACAGAAGTTATGCTCCAACGCGTTCTGTGGCCATTAATGCCACTGCATCAGGGAATATAATCTTCCCAATCTGGTTTCCAGCTGAGAATGATGCCTGCCTAGCGGGTTATATGGTATTTGTCTTAATTTGTAGGTCTGCCCCCTGGCTGTAGCTGCCAGTTGTCCAGAATATTATTGGTTGGCTGTATCTTCTATATGACCCCAAGGAAAAGGATTTGCATTAATGTGGGCCTGCCTTGTGCGAGGTGTGACATTGCAAAGGGCACCATGGCCAGGGGAGCGCCGAGCAGCTGTGCCCCCTCCCCCGCTATGTTGTATATATTAATGCAGGAACTAGAACTTTGTGCTCAAAGATCCTGGCGTAGAGAGCAGGGAGCAGCTGGTCTCATGCATGCATCACGGAATACTTACCTCATGGCTTGTGAGAGTAGTGAAGTATACCAACTATTCTGGGTGGTTTCACACATATTGGGATATCATGGGCTTGGGGATTTAGATGGTGCCAGAGTGTTTTTTTTCTGGACTTCAATGCTGGCACATACAGGTTCTTGTCCACTTTTAAAGCAGGCCAGCAGTAAAAAATGACTGCTGGTCCACAAGCTCCTAGCATCACGTCTGATACTGGAGGAACTCCTCCCCTCCGGCTGTCACCACTCTAGGGAATGCTTCTGTGAGTGGGTTCCTCTGCCTGGCATCAGGCTTGATGCTAGGGTATGTGCAGAGGGCTTCTAGTGAACACTGGTCAACAACCATGTGGGGGAGTAATCTGATGGTGAGGAAGCATATTGGGGGGGCATCCTGTAGTCTCGCACAAGGTGTCTTCCAGGGGCAAGGCTGCCCCTGATGGTAATAAAATACAGTTTTTTTATTTTATATATATATTTTTACAGGCTGTGCTCAGTGCCTCATAAACCTAAATTTAAATGTCCTGTCCTTCCCACTGAATCCAAAGATTGTTGAATTATGCATAAGCCTGCCTCCAGTGTTGTGTTGTATGGTTTAAATAAGTGCAATAAATAATAAACAGCATGTTTTGTTTATTTATTTCTTTAGGGTCAGTCAACACAATAAGACCAACCTAATGACTGCAGATAACCTGTCCATATGTTTTTGGCCTACGCTTATGCGCCCGGATTTTGAGAACAAAGAGTTTTTTTCCACCACAAAGAATCACCAGTCTGTCATAGAAATGTTTATTCAACAGTGCCAGTTTTTCTTTTATGATGGCGATGTTGTGGATTCTCCAAGTGTCACAAGCTCTCCATCGGCACACCATGGCAGTCCAGGGCATCTGGCAGCACCTCTCGTTCCTCTGCAGTTACCTCCTCCACTTCAACCCCAACTAGTACAGCCTGCACTGCAGACAGACTCTTTGGGCATCATATAACTGGACACAACTGTACTATTTAATTTAATATTTTCAGGGTCCTTATGGTAACCGCATAATACAAGAGCCGGAAATGGACTGCTTACCTGTAGTAATATCCTAATGACACAGGTGGATCCAATTTTTTTTAGTTCTTTTTTTAGTTACATTTTTTTTTAACACTTTGGATCATCTAGTTAAAGGTCTGTGGCAGGGCTTGTATGTGAAATTTTGCTGCTGCATGGAACTATATATACTATACACTTTTTTAAGTGTCAAGAAAATACCAGGAGAAATAACAGAATAAAGAAAATGGTTCTTTTTCTATAGAAAAATCTAATTAAATTTACGGAAATAAATCATTTATGGAGCATTAGTGCTTTCTCAGCCCCTCCAAAGGCTGAGATTTATTTTGGTGTCAAAGCATCCATGGTGTGCAGAAGTGTATATGCGTGGGTGCGTGTGGGAATCCTGGCAGTAAAGGTTGGTTATGCATTCCTTGGTGGTGCTTGGTTGGGATCTTATCTTGTAAATGATACAAAATAATAATTGTATGTACATATATAAATGTTTACATATTTCAGGAATAAACATCCATCCATTGAATCAATGTTTTCTTCTGTATATGAGAGTCATCTGCTACCATTGGTTTGCTACCATTTCACATAGTCACACTACTGCTTACCTCAGGGTTTGAGATAGTAATTGAGATAGTAAACTTTCACTTTTAAACCTCATTCTTGATTTTGCATGCTAACTAAATGTTAAATTATTTCTCATCTCTTCCATACTGGGGCTCCACCAGTAGCAATGCGTGGGTTAATCTCAGCCATGGTGGGGAGTGCAAGATAGAAAAAAAAATGTTAGACATACCAGTAACATTTTTATTCTAAGTATGTCACACACCCCGCTTCAAGACATTCATTACACTTGGGTATACTGACATGTAGATGGCGATCTTGCAGAGATAACAAAAAAAAAGGTCAGACCCTCCCGGCCCATAAATACCTGGGACCTCCCACTCATTCCCCAGTTTTCCATCTCTGCAGAGGCGAGCAAGTCAGAAGATGATGTCTCCTCCTTGCAGGTAGCCGGGATGACTCCCGGCCTTCTATTTCTGCCCGGATCCCCTTATTTAAAGTGCTCGCCTCCCAGCCTAGGATGCTGGTCCGGGCAAAGGTAGTTGGTACCCCTGGTGCTTAGGAGCCGTGAGACCCCATAACAAGGGGTAGGCGGCTATCCGGGTTGGTGATCCCGGTTTGGGATGCCCCGTCCCTTGGCCCTACCCTGGCATGGATTCCCCCTCTCCCGGATACCCTTAGAGGGGGGGGGGGTCCCTTATGGATTCATCCCATTATGGTGTATATGTGTGTTGGTGCTTTAACTGTATGTGTGTGTTTTAAACGTTAGGCTGGCGCCGGCGGTCCCGCAGCTGGCCTCCGGCGTGCGCAATGGCGGCTGTGTGTGCCCATGGGGGCTTCTTCTCCTCAGGGCGGGGCCGGGCGCTCGCGCGTCTACGGCCCGCCCCTGTGCTGTGTACGCCGCTTTCAGGTCCCGGCTTCTGGCCGGGAGAGACGGGGCCGCGCGAACCGCGATGGCCCTCCCTCCTCCTGCACGTGCGCGTCTTCCACTCCCCTCCTGCCCGACGTGCGGTGTTTGGGTGAAGGTCGGGTGAGTGGCCTGTGGCCCATCAGATGCATCTATTGTTAACCCCTTATGCATTGCTAGCATTCTGAGTGTTTGTGTGTTCCAGGTGGACCATTGATCTTATTAAAGGGGGGTCCAGGGTCCCTGGTTAAATTTTAGTTGGCTTAAAATCCTCCCACTCGGGACTTAAAGGGGCATCCCGGGTTGCATTATTGCGTAATTCCCTCGGAGCATTGTACACATACATATTATATATATATTATTAAAAAATCACCATATGGAGGCTTCCCCGGATACTGGGCTTGTGCTCCCCTTGGGGCAATCCAGTGTGTTTGGTGTGTGGGGTATCCCTTTTGGGGGATGATGTATTTCTATGTGTACCCTGTGCGCAGCGGTCTATTACGCGGCAGATCTCAGGCGTCCGGTCCTGCTCCGCCAGTCTCCTCTCCGCCTCCCCCTCGCTTGACACGTACCCCGTGTGATGTGGTCATTGGCGGGGAGTCGTAATCTGAGGTGTGTGCCAGATTGGCCAATCTTGAGAAATTGTTTTCCAGTGCCGTTGCTGAAAAGGTCACGGCAAAGAGAAAACATTTGTATACGTCTGCGCAGGCCTTTGATAGGGAGGATTTTGACTCCCTGGATTGGTCTGATTGTTCCCCGCGAGAGGAAGGGGAGTTGTTTGAGGAGTCCGATGACTCTGATGATCAGCAGTTTGTGGGCGCTGATACCGAGCAGGGCCAGGGGGATTCCTTGGATACCGCTAGGGTCCTGGCTCATGTGTTTGAGGTCCTGGCTATTTCTCCCCCCAAGGCAGCTCCTCCGCTGAAGGGAGTGTTCTTTGAAGTGACTAAGCCGTGCTTGGAATTTCCTTATCAAAAGCATTTTGATGGTATCATTCTCAAGGAATGGGAGAGGCCGACTCGGCTTCCGGGTGTCCCACCGGGTTGGGACAAGAAATATCCCTTTCTGGCGGACGCGGTGAAGCACTGGTCGTCTCCCCCCGAGGTGGATGCTCCTGTTTTGGGGTTGTCCAGCTCCTCAGTCCTCCATTCTCCGGAGTGCACTACTCTCAAGGATGGTGAGGATAAATGCATTGACCAGATCGCTTGTCATGGTTTTGCCAGTGTTGGATCGGCCTTGCGGCCGGTTTGTGCTTCTGCCCTTGTATTGGTAGCTGCCAGGTCCGTTATTGATTGTTGACCTCTTCCGGGCTTGATCCGGCTAGTGGGGAGTTTGCCGACCTTAAGCGCTGTGAGTTGTTTTTGTCCTTTGTGCTGTCCGCCCTGGACGACACATTTGTGATGTGTAGCAGAGCTGCGGCCCTGCTTCTGGCTATCCGCTGGTCGGTTTGGTTACGCCAGTAGGCGGCTGATTTTGTGTCCAAAAAGTCGCTCACGGCCCTTCCCTTTGTGGGGTTGCGGCTCTTTGGAGAAAAATTGGATTAGGTGGCAAAGGGAGGTAAGTTACCTCAGCGTAAGAAGCAGCATCGCCCCTTTCGGGGGGCGGCTTCCTTCTCTCAGTCTCAGAAGTGATTCCTGGACCAGGGGCAGGGGTCGGGCCCGTCCAGGACACAGTTGGGGCTCCAAGCCTAGAGCCGCTGCCAAGCCGGCTCAGCAATGAGGGGGCGCCCTCAACCTTGCGGGTGGGGGGACGGCTGCTACTCTTCTCCCAGGTTTGGGTCCAAGAGGTCTCAGACAGGTGGATTTAGGAAGTGGTGTCTTCCGGTTACAAGCTGGAGTTCGAGTTCTGGCCCCCTCCCAGATTCTTCAGTTCTCGGGTGCCGTCAGATCCTCTGGCCGCCCAGGGGCTTCGGGTGGCAGTAGCAAGTCTTTTGGACATGGCTGTCATCTGTCCGGTGCCCCACTCAGACCGGGGCCTGGGCTTCTATTCCAATTTGTTCACGGTGCCCAAGAAGGACGGATCAGTTCGTCCCATTCTGGATCTGAAGTTGCTCAACAGGTTTGTTCGTCCCCGGAAGTTCCGTATGGAAACTCTGCGCTCAGCCATCCACTAACTTCGTCAGGGGGACTTCATGACGTCCATAGACCTCAAGGATGCTTACCTGCATATTCCAATATTTCCGGCACACCAGAGATTCCTCAGGTGTTGGCAGGAGTGATGGCCATCCTCAGAGCCAGGGGTATCCGCATCGTGCCCTATCTGGACGATCTTCTCATCATGGCGTCTTCCCTCAGTCAGGCGCAGCTGGATACCAGGAATGTGGTGTCCACTCTGGAGAGTTTCGGTTGGGTGATCAACTATCCCAAGTCCTGCCTCACTCCCTCCAGGGTGGTGGAGTTCCTGGGAATGTCGCCGGATACTTCTCAGGCCAGGGTGTTTCTCCCCCGAGCCAAGGTTCTTCTGATTCAGGAATTGACTCAGCGTCTTCTATCCATTCCCCGTCCGTCCATCGTGGGATTGATGGTGGCGTCGTTCGAGGCGGTTCCCTTTGTCCAGTTTCACACAAGGACGCTCCAGCTCCATCTCTTGGCGGCCTGGGACGGTTCCCCGCTGTCATTGGATCAGTCCTTTCTGATGTCCCCCCGGGTGCGGCGTTCCCTTCGGTGGTGGCTGGAACCAAGCAATCTGACGAGGGGCAGGTCCTTTCTGACCCCTTGTTGGGAGACGGTCACCACGGATGCCAGCCTGTCAGGTTGGGGGGGGATTTTGGAAGGATCTTCAGTTTCAGGGACTGTGGGGGCCTCTGGAGGCTCACGATCCCATCAGTGTTCTGGAGTTGAGAGCCATCAGGCTGGTTCTGGCTCACTTGACTCATCAGTTGCGGGGCCTACCGGTCCAAGTTCGGTCGGACAATCGGACGGCGGTCGTCTACATCAATCACCAGGGAGGGACTCGCAGCAGGCGTGCCCTCAGGGAAGTGTCCTTGATCCTTGCCTGGGCAGAGAGCAATGTCCCATGCATCTCGGCGGTGTACATTCTGGGAGTGGAGAACACGGAGGCGGACACCCCAAGGTGTTTCGGTCGCTTTGCCACCGGTGGGGGTCTCCGGAGGTGGACCTCTTTGCCTCTCGTCACAATCACAAGCTTCCGGCATTTGTGTCTCTCTCGCGGGATCCACTGGCTCTGGCAGTGGATGCCATGTCTCTGAACTGAAGGGATCTGGGGTTTCTGTACCTGTTCCCTTTGTTTCCCATGGTGGGCAGAGTGGTGCGCAAGCTGGCCCTAGAGGGCGCGTCAGCAATCCTGGTGGCTCCAAGGTGGCCAAGACAGGTTTGGTTCGCAGACGTGGTAAGGTTGGTGGGAGGATCAGTTAGACCTGCCCCTTCTGCCGGATCTGCTCACTCAGGGCCACTGCTCTACCCCAATTTACCAACGCTGGCTTTGACGGCGTGGTTGCTGAAACCTCCATCTTGAGGGAGGAAGGTCTTTCTGATGCTGTCATTCAGACTCTGGTTAGGGCTAGGAAGCAGTCTTCCTCTGCCATCTATTATAGGACTTGGAGGTCTTATATTGATTGGTGTGAGGTCAGGGCCTTGCCTTGCAGGGCGTTTTCTATCCCTAGGGTTTTGGAATTTCTGCAACATGGTCTGGACCAAGGTTTGCAGCTTAGTACGCTGAAGGGGCAGGTTTCTGCCCTGGCGGTTTTCTTTCAAAAGTCTTTTGCTCTTCATCCTCTGGTTAAGACCTTTTTCCAGGGGGTTACACATGTGCGGCCGCCTAGGAAGCTTTTGCTCCCAGTTTGGGATTTGAATTTGGTTTTGTCTGCCTTGCAGGGTCCTCCTTTTGAACCTTTGCAGGATATTGCACTTTCTACGCTTACTCAGAAGGTTGTTTTTCTGGTTGCCATCACTTCCGTTCGTGTTTCGGAGTTGGCAGCCTTGTCTATTAAGGCTCCTTACTTTGAGAGGCATCAGGACAAGGTTGTTTACTGCTTCAAACCAGATTTCCTTCCTAAGGTGGTCTCTGCTTTTCATTTGAATCAGGATATTGTTCTTCCCTCCTTGTGTCCTAAGCCCAGCAATGACAAGGAGAGGGTTTTGCATTCTTTGGATGTGGTTCGCTGTGTGAAGTACTATTTGGTGGCTACTTCTCCTCCTTTTCGTAGGACTGACGCCCTTTTCGTGGTGCCCTCCGGGCCTAGGAAAGGTTTGGCTCCTGCCAAGTCTTCCATTAGTAAATGGATTCGCCAGGCCATTGTTGGGGCCTATTCTGCTAAGGGGAAGATTCCCCCTTTTCGTGTTACTGCTCATTCTACTCATGCTATTGGGGCGTCCTGGGCCTTCCAGCACCAGGCTTCTGTTGAGCAGGATTGTAAGGCTGCTACTTGGTCTTCGGTTCACACTTTTTCCACGTTTTTCAAGGTTGATGTTCGGGCCTCAGCGGATGCTGTTTTTGGCTGCAAAGTTCTGCAAGCTGCAGTGATTTAAGTTTGTGCCTTGTTTTTTTGGATCCCCGCCCTTTATGGACACTGCTATTGGATGTCCCAAGTGTAGTGAATGTCTTGAAGCGGGGTGTGTGACATACTTAGAATAATACCTTTTTGTGAATACTCACCTGTAAAATGGGTATTATAAGTATGTCACACACCCCGCTTCACCCTGCCCTTTTGTATTCTGGATCCTTTATATGGTGAACCTTTATTAGTTTTTATTGGCTTTCCTGGTCCCTTGGTCTTACTGCTATGTTTATACTGGGGAATGAGTGGGAGGTCCCAGGTATTTATGGGTCGGGAGGGTTTGACCTTTTTTTTTGTTATCATCTCTGCAAGATCGCCATCTACAGGTCAGTATGCCCAAGTGTAATGAATGTCTTGAAGCGGGGTGTGTGACATACTTATAATACCCATTTTACAGGTGAGTATTCACAAAATGGTATTTTTTTTGGAATCCTTCAGCGTGACCACATGGAGAGATTATGCTCCACCCCCTGGGCGGAAATACAAACATGAACAGAGGTTAAAAGCCCCACCCTTGCTCCCCACCTCAGTATTTGAAAAGTAACTTAATGTAACCACCCCTGGGCTATGGGCAGGTACTAAGCGGTCACGCTGAAGGATTCCAAAAAAATCTGTTAGCGGTAAGTCTAACTGTGATTTTTCAAAGTCATCCTTCAGCGTGGCCACATGGAGAGGATTAGGCAAGTAATTATACTTTAGGGGTGGGTAGCTGCAAGTAGTATCCTTCTACCAAAGGCCTGATGTTTTGCAGATAGTAAATCAAGTCTATAATGTTTGAGGAAGGTGTGGACTGATGACCACATTGCTGCTTTGCAGATCTCCAGTCCTCTCTGCCCATGACGTGGCCATAGCTCTTGTAGAATGGGCAGAGACTTCTGGGGGAGATACAACCCTAGTGGAATAAGTTTGGGCAATAGTCTGTTTTATCCATCTGGATATAGTGGACTTGGAAGCTGCTGAGCCTTTCTTTTTTCCGCTAAAGGTTATAAGGAGTTGTTCCACCATGCACCATTCTCTGGACCTTTCCAAATAAATGATAAAGGCTCTTCTAACATCAAGCAGCAAGAGATCCTCTTCCTTGCCTGCTCCATTTGGAAATGTCGGAAGAACTATGGCCCTTATTTAACAAGGGATAGCGACAGGTAGCGCCTGGTGAGCGACCGGTAACGACGGGCACCGCCACGAGAACGCTGGCTCCCCACCACAATCACACATTTATCAAGCCGATCCTGCTTACCGACTGAGATAGCGCCAGATAGCCACTCATTCATCATTATTCCAGCCTCAGCCCACAGCGCCAGCGTCCGACCTTGAACAGCGACAGGTATAACCTCTACCTGGCGCTCTCCAATGCATTTCAATGGAACAATCTTTAAATATTCATAATTAATTCATATTAATGTTTTTTTTTTTTTTTTTAAATGTGAAAAATTCTGTGACCACTTCTGCCATGTTATATTTTTTTTTTAAGGTAAAAAAAAAAAAAAAAAAAAAACTGTGCAGAATTGATATTACAGGTCTGATATTAATGTATTAATATTACAAAATGTTATTAAAAACTGTTTTTTTTGGATTCCAAAAATATGTTTGGGGGTTAAAAAAACTACTTTTAACCCATCGCCGCCAGCGTTCTGGGGTTTAAACATGCATTTCACAGCTCGAGAATTTTTTGAGCGCGATTTGTTAATGAATATGGTGGGAGCCGGTCGCTATGGCCAGTCGTTATCATGCGCTCCCATACAGCGCTGAACCTGTCAAATAGCGACTCCTCACCCAATATTCAACATTACTGCACACCGACTGAGTCGCTGTCAACAACCGAACAACGGCTAAGCACAGCGACTACTAGCGGGCGCTGTGAAAATACTGCTACATTCGCTCAACTGTTGCTACCTGCCGCTATTAATGAATCGGCCTCCCCGTCTTGCGACCTGTTGGCCAAAGTCACTATTTTTGGTAAAAATAATGGATTGGGTCTAAGTATAACCTTGTCTGGTAGTACTGCACAATATGGTTCTTTAACAAATGAGGCCTGTAGCTCGCTTACCCGCCTAGCCGAGGTAATAGCTAGCAAAAAACATTTTCTTGATAACCATTTCTCAGAAACTTCATCCAGGGGCTCTAATGGGGGCTCCATTAACTCCTTTAACACAATAGACAAATCCTGGGTAGGAAATCCCTTAAATGGTGCAGGTCTTTTGCGCATATTTGCTTTGAAAAAACAATTGATTAGTTCAATTTGTCTCAATTATAATGATCATGCAGAAGTCTGAGTCTTTAAGGTGCTTACAGCCAGCCCTTTAACAAAACCATCCAGCTGAAATTCTAGTGCTATGGCTGTCTGTATTCTTCAACTTGTTCATTTCACAAAAAGAAAAACTTTTCCATACCTTTCCGTAGATCTTCTTAGTAGTTAACTTACGGCTGGCCAGAAGAGTTTCAGTCACTCTAATTGAACAACCCTTATTACTTAATATAGCCCTTTCAGGATCCATGCTTTCAGAAGTAGTCTTGACGGATTTGGATGCAGAATTACGTCCTGATGGACGATGTTCGGAATGTCTGGAGGCCTCCAGGGATCTTTCCTTGCCATCTTCCTTAATTCTGTGAACCAAGCTGTTATTCTTGGTGTGCCACACACCCCGCTTCACCTTTAATTCTTCGCGATTGGGTTACTCACCGCCAGGTGACGCTGTTGCAGAGAGGAAGTCTTGTAACGAGCCCCCTTCCGGCCTATATATACCTGGTACCTCCCATTTATCACCAGTGTTTTTCTCTCAGCATGACGACAAGACAGAAGATTGAAGTCTCCTGTTTGCAGGTAGCCGGGGTCTTACCCCGGCACCCCCTTTTGGTCTATTTCTGCCCGGTTTTGATTGTTTGTTACCTTGGTGGAATGGAAGCCTCCCAGCCTAGGCTGCTCACTGGGCAATTGGTAGACGGCACTATAGGTGCCTAGGAGCTTATCTCCTCTGCTCGACCCCCTGTTTTGGGGGCAATGCGGCTATCCGGCATGGTGATCCGGAGGTGGGATGCGCCTGTCCCGAGGGTCCCCTTGGCCCCTTGCTCTCCCGTTGGTCAGACAATCGAACAGCGGTTGCTTACATCAATCATCAGGGAGAGACTCGCAGTCTGAGTGCTCTGAGAGGTGTCCCTGATCCTGACCTGGGCAGAGGCCCATGTTCCTTGTCTCTCGGCGGTATACATTCCAGGAGTGGAAAACCAGGAAGCGGACCTGTTGAGCAGGGGCTCTTCCCGTCTGGGAGAATGGGCTCTCCATCCTCAGGTTTTTCACTCACTGTGTCTCCGGTGGGGGACGCCGGAGGTGGACCTGTTTGCCTCTCGTCACAATCACAGGCTCCCGAACTTCGTGTCGCTCTCCCGGGATCCTCTGGCTCTGGCAGTGGACGCCATGTCCCTGAGCTGGGGGGATCTGGGATTTCTATACCTGTTTCCTCCGATACCCATGCTGGGCAGGGTGGTTCGGAAGTTGGCTTTGGAAAGGGTGTCCGCCGTTCTCGTGGCCCCAAGGTGGCCAAGGCGAGTGTGGTTCGCAGACATCGTTCGGCTGGCAGTGGACCAGTTCGTTCTGCCTCTTCGGCCCGATCTGCTCACTCAGGGTCGGTTGTGTTACCCCAATTTACCAGCGCTGGGTTTGACGGCCTGGCTGCTGAAACCTCCATCTTGAAGGAGGAGGGTCTTTCTGACTCAGTCGTTAAGACTTTGATCAGTGCCCGGAAGAGGTCTTCTTCTATCATCTATTATAGGACTTGGAAGGCCTATATCGCTTGGTGTGAGATTAGATCCTTTCCTTGTAGGGTCTTCTCGGTCTCCAGGATTCTGGAGTTTTTACAATCTGGGCTGGACTCTGGTCTTCAGCTAAGTACTTTGAAAGGGCAAGTTTCTGCCTTATCTATCTTTTTTCAGAAGCGTTTTGCGCTTCATTCTTTAGTTAAAACTTTTTTCCAGGGGGTTTACGCATGTGCGGCCTCCCAGGAAACCATTACTCCCGGTTTGGGATTTGAATTTGGTTCTTTCTGCTCTGCAGGCTCCTCCTTTTGAGCCTCTGCAAGATATTGCTTTGTCTACCCTGACTCAGAAGATTGTCTTCTTGGTAGCTATCACTTCGGTCCGGCGTGTCTCGGAGTTGGCGGCCTTGTCTATCCAGGCGCCCTACTTTGAGAGGCATCAGGATAAAGTGGTCTTTCGGTTTAAGCCAGACTTTCTTCCTAAGGTTGTTTCTGCTTTTCATTTGAATCAGGATATTGTTCTTCCCTCCTTGTGTCCTAATCCTAAGAATGATAAAGAGAGGGTTTTGCATTGTTTGGATGTAGTACGCTGTGTTAAGTACTACTTGATTATCACGTCTCCTTTTCGTAAGACGGATGCCTTTTTTGTTGTGCCCTGTGGGCCTAAGAAGGGTTTGGCACCAGCCAAATCTGCCATTAGCAAATGGATACGTCAGGCCGTTACTGCAGCCTATTCTGCTAAGGGGAAAGTTCCCCCTTTTCGTATCACTGCTCATTCTACTCGCGCCGTTGGAGCGTCTTGGGCGTTTCAGCACCAAGCTTCTGTTGAACAAGTTTGTAAGGCCGTCACTTGGTCTTCTGTTCATACTTTTTCTAAGTTTTACAAAATTGATGTGCGAGCCTTAGCGGATGCTGTTTTTGGCCGCAAAGTTCTGCAGACTGCAGTCATGTAAGTTATGCTTCACCTGGCCTTGAGATGCCCATCCCTTGTGGACACTGCTTTTGGATGTCCCAATCGTGAAGAATTAAAGGTGAAGCGGGGTGTGTGGCACACCAAGAATAATACCATTTTGTGAGTACTCACCTGAAAAATGGATATTGTTGGTGTGCCACACACCCCGCTTCACTCCCACCCTTTTCAGTATTCCGAATCCTTTATATGGTGAAGCTTTTATTTATTTTGAGGTTACCGTTAATTTACTGGTACCTTGTCTTTCTGCTTTTTAATACACTGGTGATAAATGGGAGGTACCAGGTATATATAGGCCGGAAGGGGGCTCGTTACAAGACTTCCTCTCTGCAACAGCGTCACCTGGCGGTGAGTAACCTAATCGTGAAGAATTAAAGGTGAAGCAGGGTGTGTGGCACACCAACAATATCCATTTTTCAGGTGAGTACTCACAAAATGGTATTTTTGCCCAGAACGGAGCGATGAGGATCACTGTCACTTCCTCTTGCACGATCTTCCAGTCCACCGTTAGAGAAAAAAATGTCCTGCACTTTGTATTCCTGGCATTGGCAAACAAGTCTATCTGCAGATCTGCTGATAGACCTCCTGATTTAGACACCATTCGGTCTGCTGGATGTTTACTCAACTTAGTCTGTGAAAGTATTGAGGGTCCCCTTCAGATGAACTGCCGACAATGACCAAATTTGATGCTGGAGTGGTAATAGAATGTCCTTTGCTAGTTTCATTAATTTTAAGGACCTGGTTCCCCCTTGATGATTTAGATACGCCCCCGTCGAGGCATCCTCTGATCTTATCTGAACTTCCTTGCCCTGTATTGATGTTTGAAAGTTATCTAGTGTGAGCTTGACTGCCAGAAGCTCCCTGAAATTCGAGGACCTGGCTGCCACCTTTTTTAACTATTTCCCCTGAACCTGGTGGATTCCTAAATGGGGCTTCCCAACCCCAGTTGCTTGCATCTCTTGTGGCTGTTACTGGGTTGGTCTGTCTCCACTCTTTTCCTTTCCCAGGTTCCCTAGATCTATTCACCATTGTAGATCTTTTAGTACTTTTGGGCTCAGCTGAACTAATTTATCCAGTGAACTCTGCCTTTTGTCCCACTTTGCTAAGGGTAATCTTTGCATGGTTCTTGTGTGCAACTGAGCTCAGGGGATTGCTGGTGGTCATGAACCTCAGTACTCTTAACAACCCTTAGGGAGACCGAGGGGCTTCGGTTAGGCCTAGCTCCTCTGCTGCAATCATGTCTTTTTTTTCTTTGGAAGAAATAACTTTTGCTGGGTGCTGTCTGTTGAATCCCAGGAGTTTGCATTGTTCACTGGGCGTTAGGTAGGACTTCTCTGTTTATTACCCACCCCAGACTCTTTAACACTGCCAGAGTGCTTTCTAGGTCTGCTAGCAATGTGACCTGTGACTTGTTCAACAGAAGGAGGTCATCCAGATAGGGTATCACAATGATTCCCTGTTGTCTGAGGTAGGCCATGGGTTCCGCCAAGATCTTTGTAAATATCCTCGGAGATGAGGACAGGCCAAAGGGTAGTGCTCTGTACAGATAATATAGGATTTCCTGATCCAACTGAACCTGAGATATTTGCAGTGTGCGATCAGAATAGGGATATACAGATAGGCATCTTGTAAATCTAGGTTCACTATCAGGGCATTTTCTATCAGGATATTTCTTATCGAATGTATTGATTCCATCCTGAACCTCTTGTATCAAATGAATTTGTTTAATCTCTTTAGATTCAAAATCATCTGATACTGTCCTGATGGCTTCTGAACCAGAAAAATGTGAGAGTAGAACCCCTTATCCAAGGAGGTCAAGGGGACCATTTCTATCACGTTTTTCTCCAGAAGAGCTACAGGGAAGGCTACTTTCTTGTTGAGGTCTCTTGGTAGTCTGGTCACCAAGAAGGATGACTGGAGGAGGGATGCAGATTCTAGCTGATACCCTTTTTCTAATGTTTGTAGTGCATTTTGGGTGACTACTCTCTAGGTGGGTATGAACCAGGAGCGTCTCACCCCCACCGGGTAGTCTTTGTCAGGACTGTGGCTTAGGCCCCTCAAAAGGTTTGTTAACTTAGGAATACCTTCTTTGGGGCCTAGGCTGAGCCCAATGTCTCTTGGGGTCTGCTCTCCCTCTATTACTAGGACGTGAATTAAAACAGCGTTTCTTGGTAGGATTTTTTTTCCTTGCATCATTTGATCTGGTTAGGATAACATCCAAGTCCTTCCCAAATAGAAGACTGCCATGGAATGGGATACCACAAAGTTTAGTTTTCTGACACACTGTCGCCTGACCAAGTCTTTATGTGCGAGCACATAAAATCAAAGCGGAGGTCTTTGCTGTGGCCCTGATGAGCTCCCGTGAAGCATTAGTAAGGAAAGCAATGGCTCTATTAAGAGTTGGTAAGGTAGCTACTAGGTCCTGTGAGGAAACCTTACTTTCTGTGTGATCCTTAAGAGTATCCACCAACTTAGCCATGCTTCTGAGGACCACATCAGAGGCTATTGCTAGCCTAGACATAAGTTATTGCATCCCAAGCTGCCTTAATATATGTTCACCTCTGTGATCCATTGAATTGTGCAATGTCCCTGTGTCCTCAAAACTTAAATCTACTGATCTAGACATCTGACCTAATGGAGCATCCACTTTTGGACATTTGCTCCACTGCTTCATAATGGGATCGTGGAATGGAAATTTTCTTTTTAAGGATTTAGGCATAAATAGTTTCTTCTTTGTAAAATCCCACTCAGTCTTAACCATATCTTTTAGGACTAAATGGATCGGAAAAGACTTTTCCGTGTTTTTTTTTTTTTACCAACATTTCTTTATACATTTCATCTTGTAGTGAAAGGGGTTTATCTTCCTGTTGAATCCTCCAAGTATCGTGTATATCCTGCAACATTAAGTCAAGTTCCTCTGAAAGGTTATGGGAACTTTCCTGTTTCCCTTTTTCCTGGACATCCTTGTACATGGAATCCTGCGAGGAACCATCTTCCTCCATTAATGCCCTGACTCAGAAGTTACATCAATCTGTACTGGAGTGGAAGGCAAGGCACTGGGAGCTGTGCTACTCAGGGATAGTCCCTTTTTCCCTATGTCCAGGCCTTCCCAGTGATGACATGTGGGTATTCCGCCCCCAGGGGGCGCTCGACTGTAAGATCAAAAGATGTAGCGCCTCCCGGCCTATAAAAGCAGGCGTCCCTCTATGATTCTCCCAGTGTTCATCTTGCAGTCTGGCTGCTGAAGATCTTTGGATACTCTCTCTGGATATTGGCAGCTGAGTGGGGCCTCCTAGCCCATCGTCCGCTGCAGGCCCTATTCTCACTGATCCCATCAGACCCGTTCTGCCTCCCAGCCGCTGGCTGCGTCGGGATCGTGACGGCGTTCATGCAGGCAGGCGGCGCGGACGTGCACCGCGCGGCTTCAGTGTGACTGCGGGAGCGCGGTGTGCAGCTATGGTGGCTTGTTTTCACTTCCCCTACAGGGGCATAATGGCACGCTTTGCTGATGGGCGGGCGCGGTTTTTCGCGCTGCCGGGAGGCGGAGCTGCACGATGACGTGTCCCGTGTCATTGCGACGCGGCCCACCCCTCGAGGTACGAGCCAGAAGCTCTGGATGCGTTTTGTTGTTATCCCTTGCTGCTGCTGCTGCCTGAATTGCTCAAGACCTGTCGGTGTCGTAAGTCCCTCTTTTGAATGCGATATATTTTCTCCTGCATATCACTGTTTTGAAGGTCTGATGGGTCTTTTTCTCTTTTGTCTTGCATAGGTCGTGGGCTTAGTGGTTGAGGTTTGTGGTTCCTCCCGGTCCCCCCCTTCCTTTTATTAAGAGGGATCATATGGGTTTGGGCCGTTAGTGCCTTGTAACCTTCATTGCCAAATTATTCTTAGTATACAGTACGTCCTGCTCCAAATCTAATACTTACAGTTGGGATATACTCCGCCAGATGGCGCTGGACTGCAGAGACATCGAAAATAGGCTCCTCCCGGCCCCTCAAATACCCGGGGACCTCCCACAAATCCCCAGAATTTCTCTGCAGTCTGGCTGCGAAGGACGAGAAATGGCTCTCTACTCGCAGGTGAGCGGGGCTATTAGCCCGCGGCCCTGTAGGACTATTCCCACCCGTTCCACTAGTAATATGCCTCCCAGCGTTGGCTGCGCTGGTCGGGTGAAGGTAGGCAGCACCGCTGTTAGATGCTTAGGAGCGCTGCTCCACTGCAATCCCCCACCAAAGGGTAGGTGGTTCAGGCTTATGGTAAGCCTCTATGGGATGCCCCTCCCGCACTAGTGCCCCCTTGCCCCTGTCCATCGGTGGGCCCTGTTTAAGTGGCCGCTGCCCTCCCTCATCCTCCTTGTAGTCTTCGAGGGAAAAGAGGGGGGGGGGGTGTAAATATGTATGCTATGCATTCTGTGTTTTACACCTTTTTTTTTTTCACTCTGTTAGTCTTGTGTCAACCGCCGCTCTGGCTTGTCTTTACTGTCTTTTTAAAATTGCCGCCGCGCGCTGACTTGGTTCCGCGCTTGGCGGCGGCATTACCTCAGGCGCTGGTGCGCCATCATTGGCTGCTTGCACGTTCCTGGCTTCGCGCTCTTTGGGGGGCCAGGGCCAGTCTATGGCGCGCTCCGCGTCATCGCTGATACCGGCCCGCCCCTCGAGGTATACCGACGCCATCTTTATCCTGCCTTTTTGGCCCATGTGCGACGGACCCCTACCTACCGTGGTCCGTAGGTGCCCTCGCGGGCAGCTTTATATCTTTCAATTTTGTTACTGTGTGCTTACAGGTCTTGTCTGCTTATGTCTTTCAGGCGGGACGAACCCTTTTGGCTTCTCCCGGCCCTGTATTAGTACATACTTGTAGGCGGGTTATTGGGGCATCCGGGGTTGCTATTTAGCGTTATTCCCTATCGACGTATAGCGCCGCTATAATCACCATATGGAGGCATCCCAGGATAATGTGATCGGGGTCCCTTCGGGACAAGACCGGCTGTGTGTAGCGTGTGGGCAGCCTCATGCTGACGCTGACAAGGCGCAGGTCTGTGTACCCTGTGCTGAGCAGGTGCTTGCATTGCAATCTGGCCTGCAAGTGGCTGCACCTCGTTTCACTTCACGTACTCCCCCAAGCTTAAATCTCACTCCTGCTGAGTTGCTTACTAGTGGGGATTCTCAGCCTGATGTGTCGTCTAGACTGGCTACTGTTGAGCAGTTGATTGCTAAGTCCTTAGCGCGTAAGGCCCCTGCTAAGAATGTCACTGTTTTCCCTATGGGAACTGAGGAGTTTTGGAATCTTTGTGGCTATACCCCGTCTGATGAAGGGGAGCTCTTTTCTGATTCAGGCTCATCTGATGAGAGACCAAGGGGTCATGACGATTCTGGCTCTGACCCCTGGACCCCGGATGACACTGACCGATTATTGACCCAGATTTTTGAGGTTCTGACCATCTCTCTCCCTGTTGTGGCTCCCAGGCAAAGAGGGGAGCTTTTCCATACAGCAAAATCACGTTTGGAATTTCCCGAGCAGGCACATTTCCATAACCTTGTGCTCAAGGAATGGGAGTGCCCCAGTAAACTTCCCGGGGTTCCAAAGAGTTGGGATAGGAAGTACCCCTTTCCTGCTGAGGTGGTTAAATGTTGGTCATCCCCCCCCCCCGAGGTGGATGCCCCGATCTTAGGGCTATCTAACACCTCTGTCATGCATTCCCCTGACTCTACTACCCTGCGGGATGCTGAGGACCGGCGCATTGACCAGCTGGCATCTCACGCCTTTGCATGTGCAGGGGCGGCGCTGCGCCCGGTCTGTGCCTCTGCCATTACTGCTGTGGCCACTAGAACCCTTATCAGAAATATGCTTGATAGTGCCCCTGATGATTTGCCTTGTGAGGTGTTTAATGCACTCTCCAGTTGTGATGTTATTCTTGGTGTGCCACACACCCCGCTTCACCTTTAATATTCTTCACGATTGGGTTACTCACCGCCAGGTGACGCTGTGCAGAGAGGAAGTCTTGTAACGAGCCCCCTTTCGGCCTATATATACCTGGTACCTCCCATTTATCACCAGTGTTTTTCTCTCTGCTTGCAGGTAGCCGGGGTCTTACCCCGGCACCCCCTTTTGGTCTATTTCTGCCCGGGTTTTTGATTGTTTGTACGTTTATGGTGGAATGGAAGCCTCCCAGCCTAGGCTGCTCACTGGGCAATTGGTAGACGGCACTATAGGTGCCTAGGAGCTTATCTCCTCCGCTCGACCCCCTCTTTTGGGGGCAATGCGGCTATCCGGCATGATGATCCGGAAGTGGGATGCCCCTGTCCCGAGGGGCCCCTTACTCTCCCGTTGCGGTCCCTTCTCCCTTCACTATGGGGGGGTGTAGAGGGATGTGTATTGTGTGTATGGTTTACTGTATGTTCATGTGTTTTGCTTATTTCAACGTTGTCAGGCTGCACCGCAAGTGAGTGTGCATATGGCCTGACTTTGATTCCTCCTTATATGGCAGTCTCTGTTTTGCGGGCTGCTGCTGCTGGCCTGCAGGGCCAGAGCTTTGGGTCAGCTTTAGGGGTGACCGGGGCGGGCTGTACGGTGTCAGGCTTGCTTATGGCTGCCTGCGCTTTTCTCACTTTATCCAGCTCCCCTCCGCTTATCTCCTTTGTTTTAATCGGCCACTCTCGTCTTCGCTGACATTTGCTTCCTGTCTCCAACACCTCTTTGGTCGGGTGCTGGGCTTTTGTAAGCCTTACTGGGGCAGGTAGGCGGCCTCACCTGGCGTGGGGCCGTCTATTTTTTTATGGTGTTTGACTGTTTATTTAAAAAGTAATATATTTAATGGAAAAATACTTTTATTAAAAAAAAAAAAAATATATATATATATATATATAAGGAGGAAAATCAGAGGACAGTTTTCTTGCCTCTTCAAAGCACTTGGTGCTGTGTATGTATGTTATATTGCATGTTGCCATTGGTTTCTGGGGTTCTTACTGTTGGTTTGTTTCTTCCCCACAGTTCCTGGGATTCCCTCAATACAGCGGCCTCCCGGTTCTTTTTTGCCTGGCTAGTCCTTTCTTTTCCTCCAAATTGGGACATATTTATATATTTATATATATATATATATACATGTTTATATATTAAAAAAAAAAAAATAATAAAAAAAAATATATATATATATATTTATTTAAGGGGATCTTTATTATAAACTAAATCCTCCCTCCCGGGACATTAACATAAAGGGGCATCCCGGGTGGCTGATGCCTTAAACCCTCATTTTTGCGAATACCATAAATCACCATATGGAGGCTTCCGATATTACCGGCCATCTAGGGTATGCGGAGGATGTGGGACTCCGCTCCCAGCTGATGTTTTTGTATGCATTCCTTGTGCAAAGCAGAGTATTGCGCGTCAGTCCTTTGCTCCGGCTGCTGGCCCTTCGCAACTCCCATCATCCCCTTCCCCTCCCTATTCCGAACCCCGCGTGACATTGTCAAGAGTGGGGATTCGCAATCCGAGGTGGCGGCACGGTTGGCCAACCTCGAGAAAATAGTTTCCGTTAAAGCAGGGTTAAAGGCCACTGCGAAACGGAAGCACCTGACTCCTATACCTCCGGCTTCACAGGATGATGTATGTGAGCCTGTGGTTTGGTCCGATTGCTCCCTGGACGAGGAGGGAGAATTTTTGGTGGAGTCAGATGAGCCTGCAGATCAGCTTGAGGTTAATGCTATTGGCGATTTGTCTGCGGGGGGTTTTCGTGACACCCCCTCCATTCTTGCTCAAATGTTTGAAATTTTGAATTTAGATCCACCTGAGGCCGTCACCCTGCCTAAGGGTCAGTTGTTTAATGTCCCTCAGTCGCCTTTGGTTTTTCCCAGACAACACCACTTTGAGAAAATTGTGCTCAAGGAATGGGAACATCCCACGCGGTTAACTGGAATTCCTTCCAGTTGGGAGAAACGTTATCCTTTTCCGCCAGAATTGGTGAAGCTTTGGTCTGTTTCTCCTGACGTCGATACCCCTGTACTAGGGCTCTCCAGCACGGCTATGGTGCAGTCTGCTGAGACTACTGCCCTTAAGGATGGTGAGGATCGTCGGCGCCAGTACGCTCGCCATGGTTTTAGTTACGCCGGGTCAGCGATGCGCCCGGTGTGTGCTTCAGCGCTTCTTCTATTGGCGGTTAGATCTGTAATTCAGGGTCTGTGTGTGTGGATCTTGATCCCACTTGCAAGGAGCTTATTGCTCTCAGGCAGTGTGAGTCTTTTGTTTCCTATGTTCTGTCCGCTCAGGACGATGCGCTGGCTATGAGTAGCAAGACAGCTGCAATGCTGGTGGCTATTCGTCGGGCAGTATGGCTGTGCCAGTGGTCGGTGGACGCAGCTTCTAAAAAGGTGCTCACAGCTCTCCCCTTTTTGGGGTTGCGGCTGTTTGGTGATAAAATTGATTCAGTTGCCAAAGGTGGTAAAATGCCCCAACGTAAGAAGCCTCGTCGTCCCTTTCGGGGGGCAAGTTCTGGTAGACCTTCCTTTCGGGGATTCAGAGCGGGTAGGGGGGCTTCCTTTCCCGCTACCAGAGGTGCAGGTTGGACTCGGGGGAAGGGCCGTGGCCGTCCCACTCAGTCCTGGGGCACCAAGCCCAAACCTGCTGATAAGCCTGCTCAGCAATGAGGGGCTGCCCTCACCCGTGCGGGTGGGGGGATGATTGCGACACTTCTCCCTGGTTTGGAACCAGAAGGTTCCGGACAGATGGATCCGGGAGATAGTGTTGTCCGGTTACAAACTGGAATTCGAGTGTCGCCCTCCTTCACGGTTCTTTCGGTCTCGGGTGCCCATCGATCCTTTGGCCGCACAGGGGCTTCTGGCGTCGGTAAGGAATCTGTTAGAGATGGTGGTCATCCGGCCGGTACCGCGCTTAGAGAGGGGCCTCGGTTTCTACTCCAATCTTTTCACAGTCCCCAAGAAGGACGGGTCTGTTCGTCCCGTCCTGGACCTGAAATTACTCAACAAGTTCATCCGTTTTCGGAAGTTTCGCATGGAAACTTTGCGTACGGCCGTCGGTTCCCTTCGGCAGGGGGACTTCATGACGTCCATAGACATCAAGGATGCTTATCTTCATGTTCCCATCTGCCACGCTCATCATCATTTTCTTCGATTCGTGATGGAAGATCAGCATTTTCAATTCGTGGCACTTCCGTTTGGCCTTACCTCGGCTCCAAGAGTGTTCACCAAGGTGCTGGCAGGGGTGATGGCCATTTTCAGATCTCGGGGCATTCGTGTCGTACCTTATTTGGACGACCTTCTCATCATGGCTCCGTCACTCAGTCAATCGGAGACAGACACCAGGATGGTGGTCTCCACGCTGGAAAGCTTTGGTTGGGTGATCAACTTCCCCAAGTCCTCCCTCGCTCCGGCCAGGGTGGTGTCCTTTCTGGGGATGCAGTTGGACTCTCTTCAACACAGAGTGTTTCTCCCCCAGTCCAAATTTCATCTGATTCAGGAGTTGGCTCGGGTCCTACTTTCCAATCCTCAGCCGTCCATCCGTCTGGGGATGAGGCTGGTAGGGTTGATGGTCGCCTCTTTCGAGGCAGTTCCTTTTGCTCAATTTCACACCAGGACGCTTCAGCTTTATCTGTTGGCGTCCTGGGACCAGCAGCCTCGGTCGCTGGATCAGCCCTTCCAGTTGTCCTCCCGGGTCCGGCAGTCCCTCCAGTGGTGGTTGGTCTCGGCCAATCTCGTGAGGGGCAGGTCCTTCCTGACCCCTCTTTGGGAAATTGTCACCACGGACGCCAGTCTTTCGGGATGGGGCGGATTCTGGAAGGAGCTTCAGTTCCAGGGGCAATGGGGACCTCAAGAGGCCCACTTACCCATCAATGTTCTGGAACTGAGTGCCGTCCGTCGGGTGCTTGCTCTCCTGACTCATCACGTTCTGGGCCTTCCGGTCCAGGTGCGTTCAGACAATCAAACAGCGTTTGCTTACATCAATCATCAGGGAGGGACTCGCAGTCTGAGTGCTCTCAGAGAGGTGTCCCTGATCCTGACCTGGGCAGAGGCCCATGTTCCTTGTCTCTCGGCGGTATACATTCCAGGAGTGGAGAACCAGGAAGCGGACCGGTTGAGCAGGGGCTCTCCCCGTCGGGGAGAATGGGCTCTCCATCCTCAGGTTTTTCGCTCACTGTGTCTCCGATGGGGGACACCGGAGGTGGACCTGTTTGCCTCTCGTCACAATCACAGGCTCCCGAACTTCGTGTCACTCTCCCGGGATCCTCTGGCTCTGGCATTGGACGCCATGTCCCTGAGCTGGGGGGATCTGGGATTTCTATACCTGTTTCCTCCGATACCCATGCTGGGCAGGGTGGTTCGGAAGTTGGCTCTGGAAAGGGTGTCCGCCGTTCTCGTGGCCCCAAGGTGGCCAAGGCGAGTGTGGTTCGCAGACATCGTTCGGCTGGCAGTGGACCAGTTCGTTCTGCCTCTTCGGCCCGATCTGCTCACTCAGGGTCGGTTGTGTTACCCCGATTTACCAGCGCTGGGTTTGACAGCCTGGCTGCTGAAACCTCCATCTTGAAGGAGGAGGGTCTTTTTGACTCAGTCGTTAAGACTTTGATCAGTGCCCGGAAGAGGTCTTCTTCTATCATCTATTATAGGACTTGGAAGGCCTATATCGCTTGGTGTGAGATTAGATCCTTTCCTTGTAGGGTCTTCTCGGTCTCCAGGATTCTGGAGTTTTTACAATCTGGGCTGGACTCTGGTCTTCAGCTAAGTACTTTGAAAGGGCAAGTTTCTGCCTTATCTATCTTTTTTCAGAAGCGTTTTGCGCTTCATTCTTTAGTTAAAACTTTTTTCCAGGGGGTTACGCATGTGCGGCCTCCCAGGAAACCATTACTCCCGGTTTGGGATTTGAATTTGGTTCTTTCTGCTCTGCAGGCTCCTCCTTTTGAGCCTCTGCAAGATATTGCTTTGTCTACCCTGACTCAGAAGATTGTCTTCTTGGTAGCTATCACTTCGGTCCGGCGTGTCTCGGAATTGGCGGCCTTGTCTATCCAGGCGCCCTACTTTGAGAGGCATCAGGATAAAGTGGTCTTTCGGTTCAAGCCTGACTTTCTTCCTAAGGTTGTTTCTGCTTTTCATTTGAATCAGGATATTGTTCTTCCCTCCTTGTGTCCTAATCCTAAGAATGACAAAGAGAGGGTTTTGCATTGTTTGGATGTAGTACGCTGTGTTAAGTACTACTTGATTATCACGTCTCCTTTTCGTAAGACGGATGCCTTTTTTGTTGTGCCCTGTGGGCCTAGGAAGGGTTTGGCACCAGCCAAATCTGCCATTAGCAAATGGATACGTCAGGCCGTTACTGCAGCCTATTCTGCTAAGGGGAAAGTTCCCCCTTTTCGTATCACTGCTCATTCTACTCGCGCCATTGGGGCGTCTTGGGCTTTTCAGCACCAAGCTTCTGTTGAACAAGTTTGTAAGGCCGCCACTTGGTCTTCTGTTCATACTTTTTCTAAGTTTTACAAAGTTGATGTGCGAGCCTCAGCGGATGCTGTTTTTGGCCGCAAAGTTCTGCAGACTACAGTCATTTAAGTTATGCTTCACCTGGCCTTGAGATGCCCATCCCTTGTGGACACTGCTTTTGGATGTCCCAATCGTGAAGAATATTAAAGGTGAAGCGGGGTGTGTGGCACACCAAGAATAATACCATTTTGTGAGTACTCACCTGAAAAATGGATATTGTTGGTGTGCCACACACCCCGCTTCACTCCCACCCTTTTCGGTATTCCGAATCCTTTATATGGTGAAGCTTTTATTTATATTGATTTATTTTTGAGGTTACCGTTTTTTTACTGGTACCTTGTCTTTCTGCTTTTTAATACACTGGTGATAAATGGGAGGTACCAGGTATATATAGGCCGGAAGGGGGCTCGTTACAAGACTTCCTCTCTGCACAGCGTCACCAATCGTGAAGAATATTAAAGGTGAAGCGGGGTGTGTGGCACACCAACAATATCCATTTTTCAGGTGAGTACTCACAAAATGGTATTTTTGTAAATTTTGTCCTCTCTTTTGTCCTGGATGACACCATCAGAATGTGTGCCAGAACTTCTGCCCTTGTGGCTATACACCGCTCGGTTTGGCTGCGCCAGTGGGCTGCTGACAACGCTGCCAAGAAGGCCCTCACTGTGTTTTCCTTTAAAGGACTGTGCCTGTTTGGGGACCGCCTGGACCTTTTTGCTAAGGGAGGCAGATTACCGCAGCGCAGGCGGCAATCTCTGCCCTTTCGGGGTCAGGGTTCCTTCTCCTCCCCTTACCGTGATGCAAGACAGGGAAGGGGGGGTTTCCTTTCCTGGGGCCCGGGGAGAATTCTGGGGTAGAGGCAGAGGACGTGGACGTCCTGGCTCCTCCTGGGGTCCCAAAGTAAAATCCTCTCCCAAGCCCCCTCAGGCATGATGGGGCGCCCTCACCCATCCGAGTGGGGGACGGCTGCAGCACTTTGCTCACGTCTGGAGGCTTCGTGTCTCAGACCGGTGGATTCAGGAGGTAGTGTCCTGCGGTTACAAGTTGGAGTTTGCTGCCGATCCCCCTCCAAGATTCATCAGATCCCGGATTCCTCAGGACCCTGTGTCAGCTCAGGAGCTAGTGCAAGCAGTGCAAGGCCTCCTGGAGCTGGGGGTCATCTGCCAGGTCCCCTTAAGAGAAAAAGGCAAGGGCTTTTATACCAACCTATCACAGTACCCAAAAAAGATGGTTCAGTCAGGCCCATCCGGGACTTGAAGATCCTCAACAAGTTTGTCAGGGGCAGACGCTTTCACATGGAAACTCTGCGCTCTGCCATCAGTTCCCTGTGCAAAGGGGATTTCATGACTTCTGTGGACATCAAAGATGCTTATCTTCATATTCCTGTGTTCCCAGGTCATCAAAGGTTCCTCAGGTTCGCTCTGATGGATCAACACTACCAATTTGTGGCCTTGCCCTTCGGCCTCACTTCAGCTCCCAGGGTGTGCACCAAGGTGCTGGCTGGTGTGATGTCTCTGCTCAGATGTCAGGGCGTCCGCGTGCTTCCCTATCTGGACGACATTCTCATCACTTCCCAGTCTCTACATCAGGCAGAGTTGGATACTCAGCTGGTGGTGTCTACTCTGGAGTCATTTGGATGGGTGATCAACCACCCCAAGTCCTCACTGTCCCCTTCCTTGGTAATTCCATTCCTAGGAATGAATCTGGATACAGTTCATGCAAGGATCTTCCTTCCTCAACAGAAGGTGGACAGTCTGATTGCACAGGCTCAGTCCCTCCTAACTTGTCCCCATCCCTCCATCAGGCAGGGGATGCAGCTGGTGGGCCTGATGGTCCCTTATGCTCAGTTTCACTTGAGGCCCCTGCAACTTCACCTATTGTCAGTGGGCTTTCCCCCCTGGTCAGGAGGTCCCTCTCGTGGTGGATGGACTTAAGGAACCTGTTGGGGGGCAAATCCTTTCTTGCCCCTTCCTGGGAGACGGTCACCACAGATGCCAGTCTGTCAGGTTGGGGGGGGGTTTCTGGAAGTCCCTGTGGTTTCAGGGGAGGTGGGGCCCTCAGGAGGCCCACACACCTATCAATGACTTGAGCGGAGGCCAATGTCCCCTGCATATCAGCTGTGTACATCCCGGGGGTGGAGAATCACCTGGTGGACTCTCTGAGCAGGGGGACCTCTCGCCAGGGAGAATGGTCCCTATGCAGCAGGGTGTTTTAATCTCTGTGTCTCCATTGGGGCCAACCAGATGTGGATCTGTTTGCGTCCCGCCACAATCACAAGCTCCCAGCCTTTGTCTCTCTGTCCCAGGATCCTCTGGCCTTGACCTCGGATGCGCTAGCAATGTCATGGCAGGACTTTCAGTTCCTGTATGTCTTCCCTCCAATCCCCCTGCTGGGCAGGGTTCTGCGCAAGATTGCTCTGGAAAGGGTGCCAGCAATTCGGGTGGCCCCCAGGTGGCCAAGAAGAGTTTGGTTCGCAGACGTGTGGTACAGCTGGTGGTAGATCAGTACGCTCTGCCTTTGGTGCCAGATCTGCTCACTACGCCATCCCAATTTACAAACTCTGGCTTTGACGGCTTGGCTGCTGAAACCTCCATCTTGATGGAGAAGGGGCTGTCTTCCTCGGTTGTGGATGCTTTGATTAAAGCTAGGAAGAGGTCTTCCTCTTCCATTTATTACAGGGTTTGGCGTGCCTACATTGACTGGTGTGAGTCTAAGTCTCTTCCCGGTCGTGTGTTCTCTATTCCCAGGATTCCGGAGTTTCTGCAGCATGGGTTGGAGATGGGGCTCCAACTCAGTACTCTGAAGGGTCAGGTTTCTGCCCTGGCTATTTTCTTTCAGAAGTCCTTTGCTCAGCACCCTCTGATCTGGACTTTTTTCCAGGGGGTCACTCACGTGCGCCCCCCACGTAAGCCTATGGTGCCTGTTTGGGATCTGAACTTGGTTCTGTCAGCCTTGCAGGGGGCTCCCTTTGAACCTGTGCAGGATGCTGCCTTGGCCATTCTTACGCTCAAGGTTGTATTTCTGGTGGCTCTCACTTCTGTCAGGCGTGTGTCTTAGTTGGCGGCGCTTTCCATTCTGCCCCCCTACTATGAGAGACACCAGGACAAGGTGGTGTTTTGTTTCAAACCTGACTTTCTGCCTAAGGTAGTGTCTGCCTTTCATTTGAATCAGGATATTGTTCTTCCTTCTTTGTGCCCTAATCCTAGCAATGCTAAGGAGAGGGTTTTGCACTCTTTGGATGTGGTTAGGTGTCTGAAGTACTATATGGTGGCTACTGCACCTTTCAGGAAAACGGATGCTCTTTTTGTGGTCCCCTCTGGTCCTAGGATGGGTTTGGCTCCTGCCAAGTCTACTATCAGCAAGTGGATTCGTCAGGCTGTGATTCAGGCCTACTCTGCTAAGGGGAAGGATCCTCCCTTCCGTCTTACTGCTCATTCCACTCGTGCTATTGGTGCCTCTTGGGCTTTTCAGCACCAGGCTTATGTTGAACAAGTTTGCAAGGCCGCTACTTGGTCTTCTGTTCATACCTTTTCAAAGTTTTACAAGGTTGATGTTAGGGCCTCAGCTGATGCTGCTTTTGGCGGAAAGGTTCTGCAGGCGGCAGTGGTTTAAACTGTCTGCTGCTGATTTTTATTGGGGATCCCATCCTACTTTATGGACACTGCTATTGGATGTCCCAACTGTAAGTATTAGATTTGGAGCAGGACATACTGTATACTAAGAATAATACAATTCTGTGATTACTCACCTGTAGAATTGGTATTATGAGTATACAGTACGTGCTGCTCCAACCCACCCTTGGTTGCATTAGCTTGGATCCCCTGTATGGTGATTGTTATCCTTGTTATAGTTGATAGTTTGGATTGTTTAATTCTCCCGGCTTCTCATTAACTGCTTTTCAATGCTGGGGATTTGTGGGAGGTCCCCGGGTATTTGAGGGGCCGGGAGGAGCCTATTTTCGATGTCTCTGCAGTCCAGCGCCATCTGGCGGAGTATATCCCAAGTGTAAGTATTAGATTTGGAGCAGGACGTACTGTATACTCATAATACCAATTCTACAGGTGAGTAATCACAGAATTGTATTTTTTCTAATCACCATAATGGAGGAATCTGGGGATAGTGAGCTGGGGGCCCCAAAGGGGCGGGTGAAGTTCTGCACCTTGTGCAGTGCAAGTCCTCTGGGCGGATTCAGCACTGTTTGTACCACTTGCGCCAGGAGCGTCATTTTGGAACATGACCGGGCGGCTTACCTGCCCCTAGCCCTTCATTGCCTGTGGCCTCGCCAGAGCCTCCACTGCTGCAAACAACCCTCAGTGAAGGGGAAGCCAGCCGGGGGTCCCATGTTGATTTGGTGCATAGGGTGGCCAGTCTCGATAGGCAGATCTCGCGAACGGCTCCTAAGAAAGCCACGAGTAAGAAGCGGCACATCAAGCCCGTTTACTCGGATAATGACAATCTTTTTGCTGATTTGGGCTCTGTGGAGGAAGGTGAGTTGCCAGTTGATTCCCGCTCCACTGCGGATTATTCTGCTGGTGATTGACAGTCTGTCTGGTTATTCCTCGGATGAGGATGCGTGGCTCCCTGATGATACAGAGAAATTGCTTACCTCGGTGTTTTAGACTTTACACATTGTTCCTCCCAGAGCGGCTAAGAGGAAGCAAGGTGATTTGTTTAAGCCTGAAAGACAGAGGCAAGTCTTTCCGGAGCAGGCCCATTTTTCTAATGTGATTCCCAAGGAATGGGAAAGGCCTAACAAGCTACCGTCGGGGCCTCAGTGCCTGGATAGACGGTATCCCTTCCCTGAGGAGCTGGTCCGGCTATGGTCTCACCCTCCCGAAGTGGATTCCCCTGTGTCAGGGTTGTCCAACACTACTATTATGCCACCTGATACCGCTTCCTTACGTGACCCGGCTGACAAGCGCATGGATAAACTGGTCTGTCATGCCTTCACCTTTGCCGGTGCCTTGTTTCGCCCTGTATGTGCCGTGGCTATTGTCTCCCTGGCCATCAGAAAGAAGGTGAGACGCCTTGTGGATAACGCTAAGGCTCGCAAGCGGGCAGAGGAGTATAAGGACCTCAAGGCCTGCGTGGATTTCATTGCCTTTGTTGTCTCTGCCAAGGCCGATGGTGTCCGGCTTGGTGCCAGGATTTCGGCCCTGCTTGTTACACTTCGCCGCTCCCTCTGGTTGCGGCAATGGTCGGCTGATGCCGCGGCCAAGAAGTCGCTTACTAGTATCCCCTTTGTGGGGCACAGGTTGTTCGGGGAGCGTCTGGACCTTCTGGTCAAGGATGGTAGACTCCCTCAGAGACGGAAGCCTGCTCGGCCCTTTCGGAACTCATCTGCCTATCGCTCCTTTCGAGGAGGAAGAGGCTCTTCATTCTCAGGTGGCCGCAGAGATACCTGGGGTAGAGGTAGGTCCCACGGCCGACCTAATCCCGCTTGGGGAGCCAGGTCCAAGTCCCCCGCCAAGTCCTCTCAGGCATGAGGAGGCGCCCTCACCCATCCGGGTGGGAGGGGCGGCTTCTGCTATTTGCTCATATCTGGAGACGGCGCATCTCGGATCGGTGGATTCAGGAGGTGGTGTCCTCCGGCTACAAAATAGAGCTGGCAGTCAGGCCGCCCACACATTCTCTTTGGTCTCGGATATCCCAAAACCCATTGAAGGCACAGGGCCTGAGAATGGCCGTGCAACACCTCAAGAAGGATGGAACTTTAAGACCAATCCTGGACCTGAAGGGTCTCAACAGGTTTGTAAGAGTCAGGCATTTCCGCTTCGGCCCCGCGACTTCATGACCACGGTGGACCTCAGGGATGCTTATCTGCACATCCCGATTTTCCAGGGGCATCAGAGGTTCCTGAGGTTTGCTCTGGATAATCAACATTACCAGTTTGTGGCACTTCCATTTAGGATATCCTCAGCTCCCCGTGTCTTCACCAAGGTGCTGGCAGGCATCATGGCTATCCTGGGGAACCAGGGCATTCGTGTGCTGCCCTATCTGGGCGACTTGGTGATTGTGGCTCAGTCCTTGCAGCAGGCCGAGAGCGATACTCGGAGGGTATTGTCAACCCTGGATGGCTTCTGCTGGGTAATCAATAACCCAAAGTCCTTTATCACTCCCTCAACAGTGAGATCCTTCCTGGGAATGACTAGACATCGCTCAGGTCAAGGTTTTTCTGCCACTGCAGAAGGTTTCGGGTCTCCAGACGCAGGTGCAGGCCTTGCTGTCCTGTCAGCGGCCGTCGATACGTCTGGGGATGAGATTGGTGGGCCTAATGGTGTCCTGCTTCGAGGCAGTGCCCTTCGCCCAATTATACATGAGACCTCTTCAATTGAACCTGTTGACCGGCTGGAACCGGATGCAGGAGTTGCTGGAACAGGAATTTTGGCTGTCCCCCCTGGCCAGACAGTCCCTCTTGTGGTGGTTGGACTCCAGGAACCTGTTGGTGGGCAAGTCCTTTCTGACTCCCCTGTCAAGGAGGTGACCCAGATTCTGGCTTGGGCAGAGGAGAATGTTCCCTGCATATCGGCTGTCTACATCCCCGGGGTAGAAAACCAGGAGGCAGACTCCCTGAGCAGGAGCGCCTTGCGCCTGGGGGGGATTGGTCTCTCAACAGCAAGACCTTCCACGCTCCGCTGGGGTCAGCCGGATGTGGACCTGTTTGCGTCCAGACACAATCACAAACTCCCAAGGTTTGTCTCCCTTTCAAGAGATCTTCTGGCCATTGCCACAGACGCTGTGGCAATTCCCTGGACGGAGTTCAAGTTCCTTTAGGCATTCCCTCCATTTCTACTCCTGGGCAGAGTGCTGGGCAAGATAGCCCAGGAAGGGGTACCAACCATTCTGGTGGCTCCTCGCTGGCCGAGAAGGCGTTGGTTTACAGACATAGTTCAGATGTCAGTAGATCGCTACATCGTGCCCAATGACCCAGGGCTCCTCATACAGGGGTTGCTTGGCACCCCAATTTACGAACGCTGGCTTTGACGGCCTGGCTATTGAAACCTCAATCCTGACAGAAAAGGGGCTGTCGGCCACAGTTGTGCATACCATGATTCAGGCACGGAAGAGTTTGGCACGCTTATATTGCTTGGTGCGAGACCAAGAGTCTCCCTTGCAGCACTTTTTCTATTTCTAGGATTCTGGAGTTTTTACAACACGGCTTAGACTTGGGTCTCCAGCTGAGCACCCTCAAGGGCCAGGTCTCGGCCTTAGTCATATTCTTCCAGAGAGAATAATGGATTGCACCGTCCCTCTATCTATCATATAATATAGGTGCAAAGGCCAGTATGGTCAGTAAAGAAACAAGGGTTTAAATAGTGAGGGGAACCTGGGTGTAAGTCCCCTCAAAGATAACCACCATACAACAGGCCGCACTCAAGATATTAAAATACACATCTATTTTATTCATACATAAATTTCATAGTAATCTCAAAAAAGGTTATATGTACAAATGAAAAATTATTATCAGCAAAAACAACAACACAAGACATTATTAAAAAACATATATACAAGCACGGGGGGTCCTATTCATGGAGACTATATATATATGACAAGTGCTGGGAGGTAATAAAAATCCAATCAATACAAATGTTGGGATAATTTATATAGGTACGCCGATAAGAGTGAAATGGGGGAATTATTATATCATGTGAGAACAAGCTATACAAGTGTGTGTGCAATTATGAGCAATGTTATACAACAATAAAAAAGATCCAAAAGCTAAGAGCTTATATTAAAACTATGAAAACCATCTGCAAAAAGTGAGCCACAATAAGGTGCTTAAGTGGTTTAAAACCCACAGAACAGTGCTGAATCAAAAGTGCTACAGTGCGATACAGCGTATATATAATGATTAAACCAACCAAGTAAATATAAACAGTAAGATATACCAAAGACAACTGCCCAGCAAGAATGTAACACAGGAGTATAAATAACAACAGTTTACATCACCTGTCTCCCGGGGATCCCCCGCCGCAGCCGCCACCGGCGCGTTGCGTGTCGGACAGACACTTCGCCAGGGTGTATCGGCTGGTGGGGATTCCCTCTCCTTAAATACCCCAAGACGGTAAAGTGCTGGCCAATGAGACGAAGCCGCGTCACCGCCCACACGCACGCCCCGCCCGGCCAATCAATGGAGCCGTAAGGGCAATACGCAGGACAGCACGCAGCCGCGTCACCACTGAGCCGCATATGCGGTGTGCGCCTGCGCGAGACGCGCCGCCGGGCGCGCGGCGGGCCGGGCACACTCCCCTGCAGTAGGAGGTCCCGGCCCAGCCACCCGCCCGGCCGCGCGCACATCGCGCCTGCGCACACCGTCCACCCCGCAGCTGAAACCATGGTCAGAAGCAGGAACGTGGAAGGTGAGTATTCAGGGAGGGGAGGAAAAACACCGAATACAAATACATGTATGACACCAACATAAAAGACAATAATATAAGCGCAACATTACTGTACAATACAATACATAAACTACAACACCGATAATATTTACAAGTATGTTGTATATTTCTGAATGAATGAGTTACTCATATATCCATGTAGATTCCAGTGGAAAAAATGGGCAAAAAGAGGGTATATATTAGTGTACAGCCCAAAGGTCATTGTTCAAGGGTAATAGTTATAACACCTGCCGATAATTATTCTGAAATAAGTTATGGGAATAGGCGCACATGTCATAAGTGCCCAATCCCATATATTAAAAAAGGGGGCGGGTCACCCCCCATGAACAATGCAGGGATATGACCACTTATATAAAACTGAGGAAGCATGAACCGAGGGAAACAGGGAGGGTAGTTAATGGTGTATTATAGTCATATTATAATGCAAGCAATAATTGGAGAGTGATTCCATCATAACATAAGTCCCCCGGCTGGATTGTTTTAATTCAATCCAGCTTGAGGGTATTCAAACTGGCAAAAGTCACTATATTGAATAAAAGGGGGGTCCCCAAGCTACCTGACCATAAGGAATACAAGCCCCTCGATATTGCTGGCCAAATACCAGCTGGGACACATATCACTATAAATGTCATTGTTTATACAAGCCCCAAAATATAATGGAAACTGTTGGGACCTAAATAATGGCCATAATACGGTTTGTCGCTTAGTATATCCTAGGGTCAATGTTATATAATTAGTTGCATACCGGGCACCGGTTATTTTACAAGGGGTGACCATAAGGAAAAGCCCAAGGCCAAAATGGTTGCAGCAGAGATAAATACTGACACCTCAAATAAAACAATGAGTTCATCCCCAATTCAACATACAACTGGATATTATTAATCAATCTAATTTGTGTATTTGCAACACACAGCAAATAACTGATGCTACACACACCAAACATGCCATTAATGCTTTTATATGTTGCTTGCCAGGTCATTCCTCGCCAGAATTATTGCCAGTAGCTATTATTCACAAGCATGTGTTTGTTCCCCTGATTGTCGGCCGTCCTTTTCCTGTATGTCAATAATTGATCTCTAGGTGTTTGTAGGGCCCGTTTAGCAGCTCTATCCACAACCCTGCTAGGGTATCCTCTTCTTAGGAAGCGAGCTCGCATGTCCTTGATCTCTTTCTTGTTTTCCTCATCAGAACAGTTTCTTCTCAACCTCAACATTTGTCCAACCGGGATGCCCTCTTTTAGTCTCTTCTGGTGAAAGCTGATATGATGGGACGTCCCGGAGGTCTCTTGATGTCCTTGTGCACTTTCGGTAACATATAAAAGGTAGCCACCCGAGGGTACTCCACCATCTCAAAGAAGACCCTTATGGCTGGCACATTTGTCCATGCGGGGGTAAAGGTAGAGGGTTTCCTTAGCGTAGGCCCTTGTTTGATGGATTCTTGTTCGTCCAATAGAGCAACCAAATCCTGTAATGCTTGTTCCTCCCGAGTGTCTAATGCGGGAACCGATGTTGTCTGATCTGCATTAGAGAGTACCCTCGGGTGGCTACCTTTTATATGTTACCGAAAGTGCACAAGGACATCAAGAGACCTCCGGGACGTCCCGGTGCCAGTTTGAATACCCTCAAGCTGGATTGAATTAAAACAATCCAGCCGGGGGACTTATGTTATGATGGAATCACTCCCTCGGTTCATGCTTCCTCAGTTTTATATAAGTGGTCATATCCCTGCATTGTTCATGGGGGGGTGACCCGCCCCCTTTTTTAATATATGGGATTGGGCACTTATGACATGTGCGCCTATTCCCATAACTTATTTCAGAATAATTATCGGCAGGTGTTATAACTATTACCCTTGAACAATGTCCTTTGGGCTGTACACTAATATATACCCTCTTTTTGCCCATTTTCTCCACTGGAATCTACATGGATATATGAGTAACTCATTCATTCAGCAATATACAACATACTTGTAAATATTATCGGTGTTGTAGTTTATGTATTGTATTGTACAGTAATGTTGCGCTTATATTATTGTCTTTTATGTTGGTGTCATACATGTATTTGTATTCGGTGTTTTTCCTCCCCTCCCTGAATACTCACCTTCCACGTTCCTGCTTCTGACCATGGTTTCAGCTGCGGGGTGGACGGTGTGCGCAGGCGCGATGTGCGCGCGGCCGGGCGGGTGGCTGGGCCGGGACCTCCTACTGCAGGGGAGTGTGCCCGGCCCGCCGCTCGCCCGGCGGCGCGTCTCGCGCAGGCGCACACCGCATATGCGGCTCAGTGGTGACGCGGCTGCGTGCTGTCCTGCGTATTGCCCTTACGGCTCCATTGATTGGCCGGGCGGGGCGTGCGTGTGGGCGGTGACGCGGCTTCGTCTCATTGGCCAGCACTTTACCGTCTTGGGGTATTTAAGGAGAGGGAATCCCCACCAGCCGATACACCCTGGCGAAGTGTCTGTCCGACACGCAACGCGTCGGTGGCGGCTGCGGCGGGGGATCCCCGGGAGACAGGTGATGTAAACTGTTGTTATTTATACTCCTGTGTTACATTCTTGCTGGGCAGTTGTCTTTGGTATATCTTACTGTTTATATTTACTTGGTTGGTTTAATCATTATATATACGCTGTATCGCACTGTAGCACTTTTGATTCAGCACTGTTCTGTGGGTTTTAAACCACTTATGCACCTTATTGTGGCTCACTTTTTGCCGATGGTTTTCATAGTTTTAATATAAGCTCTTAGCTTTTGGATCTTTTTTATTGTTGTATAACATTGCTCATAATTGCACACACACTTGTATAGCTTGTTCTCACATGATATAATAATTCCCCCATTTCACTCTTATCGGCGTACCTATATAAATTATCCCAACATTTGTATTGATTGGATTTTTATTACCTCCCAGCACTTGTCATATATATATAGTCTCCATGAATAGGACCCCCCGTGCTTGTATATATGTTTTTTAATAATGTCTTGTGTTGTTGTTTTTGCTGATAATAATTTTTCATTTGTACATATAACCTTTTTTGAGATTACTATGAAATTTATGTATGAATAAAATAGATGTGTATTTTAATATCTTGAGTGCGGCCTGTTGTATGGTGGTTATCTTTGAGGGGACTTACACCCAGGTTCCCCTCACTATTTAAACTCTATATTCTTCCAGAGATCCATTGCCAACCATAGGTTAATCAAGACTTTTTTCCTAGGGAGTCACCCATGTCCGGCCACCGCGTAAGTCAGAATTACCGATGTGGGACTTGAATTTAGTACTTTCTGCTCTTCAGGGTCCTCCTTTCGAGCCCTTGAGCGATGCTGCATTGCCTATTTTGACTCTCAAGGTGGCCTTTTTGGTAGCGATCACCTCGGTGCGTCGCATATCAGAGCTGGCCGCGCTTTGTATGAAGCCTCCCTATTTTGAGTGGCATAAGGATAGGGTGGTTTTTCGCTTTAAACCTGATTTTTTGCCTAAGGTCGTTTCCCTTTCACCTTAATGAATTGTCTTGCCTTCCTTTTGTCCTGCACCGACTAATTCTAAGGAAAGGACCCTCCATGCCTTGTATATGGTTAGAGCCATTAAGTATTACCTTGTTGCGACTGAATCCTTCAGGAAATCGGATTTGCTCTTTGTCCTCACAGAGGGCTCTAGGAAAGGTTTGCCACCAGCCAAGTCCACTCTCAGTAGGTGGATCAGACAGGCGGCGGTGCAAGCATATTCTGCCAAGGGGAAGGAACCCCCCTTTCGGATCACAGCTCATTCTACCAGAGCTATTGGTGCCTCTTGGGCTTTTCAGCACCAGGCATCGGTTGAACAAGTTTTTAAGGCCGCCACTTGGTCTTCAGTTCATACTTTTACAAAGTTCTACAAAGTTGATGTCAGGGCCTCAGCTGATGCGGTCTTTGGCCGAAAGGTGCTTCAGGCGGTAGTGAAATGAACTACATGCTGTTCCGCACTGGGGATCCCGCCCTATATGGACACTGCTTTTGGATGTCCCACATGTCATCACTGGGGCGACCTGGACTGGATATAGGGAAAAATACAATTCTGTGAAACTGACCTGTAGAATTGTTTTTGAGTATATCCAGTCCAGGTCGTCCCACCCCGCCTTTGTTCATTATCTCTTGTTTGCCTTTTATGGTGATACCATTTTTATTCTTGGACTGAGTCCTTAAGTTTTGTTAGAGAGAGTACAAGCTGAAGCTATGTGAAGTAACATAGTTTCTTGGCCTCCCGGCCTGTCCTCTTATTGTTTACTGCTTTTTAACCACTGGGAGAATCATAGAGGGACACCTGCTTTCATGGGAGGAGCCACATCTTTTGATCTTGCAGTCGAGCGCCCCCTGGGGGCGGAATACCCACGTCATCACTGGGACGACCTGGACTGGATATACTCAAAAACAATTCTACTGGTGAGTTTCACAGAATTTTATTTTTTCATGCTGACCAACAACAACTGAAGTGGGGATAGGTGCAGAAGCAAAAGACCATTGAGATTAAGTGACAAAATATCTTTGGGCATCCCGCTTAGAGGCTAACTCCTGCCTCATACTACAGATTTCCCTTAATAATGTCACTTAATCCGCCTCTTTCTTAGCCTTGTCACAACCCAGGCACAGAATCATCTGTCAAGTGTCCAGGAGCGCTATGTTACAAGATTTACTGCGTTTAATTATTTCTTTTGGAAGATTTGGCATGTTTCTTAGCTTCCGCTTTAGCCTTAGTTGTATTATTATTATTGGTGTTTTAGAAAAAAAACACTTCTAAGTACTTTGGCATTGACCGATAATGGTATTCCATAAAAATAATGAATAAATAGGTCCTACCACTTTTTGAGCTTCACTGTTGGCAGTACTGTCTGACATCTGTCAGGGGATGCAGTCCCTGCCTTCCGTCCGTGGTTCTGCCGCTGCTCTCCAATCCCTGTCTGCTGCGACCCTGCTACTCACGGGGGCCGGCTTACGCTGCCATGGATTATTGTGCTCTCCTGTCCAGCTGCACTCCGAACGCCAACCAGGGAAAACATGCCGCCTTTCATTTCCAGTTTTCGGTCTCGCTGTCGACCCGGAAGTGACGTCAGATGCCGTGTCACTGACCCCGCCCCCAAATTCAAATTCAGTAAAACCTGGCACCTGAAGTCAATCCATTTAAAGGCACAGCCTACCCAAAACTGACTCAGTTGATGGGATTTAAAGATATACTGCACAGCTAGTCTGTATGTAAGACTATGAGGAGTATATAGCCCCGGCTGTGCCCAGACCTTAGATGGTACTCCTCTGGCAATTTGTGCAAGACAGTGGGCTACTCCAGTACTCTGGAGGTCGTAAAATAACAAACTGGCCGAAGTCTAACACTTCCAGGCACACTGTTCAATGGTTCCCAGGGAGGAAACACAAAGAACTGAGGTGGGGAGGAAGGGGTGGGGCAATTAACCTCTGTTCATGTTTGTTTCCTCCCAGAGGGTGGAGCATAATCTCTCCATGTGGTCAGGCTGAAGGATGACTTAGAAAAACTATCTCCTCCCGACCTATATAGGGCAGGCTGTGGAAGGGTCTCCTCTGTTCTTTTCTTGCAGTCGTAAGAGACCGATGTTACGTTGCTGAGTGGGAGCGGGGGCTTTGATCTTTCTTCTAGACATTCACAAGCTACAGCATTCCTGGGGCCCCCATTAGGTTCCTGAAGTCGGTTCCTAAGCTGATAGCATGGGATCATGCAGAGTGAGGGGAGCGCGCATGGGTCCAGGTGGGTGGTGGCTTGGATGACTGGGGCAGGGCCCCGAGGATCAGGACTCTGCTGCAGCAGGGTACCTGACTTCTGGGCCTTGGATGGTGGCCCTGCTGTGTGTTTCCCACTGAGTCCTGGTCCCTCTACCCTGTGGGTCATATACCCGCATGACTCCCTGCGGGAGCCTTCCCTTTGGCTGCTGGGTGGGGCCTGAACTAGGTGGCCGGGCATCCTGGTGTAAGTGTATTTTGTGATTTCTACTGCTGGCAGCCATGCTGGTCAGAGCTCATTCACAGCTTGGCTTCCAGTATTTGGGGGGGGGGAGGGGCCCCGTCAAGGAGCGTGGTCACCGGCCATACGGCCTGCCTATTGGCTAACTTGGTAAGGGGACGGGTCGGCTGTGCCTGCGATGCCGGCGGGGGTGTGGCTACAGCTTGCTTGGCCCTTACAGTGGAAGGTGGGGTGGGAATGGCCACATTTGCAAGGTCCGCTGCTCCACCCACCTTTTCCTCACTAACAACATGGGACAGCACGATTTTGTGCGGTGTCTGGACTTCCCTGCTGCATCCCTGGATCGCCGCTTAGCAGTATGGGATGCAAAGCGACTGCCACCCCACAGTTTTCCCTGGTCTTGTAGGGCTCCCTCTTGTAGGGCAAAGCCTTTTTACTTGTACTCCTTCCTTTAGGCATCCGACATTGTTCTTGTTGTTGCAGGGTGGGGATCTGGAAGCGGCTGTATCCTTGGCTGGAGGGTTGATCTCAGCTGCAGGGAGGTTGCTTTTCCAATAGTGCCGGTAGGTCTGACCAATAGTTGACAGGCAGGAGGGTGTGGGGACTAGCGCTCCAGCTGTATTGCTTAGCAGTTAAGAACATCCACTTTACCATGTCTGATGCATCAGAGGCTCCAGGGTTTATTATTTTAATGGAGAGTAGTGACGTGTGTCCCATATGCCAGGCGCACTTGAACTTACACAGCTGGCAGGTTCTGCACCTCAGTCAGATCATCCAGTCTCCCCTGCAGCTTCAGGCTTGGACTCCGGGGGGGCTGCCAGGTCAATTTGTGTCCCAGGGTCTGCCCAATGATGGGGTTCCTCTTTCAGACGTGGTGGACAGGGTGGTTCGCTTGGAGAGCACGGTCAGTGGCCTTTGTCAGCAGGGGCATTCCGAGTCTCTCTGCCCGCCCAGGTGGGAAGACTACTGCCAAGTGTAGGCATGTTCAGACAGAATCCATAGAGGATTCTAGTGCCTACGTCAAGGACCTATTTAGGGGTTCCGGATCCAGTTCCGGACGGTTGAAGGGGGAGGTGTTGTCCGGCAGCAGAGAGGAAGCTGCGCATACACCCGGGAAGGAGTATAAAGAACATCTGGGACTAAATATTGGAAAACACAACTAGATACAACATAATGCACACCAAAATGCTACACACAAATGCAAGGAGAACACATGCGCCACTGGGAATACACTACAGTTTGGAGAATAGAATTTTGCCTCAAACTCAGTAGCAGGAGAAACAAATTTTCCACTGCTAAACAGTAAAGACAAAGTGAAATATAGGGGCCATGGGAACCACTGCCTAAGTCTGCACAATGCACACTGAGCTTGGCCATTTCCACATAAAAAGAAGCTGCATTTCATGCGCAAGTTTGCACGTTAATCTGAAACTTGCGAATGCACTTCACATGGGATGCGTACGTGCGGGAACCATTCGGCAGGAGAAAACTGACATCTGGTGATGAAGGTCAATGGTGGTTTTCTCTCCTAAAAAAAGAGTGAGAACTCTCACCTGGCTTTGAATTGACCCCATGGTGTTTGCTATGTATGTCCATCAAATCTGTGCATCAAAAACCATTTTACACAATTTTTCTGGACCACATCAATGCACCATATAGGACATGAGCAAATGGCAAGACTCAGAGGGGAAGAACTGAAGATTTGGCTGGAATTCTAGAGCCATTACAACTTAAAGTGATAGTGGCTCAGACCAATTTATAACTAATCTGGGAGGTGCAGGTGAGCAAGGCAATTAGAATACACAATTCTGAAAGCGAAAGATCTCAACCCTGTTAGCTTGCAACCAATCCTATACTCTCTCTAATTCTGGTTAAAAACAGAGGACTTGGTTGGCACTCATTTGCAAAAATACGCCGAAACTGCACTACCAAACACCAAGGTACCTCTGTGTAGGTGCAGTTCTAATATATGAAGAGCCCCACTTGGGACATACAATGCAATGGATACATGGAGCAGGTTACCTGAGGTTTCCCTATAACCTCGAGTGCAGCACATGGGTGGGGGAAGGGTCGAAAGCCTCCACGATACAGATCCCCTACCGTATGTGCTTCACTTGATTCCTATTCTGTCCCCAGCATATGAAGACCTGGCACTACATTTGGTGTGTAAACTTAACCCACTTACCACCAAGTGTTACATAGATACAGCGTAGAATACTTTGATACAATAAAAATTATAATTAAGAATTCAAAGCATTGCTGGATGCCCTGTGTAACTACCTATTGGCTGGGGTAGCATGGTCTTCAATACTTAGGCCTTTTGAATACTCCTCACATAACGCCCAGTGAGTATGTGCCCACTGGCTAAGCTTTATTGGCTGTGTGTAAGTAACCGTGTTAAGGAACAGGCTTCCCCGGGGCTAATTTGCGGTTCAAGACATCCAAAAGTCACTCCCTTTTTTTTTACAAGCTTTCCTGGCTGGTATGTTGTGCCAAGCATCCAAAATCAATTGCCCGGGCTGCCTGATGAAAGGTGAGCAACACTCCTTTTTTGACAACTGCGCCCCCAGCATTAATTGATAACAACCACCAGCATTACCTGATACCAGCCCCTCCCCAGCATAACAACCACCAGCATTACCTGATACCAGCCCCCCCTCCCCAGCATAACAACCACCAGCATTACCTGATACCAGCCCCCCCTCCCCAGCATAACAACCACCAGCATTACCTGATACCAGCCCCCCCTCCCCAGCATAACAACCACCAGCATTACCTGATACCAGCCCCTCCCCAGCATAACAACCACCAGCATTACCTGATACCAGCCCCCCCTCCCCAGCATAACAACCACCAGCATTACCTGATACCAGCCCCCCCTCCCCAGCATAACAACCACCAGCATTACCTGATACCAGCCCCCCCTCCCCAGCATAACAACCACCAGCATTACCTGATACCAGCCCCCCCCCAGCATAACAACCACCAGCATTACCTGATACCAGCCCCCCCCCCCCCAGCATAACAACCACCAGCATTACCTGATACCAGCCCCCCCCCCTCCCCAGCATAACAACCACCAGCATTACCTGATACCACCCCTCCCCAGCATAACAACCTCCAGCATTACCTGATACCAGCCCCTCCCCAGCATAACAACCACCAGCATTACCTGATACCACCCCTCCCCAGCATAACAACCACCAGCATTACCTGATACCACCCCTCCTCAGCATAACAACCACCAACATTACCTGATACCAGCCCCCCCCCCTGCAGCATAACAACCACCAGCATTACCTGATACCAGCCCCCCCTCTGCAGCATAACAACCACCAGCATTACCTGATACCAGCCCCTCCCCAGCATAACAACCACCAGCATTACCTGATACCAGCCCCCCCAGCATAACAACCACCAGCATTACCTGATACCAGCCCCCCTCCCCAGTATAACAACCACCAGCATTACCTTATACCACCCCCCCAGCATAACAACCACCAGCATTACCTGATACCAGCCCCTCCCCAGCATAACAACCACCAGCATTACCTGATACCAGCCCCCCTCCCCAGCATAACAACCACCAGCATTACCTGATACCAGCCCCCCCCAGCATAACAACCACCAGCATTACCTGATACCACCCCTCCCCAGCATAACAACCACCAGCATTACCTGATACCACCCCTCCTCAGCATAACAACCACCAGCATTACCTGATACCAGCCCCCCCCAGCATAACAACCACCAGCATTACCTGATACCACCCCTCCCCAGCATAACAACCACCAGCATTACCTGATACCACCCCTCCTCAGCATAACAACCACCAGCATTACCTGATACCAGCCCCTCCCCAGCATAACAACCACCAGCATTACCTGATACCAGCCCCCCCTCTGCAGCATAACAACCACCAGCATTACCTGATACCAGCCCCCCTCTGCAGCATAACAACCACCAGCATTACCTGATACCAGCCCCCCCTCTGCAGCATAACAACCACCAGCATTACCTGATACCAGCCCCTCCCCAGCATAACAACCACCAGCATTACCTGATACCAGCCCCCCCCCCAGCATAACAACCACCAGCATTACCTGATACCAGCCCCCCCCCCCAGCATAACAACCACCAGCATTACCTGATACCAGCCCCTCCCCAGTATAACAACCACCAGCATTACCTTATACCACCCCCCCCAGCATAACAACCACCAGCATTACCTGATACCAGCCCCTCCCCAGCATAACAACCACCAGCATTACCTGATACCAGCCCCTCCCCAGCATAACAACCACCAGCATTACCTGATACCACCCCTCCCCAACATAACAACCACCAGTATTACCTGATACCAGCCCCCCTCCCCAGCATAAAAACCACCAGCATTACCTGATACCAGCCCCCCTCCCCAGCATAACAACCACCAGCATTACCTGATACCAGCCCCCCCCCCCCAGCATAACAACCACCAGCATTACCTGATACCAGCCCCTCCCCAGCATAACAACCACCAGCATTACCTGATACCAGCCCCTCCCCAGCATAACAACCACCAGCATTACCTGATACCACCCCTCCCCAACATAACAACCACCAGTATTACCTGATACCAGCCCCCCTCCCCAGCATAACAACCACCAGCATTACCTGATACCAGCCCCCCCTCTGCAGCATAACAACCACCAGCATTACCTGATACCAGCCCCTCCCCAGCATAACAACCACCAGTATTACCTGATACCAGCCCCCCTCCCCAGCATAACAACCACCAGCATTACCTGATACCACCCCTCCCCAGCATAACAACCACCAGCATCACCTGATACCAGCCCCCCAGCATAACAACCACCAGCATTACCTGATACCAGCCCCCCCAGCATAACAACCACCAGAATTACCTGATACCAGCCCCTCCCCAGCATAACAACCACCAGCATTACCTGATACCAGCCCCTCCCCAGCATAACAACCACCAGCATTACCTGATACCAGCCTCCCCCAGCATAACAATCACCAGCATTACCTGATACCAGCACCCCTCCCCAGCATAACAACCAGCAGCATTACCTGATACCAGCCCCTCCCCAGCATAACAACCACCACCATTACCTGATACCAGTCCCCCCCAGCATAACAACCACCAGCATTACCTGATACCAGCCCCCTCCCCAGCATAACAACCACCAGCATTACCTGATACCAGCCCCCTCCCCAGCATAACAACCACCAGCATTACCTGATACCAGCCCCCCCTCTGCAGCATAACAACCACCAGCATTACCTGATACCAGCCCCCCCAGCATAAAAACCACCAGCATAAAAACCACCAGCATTACCTGATACCAGCCCCCCCCCCAGCATAACAACCACCAGCATTACCTGATACCAGCCTCCCCCAGCATAACAACCACCAGTATTACCTGATACCAGCCCCCCCCAGCATAACAACCACCAGCATTACCCGATACCAGCCCCCCTCCCCAGTATAACAACCACCAGCATTACCTTATACCACCCCCCCAGCATAACAACCACCAGCATTACCTGATACCAGCCCCTCCCCAGCATAACAACCACCAGCATTACCTCATACCAGCCCCCTCCCCAGCATAACAACCACCAGCATTACCTGATACCAGCCCCCCCCCAGCATAACAACCACCAGCATTACCTGATACCACCCCTCCCCAGCATAACAACCACCAGCATTACCTGATACCACCCCTCCTCAGCATAACAACCACCAGCATTACCTGATACCAGCCCCCCCCAGCATAACAACCACCAGCATTACCTGATACCACCCCTCCCCAGCATAACAACCACCAGCATTACCTGATACCAGCCCTCTCTCCCCAGCATAACAACCACCAGCATTACCTGATACCACCCCCCCAGCATAACAACCACCAGTATTACCTGATACCACCCCTCCTCAGCATAACAACCACCAGCATTACCTGATACCAGCCCCTCCCCAGCATAACAACCACCAGCATTACCTGATACCAGCCCCCCCTCTGCAGCATAACAACCACCAGCATTACCTGATACCAGCCCCCCCTCTGCAGCATAACAACCACCAGCATTACCTGATACCAGCCCCCCCCTCTGCAGCATAACAACCACCAGCATTACCTGATACCAGCCCCTCCCCAGCATAACAACCACCAGCATTACCTGATACCAGCCCCCCCCCCCCCAGCATAACAACCACCAGCATTACCTGATACCAGCCCCCCCAGCATAACAACCACCAGCATTACCTGATACCAGCCCCTCCCCAGCATAACAACCACCAGCATTACCTGATACCACCCCTCCCCAACATAACAACCACCAGTATTACCTGATACCAGCCCCCCTCCCCAGCATAACAACCACCAGCATTACCTGATACCAGCCCCCCTCCCCAGCATAACAACCACCAGCATTACCTGATACCAGCCCCCCCCCAGCATAACAACCACCAGCATTACCTGATACCAGCCCCTCCCCAGCATAACAACCACCAGCATTACCTGATACCAGCCCCTCCCCAGCATAACAACCACCAGCATTACCTGATACCACCCCTCCCCAACATAACAACCACCAGTATTACCTGATACCAGCCCCCCTCCCCAGCATAACAACCACCAGCATTACCTGATACCAGCCCCCCCTCTGCAGCATAACAGCCACCAGCATTACCTGATACCAGCCCCCCCTCTGCAGCATAACAACCACCAGCATTACCTGATACCAGCCCCTCCCCAGCATAACAACCACCAGTATTACCTGATACCAGCCCCCCTCCCCAGCATAACAACCACCAGCATTACCTGATACCACCCCTCCCCAGCATAACAACCACCAGCATCACCTGATACCAGCCCCCCAGCATAACAACCACCAGCATTACCTGATACCAGCCCCCCCAGCATAACAACCACCAGCATTACCTGATACCAGCCCCTCCCCAGCATAACAACCACCAGCATTACCTGATACCAGGATACCAGGATATCAGGTAATGCTGGTGGTTGTTATGCTGCAGAGGGGGGGCTGGTATCAGGTAATGCTGGTGGTTGTTATGCTGGGGAGGGGGCTGGTATCAGGTAATGCTGGTGGTTGTTATGCTGGGGAGGGGGCTGGTATCAGGTAATGCTGGTGGTTGTTATGCTGGGGGGGACTGGTATCAGGTAATGGTGGTGGTTGTTATGCTGGGGAGCAGCATAACAACCACCAGCATTACCTGATACCAGCCTCCCCCAGCATAACAACCACCAGCATTACCTGATACCAGCACCCCTCCCCAGCATAACAACCACCAGCATTACCTGATACCAGCCCCTCCCCAGCATAACAACCACCACCATTACCTGATACCAGTCCCCCCCAGCATAACAACCACCAGCATTACCTGATACCAGCCCCCTCCCCAGCATAACAACCACCAGCATTACCTGATACCAGCCCCCTCCCCAGCATAACAACCACCAGCATTACCTGATACCAGCCCCCCCTCTGCAGCATAACAACCACCAGCATTACCTGATACCAGCCCCCCCAGCATAAAAACCACCAGCATAAAAACCACCAGCATTACCTGATACCAGCCCCCCCCCCCAGCATAACAACCACCAGCATTACCTGATACCAGCCTCCCCCAGCATAACAACCACCAGTATTACCTGATACCAGCCCCCCCCCCCAGCATAACAACCACCAGCATTACCCAATACCAGCCCCCCCTCCCCAGCATAACAACCACCAGCATTACCTGATACAAGCCCCCCAGCATAACAACCACCAGCATTACCTGATACCAGCCCCCCCAGCATAACATCCACCAGTATTACCTCATACCAGCCCCCTCCCCAGCATAACAACCACCAGCATTACCTGATACCAGCCCCTCCTCCCCAGCATAACAACCACCAGCATTACCTGATACCACCCCTCCCCAACATAACAACCACCAGCATTACCTGATACCAGCCCTCCCTCCCCAGCATAAAAACCTCCAGCATTACCTGATACCACCCCTCCCCAGCATAACAACCACCAGCATTACCTGATACCAGCCCCTCCCCAGCATAACAACCACCAGCATTAGCTGATACCAGCCCCCCCCCCAGCATAACAACCACCAGCATTACCTGATACCAGCCCCCCGAGCATAACAACCACCAGCATTACCTGATACCAGCCCCCTCCCCAGCATAACAACCACCAGCATTACCTGATTCCAGCCCTCCCTCCCCAGCATAAAAATCCAGCATTACCTGACACCAGCCCCCCCCTCCCCAGCATAACAACCACCAGCATTACCTGATACCAGCCCCCCCCAGCATCACAACCACCAGTATTACCTGATACCAGCCCCCCTCCCCAGCATAACAACCACCAGCATTACCTGATACCAACCCCTCCTCCCCAGCATAACAACCACCAGCATTACCTGATACCAGCCCTCCCTCCCCAGCATAAAAACCTCCAGCATTACCTGACACCAGCCCCCCAGCATGATAACAACCAGCATTACCTGATACCAGCCCCTCCCCAGCATAACAACCACCAGCATTAGCTGATACCAGCCCCTCGTCCCCAGCATAACAACCACCAGCATTACCTGATACCAGCCCTCCCTTCCCAGCATAACAACCACCAGCATTACCTGATACCAGCCCCCCTCCCCAGCATAACAACCACCAGTATTACCTGGTATCAGCCCCTCCCCAGCATAACAACCACCAGCATTACCTGATACCAGCCCCCGAGCATAACAACCACCAGCATTACCTGATACCAGCCCCCCCAGCATAACAACCACCAGCATTACCTGATACCAGCCCCCGAGCATAACAACCACCAGCATTACCTGATACCAGCCCTCCCTTCCCAGCATAAAAACCACCAGCATTACCTGATACCAGCCCCCCCAGCATAACAACCACCAGCATTACCTGATACCAACCCCCCTCCCCAGCATAACAACCACCAGTATTACCTGGTATCAGCCCCTCCCCAGCATAACAACCACCAGCATTACCTGATACCAGCCCCCGAGCATAACAACCACCAGCATTACCTGATACCAGCCCCCCCAGCATAACAACCACCAGCATTACCTGATACCAGCCCCCGAGCATAACAACCACCAGCATTACCTGATACCAGCCCCCGAGCATAACAACCACCAGCATTACCTGATACCAGCCCCCCCAGCATAACAACCACCAGCATTACCTGATACCAGCCCCTCCCCCGCATAACAACCACCAGTATTACCTGATACCAGCCCCCCTCCCCAGCATAACAACCACCAGCATTACCTGATACCAGCCCCCCCTCCCCAGCATAACAACCACCAGCATTACCTGATACCAGCCCCCCCTCCCCAGCATAACAACCACCAGCATTACCTGATACCAGCCCCCCTCCCCAGCATAACAACCACCAGCATTACCTGATACCACCCCCCCAGCATAACAACCACCAGCATTACCTGATACCAGCCCCTCCCCAGCATAACAACCACCAGCATTACCTGACACCAGCCCCCCAGCATAATAACAACCAGCATTACCTGATACCAGCCCCCCCCACAGCATAACAACCACCAGCATTACCTGATACCAGCCCCTCCCCAGCATAACAACCACCAGCATTAGCTGATACCAGCCCCCCCCCCAGCATGATACCAGCCCCCCCCCAGCATAACAACCACCAGCATTACCTGATACCACCCCTCCCCAGCATAACAACCACCAGCATTACCTGATACCAGCCCCCCCAGCATAACAACCACCAGCATTACCTGATACCAGCCCCCCTCCCCAGCATAACAACCACCAGCATTACCTGATACCAGCCCCTCCCCAGCATAACAACCACCAGCATTACCTGATACCAGCCCCCCCAGCATAACAACCACCAGCATTACCTGATACCAGCCCTCCCCAGCATAACAACCACCAGTATTACCTGATACCAGCCCCCCTCCCCAGCATAGCAACCACCAGCATTACCTGATACCAGCCCCCCCTCCCCAGCATAACAACCACCAGCATTGCCTGATACCAGCCCCCCCTCCCCAGCATAACAACCACCAGCATTACCTGATACCAGCCCCCCCTCCCCAGCATAACAACCACCAGCATTACCTGATACCAGCCCCCCCTCCCCAGCATAACAACCACCAGCATTACCTGATACCAGCCCCCCCCCAGCATAACAACCACCAGCATTACCTGATACCAGCCCCCCCCCCAGCATAACAACCACCAGCATTACCTGATACCAGCCCCTCCCCAGTATAACAACCACCAGCATTACCTTATACCACCCCCCCCAGCATAACAACCACCAGCATTACCTGATACCAGCCCCTCCCCAGCATAACAACCACCAGCATTACCTGATACCAGCCCCTCCCCAGCATAACAACCACCAGCATTACCTGATACCACCCCTCCCCAACATAACAACCACCAGTATTACCTGATACCAGCCCCCCTCCCCAGCATAACAACCACCAGCATTACCTGATACCAGCCCCCCCTCTGCAGCATAACAACCACCAGCATTACCTGATACCAGCCCCCCCTCTGCAGCATAACAACCACCAGCATTACCTGATACCAGCCCCTCCCCAGCATAACAACCACCAGTATTACCTGATACCAGCCCCCCTCCCCAGCATAACAACCACCAGCATTACCTGATACCACCCCTCCCCAGCATAACAACCACCAGCATCACCTGATACCAGCCCCCCAGCATAACAACCACCAGCATTACCTGATACCAGCCCCCCCAGCATAACAACCACCAGCATTACCTGATACCAGCCCCTCCCCAGCATAACAACCACCAGCATTACCTGATACCAGCCCCCCCAGCATAACAACCACCAGCATTACCTGATACCAGCCTCCCCCAGCATAACAACCACCAGCATTACCTGATACCAGCACCCCTCCCCAGCATAACAACCACCAGCATTACCTGATACCAGCCCCTCCCCAGCATAACAACCACCACCATTACCTGATACCAGTCCCCCCCAGCATAACAACCACCAGCATTACCTGATACCAGCCCCCTCCCCAGCATAACAACCACCAGCATTACCTGATACCAGCCCCCTCCCCAGCATAACAACCACCAGCATTACCTGATACCAGCCCCCCCTCTGCAGCATAACAACCACCAGCATTACCTGATACCAGCCCCCCCAGCATAAAAACCACCAGCATAAAAACCACCAGCATTACCTGATACCAGCCCCCCCCCAGCATAACAACCACCAGCATTACCTGATACCAGCCTCCCCCAGCATAACAACCACCAGTATTACCTGATACCAGCCCCCCCCCCCCCAGCATAACAACCACCAGCATTACCCGATACCAGCCCCCCCTCCCCAGCATAACAACCACCAGCATTACCTGATACAAGCCCCCCAGCATAACAACCACCAGCATTACCTGATACCAGCCCCCCCAGCATAACATCCACCAGTATTACCTCATACCAGCCCCCTCCCCAGCATAACAACCACCAGCATTACCTGATACCAGCCCCTCCTCCCCAGCATAACAACCACCAGCATTACCTGATACCACCCCTCCCCAACATAACAACCACCAGCATTACCTGATACCAGCCCTCTCTCCCCAGCATAAAAACCTCCAGCATTACCTGATACCACCCCTCCCCAGCATAACAACCACCAGCATTACCTGATACCAGCCCCTCCCCAGCATAACAACCACCAGCATTAGCTGATACCAGCCCCCCCCCCCAGCATAACAACCACCAGCATTACCTGATACCAGCCCCCCGAGCATAACAACCACCAGCATTACCTGATACCAGCCCCCTCCCCAGCATAACAACCACCAGCATTACCTGATTCCAGCCCTCCCTCCCCAGCATAAAAACCTCCAGCATTACCTGACACCAGCCCCCCCCCCTCCCCAGCATAACAACCACCAGCATTACCTGATACCAGCCCCCCCCAGCATAACAACCACCAGTATTACCTGATACCAGCCCCCCTCCCCAGCATAACAACCACCAGCATTACCTGATACCAGCCCCTCCTCCCCAGCATAACAACCACCAGCATTACCTGATACCAGCCCTCCCTCCCCAGCATAAAAACCTCCAGCATTACCTGACACCAGCCCCCCAGCATGATAACAACCAGCATTACCTGATACCAGCCCCTCCCCAGCATAACAACCACCAGCATTAGCTGATACCAGCCCCTCGTCCCCAGCATAACAACCACCAGCATTACCTGATACCAGCCCTCCCTTCCCAGCATAACAACCACCAGCATTACCTGATACCAGCCCCCCTCCCCAGCATAACAACCACCAGTATTACCTGGTATCAGCCCCTCCCCAGCATAACAACCACCAGCATTACCTGATACCAGCCCCGAGCATAACAACCACCAGCATTACCTGATACCAGCCCCCCCAGCATATCAACCACCAGCATTACCTGATACCAGCCCCCGAGCATAACAACCACCAGCATTACCTGATACCAGCCCTCCCTTCCCAGCATAAAAACCACCAGCATTACCTGATACCAGCCCCCCCAGCATAACAACCACCAGCATTACCTGATACCAACCCCCCTCCCCAGCATAACAACCACCAGTATTACCTGGTATCAGCCCCTCCCCAGCATAACAACCACCAGCATTACCTGATACCAGCCCCTCCCCAGCATAACAACCACCAGCATTACCTGATACCAGCCCCCTCCCCAGCATAACAACCACCAGCATTACCTGATACCAGCCCCCCCTCTGCAGCATAACAACCACCAGCATTACCTGATACCAGCCCCCCCAGCATAAAAACCACCAGCATAAAAACCACCAGCATTACCTGATACCAGCCCCCCCCAGCATAACAACCACCAGCATTACCTGATACCAGCCTCCCCCAGCATAACAACCACCAGTATTACCTGATACCAGCCCCCCCCCCAGCATAACAACCACCAGCATTACCCGATACCAGCCCCCCCTCCCCAGCATAACAACCACCAGCATTACCTGATACAAGCCCCCCAGCATAACAACCACCAGCATTACCTGATACCAGCCCCCCCAGCATAACATCCACCAGTATTACCTCATACCAGCCCCCTCCCCAGCATAACAACCACCAGCATTACCTGATACCAGCCCCTCCTCCCCAGCATAACAACCACCAGCATTACCTGATACCACCCCTCCCCAACATAACAACCACCAGCATTACCTGATACCAGCCCTCTCTCCCCAGCATAAAAACCTCCAGCATTACCTGATACCACCCCTCCCCAGCATAACAACCACCAGCATTACCTGATACCAGCCCCTCCCCAGCATAACAACCACCAGCATTAGCTGATACCAGCCCCCCCCCCCAGCATAACAACCACCAGCATTACCTGATACCAGCCCCCCGAGCATAACAACCACCAGCATTACCTGATACCAGCCCCCTCCCCAGCATAACAACCACCAGCATTACCTGATTCCAGCCCTCCCTCCCCAGCATAAAAACCTCCAGCATTACCTGACACCAGCCCCCCCCCCCCTCCCCAGCATAACAACCACCAGCATTACCTGATACCAGCCCCCCCAGCATAACAACCACCAGTATTACCTGATACCAGCCCCCCTCCCCAGCATAACAACCACCAGCATTACCTGATACCAGCCCCTCCTCCCCAGCATAACAACCACCAGCATTACCTGATACCAGCCCTCCCTCCCCAGCATAAAAACCTCCAGCATTACCTGACACCAGCCCCCCAGCATGATAACAACCAGCATTACCTGATACCAGCCCCTCCCCAGCATAACAACCACCAGCATTAGCTGATACCAGCCCCTCGTCCCCAGCATAACAACCACCAGCATTACCTGATACCAGCCCTCCCTTCCCAGCATAACAACCACCAGCATTACCTGATACCAGCCCCCCTCCCCAGCATAACAACCACCAGTATTACCTGGTATCAGCCCCTCCCCAGCATAACAACCACCAGCATTACCTGATACCAGCCCCGAGCATAACAACCACCAGCATTACCTGATACCAGCCCCCCCAGCATAACAACCACCAGCATTACCTGATACCAGCCCCCGAGCATAACAACCACCAGCATTACCTGATACCAGCCCTCCCTTCCCAGCATAAAAACCACCAGCATTACCTGATACCAGCCCCCCCAGCATAACAACCACCAGCATTACCTGATACCAACCCCCCTCCCCAGCATAACAACCACCAGTATTACCTGGTATCAGCCCCTCCCCAGCATAACAACCACCAGCATTACCTGATACCAGCCCCTCCCCAGCATAACAACCACCAGCATTACCTGATACCAGCCCCCGAGCATAACAACCACCAGCATTACCTGATACCAGCCCCCGAGCATAACAACCACCAGCATTACCTGATACCAGCCCCCCCAGCATAACAACCACCAGCATTACCCGATACCAGCCCTCCCCAGCATAACAACCACCAGTATTACCTGATACCAGCCCCCCTCCCCAGCATAACAACCACCAGCATTACCTGATACCAGCCCCCCCTCCCCAGCATAACAACCACCAGCATTACCTGATACCAGCCCCTCCCCAGCATAACAACCACCAGCATTACCTGATACCAGCCCCCCTCCCCAGCATAACAACCACCAGCATTACCTGATACCACCCCCCCCAGCATAACAACCACCAGCATTACCTGATACCAGCCCCTCCCCAGCATAACAACCACCAGCATTACCTGACACCAGCCCCCCAGCATAATAACAACCAGCATTACCTGATACCAGCCCCCCCCCACAGCATAACAACCACCAGCATTACCTGATACCAGCCCCTCCCCAGCATAACAACCACCAGCATTAGCTGATACCAGCCCCCCCCCCCCCCAGCATGATACCAGCCCCCCCCCAGCATAACAACCACCAGCATTACCTGATACCACCCCTCCCCAGCATAACAACCACCAGCATTACCTGATACCAGCCCCCCCAGCATAACAACCACCAGCATTACCTGATACCAGCCCCCCTCCCCAGCATAACAACCACCAGCATTACCTGATACCAGCCCCTCCCCAGCATAACAACCACCAGCATTACCTGATACCAGCCCCCCCAGCATAACAACCACCAGCATTACCTGATACCAGCCCCTCCCCAGCATAACAACCACCAGTATTACCTGATACCAGCCCCTCCCCAGCATAGCAACCACCAGCATTACCTGATACCAGCCCCCCCTCCCCAGCATAACAACCACCAGCATTACCTGATACCACCCCTCCCCAGCATAACAACCACCAGCATTACCTGATACCACCCCTCCCCAGCATAACAACCACCAGCATTAGCTGATACCAGCCCCCCCTCCCCAGCATAACAACCACCAGCATTACCTGATACCACCCCTCCCCAGCATAACAACCTCCACCATTACCTGAAACCAGCCCCTCCCCAGCATAACAACCGCCAGTATTACCTGATACCATTCCCTCCCCAGCATAACAACCACCAGCATTACCTGATACCAGTCCCCCTCCCCAGCATAATAACAACCAGCATTACCTGATACCACCCCTCCCCAGCATAACAACCTCCAGCATTACCTGATACCAGCCCCTCCCCAGCATAACAACCACCAGCATTACCTGATACCAGCCCCCCTCCCCAGCATAACAACCTCCACCATTACCTGATACCAGCCCCTCCCCAGCATAACAACCGCCAGCATTACCTGATACCAGCCCCTCCCCAGCATAACAACCACCAGCATTACCTGATACCAGTCCCCCCTCCCCAGCATAACAACCACCAGCATTACCTGATACCACCCCTCCCCAGCATAACAACCTCCACCATTACCTGATACCAGCCCCTCCCCAGCATAACAACCTCCACCATTACCTGATACCAGCCCCTCCCCAGCATAACAACCACCAGCATTACCTGATACCAGCCCCCCCCCTCTGCAGCATAACAACCACCAGCATTACCTGATACCAGCCCCCCTCCCCAGCATAACAACCACCAGCATTAGCTGATACCAGCCCCCCCCCTCCCCAGCATAACAACCACCAGCATTACCTGATACCACCCCTCCCCAGCATAACAACCTCCACCATTACCTGATACCAGCCCCTCCCCAGCATAACAACCACCAGTATTACCTGATACCATTCCCTCCCCAGCATAACAACCACCAGCATTACCTGATACCAGTCCCCCTCCCCAGCATAATAACAACCAGCATTACCTGATACCACCCCTCCCCAGCATAACAACCTCCAGCATTACCTGATACCAGCCCCTCCCCAGCATAACAACCACCAGCATTACCTGATACCAGCCCCCCTCCCCAGCATAAACACCTCCACCATTACCTGATACCAGCCCCTCCCCAGCATAACAACCGCCAGCATTACCTGATACCAGCCCCTCCCCAGCATAACAACCACCAGCATTACCTGATACCAGTCCCCCCTCCCCAGCATAACAACCACCAGCATTACCTGATACCACCCCTCCCCAGCATAACAACCTCCACCATTACCTGATACCAGCCCCTCCCCAGCATAACAACCGCCAGCATTACCTGATACCAGCCCCTCCCCAGCATAACAACCACCAGCATTACCTGATACCAGCACCCCCAGCATAACAACCACCAGCATTACCTGATACCAGCCCCCCTCCCCAGCATAACAACCACCAGTATTACCTGATACCAGCCCCCCCAGCATAACAACCACCAGCATTAACTGATACCAGCCCCCCCCAGCATAACAACCACCAGCATTACCTGATACCAGCCCCCTCTTTCCAGCATAACAACCACCAGCATTACCTGATACCAGCCCCCCTCCCCAGCATAACAACCACCAGTATTACCTGATACCAGCCCCCCCAGCATAACAACCATCAGCATTAACTGATACCAGCCCCCCCAGCATAACAACCACCAGCATTACCTGATACCAGTCCCCCCTCCCCAGCATAATAACAACCAGCATTACCTGATACCAGCCCCTCCCCAGCATAACAACCACCAGCATTACCTGATACCACCCCTCCCCAGCATAACAACCTCCACCATTACCTGATACCAGCCCCTCCCCAGCATAACAACCGCCAGCATTACCTGATACCAGCCCCTCCCCAGCATAACAACCACCAGCATTACCTGATCCCAGCCCCCCCCCCCCTCTGCAGCATAACAACCACCAGCATTAGCTGATACCAGCCCCCCTCCCCAGCATAACAACCACCAGCATTACCTGATACCAGCCCCCCCCCCTCTGCAGCATAACAACCACCAGCATTACCTGATACCACCCCTCCCCAGCATAACAACCTCCACCATTACCTGATACCAGCCCCTCCCCAGCATAACAACCGCCAGCATTACCTGATACCAGCCCCTCCCCAGCATAACAACCACCAGCATTACCTGATACCAGCCCCCCCCTCTGCAGCATAACAACCACCAGCATTACCTGATACCAGCACCCCCAGCATAACAACCACCAGCATTACCTGATACCAGCCCCCCTCCCCAGCATAACAACCACCAGTATTACCTGATACCAGGCCCCCCAGCATAACAACCACCAGCATTACCTGATACCAACCCCCCTCCCCAGCATAACAACCACCAGCATTAACTGATACCAGCCCCCCCCCCCAGCATAACAACCACCAGCATTACCTGATACCAGCCCCCTCTCCCCAGAATAACAACCACCAGCATTACCTGATACCAGCCCCTCCCCAGCATAACAACCACCAGCATTACCTGATACCAGCCCCCCCAGCATAACAACCACCAGCATTACCTGATACCAGCCCCCCCCCAGCATAACAACCACCAGCATTACCTGATACCACCCCTCCCTAGCATAACAACCACCAGCATTACCTGATACCAGCCCCCCCTCCCCAGCATAACAACCACCAGCATTAACTGATACCAGCCCCCTCCCCAGCATAACAACCACCAGCATTACCTGATACCAGCCCCCTCTCCCCAGCATAACAACCACCAGCATTACCTGATACCAGCCCCCCCCTCCCCAGCATAACAACCACCAGTATTACCTGATACCAGCCCCTCCCCAGCATAACAACCACCAGCATTTCCTGATACCAGCCCCCCCCCAGCATAATAACCACCAGCATTACCTGATACTAGCCCCCCTCCCCAGCATAACAACCACCAGCTATGGAGATTCAAGCCGCCATTAGGATAAAGGAGATTAATTTATTCTGGAATCTGTTGCCTTTAAATAGTTCCTAGGAGTGCTTCTTCTGGATCACATTTGTACATATATGTGTATGATTCTTCTAATAAGATTATAGACTCTATTTCAGAATTGGGCATAGACACCAAAAGTGTTGCATTTCTGCTCTCACTTTACCCCACAAACTCTAAACCATTTAGATGAAGTTTCTGGGCACATCTTAGCTACTCTTGCCGAAACCATGTGCTATATAATTTTTACATTCATATTTGCATCTTTTATAGAAACATTTAGTATTCCTAATCTGGGGTACCCTATGATTTTCTCTTTGATCTTTTTTCCTTTGCTGCCAAGTAGAGTAAGTTTGTTTGCGTTGTACAATATATCAAGGAGATGGCATCTGATTTACCTAAAATTTTGAGGCAATATTTTTCAAATCCTTTTGTTTCAGATGTCGCTTTGCCTTCTCTTTTTTACTGAACATAAAAAAATGGAGATTTTGATTTGCTCTAAGATACTCCTTAGGTGGTAAGTTATAGTGTACCCGCAGATGTTTATAAGTCAGACCGTTGCTTTCTTTTTGATTTTTGAAGCAATTTGTATAAACTTGCCTCTAACCACCGCCTTATGTTCCAGCCAATTTTAGAATGAGGAAGTGTCTTGTATCTTATTTAAATTGTAAAACTTTAAATTCCTCTCTGATTTTTTCTATCATCTCGCCTTTACCCAGTAAGGTTTCATTCAAGCTGATCATACAGTCTCAAAGTTCTTCCATCTCTTAATATTGGGAATCAGACTGGAGAGGGTGAATGTGATGTATGCGGTAATAAGTGTGGTGGGCCATAGTGTAGTCTTTGATGTGAGGATTGTATTCTTTCCAGGCATCTATTAAGTCTTGAGATGAGAGCTTGTTGGATAAGTATTTACTGGATGTAGGGAGGATCCTATTCTCGCCGCAGAAGAGGTAAATCTGTTCACCAACATATCCAGGCCAAGAATATAGTACTCTCTTCATATTGCTGCTCCATCTGTTCTAGATCCTAGCTCTCTGAACATATGGCAAATTTCTTTTGGCCACAGTAATATATCAGTGAAATCATGGCTTCACCAATTCTTCCCTTTATCAGGAAGTATTTCCTCCTAATATCACTTATGGTTTCCAGTAATGTGAAAGGAATGCCTCTTCATACATGTGTCATTCACCACCTAAACTGCGCTAGTCGCGGAGTGTCTCAATAGTTTATCATCCAAACATGCCAAATATGCAAATAAAATCTAGAACAATCGAGTGCAACACCATTTAAAACTCAAACAACTTTAATCAGTAGAGAATTGCACTCACAAAAATGAAAAATAAAATGTCATGTGAACAGCTCAGACAACTGAATTCACAACAGCTCTCATCGTCCTTGGTTCAAAGTCTCCCCAGTGCTGCTCCGGAGCTGTTGTGGATTCAGTTGTCTATCAAGGGAAGCTTTGACCGTTGGATATTGGAAGTATTAAGCTCCCAAATGGAGAGTTACCCCGTTTGGCCTATGCACTTGCCACTTTATCTGGTAAGATATCTGGTAACACTTTAGGCGGTAGATTACACATTGTATAAAAAGACATGCATTTTGGAACGGCTTACTTCATTGATCATGGGTGCTGTGAAGAGCTCTGTGTTTTTGCATTACTGATTATTTGAACTGGAGTGAAGGACTCTTTCTACACGTTGAGCTTTAGTTCTATTATTAGTTGCACAGTATTCTGACTCACCCAGAATGCAGTAATGGAATCCTGTAGACAGCTGCACGTTCCTTGTGTGTGTCTGTGATGGATGTTTTCTTTACTACATGAGGCTCGGCAGATAGCTTACTCGATTGTTGGTTAGATCACTTAGATAAGTTTTGAAAGCTTTATTTCAGTACAGAATCTTGATACAGCAGACATATACGTTCAATACAGCTGGAAACTTGTGGTTTAATCCATACAGCAATAACAGGTAAAAGAACTATAGCTGAAGAAGGTAGCAGCAGGTGTGCACTGCTTGGATGTAAAAATGGAAGAAAGGGAGAGGAAGGAGGGAGGAGTTAATTGCATCAGAGCAAGACTAAGGGAGCCTGGAGGGGACAAGGGGAATTAAAAGCATAGTGCTCAGCCTATGTAAATAAACATATACAAAACTGTTACCCAGGTAAAACAAAATGCACGTTGTGAGACATGACATTGCCCGTCTGAAATCTTTAGTTTTTACTTAACACAACAACATTGAAAATGTTTATTAAATGTCCATTGGTAACTGTAATCTGAAAACCTGTAAAAGGAGGAAAACATGCAATGGCATAACGTTCTAAAATAATGATAAGCATGAAGAGAACAATGTTCCTGAAGACTGTTCTTGTGATCAAGGAACTGGAACAAGGAACGCTGGTAATCCAAAGGGAAACCCACTCTTCGGATTAAAGAGGCTGCCATAGGCCAAGGCCTCAAAAACCCAATAATCCACAGGAAATGTTTAATTCAAAATCCACGGATGTGGTATGAGCTAGTCACTATAGCAGGTAAAGAAGGGTGTACTCCCCGCCATAGCATTGCAGGATGCTGCAGGTCCTTTTCAAGTAACTTCTTCTCTAGAAAGGAGAACAAGTTCAGTAACTGGACGAAAGAACACTCGCTCTGGGCTCCCACCTGCCACTTTGACTTCAACCTTGCGAATCTTCCTGTCATTGCTAGGCAGAACTTTCGTGATGAGGCCCATCGGTCGTTCATTTCGGTGAGCTTCTTTGTCCTGGAGAAGAACGAGGTCACCCACTTGAAGGTTAGGTCTGGATGTCTGCCACTTGTGACAACTTTGAAGCCAGTGTAGATACTCCAGCGGCGCCAAAACACATTAGATAGATGTTGTACCTGCTTCCACCTGCTTCCACTGACACTGGTAAATGTTGCTGCAATAAAAGTCACCTGGATGCACAGCAGTTGTCCCCACCTTTTGAGTAAGGAGTGTGGCTGGAGTGAGGATCACTGGGCAATTAGGATCCGAGGATACAGGAACCAAAGGCCTTGCATTGATTATGGTGGACACCTCTGCCAAAAAGTCTCGTGTGTAAGCTGCAGGAACTTCTGATAACATGGAGTCAAAAATCTTTCCTGAGATACCGATCATGTGCTTCCAAGACCCTCCCATGTGAGAGGCGTGTGGGGGGTTAAACACCCAAGTGCATCCATTATTAGTCAAAAAATTGTTCAGCTGAAGTTCTTTGTATCCTCCGACCATGTTCGTTCCACAGTCAGACCTCAATTGTTTAGCAGGTTCTCTGATGGAAAAGAACCTTCGAAGAACATTGACGAAGGAAGAGGAATCCATTGATTCTATTACTTCAATGTGTACCCCTCTGGTACTAAGGCATGTAAACAACGCGGCCCAGCGCTTACTATTTGCTGCTCCACCCCAGGTCTTCCGTGTAACCACTGACCAGGGGCCGAAGATATCTACACCAACATAAGTGAAAGGTGGATCTGTACTGAGCCGGTCTGCTGGGAGGTTCGCCATTTGTTGTTGTTGGTGCCTCCCCCTTAGCTTGCGACATTTCACACACTTATGGAGCACCGAGGAGATGCATCTCTTCATTCCCACGATCCACAAGCCAGCCGACTTGATGGCACCCTCGGTCAACTGTCTGCCCTGGTGCTGCACACGCTGATGGTGGTGACGGGTCAGAAGACTAGTAATGTGATGCCAACCTGGTATGATGACAGGATTCTTTTCTTTGTCACAAAGTTCTGCTTTTATCAAACGACCACCTACTCTGAGCAGTTTGTGTTGATCAATTACTGGGTTCAGATTGAAAAGCGTACTTTTTCTTGACAGGCAAGTGTTCCCTGTGATACAGTGGATCTCTTCACCATATGCTTCCTGTTGCACGCATTGAATGATAACACTTTCTGCATGTTCTAGGTCTGAAACTGAAGGATGTTTCGGAGGCTACCATGAGACTGCTAGCTCTTCTTCCTGAGACTTCTGCAACACCGCTACAGGTGCCTAGGGTGTAAGGATAAGTCTCACCCTTTAGGTTGAAAAAGTCAAAAAGTTTTGATCTTGCAAGCGATCGATTGCTCTGATTGTCCAAGATGGCATAAACCTTTAAAGTCTTTTCTGGGTGGTCCTTGAGGTACACATTCACTAAACATATCTTTGTGCAGGATTTATCGCAAAAGCCTTCCCCACAGACTTCTGTGCAGTTCGAAGATATCGCAGTAGATCTCGTGTTTCATTTTGTATCCTCCCCTCCATTCTGCCCCATGGGAGAGGAATCAGAAGGTGGTACAGGGCGTTGTTCATATTGATGAAGAGCCTGCACATGGTCTTCACTGTCACACTCCATGCACTTGATGGGATTTTTACAGTCCTTGACTATGTGTTCAGTGGATGCACAACATTTGAAACATATCCCAAATTGCTTCAAAACTCTTTGCGTTCTTTGAGTGGTTTCTTTCTGAAGCCAATACACTTCTTCAGAGGATGCGGCAACTTGTGAATAGGACACTGGCGGTTAGGGTTCTCAATCTTGTTTCCCTGGTTGCCCTTGTCAGGAGGATGTAGGAGGAACGTCTGTCTTTTTCACAGACACTGGACCCCTGCGGTTTCTGTAGTTGGGGTAGGAGCTGTCAAGTGCAGGAGGGGGTGGACCAGGCCCACCAAGTTCACTAAAGAAAAAGCTTGGATCGTTCTTAGTCTTCGCAATGTCTCTGATAAACTCACAGAAGTATGAGAACGGTGGAAAAGAGACCTGATAATCCCTTTTATATCTTGACCCAAGTGTAGCCCACCTTTCTTGCAGATTCAATGGCAGTTTGGAAACAATTGGGTTTACCCCATGAGCAGTGTCTAAGTAACTTAGCCAAAGCAAGTGGGGATCTGCCTTGGCAAGTTGGAGCTCTGACAGTAGGTCACTGAGCTCTTAGCTTTAAATGCACATTTCCAAGCCCTTTAGTTCTCAGGTTGGTCATCAAACCTTGTGAGGCTGGTCTTTGTGAGTTCACGGCGGACCATGTATCTGGCGAACTCTGACATGTCTGATTTCTCTGTTTTTAGGCAGGGGATTGCTGGCTCAGAAGTGACAGATGTGGGTAAGTAAGGAGCTGCATGAGCATTTAAACCAGGAACTGTCTTAAAGTTCTTAGGCTCGGTTCCGTGTACAATTGGAGCTGTGTAGCGGTGAGGTGGTTGGTGTCGTGTTGGAGCATTGGCTTGAACATGAGTGTCTTTGAAATGAACTTGCTGAGGTATAGGGGCCTGGAGTGCAGGAACATGTGAGGAAAGATCAGGTTGATAATTGGATGGTGAGTTGTACTGACCTTGAGGGCGAGGTGCTGCCGAAGGATCTGTCCCCTGCCGCTGTGGAGAAATGTCTCTAATATCAGGAACATTCAGGGGTGCACCATTTTGTCACATAGTCCCTTGTGCGCTCAAAAGGATCTTCTGCCATTTCTGCGCGCTGCCTAGCTGCCTCTGACTCCACCTCTGCCTGCTTGCGAGCTGCTTCTGCCTGATGGCTGCCTCTGCCGCCATTTCTGCGTGCTTCCTAGCTGTCTCTGCCTCCATTTCTGCCTTTCTTTGTGCAAACATTGCTTGGACTTTAGTAGCTGCTGCATCTGAGCGAGCTTGTACAAGTTGTTGGCTGATTGTTGAATATTTAGACGATCATGATTTGGATGATCATTTTGAACCTTTAGAATGACTAGTGACCTAAGAAATGTGAGAAGCAGTCTCCTGGAGTTTGGCAATTTTTGCTTGAGCATTGGTTTTAATCTCACTAATTAAACTGTCTCTCTCAGAGTTAAGTTTCTGGAAGCTTTCCAACTCTTTTAATGAATGGTCTGAATTGATTCTCTCTAAAGTGTCAATATATTTTTGACTTAACTGCATATACTTCTCATAAAGTGTGGAAAGTTGTCTTAGAGCAGCCTCTAATAATGACACATCATTAGCAGTCTGAGTAAAGGTAACTCGATGGGTTAATATGGCCTCCCATTGCTGGGTGATTTTGGAAAGCAGCACTTGAGTCATATTTTCAAGACTTTCCATTGCTTTGAATGTGGGCTTAACAGAGCGTTTTATTCTATAATTGGGCTGTAAGTCTGTATTTTGTGATGACAGCATACATCTCTGGGCTGAAGAGATGTTTGCAGAAAAGATAACAACTTGTGAGTTGACAGGCTGCCCTGGAAGATGCACCTGCTATGTAACAAATTCTGCTAGAGACTCAGGCTGTTTCTTGTAGATGCAGGATATCCTCCCCACATACAGCTATTTGACCGAATTAGGGTTGGAGAGTAGCATTTTTTGCTGTTGCAGTGTTCCCGCTGCCTTGACCCAGCTTTATTACATGAGTGTTTTTTTATATTGGCACAGCAGTTTAAAGTTACATCTCTGCACCAAAACACCTTTTCTTCTGCCCCAAGTAAGTGACCCCTTTTATCTAAGGATAGACCAGAAGTATCAGGGAACACTGCAGCAGTAGGAGGGGTGTTTTCCTGCAATTTCCAGTTAGGTAGAATTTATCACTTACTGGGAGCTGTGGGAGAGTGTTTGGAGATGTGCACGTAATAGAGTGCAGGTCTGCTTTAAATGTTCAGAGAGGGAGTATATCCATGTGGGATAAGATTCTCCCCAGAACTTTTAAAGGGGACCTCCACAAGTCTTAAAGGAGCCACAGCACTCAACCCTGTTAGCTTGCAGGCCAGCCTATAATCTGTCTCTAAACTTGGTTAAAAACAGAGGACTCGGTCACACACATCTGCAGAAGTATGCTTAAGCTGCACCACTACGCCAAAGTGCCTCTGTGGGTTGCAGTCCTAGCTCTAATCTCTGAGAGCCCATTTGGGACATACAGTGCAATAGATAAATTGGGAGCAGGCTTACCTGAGGTTGCCCTAAACCTCTCAAGTGCAAGCCATGGGGTGGAAGGGTCAAAGACCTTGCAATACAGCCGAGACCCCACACACCATGTGCTTGCACAAATTCAAAAGAAACAAAGGGGGGGTGGCAGCCGCTCAGACCATTTGATAACTAACCTGGGAGGTGCACGTTAGCAGGGCAATTAGTATACACAAGTCTTAAAGGAGCCACAGCACTCAACCCTGTTAGCTTGCAGGCCAGCCTATAATCTGTCTCTAAACTTGGTTAAAAACAGAGGACTCGGTCACACACATCTGCAGAAGTATGCTTAAGCTGCACCACTACGCCAGGGGACCTCCACTAAAGGGAAACCCACGTTTACTTCCCCCTAGTGGTAGAATCCCAATTTTCAATACCACACTACACATACCCACATACCTTGTTGCTGGCTGTCTGTTTGCATGGCGGGCAGTGGTCGCATGCAAACAGACAGCCAGCAACAAGGCATGTGGGTATGTATAGTGTGGTATTGAAAATTGGGATGCTATCACTACGGGTGTGGGGGCAAATGCTTAGTCCGAGCATCCTGCCTTACCTTTTGCTTGTTTGGCCCTATTCTTTTGTAATACTTAATATTTGGTCTATGCTGTTTTGACATGTTGCCGGTTAGTAATTTAATTTCTATTTCCATTTGTCTTTTAGGTGATTCTGGTTATCCCTTGCTGCCCTGGCTCCTGATGCCCTTCTTAAGGCCCCAGACACCTGGCCAGGAGGCTTATAATGTGTCCTACCACCGCACATGGGCTATAGTATAGCATGCCTTCGGGCTGTTGAAAGCCAGATTTCGCTGTCTGGATCACACCGGGGACACCCTTCGATACAAACCAGACAAGTCATACAAATTATCATGGCGTGCATCAGCCTGCATAACTTTGCTTTGAGCGAGGGGGTAACATAGTATGTAAGGCTAAATAAAGACTTAAGTCCATCCAGTTAAGGCAGTTTATCTTCTTTCAGTGGTCTTGTAACCATAGCTGGCATAGGGTGGCAACATTTTTGGAGGAGACAACCCCTGGTTCTGCTCCAGAGATTCCTGGACATCTGTATGCTGGCACCCAGAGCCATGTGGGCCAAAGCATTCACCAGCATTCGGTGGACTCCTCATTTTCTTAAATTTTAATTTTGTTCTCCACTTATTTCATTTGTGATTTATTATATCCCTTGCCTTTTCTGGGTGTGAAAAAATAACACCCAAGCAAAGCTCTGGTTGTTGGTATTTATTCTCTAATAACATGTTTGTCACAAGTTGTTGGGTTATGGCACAACAGAAAATTGATCACTAAAAATGTCTGGCATAACTAAAGCTTGGGGACCCCCCCACAACACAAAGTCCAGCATGGCAGGTTAGGGGGATGTTGCCTGGCTCTGGATATTTGCAGATTGCTGTGCCTCAAGCCTCTCCAGCCTTTGAAGCCCCAACCATCTGCATCTCCATCTGCTGATGGTGGTTCTGCTGCTCCGCAACCACTGCAGCCAGGTCTTCATGGAGCAAACTGGCGGTTTATCGCACAAGTTTAAAATATCTACTGCCGTTTTGCTGAAAAGGGGTGCTGTTAGCTCGCCAGTTTGCCTCCATAATTTGGCTCCACTTTACCAAAGACAGGTGATGCCTGGCTGCAGGTTGGGGCTGTCTTTCTCCTGGGAGCTCTGTGGAGCTGGTGGGTCTGCTACTGGCAGAATGAATCTGGAGTTGCAGGGAGGAGTGGTGATGGCCAGTGTCAGTGGTGCCAGCAGCTGGTGGAGGTGTCGAGATAGTATTGGGGGTATCATCCAGATGTTCAGAGTGCCCCTTGCTCCTACTCACTAATTTCATCCGGGAGAGGTGCCTTCTGTGTGGAGAAAGGTCAACATTAGTATTAATTTCTCACAATGTTACCACACAGCCTCCAGGGCTCCCCCTCCTCTTCAATCCTGCCCCTTGCCCTTTACCTATAAAGCTCACTAATTTACCTCATCACTGTCTGGACTCTGCTCCCTTGGTGTGGCTGGCTGGTGGGTGGGCCTGGCCTTGATGTTGTCTTGGTGGTAGCCAAACCAGAGGAGCCAGCTGTGGCTGCAGGTGGTGGGTCTTGTGTGCGAGGTGCTGCTGGCTGGGGCATTGCTGCAAAGTCAAGGTAAATGCACTGGTAGTTGCCTCTTGACAGTATATGTGGCCCTTCAAAATCCCTACAAGGGATACACACTGGGTCCCACATTGACGCGGGCCCCCAAATTCTGGTCTGCTCAGACCCATGTTAGGGGTTACATGCCTAAAAGTTGCCTAATACCCTTGGTGTGTGTAGTCACATAACATATGTTGCAAGCCTTCAAAGTTGGCTGTGCATGTGGGGACCAAGGTTGGTGGGTGGTGTGTTTGGTTGGCCTACTCCCCCCTCTGCCAAACAACAAATACCTAACAAGTCTTACTACTGGTAGGCACATGCCATCTACCGGTGTCCACGGTGCCCAACAACCCCTGGTAGGTGGATCATCCCAACACCCACTCCTCTGCATGGGAAAATTGTAGACTTTTGGGAAGCCCCCCACCAGTTTGCAAGCTAATTTCAAACAAAGGCTTTAGTGAGTTGTTTCCTGTACAAGCTGGCCTCTAGGTGTTCAGCACTTATCCTAAGCCTGTCTGGTGCTGAATTTCCAAGGAACCACCACCTTCAGATCATCCCACTTTTTCTTGGCCTGGGCACCTCCTTTGGGTTCTGGCCTGTCCTATCACATTGCGGGCAATCTCCAATCATAACTGCTTCTGCAAAGCTTTAGGGGTTGACCGGGACCCTGACAGTAAATCATCATTTTTGGCAACACCATCCAGCAGAACCTCCAGCTGGGCATCATTAAATCGGCCAATCAACTTGCCTCTTGTTAGTTTGCGCCCAGGGTAAGTGGCTAATTCTGTGTTCTGCTGGGTGGTGTCTTGGCTGAAGGGGGAGTCACTATGCCCACTCCCAGGCCCAGAATGGATTGAATTGCAGGCTACTGGCCAGGGAAATAGCAGGCCTCGCTGTGGCAATGCTGTACAACTTTTGGCTCGCCCATTGTCTCTGCATGGGGCTCTGCTGTGGACTCCGCAGTGGGGCCCACACTGGGGTCTGTCCTGGGGTCCGCATAGTGCTCCGCTGTCCTGACCGTTGGTTGGTCCATGGTGGGCTGTGCCGCGATCCCTGGTTTTCTGACTCCCGCTGCTGGTGCCTTAAACTGCTGCGGATGACACGCTCACAGTGGCTAGTGTGGGTGTCAGCAGGGGAGTGCGTGTGGGACAAACGGTGGATCCTTGGGCTGCAGTTCGTGGGCTGGCTGCTGCCGGTTCCTCGGCCATGCCTGTGTTCTTGGCTCTGGGGGCTGCAGTGATGCCTATGGTGTGGCATAGTGAGCTACTAAGGTGGTAAGCAAATGTGACCCTCAGCTGTGTTCTTTTATACCTAATTGAGTGGGTAATTGTAATGGAAACTATTTAGTTTATTTAAGAGACCCTCAAAGGTGCAAGCAACTTATAGGCTACATGTGTATATGGATGCAAGCACACCTCCGGGGTCCGCCAAGTGCATCGGCACAGGGGTACGTCATACAGACGTCATTCAGAGGTCCAACTTGGCACCCACCCGTGTTCACCCGTGAGCAGCAGGAGGTTACACTTTCATGTCATTTGCCTACGTATGTCAAAGTGAAGGCACATGGTGCCACAGTAATAGCGGAGGCCTGGCCTTCCAACGTCACAGGGCCACAGTACTTTGCTGCCTCTGTCACATGGACCACTCTGGCATGTTTGTATGTGATACAGGGGTGCCTAAGTGAATTATGTTTGACTTTTCTATGCAATCCACTACTAATGTGGAATGGGAGAACTGGCTTTTGCCGAGTCCTATCCAACAGTAGTAGTGGAGTGGAAAGTTAGGTGCGCCTTTGGCCTAAGTGTGTCTGCACTTGCAATTCGCTACTATTGTGGGATAGGAGAGCTGGATTAGTTAGTATTGGCATACACTAGCATATACGAGGCTTGGGCAGTTGCAGTGTCCCAGAAATTTACTTAAAGGGGTAGGGACATACATGTGGCGCTAAAGGAGACCCAAACAGAGGACATAAGTTAACATTGCCCATCTGTTTGTTCAAAAGGTTCAACTTCAAGCCCAACACACATGAAAAGAGGAAGTGGAAGTGGCGAGGAGATGTCGCTTTACACCTTCACCCAAATAATGCAGCACTGGTCAAACTGCAAAAGTGTCCCTGGGTGAGGAGGTTCTACAGCCAGAAACTTCCTAGATAAGTTGATGTACAGCAGAGAAGGTGAACTATTAGGGTAATGAGTAACATGTTTTAGAAAATTAGATTTTCTTTTGTAGCTGGGGAGTTCTGGCTGCAGATCAAACCCACCCAAAGGCGAGGGATCCGACCAGGTTACTTCCCCCTAGTGGTAGAATACCAATTTTCAATACCACATTACACATACCCACATGCCTTGTTGCTGGCTGTCTGTTTGCATGGCGGGCAGTGAAATGCAAAAGGTAAGTAGCCAGTTGCTCTTAATATATTAACCAAGAAAAGGAAAAGCTAAATAGGCAGGAGTGTTATTAACACTAAATAGGCTTGAAAGCTAATGCAAACACTTTAAACTGTCTCTGTCTTTCTCTGTCACTGTCACAGCCTCTTCCCTTCTCTCTCTGGCTCTATCTGTCCCTCACTTCTTCTGTTACTTGTTCTATCTCTCCCTTGCTATATCTATCTATCTATCTATCTATCTATCTATCTATCTATCTATCTATCTATCTTGCTCTCTCTGCGTGATCCGCTCTGATCGCAATACAGTGTCGGAATGAGCTCCTGCAAAATGGCCGCCGCTTATATAGGGCTGTGACATCATCGGGAAGCCTGGCTGCTGATAGGTAGCATGTGACGCCTACCCAGGATTCTTTGCCCCATGGGACATGTCCTGACATGTGGATTCACCATTTTAGATGGCCTGCATAGTAGTAAATGGAGATTTAAGGAAGCGATTCGAGCGATCGAATCGCGGCGATATTCGGATTCGTTCAGAATCTAATTCTTCATGAAATTCGTAACGAATTTGGATTCATCAGATTCGATTTGCTCATCTCTAATTGTGGCCATCCACCGCACTTGCAGTGGAATTGCACAAAAGCAGCACGGCGAGAACACAGTTGTGTGCTGCATTCAGCCTGCTCCTGCCACGTTGTTTCCTCAAGGGCAGACATGGGCACCTGGAGAAACAGCGAGTTAGAGATGGTAGCGGGGCTGGCATCCTCCTCCGGACAGGCACTGCTGCAGCCACCGCTTGGCCCCCCAAAAAGTTGGCTGCAACAGTGCCTGACCAAACACCGGACAACAGAGGCCAGGACAGCGGCACGAAACCAGCAGCGATGGATCAGCAGGTGAGGGTTTCACCGCCACATACTGGAGATAAAGAACAATACTGTGGGCAACACACACTAATGTGAAAGGACCCATTTATTTTATTGGGCTGCGTTTTCTGGACGTTTGTGACACTTTGGAGTATATATACTCCAACACGGCACAAATGCGTTAGTGACACTTTTACAATCAGGAAATGTGTTAGCCGCAAGTTACTTCAGTGTATAGGTTAGCATAGTCAAAAAGGTGTCATCAAATCTTTAGAAACTAGGTTTGTTTTTAGAACTTCAAAAAGAACCGAAAGGAATTTTCATTGCCGATAAAGATAGGTCTATGCCTAAATGGAAAACACAAATAGACATACAATAAACAGGTATAAAAATAAATTGAAGAACAGACTGACATCACTATGCTGTACAAACATTTTCAGCTTTCTAAGGGCTGGAAGAATGACCCGTATTTTTCGCCCTATAAGACGCACTTATTTTTCCCCAAAAGTGGGGGAAAAATGTCCGTGCGCCTTATCGGGCGAATGTAAAAAAAAAACTCACCCGTTCCCGCTGTGATCGCTGTCTTTTCAGGCAGCGATGACAGCGGCAGGGCCAGAGACAGAACCCCCGCCGCTCCTCCATCTGCTGCCTCTTCCGGGCTCAGAGCACACGCGAGCACGAAGGTCCAGGCAGTGGGTGGGCGTGGCCTGCACCGGTGCAGGCCACGCCCACCCGCTGCCCGGTCCTTCGTGCTCGCATGTGCCCAGGAACAGCAGATGGAGGAGCGGCAGGGGCTCTGTCTCTGGCCCCGCCGCTGTCATCGCTGCCTGAAAAGACAGCGATCGCAGCGGCGGGGCCCGGGACAGAGCCAGTTCATGAATGGGGTGGGCGTGGCCTGCGCCGACGCTGCGGCGCAGGCCACGCCCACCCCATTCACGGAGCCAGCCGCTCAGCACAGCGGTGTCAGCGGACAGGTGAGTTTAACTTTTTTGCATATATGGCGCCTGCCTATACTAATGGGGGGAGGGGGGTGGGAATGGGGGGAGAGGGGCCACACAGCCTATTCTAATGGGGGGAGAGGGGCCACACAGGCTATACTAATGGGGGGAGGGGGATGCCACACAGCCTATGGGAATGGGGGGAGGGGGATGCCACACAGCCTATGGGAATGGGGAGAGGGGGATGCCACACAGCCTATGGGAATAGGGGGAGGGGGATGCCATACAGCCTATGGGAATGGGAGAGGGGGATGCCACACAGCCTATACTAATGGGGGGAGGGGGATGCCACACAGCCTATACTAATGGGGGGGAGGGGGATGCCACACAGCCTATGCTAATGGGGGGAGGGGGATGCCACACTGCCTATGGGAATGGGGAGAGAGGGATGCCACACAGCCTATACTAATGGGGGAAGGGGGGATGCCACACAGCCAATGGGAATGGGGGGAGAGGTGGATTCCACACAGCCTATGGGAATGGGGAGAGGGGGATGCCACACTGTCTGTAATGGTGCGTTTTTGGTTTAAAATATTTTTTTTCTTATTTTCTTCCCCCAAATCCTAGGTGCGTCTTATAGGGCGAAAAATATGGTACTAGAAGCGCCCAAGTAAACCTGTGCAAAGTGGTCTGTGAGCATCTTCATGAGCTTTCCAACAACACCTTTCATATGCCCATACTGTGTATATTATAATGCAGCCCTTTTTATGTCCATTTGATTGGCAGGCTGATTCATCATTAGCGCCAGGTAACGACAGGTGAGTGTCTGTAGCAGGCATTTTCAGAGCGCCCGCTAGTAGTCGCAGTGCTCGGCCGTGAGTCGCTAGTTTATAGCGACTCAGTCGCTGTTCAGTAATGTTGAATACATTGTGAGGAGTCGCTATTTGACCAGTACAGTGCTGTATGGGAGCGCATGTTAGCGACTGCTCATAGCGACCGACTCACACCATATTCAGCAAAAAAACAGCCTCACAAATCTCTGGCGCTGAAAAAAGCTTGTTTGAAGCCCAGAGCGCAGGAGGCGGTGTGTTTCAAGTCTGTTTTCCAGCATCTATCCACTAGTAACAAAGCGAAAACATATGGAATTACATTGTAGCAACATTGTAACATGAACACTTTAATGCCAGACCTGTAATGTCATTTCTGAAGAAATATATAAAAAATGAAAAAAATTATGAAAAAACTGCTTTTTCAAGGCCAGAAGAGGTCACGGAATTATTTGTGATTTTTTTGAAAAAAAAAAAAAAAACCCCGTTTAAATAGAAGAAAAGGTTCATCCATTGAAATGTATGGGAGAGTGACAGGTAGCGAGAGGTCATACCTGGCGCTGTGCAAGGCTGAACGCCGGCGCTGTTCACGGAGGCTGTGAAAATGATGAATCAGACGCTACATGGCGCTATCCCAGTCGCACAACAGATTCTGCTTGATAAATGTGTAATTGCGTGCCGTGTCCGGCGTTCACCAGTCGCTACCTGTCGCTACCTCTCATTAACCAGCCACTACCTGACGCTATCCCTTCTTAAATAAGAGCCTTAGTGCTGATCACTTCCATCCTCACCCGGAATGTCCCTCATGTAATAGGCACCACCAGAACAGGCTAAAATAACACTTCCAGGTTCCAGTGCTGCAGATAAGAGCAGTAACCATTTGGCTTCACCAGGACCAGGTGCATGTTGCCTTGCATGCACACCCAGCAATTTATGGGTGGTGGTCACATGCATAAAAGGGGGGCCGTGATGCCAACATTAAATGGGGCCTTGTCAAGATTCATACAGTAAACTTTTTTTTATGATAAATAAGGTGGATGAGCAAAAATGATGAGGGGGACCCATGCAGTTGCACCCCCTATAATTACACCCCTGCTTTCAAAGGTGGCTGTTTAATGGAGCTTAATATTTTTCAGACCTAAAGAGTAAGTCCACTTTCCTTAACTTACCCCACAGACCTCAGATCTGGGGTCCACTTACCTTCCAACTGCTCCCGAGATTAATGGACACCTTTGTACATAGGTGTACTGAGGGCACACTGGGAGTGGGTGGAAGGTAAGTGTCTTGTTCCAGATGACTCCCCTGATTTGAGTTCTGACGCAAAAGTCCATAAAAGTGGACTTTTACTTTAAAGATTAAGTCCAGATTTGTGGACTTTTCCTAAAGCATTCAGAGCTGGCCAGTGAAGGTCTGCTTACTTTGCCACCACTCCCACATGGTCAATCACCTCCCACAGACCCTGTTTAGGAAGCCCGGAGCTGCGCTTTCGGGTCCAGGCTGGTAGGTACGTGTGGTCTCTATACATGGGGGGGGGGGCTTCCGTACACTGCGATTCCTGGTGTATGAGAGCCCCCAATGGGGGACGTCTGTAAACAGGCCACACCCACCAGGGCTCCTGGCTTTGCAGGGCTGCAGGAGGTGGCACGGGAATGACAGTAAGGTAAGCAGATGTTCCATTCTCCCCTGGCACTTCCCAACCTTGGATTCTTAAAGTGGCCTTTCTTTCATAAATAATCTCATGGATTGAAAAATAGATTAAAATTTGCTCAGCTGGGGATTATTTTTTTTTATTATGGTGCATCATTATAGTTATAGTTTTTATTATGGTGCATCATCATTATAGAACAATTGACTTTCCCAGGTTTTGTTCTGTGCCCCCTGGTAAATTTGGATGCCCCGCTGTGTGAAACACCCCAGAAAGCCTCATGCGCATTGCTTCCCCAGCCTATCTGAATGGCTAGGGCAGGAGCATGTGCACGCGGCCAGGGATGCAGCAGCATGTGTTCCCCATAGTAAACATTTAGACCCTTATTTATGAAGGAATAGCGACAGGTAGCGACTGGTGAGCAACCGGTAAAGAAAGCGCCGTCCCTTTAAGGAGGGCAGCCCACATGACTGGCCTGCGTTCCGCCCGGAGGCAGACCAGCCATGGGGGAAGTGGTCACTGGGGGGAAGTGACCTCAAAGGGGGGGGGGGAGTATAAAGGGACGTTTGTCCCCCTCCCCTTCCTCTTTGACCCCCGGCGTGGATGACGAGCGGTCTAACTGACGCTCGTCCACCCAGGCAAGTTAATGGAGGCCCTGTTCGCTGCGCTGCGCAGGGATGCTGGGAGGCGAGGCGAGGACTGGGTGAGGAGCTTAATACCCCCCCAGTCCGCCTCGCCCCCTCCTCCCGCCCGACCCCGACGGGCACGTCGGGCCATCACTAGGCTTAGTCCTTCCCCCCCCCGCCCTGGGCGGCGAGGGACGGACGCCGCTGCTGATCGTCCCCCCCCCCTCCTTCCTCCCCTTCCTCCGCGGCGCGGCCCTTACCTCGTGGCTCCGGCCGCGAGAGTGCTTCCGGCCCCAGGCGATCTGGTTGGGGGGAGGCGGGTGCCGCCCGGGTGCCTCCCCCGTGTCCTCCCGCTTCCCCATCAGGTCCGCGGCCCGAGCGCCGGAGCTCGGGCCGCACGCCGGCGTCGCCTGTGCGCCTCTCCCTCGCTGGGCAGGGAGAGGCCTCTACTGCGGTGGCGCCGGCTCCGCCCCCGCCTCCTCTGGGGACCCGCTCGGCGCGTCGTGGCTCTGGCCGGAAGAGGCCTGCCTCCCCCTGCCTCGGTGCTCGGGGGGAGGCTGACGCAGCTGGGCGGTCGTCCCCGCCCCCTCCTCGGTGCGCGCCTGCGCGGCCTGAGCTTAGTCGCTCAGGCCGCAAGAAGCCTGCTGCTCCCCGCCGTCTCTGTGGGCGGGGAGCGGCTCTGTCATCAACCCCCCCCCAGCGGGGGGGAGACTGTGCGGGCCCGGCGCGCTCGCAGCGAGCGGCCGGGCTCAATCTCGCCGACGTCCCCCTTCCCCCCCCTCCCCGCGTACAAGCCGGCGGAGGGGGCCCATCTCCTCCCCTGCCTCCCTCCCCCCTTCTTCCGGGGCCCTCCATGGCGGTCAAGGCTCCGCTCCTGTCGGAGCGGAGGGCGGCCGTGGGGGGGGGGACCCCCTCCCCCCCAGGCCTAGTAGTGGGGTCCCCGGCGTCCTTTGGGACGCCGGCGGGGGCTCCCAAGCAGCACACCACACACACGCACACAACACACAACCCTTTTTCGCCCCCCGCGCTCACCCCCCCTTCTCCCATAGCGCATGCCCCGTGGCGGGAGCGCCATCCCAGCTCCCCCATGTCCCCTTTTTTGCTCCACTGGCGCCCCCTCCGCAGCCCTTCCCCCCGGCTCCCTCGGCCTGGCGGGTCCCCGGGTCCCTGAGCGCCTGGCCCTTCGACCTGGCGGCCCCCCAGCCTGGGGAGTTTGTGCGTATGGCGTCCTCCCCTGCCCATTCCCATGGAGGTCCAGGCACCGCGGACACGCGCGCATGCGGCCGGGGGCTCGGTTTCCCGGCCAGTACCAGCTGCTCGCCTCTCCTTTTTTCTCCGCAGGCGGTGGTCGACCAGGACACGGTGTCGGGCGGCGCAGCGGTCGAGGCACCAGGAGGGCGGTTGGAGGACAACGGCGGTCGGGCAAGCAGACGGTCTGGGGCGGCGATCGGCTGCAGGCCTCCATCATCTTCCGGCAGCGTGGCGGCGGCACCAGGAACTGCGGTGGCGTCGGGACGTCCGGCGGGTAGCGGGTCGCTGGACCAGTCGGGCCCAGCGACCCAGGATTTGGATCAGCGCACAGGAGGACCAAGCGGCGGGATCGCTCGACAGGGTGAGCCACAGATGATTGCTAATGGCACGTCAGTATCGCAAGCTAGGGATGGGGCGGCTGGGGGTGTTGGTGCGGGGGTGGCAGGTTTTATGGCTGGGGTGCGGGAGTTGTTAGCCAGGTGGGATTCGGGGGAGTGTGGGGGGCCCAAGGGGGTGCCGCAGGGTCCAGCGGCGGTTTGGGCACCGAGGTTGCCGGGGGTGACGAGTGGCGCCGGGGGGGGGGCTTTGGAACAAGGGGCGGCACAGGTAGATAGCGGGGGGGGGGGTTTCTGAGGATACGGGGTTGGGCGAGTTAGGTGGAGGGGATAGGTCCCTACCGATTTCGGATTCGGCCAAGGGAAACACTTACGTGTGTTTCGAGGGTCCGCTTGGAGGGCACTTAAAACAGGAAGTGAGGGAAAAAATATGGCGCAGGGAGTACGTGGATATATTTACGTTACTGCCCTTGGAGCGTTTCGGGATTGAGGGGTGGGAAAAAGGGAGGGAGTACCGGAAGGAAGAGGATGAGGATAGGAGGCGTTATCGGCTGATCCCGAGGACTTTCGGGAATTGGCTACAGGCGTTTGCTATACTGGCAAGCGTTATTGGGGAGAAGAACCCAGAACACTGCTCGTCGCTTTTTTGTTACTTGGACGCCATTTGGGAGGCTCACCGGGTGTATGGGGGCTTGGCCTGGCTTCGGTACGACGAGCAGTTCCGGCAGAGGATGTCGGTGAGTGAGAGGTTGGGGTGGGATCATAGGGATATAGGACTGTGGTTGAGGGTGATGAATGCGAGGGGGGGGGTATACCCAGCTGCCGGGGGGGGGGGATCATCCCCCTTTCAGGGGGCCGCCACTTCAATGGGGTCGGGAGGGGCGGATTTGGCCAGGCGGGGTTTGTGCTGGGCCTTCAATGACTCCTTCTGCAAATGGGGGCCCACGTGTAAATTTCGGCACGAATGTTCAGGCTGCGGAGGGAGCCACTCACCAGGGAGATGTTTTAAGAAGGGACGGGGGGGCGGCCGCAGAGGGGCCGAGGGTATTGGAAAAGGGGGTATCCCCGGTGAGAGGGGCAGAGATGGGCCCCTGGCTAAGTAAGTACCCTGATCAAGGGATGGCGCGATTGCTGGGCGAGGGCTTCGAGTCGGGTTTTCGGATTCCATGTGCAGCGCCTCCTAGGGTGCGCTCGCTTAAGAATCTGAAATCGGCTCGGGAGCGGCCCGAGGTGATTAGGGAAAAGTTGGGGAAAGAAGTTTCTTTGGGGCGGATGGCGGGCCCATTTAGCGTCCCCCCTCTGGAGGATCTAGTGGTGTCCCCGTTGGGGGTTGTGCCCAAGAAGGAGAGAGGCAAATTTCGCCTCATACACCACCTGTCTTTCCCGAGGGGTGGGTCGGTGAATGATGGGATAGACAAAGAGCTGTCATCGGTGTCTTATACGTCGTTTGACTTCGCTTTGGATATGGTAAGGGAAGCAGGCCCCGGGGCATTGATGGCAAAAACCGATATCGAATCTGCGTTTCGGCTGCTACCAGTGCATCCGGATAGCTTGTATCTTTTGGGGTGTTTTTTCGAGGGGGGGTATTACGTGGACCGGTGTCTCCCAATGGGGTGTTCAATTTCATGCGCCTATTTTGAAGCCTTTAGCTCGTTCTTGGAGTGGGTGGTGAAGGAAAGAGCGGGCGTGGGGTCCGTCACTCATTACCTAGATGATTTTTTGTGCGTAGGGCCGGGGGGCACCAGGGTGTGCGAGTTGTTGTTGGCGACCATGTTAAATGTTTTTTGGGTTTTTGGGGTGCCGGTGGCACACGACAAGACGGAAGGTCCAGCAACCACGATAAAATTCCTGGGGATCGAGATCGACACGGTAAAGAGGGTATGTAGGCTGCTGGGGGATAAAATCGAGGATTTGGTTGGGGGTTTGGAGGGGGCTCTGGGGGCCAAGAAGGTCACGTTGGTGCAGCTGCAGTCAGTGCTTGGGAAGCTGAACTTCGCGTGCCGGGTTTTGCCTATGGGAAGGGTGTTCACCAGGCGTCTATCACTGGCGACGGCGGGAGTTCGGGAGCCGCATCACTTCATCCGGTTGACGGCGGCGATGAAGGAGGACATCAGGATGTGGATCACTTTCCTGAGGTCTTTCGACGGGCTGGCATACTGGCTGGACCCGGTGAAGGCAAATGACGAGCTTGAGCTCTTCACGGATGCGGCGGGCTCAGTAGGTTTTGGGGCCTACTTGGGGGGGAGATGGTGTGCGGGCCCCTGGCCAGGGCGGTGGCGGGACTCGGACCTGGTGAGGAATCTGGCTTTTTTGGAATTATTCCCACTGGTGGTGGCGGTGACCCTATGGGGAGAGGTGCTGAGGAACAAGGCGGTGTGTTTTCGGTCAGACAACATGTCGGTGGTTGCGGCAGTTAACACGCAGACTTCGTCTTCACTACCGGTGGTGGTGCTGCTCAGGCAGCTGGTGTTGGGTTGTTTGCGGTATAATGTGTGGTGCAGGGCGGCGCATGTCCCCGGGGTGGAAAACGGGATAGCTGACGCTCTTTCTCGTTCGCAGTGGGAACGCTTCAGGAAGTTGGCACCCGAGGCGAGGGAAGTCGGCGAGTCCTGCCCCAGTTGGCTGCTGGAAATTCTGTAAGACGCCTGTTTGGCTTGATTCAAAAGTCAGTTGCACCATCTACTTGGGCTTCATATGTAAAGACGTGGCAGCAGTGGTGGGCCTTGGTGGAGGAGTTCGGGGTGCCTGGAACGGAGGTCGATAGGCAAGGGTTGTTGATCTTGTACGTGTGCGAATTGTTGGAGGGCGGTGCGACCCCGGCTTCGGTTGACAAAAAGATGTCGGCTTTGGCGTTCCTGTGCCATCTGGAGGGCTGGGTGGATATGACCAAGGCGTTTTGGGTGCGGCAGGCACTGAAGGGTTGGCGGAAAGAGCACAGGATGGCTGATAACAGGCGGCCGGTGTCATGGGGTTTGTTGGGGGGGATTTTCAGTGTTTTGTCCCGGGTTTGTGCGTCGGGTTTCGAAGTGAGTTTGTTTAGGGCTGCATTTTCGCTGGCATTCTTTGGGGCCCTGAGGGTGGGGGAGCTGGTAAGCCCTAGCAAGCGGGTACCCGGGGGGTTGGGTTTGGGTGACGCAATGACGGCGGAGGAGGGGGTGGCGTTACGGATACGGCGGTCCAAGACAGATCAGCGGGGGCGGGGGGTTAGTATCTTTTTGGGGAGGTTGCGGCAATGTGACTCATGTCCGGCTGCTGCGGTCGAGGAATTCTTGAGGGTGAGGCCGAGTGGGAACGGTCCGCTGCTCATGCACGAGGATGGTTCCTTCTTGTCGCGGTTCCAGTTTTTGGCGGTTTTTAGGAAGTGTCTTGCGGAATTGGGGTTGGAAAGCAGCGAATATGGTACCCACTCATTTCGTATTGGGGCCGCAACAGAGGCGGCTAGGCTGGGGCTGCCGGATGACATAATAAAGAGGCTGGGGAGGTGGGAATCGGCGCGGTTTCGGCGGTACATTCGGCCGGACAGGATTGATCAATTGTACAGGTGAATGTGTGGAGCAGTCGATAACCTTTTCCCACCTCCTTCCCTCCCCTTCCCCCCTTTTTCCCTAATTTTGTTTTAGATTCGGCATGCTCGGTCGTGATCGTCGGCCATTCATATGTTTACTGGTCGGCTCGGCGTGCGGTGGTTCGGAGGAATGGAATGCAGCTGGGCATTCCGGAAGATCAGGCTCGGTTGAGCTGGGCCGGTGTGAGAGGCCTGTGCTGGGAGGACATGCGGGACCACACAATGCGTGTGGCGGCAAGGAAGGGGCCGCCGGGGGTTTTGGTTATTCACGCAGGGGGGAATGACTTGGGGAAGGTGCCGATGCGGCACCTGATCAAGTCCATAACACGGGATTTATTGTTTTTCCTGGGTGTATTTCCGGGGGTGGTGTTGGTGTGGTCTCAGATTGTCCCCCGTTTTGCCTGGCGACACGCTAGAGACTCGTTGGCCATCGAGAAGGTGCGGGTTAAGGTCAACAAGGCGATAGCGAGGTTTGTGAGGCTGAATGGGGGTTTGAGTGTGCGCCACATCGAGGTAGAAGGGATTAGGGGGTTCTATCGATCCGATGGGGTCCACTTGAATGACATGGGGAACGACTTGTTTAACATGTCATTGAAGGAGAGGATCGATATGGCGGTGGAGTTGTGGCGGGCCAGGCAGCGCTAAGGTTTTAGCGCTGCCTGGCTTTGGCGGGTCTCCTCTCGGGTTTCGGGTCTGAGGTAGCAGTTCCTTGGGTAGGGTATGCGGCTGTTTCCCTGGAAACCGGCCAGGACGATTTGGTTAATGAGTTTCGGATGGTTGGCGTTCTGGGAGGGAAGGGGATGTTTTGGTCACTGGCGGTTAGCCCGATTAAGCTCCCTGGCCTAGGAGGTTTTGCGGCCGAGTTTATGTTGGCTTCTGCTTGGTGGGGGTCGGGATGTTTATTTTTGTTCCCTCCCCTTCCCGTCATTCTTGGGTTGTTTAGGCTTCTCAGACCCGGAACTTTAGGGGGGACTCTTTACTGCTTGTACAGTGTTATTATATTTGTTGGGCTGTGGCCGATTAAATTTAATCATTCCAACGACATGGTGGTCTGGACTCGTTATTTGGCAGGTGAGAGGTATGACGCAGGGCATTTGGAACGCTATCCCAGTCATGACAGGCACCGCCACGAGAATGCCGGCTCCCCACCACAATCACACATTTATCAAGCCAATCCTGCTTAGCGACTGAGATAGCGCCAGATAGCGAATCATTCATCATTATTCCAGCCTCAGCCCACAGCGCCAGCGTACAACCTTGAACAGCGACAGGCATGACCTCTCGCTACCTGGCGCTCTCCAATGCATTTCAATGGAACAATCTTTAAATATTAATAATTAATTGTTATTAATGTTTTTTTTTTCTTTTTTAAATGTGAAAAATTCTGTGACCACTTCTGCCATGTTAGATATTTGTGCAGAATTGATATTACAGGTCTGATATTAATGTATTCATATTACAAAATTATTTAAAAAACTATTTTTTTTTGGTTTCCAAAAATATGGTTGTTTGGGGGTTAAAAAACTACTTTTAACCCATCGCCGCCAGCGCTCTGGTTTAAGCATGCATTTCACAGCGCAAGAATTTTTTTAGCGTGATTTGGTAATGAATATGGTGGAAGCCGGTCGCTATGGCCAGTCGCTATCATGCGCTCCCATACAGCGCGGAACCTGTCAAATAGCGACTCCTCACCCAATATTCAACATTACGGCAAACCGGCTGAGTTGCTATCAACTACCGAACAACGGCCAAGCACAGTCGCTCAACTGTCGCTACCTGCCGCTATTAATGAATCGGCCTCCCCGAGTAATTTTCAAAAGGACTAGTGTCTGCGCATGTGCAGTTGGAGCAGGGAAAATAATTTTTTTGGGGTGTCCTGGGAGGGTTTCACAAAGCAGGGCATCCCAATTTGGGGAGGCCCCAGGTAAAATCCACCAGCCGGCCGGCCCTGAAATCTTTTATATTCCAGGCCGGTCACTGGTTAGTTTTGTTCCTCTTTAAAGTGGATCAAAACCCAGGATTTTGACTTTCCTGGGTTTTGGCCCTTCTGGGACACCCCGATGCCCTGCTGTGTGAAAGCCCCCAGGTCCACAAAACCAACTCACCCCTTCCTGGTCCTATGACACACACGCAGCCGTTCGTCCAACCAGCGTGCTCGGATCTGCTTGAGCCCCTTCATTCAGGAGCTTGTCTACCCTCTAACATGGAGCATGCCCACGACGGCCATTCACAAATGCCTGTCGCGGGCGCGCTTACTACTAAAGGGATAGCGGGGATGCGGCCGCTGCACACGCCGTTGGGCCAGGAAAGAAAGTAAGTACAGTATTTGGGCGACCTGGGGGGTTTCACACAGCGGGGCACCCTTGATCGGGGTGCCCGGGGGGGGTGTGAGTATGCCTGCCCTGGATTCTCATAGACTCCAAGGTGGGTTTTGGTCCACTTTAACGCACGGTGCACATCCTAAGTATTATTTACTATCCAGACCAGTGACGTGGGATGAGAAAGGATCTGATGTAGCTTCCTGAGCTTCCTACCTATCTCAGACCCTTTGGTTACTTTGCACAAGTGTTTGGCAGTATAAAGGGAAGTACTTCTCTTCATTTTTATACTTTGCTTATGTTTGGACCTTGTGGTGGAATCATTTCCTCCATTGTATTGCTTGGCACTTTTATATATTTATTTATTAACATAACACTTTAGTGTATGTATGTACTTCGACACATTTGGGTATATGGTAATCTTATATATGTAGAGAGAGATACCTTTATTGAAGTGTTTATTATTTACGGGGTTAATAAAGCGATAGTTCAGGTATTTATATTTATTCAATTATTATTCTAGGTTGGGGGGTAGGTTATACAATATCTAATATATGGTCATTCTTATTTCTTGTATGTGTTAGTATATTTACAATCTATTTATAAATATCCTTTTGTACAATTTAATATTGTAGCATACAGCAGCTTTCAGTCCTCCATCTTTTCATTAAGTGTTGTTTTTAACAGTCCTAGAGGCTGATTTATTAATAGCGACATGTAGCGACAGTTGAGCGACTGTAGCGGTATTTTCACAGCGCCCGCTAGTAGTCGCTGTGCTTGCCCGTTGTTCGGTTGTTGACAGCAACTCAGTCTGTGTGCAGTAATGTTGAATACAAGGTTACGAATCGCTATTTGACAGGTTCCGCGATGTATGGGAGCGCATGATAGCGACTGGTCAGAGCGACCGGCTTCCACCATATTCATCAAAAAATCACGCTCAAAAAATTCAAGCGCTGTGAAATGCATGTTTAAACCCCAGAGCGCTGGAGGCGATATGTTAAAAGTAGTTTTTTAAACCCCAAACCACCATATTTTTGGAAACCAAAAAAAAAAAAGTATTTTAAATAATTTAGTAATATGAATACATTAATATCAGACCTGTAATATCAATTCTGTAAAAATTTGTTTTAATTTTTTTTCCCTTAAAAAAATTATCTAAAATGGCGGAAGTGATCACAGAATTTTTCACATTTAAAAAAAAAACAAAAAAAAAAAACATTAATAACAATTAATTATTAATATTTAAAGATTGTTCCATTGAAATGCATTGGAGAGCGCCAGGTAGCGAGAGGTCATACCTGTCGCTGTTCAAGGTCGGACGCTGGCGCTGTGGGCTGAGGCTGGAATAATGATGAATGAGTCGCTATATGGCGCTATCTCAGTCGCTAAGCAGGATTGGCTTGATAAATGTGTGATTGTGGTGGGGAGCCGGCGTTCTCGTGGCGGGGCCTGTCATTACCGGCCGCTCACCAGTCGCTACCTGTCGCTATTCCTTCATAAATAAGTAATAAATAATCTACTGAGGGTTGTTATCATTATAGCTAGAAAATGACTGAAATTAAATACTGCTGATATTTGTCAGATAATAATTGCAATTTAAAAATAAATCATATTTCAAAGAATTTAACAGATGTGTTGTACGGTTCTCATGTGCATCCTAGAGTAAACTATACAGAAATGTCCTGGCTAGACAATCCAAATATTGTTTACCATTCAGTGTATAATGCTCACTGCGCAGCCTCCTATAAAGCTACAGGGTACATTATAGATGGATCAGTCACCTCCCTCTCCCTGAAAGGATTTGGCTCGTGTCTCAAGGTACATCCCATCATTTCAGTAATAACCATCCTCCCAGCCTCTAGCCAATAGATCCCTGGTTACTACGGCAACTGCAACCCTAATGAGCAGCATCATCTGAGTTGATCTCACAGCATCATACAGCAGGTCACTGTATCATATGCTCTCCGCCCAGAGCTCCAGACGCAGCGTGCACGGTCCAAGAGCAGGTGAGTGTTCCTCCCCTCCACACTTGTTTGGCCATTTTATGAGGATGCTGCTGGAGACAGTGGATACACTCAAGTGGTACCCACCCTGTAGCCTGGGGAGGAGAGAGAAAAGGGAGGGATGGTGCAGGCTATTATTTGCTGACAACCAGACAAAGGCCTCAGTGAGAACTGACACACATTTCACTGCAAGGAACACATACACAGCATGTATTATCTAAATGTGTATCTGGGAAATGTGTGTCAGGGATCCTGTCATTTCTGCTTCATTATATAATGTATTAGTTATTAAACACATCTATCTACAAACACACACTGTATTAATGTGTGTGTGTAATATTTTGTATAGTATTTCTACTATGTCTAGAGCTTTTTTTTCCAGTAACATTCTATTTTTTTATTATCAGTAGCACATATATCGGATATCATTTGCTGTTTTTTTTTTTTTATTTACTCATCATATGATACAGCACCATGGTGATTTATCATCTCAGCAGAACGCCAGGCCTAGCAATGCAGGCTGATTTGGCTGGCCATGTAGTGCATTGTGGGCTTCGTAGTCTGGTTGCCTTTAGGGCGTTCCCTGGTAGGAATATTTGAACGGACAGGCTCATTTTGGTTTACACTGAACATTGATTTTTCCTTGGCTGGGGCGGCGTGGAAAGCTTCCTTTTTCTAAAGATGAATGTATAAAGAAAAGGAGCCCTCCCCAGGGGATCTCCTCTCTCTATTTTCCAGATGTGATCTGAATCTTGACACAGAAAAAAAAAAAAAAAAGAACACGGCTAATTGTGGCCAGGAGTGACTTTTCAGCAGCCGTTATTTGATAGCGACAGCCTTTTGGAACTACAAGGCCCATTATGCCTTGCCAGTGCTGATAAGCTGTATTCATGACAACACAATTCCAGCTCCAGCTTGTGATGAAAGAGTTACTTTAGATCTCCCACCCACATAGTTTAGGTTACCCTGGCTGGAGGGGAGGCAGGATATAGTTTACTGACCTTGGGGACATTAATTGCTGCCAGACTCTCTGTGCCGCTGCAGGCCAGAAACCTATACGGTGTTTATTTATAAATGTGCGCAGAACCCCGAATCCAGGCCTGACAGGGGCGGAAGTCAGGAGCCTCGGCAGCAACGCGATTGGATGACAGATCAGAGCTGTTCAGGTTATACGATAAATCACTTGGGACGTTTGTATTGTGTCTGGCATAACACACTAACATTGCTAGTGCAGATATGTATTGGCTTATTGAGCCTAAAGTAGTTCATGTCATTCTCATTTACCTATCTGGACTAGCAGCTTGTATTTCTTTCTTTTTTTAATACTCTTTATTTAAAGATTTTGCATTTTTGTACATTACATACATTTAGACATACAATACAATAAAATAAAGGGTAAGAAGGATAAGGGTGGGGAAAAAAATCGGGGACATTGTTTGATATGGCACAAGCATCTTTATCATTGTGGGCCAGTTTCTGCCACCGTGACACATTGTAAAGCGGAGGGGTTGCTACCGCAACTCTCAAAAAAGCGAGGCGAGGCTCTTATATGGTTAGATCTTGATCTTCACTGGTCGGTGCCTTACTGTTTTTTTTTTTTTTTTTTTTTCTTTTTCATTGGCTCAGTTTAGATCTTCAGCCTTTTTCAGGGTAGATCATCTACTAAAGGAAGATCACTTTAACATCCTTGCCAGGGTTGATCTGCTTACGTGCGGTTGTCGGAAGAGTGTGTTTCACCCATTTTACTGTGTGCAAAGCCTTCTTTTGGTTATGCCCCTGTGAGCCCCCACCCCCGTCCATCCCGTGAAGTGCCCCAACCCCCCTGACCCACCCCTAGCGCCCCCCTCCTCCCCAACCTATTGCCACGGGTAAGAATCAATAATTGTAAAAAGAGAAAAAAGAAAATATTAACATTTGTAGTATATATACCTGTACATGTGTGGTTTGAAACGTGTACAGGCCCATGTACGCACTCGTTCTGCCTAGCTTACTTATTTGTCGTCCTTCCTATCTCTTATCCTCTGCCTTACTGTTCTGGTCCACCCGGAGCGAGGAAAGCCCGCTCCTCCTAAAGCAGATGGTTATTCTCACACTGCCTATCGGAGGGGGCAGCTCTCTCAGTGTCAGGTGTGTCCAAATTACAAGGGGGGGACAAACATTAGGGGGGAAAAGCAGGCTGGGAGGTGGGGGGGATGGGAAGGGAAGGGTGTGTGGGACAAGATACTCGGGCTGATGCGTACCTCAGCACGCCCAAAATTGACTGTGTGGATTGCACCAGTTCCCACTCGGAGGACCAGGGGCACGGAGCCGGGCCCCGGTCTACTGCTCGAACAGGCTTCTAAATTCTGCCGATTCCTCATAAATTAGCCAGGGCAACCAGGTAATTCTAAACTGCTCGTCCCTGTCATGTAATGATAGTGTTAGGTCCTCCATTTCCCTGACACCCATGACCTCCCTCGCCCAATCCCTCGCGGAGGGAGCCTTTTTTTGCTTCCAGAACCTAGGTATTGTCTGTTTAGCCGCGTTCAACAGGTGGCCCAACAGCGTCTTTTTGTACTTCCCTGTTTGGGCCTTTGTGGAGTGGAGCAGGATCTGGGCTGGATCTTCCCCTAATTGTGTCCCAGTGAGCTGCGTGACTATAGGCAGTACCGCTCCCCAGTAATCCCGGATCCCGGGACATGTCCAGAAAATGTGGTACAATGTCCCTCTCCCGTCACCACACCTCAGCTTGTATTTCTAAAGGTGCTCAGCTGTGAAATGATCTAATATTAAAAATACAAACTGAGAAAATAGGGCGGACTGTCCATAGGGAGACCTGGGATATTTCCACATGGGCTGCACTGCTTTGGGGACAGTTGGGCTTCTGCTTGTTGTTTTATTCATTACTAACGGCAGGTATCGGCAGATGAACGTCTGTATAGCGGCGCCTAAAGCAACCGCTAGTAGACGCTGTAAGCAGGTATCGGGCGCTGTAACAGAGCGCCTCAGTCGCTGTAGTAAGCCCTCATTGATGAATGTGATGTATGTTGGGCACTAGTACACCAGTACAGTGCTGCAGTGAGCGAAAGGTAGCACCAGCTCAGTGCGACCGACTCTCAGCGACCCACACCATACTTATCAAAAAAGGACACATACACGGCGTCGGCGCTCTAAATCTGGTCGCTATAGCATGTGTGATTAATGTCTGTTTTTTAACACAAATCCACCTGTAACAAAGTGAAAACACATGGAATTACATTGTTGGAACACTGTGACATTAACACTTTAGTCCCAGACCTGTAATGACAATTCTGCATAAAAAAACAAAAAATCTAAAAAGTTTTTAAAAAGGACCTTTTCTAGGCCAGGAGAGGTCACACAATGATTTGAGGGGAAAAATAGAAAAAAATAAACATTTAAACAGAAGAAAAGGAACGTCCATTGAAATGTATGGGAGAGCTCTGGAAGATAGAGCGCCGGTGCTATACACAGGGCTGTGTTTGGAGTCTAGACTACCCTAGGCACTTTTTGTTGCTTACACCCCACTTGCGCGGGGTGGGAGTTGCATGAGGTTTAAATGCACGCAGTGTGAGTGTGGGGGTGAGTATGCAAGGGGTTAAATGCAAACAGTGGAGAGAGAGTGTGCAGGGGGCTTTCCAGAAGTCACATGACCACAGCCTGGAGGCAAGGAAATCAGGTCCTGTTAACAGCTGGAAGCTTGCGCCCTCCCCCCTTGCACACACACTGTGTCTTTCTCTGGATGGGGGTGATCTTGAGGGGCCTTAAACTGGACCAACACCCAGGGGGGATCAGCCCGGGAATCTATAAGATTCCCAGGCCGATCAGATCCCTCCCCGAAATCAGGATGCCCCGCTGTGTGAAACCCCCCAGAAAGCCCAGAAACCTTACCTTATCCCCGTACCAAACGGCCGGCGCGGGCGTGCTTCCTGTTAGAGGGAAGCGTGAGATGCGGCCTCCAGCGTGCTCAGAGCCGCTGTGGTTGTCCGTGGCTTGTCCGTACATACCACAGCGGCTCTGAGCGCTCTGATTGGACGAGCGCTCGCGTAGGAGCGGGGTGAGGTGAGTTTTTTAGGGCGATCTGGGGGGTTTCACGCAGCGGGGCAGCCCCGATCGGGGTGCCCCACGGAAGTGGACCAAAACCCAGGATAGTGAAAATCCTGGGTGTTGGTCCACTTTAAGGTGCCATAAGATGTTTTTGTTTACCTATAGCAGTAATAGCATACTTCAACCCCCCCCCCCCCCCCTTGCAAGTGGCCACGCTAGGCACGGGCCTAGGGTTGCCTAATGGTAAATACAGCCCTGGCTATACGCTGAGCAATCTGTAATGATGAATCGGACGCTACATGGCGCTGTTAGATTCACTCACCAGATTCGCCTTCATAAATGTGGTTTTGCCTACAGTGCCCAGCATTCACTAGACGCTGCCTGCCGCTACGAGGCTCTACCTGGCGCTAGACCTTCATGGTTAACCCCCTAAGTCTGCCTCCAGGAAGCCCTGTACCTCTACCGCCTCATAACTATGAATGTCTGGGGCCATAGCTACCCCCACCACATTATATAATATTAAAGCTTCAGTACTATTAAGTTGGCCATATACATCCAAGTTTATGACCTGTTCCTGCTTTACTATAAGTTCAACCTCGAAGGGCATTTGAGCTCAGCTGGGGTTTTATGGGCCGCTCATGTGTTGGCCAAGCCGGTAAAATCCTAGGCTGATTTTTGGCCCCAGTCCATCACTGGTTATATACTCCATCTGTTTGGTTTTCCTCTACTTCTAGGAATAAAAATCTAAGGGCGACAGGTTTTTGAGCGTACATTCCATTTTGTTCAGGGGAACTGCTCTGCCCATAATACATTCCATGATAGGTCATCCAATTATTTACACACATCACAATTGCAATTACAATAAAATAAAATTGCAGTAAATTGGTATTGTGGCACAGGTTGGCTCAGAATACAGAGAGCTAGAAAGGAACATACCTCCCCTGTAAAAAGCAGAAGGGGCCATTAAAAACCCCGGAAAAGGGCTTGAGGTCTACTTGCTCTCTATGCACGGAAGCATGCAAGCCCCCCCCATCTGCCCAAGACCCATCAGCTCTTGTACTTACCAATTTCACATTCCTCACTGTCTCTTGATGGTCACATGATTGCCAGCAGACTATTGGTTTCACCCAGTGGGCTTGCTAATCAGTATTTTTCTGCTGGCTTGACAAACCTGATTGGCTGGTGACTGTCTCCTGAATAGCAGCTGTAGGAAGGTATGAAGGTGGCTAGAACTTGGGCTGTCGGGCCAGATTGTGCAACAGGGCATGCCAAACCCCCTGCTTAAAGGGCAAACAGGCCTCCAGTCTGTTTAAGTCCTCCTTAACGTTTCATGGTCCACATGGACACTAAACTAACTTAATATACCACCTCATGCTATCAATGGGCCCTGTATTAGTGAGAGACCCACCTTTCCCTAGCAGTGCTCCATTTGACTAGGGAAAGGAATTATACGCACTATTAGCTTCTTTAGCGCTAGAGCTTCCATAGCTTAGACTTACCAGGGAATGTTTAGGTCCACTTTAAACCCCTAAAAATGTTGCCCGAGCTGTGCTTGCGCATTGAGAACAGTTTCTTACAGTTTTTCTTGTGCCAGGACCCCCCACACTGTATGTCTGGAGCTGACTCTAATGGAGGCACATGTGAGGATCTTAGAAGCTGGTAGAAGCCCGCTGGTAGGCGGCAGGCTGTGCTGTGGTTCTGTGGTCATGTGATATATAGCACCTCTGAAAAACGGCTGGTAGAGCCTACCAGCTATGGCTTGATCTGGCCCGTGGGGATGGTAGAGGGTCTTCTGGGGGACCACGTTTCACTGATTTAATGCTGAGAGTTGTCACCCGGTTGGAGAAATGTATTTGAAATGTATTTGTCAACAATATGTTTTTGGAGGAAAGGGGCTATTGGAGAAGCAATGTAACAGGGAAGGAGCATGGAAATGGATGAGGACAGTAATGGGACATGGGTCCCTGCCTGGAGTTTGTCTTTCAGTTTATTTTGCTAGTCACTCAACTGGCTTTCTTAAAGTGGACCAAAACCCACCCTGGAGTCTATGAGGGCAGGGCAGGCATACTCGCTCCCCCCGCTGTGTCAAACCCCCTAGGTCGCCCAAAAACTGACCTTCCTTCCCAGTCCAGCAGTGCATGCATAAGCAGCGGCTGCATCCTCGATATCCCTTCAGCAGGTTGCCGCCTGGGCCAGGCATTTGTGAATAGCCGGTGCAAGCACGCTCCCTGTTAAAGGGTACGAAGCCGCCAGCACGCTCAGATCTGCTCGCTTTAGATGAGCTCTTAGATGAAAGCGTGGGAGCAGATCCGAGCGCGCTGACTGGCCGAGAGGCTGCACCGTAGGACTGGGGAAGGGTGAGTGAGATCGGGCGACCTGGGGGGGTTCCACACATCAGGGCATCCCTGATCGAGGTGCCTAGGGGGCAAAGACCAAAACCCAGGATAGTCAAAATCCTGGGTTTTGGTCCATTTTTATTCAACAATATATTTGATAACCACCCCATTTAAAATAAATCTGTCCCTGCAAAAAGGTCATCCTTCCCTAGTCTAGTAGCTCGTATACTCACCTTGTACAGGCTATGACTCTGTAAGATAGGGACTGTAGAGAAGTGGGCAAAAGCAACTGGACAACTCCCACATCCCATGAGCTACCTCAGGCCTAAACTAGGGAGGCGGTCTTCAAAATGATAATCATGTCTCACTGATTTTGACTTACCACAGGAATTATACCAAATATAATAATATCCAGAGGCATGGTATATAGTTTATAGTAGAATATACATGTTTTTGCTAATCTTGTTTATACCCTATCAGTTAAAAGTAAAAAGCAAGCCCAAAAGTAACTAAAGGGTATAATCTGACGCATGGCCGGCTCCAGGTTTATGTGGGCCCGTGGGCGGCATGGTCTCAGTCGGCCCCTTTGCAGAGGAGAGTTGCAGGTCAGAGGTCTATAAATTCCATGGCATAGAACAGGGTGCAAGGGCCAGCCTCTGTGCACCCCGTAGGCTACAAACCTGCACTTGCCAGCCCCTAAGCCTTGTGAACTGGTATAGGGGTCTCCTGGAACCCTTACCAGTTCACAAAGGGTTAAATGTAAAAAAAAAAAGAACAGAAAAAATTAAAAAATTTAGTTTTTTTTAATACTTATCTCCCATCCATCTAGCACTCTGTACCTCGCCAATCACTTTGGCTTCTGCACTCCTGCTGCTGCTGGAAGCCTTTTACACCTTCTGGCTGACAGAACATAAGGGGTTAATAAAAAAAAATGACATAGGGACCCCTTCCTTGGGGGAGGGGGCGAACCCCATTATTTTCGGAATTTTAAGGCTTAAAAACCCTTAAAAATCCAGAAAAAAATGACATGGGGTCCCCCCTACCCAGCATAACCAGCCCAGGGACCAGCTATGGGGGCTTGTAGAACAAGGCCAGCTTTGGTGGCCCCCTGCCCTGTCGGCTACAAGCCCACATAGCTTCCGTGGGTCCGAGCTCTTCTGCCCACCCCCCGGCCTTTGGGGAGGCAGGTAATTTGGGGAGCCGGCGGGACCTCTGATCGAGAAGAGGGCGAAATACAAGGCATCACGGCTGGAGGTAAGTAAAAGTTTTTTTGTTTTTTTTTTCTCATAGATTTGTGCCAGCTACCAGTGCCCCCCCCCCCCCCGGGGGTGGGGGCCCTCGGCAGCTGACCGAGTTTGCCGGGTGCTAACGCCGGCCCTGATCCGACGCATAAACCTTGCTATGCCCAATTCCTATGATGCTCTTATTTTTTCTAAATGAGGCTCCACCCCCCCAGTCAGCCCAGGTCAGTGTGCCCCAACCCTCTCCTCAAGAGCCACCAACAGGTCAGGTTTTCTGGATTTCCACAAAGATGCACAGGTGGAGTAATTGCTCAGAAAGAGCCATAGAGCAGCTTTGTGGAGATCCACAAAACATGAGCTGTTGTAGGCTCTCAAGGGGAGGGTTGGGGACTACCAACCCAGGCTACTGGGCATGCACTCAAGGGCAGATTTATTTTGGATTTGGAAGGACATGCTTACAGCCACACTTTGGGGTCGATTCACTTCTTTTTTAGAAGAGAAAATTGCCATTCACTTTCATTGTGTACCTTGGGGCTGATTTAGAGCCAGGTGAAAATTTACAGTAGACAACGAAAGTGAACGGCAATTTTCTCTCCTAATAAAAAGGAAGTGAGTTTTCTCACCAGGGTCTGAATCAACCTCTGTGACTCAACTGTTTACAAAAAATGTGACCACTGTTGTCAAAGCAGCACTGATCTGATGATTCATTGTTCCTTTGTGTTGTGACCTCATGCAGTATACCAGAACTATGAACAGACAAATTATACATGTCCGATGATCTCATTTAGTTAAACACATCAGCATTAAAAGCATTTCAATATTATAGATTAACAAATCAGTGTGAACCAAACCACTGTCATGATTTACTGAGATAGCAGCTTAGGCTGTGACCACCATCCCTCACATTTCTCACCCCACCTTTCCCAGCCCACATGCACACGGGCAGGCTGATTCATTACTAATGCCAGGTATTGGCAGATGAGCGTCTGTACAGCAGCTCCTAGAGCGACCGCTAGTATACGCTGTGATCGGCGATTGGGCGCTGTAACAGAGCGCCTCAGTCGCTGTAGTAACCTGGCCTGCATTGATGAATGTGATGTATGTTGGGCGCTCTAACACAGTATAGCGCTGCAGGGAGCACCAGGTCAGTGCGACAAACTCACACCATATTCAACAAAAAACACATACACACAGCGTAGGAGCTCTGGACCTCTATAGCATAGAGCGCCAGACGCTGTGTGATTAAAGTCTGTTTTTGAACACATATCCACCTGTAACAAAGCGAAAACATGGAATGACATTGTTGTAACATTGTGACAATAATACTTTAGTGCCAGACCTGTAATGACAATTCTGCATAAAAATATAAAAAAATCAAAAATGTTTACCAAAATAACTTTTTCGAGGCCAGGAGAGGTCACACAATTATTTGAGAGAAAAAAAAAAAAAAAACATGAAATGTATAGGAGAGCGACAGGTAGCGACAGGTAATAACTGGCGCTCTGGAAGCTGGGGCGCCGGCGCTATACTCTGAGCCGCCTGTAATAATACATCGGACGCTACAGGAAGCTGTTAGTCGCTCACCAGATTCGCTTTCATAAATGTGGTTTTGAGTACAGCGCCCAGCATTTACCAGACGCTGCCTGCCGCTACGAGGCGCTACCTGACGCTATCTCTTGATGAACAAACCCCTTTTTTTTTTATCCTGTCACTTTCACCCACATTCTTTTTCCCTTGATCCCTTTCTTCCTTAGAGCCCCACATGCCCCCCAATTCTTTCATACTTTCCCTCTATCCTTAAAGTGGACCAACACCCAGGATTTTGACTATCCTGGGTTTTGGCCCACTTCGGTGGTTCACCCCGATCGGCGGTCCGTCGCCGGACAAGCGAGGTCTGTCGCCGCCTCCCACGCGTCACTCTTACAGGGAGCGCGCCAGCGTCGGGCCATTGACAAACGACCCGCGCGGGTGCGCGCCCTGCTAGAGGGATGCGCCGCTGGATCGAGGAGCAGGTAGGGATTTTGGGGCTTTCTGGGGGGTTTCACACAGCGGGGCACCCCCGATCGGGGTGCCCCGCAGGCCCGATGCTGATCGGCCCGGGAATCGGGTGTTGGTCCACTTTAAGCAACCTTCCACCCATCTGCATACTTTCCCCTATCCAACCAGCCCACTATTTTCCCCATTCTATCATCACTTCACCCTGATTTTTTCTACCTTTCTCCCCCTCGAAGATGGATGCACATGCTCCATTCTCTACTCATATTCGACCCGCCCTCTACACTTTTACCCTCTCATGTCCCATCCATGCACTTCACATCCCGTCTGCTCACTTATTCCCTCCTCACGTCCAGCCCATGCACCCCCCCCCCCACTTATATCGCAGTCATACATTTCTACCCCACATCCTGTCCATGCACATTTCTTCACCTCGAATCCCACCCTGTACATCCCCCCCCCCCCCCCAAATCTGCCCTGTGCCATTTTTCACTCTTAAGTCCAGCTTTAAAACAGTTGGCCCTGCTTTATTAGTAAGACGGCTCGCTTGATGCCCCAAAATACAGTGGGATATCCCACTGTGTGAAACCTGTGTAATACATTGCAAACAATCCCATAGCACATGCTGCTCCCATCAGCACTCTATGCTGTATACAGGGCATGGAACTCTTTTTGTCCAAACAGCCTGGCTTAAAGAATGGGGAGCATCTGGCAACCCGGGTTTCTTGGCCTATGCATGAATCAAGTATACCAGCCATCCCGGGTGGTTTCACCCAGCGGGGCATCCCACACTGAGATGCTCTGGCGATAGGGAATCAGCTGTCTCCAGGGTATTTTAGATTTCAGGGCCAGCAAATACAGGTTTTAGTATGACCCGTGGAGTGATTTCATAGGTCAAATGCATCACCTGGTTTATGCCCATAGTGATTTAGGTTGAAAACCATTTATATACATTAGAAACATAGAAGGTTGATGGTCAGACCACATGGTCTATCTAGTCTGCCCTTATTTATGTTTTCTTTATCTTATGATAGATGTTTGCATTCGGTTATGTTTTTTAACTACCTCTGTTGGAATCTGGTTACAAGCATCTACTAATCGTTTAGCCCCCTTGGTCCATTATTACGTATCTTCTAAAAAATACTTTCTGTTTAACATTAAGTTCAACCAACTTTAATAGGGTAACTGAAAATGGAGGAAGGCAAAAATCTGAAAAATATATTGTCAATTTCTGTCTGACCTGTCTGGCATTTCTTGGAGGTTGCAACCAGGCAGGAGTAAATATACAGTAGTTCAAATAATTTAATTTAATTTATTAGTTCATTAAAATGTGTTGTCCACATGCAGCAGGTTAGGTAGTGGTGTGGCAGGGAGCAGTTTCCCATAGAACCCTGAGATGTCCTGTGGTGCAAGTATTGGAATTGGGTGGCTGACAAGTACTATAGGTTCACAGGTGCATCATTTCTGTTTTAGGAAAATGCTCTTTACAATTAACTCTTGCAGTCTCCTATAGCCCACTAAATCGTGCTGAATAGGATTTCTGATTATCTAGGTCCAGGTGTGTTGAGGTGAATGATCATTGTGAGGTGCAGCCTGGATCCCATCCAGCATATTTATATGGATATAGATGGATGCAGACTCTGATTCAGGGCCAGACACAGCTGCAAACTGGGATTCAGTGCCAGACACGGGTGCAAACTGGGATTCAGTGCCAGACACGGGTGCAAACTGGGATTCAGTGCCAGACACGGGTGCAAACTGGGATTCAGTGCCAGACAAGGCTGCACACTGGGATTCAGTGCCAGACACGGCTGCACACTGGGATTCAGTGCCATACACCACTGAAAACTGGGATTCAGTGCCAGACACGGCTGCAAACTGGGATTCAGTGCTAGACATCGCTGAAAACTGGGATTCAGTGCCAGACACGGCTGCAAACTAGAATTCAGTGCTAGACACGGCTGCACACTGGGATTCAGTGCCAGACACGGTTGCAAACTGGGATTCAGTGCCAGACATCGCTGAAAACTGGGATTCAGTGCCAGACACGGCTGCAAACTGGGATTCAGTGCCAGACATCACTGAAAACTGGGATTCAGTGCCAGACACAGCTGCAAACTGGGATTCAGGGCCAGACACCGCTGCACACTGGGATTCAGTGCCAGACAGGGCTGCAAACTGGGATTCAGTGCCAGACACGGCTGCAAACTGGAATTCAGCGCCAGACACAGCTGCACACTGGGATTCAGCGCCAGACACAGCTGCACACTGGGATTCAGCGCCAGACACCGCTGCACACTGGGATTCAGTGCCAGACACCGCTGCACACTGGGATTCAGTGCCAGACACCGCTGCAAACTAGGATTCAGTGCCAGACACCGCTGCACACTGGGATTCAGTGCCAGACACCGCTGCAAACTAGGATTCAGTGCCAGACACCGCTGCACACTGGGATTCAGTGCCAGACACAGCTGCACACTGGGATTCAGTGCCAGACACCACTGCAAACTAGGATTCAGTGCCAGACACAGCTGCACACTGGGATTCAGTGCCAGACATCGCTAAAAACTGGGATTCAGTGCCATACACAGCTGCAAACTGGGATTCAGGGCCAGACACCGCTGCACGCTGGGATTCAGTGCCAGACACGGCTGCAAACTGGGATTCAGGGCCAGACACCGCTGCACACTGGGATTCAGTGCCAGACACGGCTGCAAACTGGGATTCAGCGCCAGACACAGCTGCAAACTGGGATTCAGCGCCAGACACCGCTGCAAACTAGGATTCAGTGCCAGACACCGCTGCACACTAGGATTCAGCGCCAGACACTGCTGCAAACTAGGATTCAGTGCCAGACACCGCTGCACACTGGGATTCAGCGCCAGACACCGCTGCAAACTAGGATTCAGTGCCAGACACAGCTGCACACTGGGATTCAGCGCCAGACACCGCTGCAAACTAGGATTCAGTGCCAGACACCGCTGCACACTGGGATTCAGCGCCAGACACTGCTGCAAACTATGATTCAGTGCCAGACACCGCTGCACACTGGGATTCAGTGCCAGACACCGCTGCAAACTAGGATTCAGTGCCAGACACAGCTGCACACTGGGATTCAGTGCCAGACACCGCTGCAAACTAGGATTTAGTGCCAGACACCGCTGCACACTGGGATTCAGTGCCAGACACCGCTGCAAACTAGGATTCAGTGCCAGACACCGCTGCACACTGGGATTCAGTGTCAGACACCGCTGCACACTGGGATTCAGTGCCAGACACGGCTGCAAACTGGGATTCAGCGCCAGACACAGCTGCAAACTGGGATTCAGCGCCAGACACCGCTGCAAACTAGGATTCAGTGCCAGACACCGCTGCACACTGGGATTCAGCGCCAGACACCGCTGCAAACTAGGATTCAGTGCCAGACACCGCTGCACACTGGGATTCAGCGCCAGACACTGCTGCAAACTAGGATTCAGTGCCAGACACCGCTGCACACTGGGATTCAGTGCCAGACACCGCTGCAAACTAGGATTCAGTGCCAGACACCGCTGCAAACTAGGATTCAGTGCCAGACACCGCTGCACACTGGGATTCAGTGCCAGACACCGCTGCAAACTAGGATTCAGTGCCAGACACCGCTGCACACTGGGATTCAGTGTCAGACACCGCTGCACACTGGGATTCAGCGCCAGACACAGCTGCAAACTGGGATTCGGTGCCAGACACTGCTGCAAACTAGGATTCAGTGCCAGACACCGCTGCAGACTGGGATTCAGCGCCAGACACCGCTGCAAACTAGGATTCAGTGTCAGACACCGCTGCAAACTGGGATTCAGCGCCAGACACCGCTGCAAACTAGGATTCAGTGTCAGACACTGCTGCATACTGGGATTCAGCACCAGACACTGCTGCATACTGGGATTCAGCGCCAGACACCGCTGCACACTGGGATTCAGTGCCAGACACCGCTGCAAACTAGGATTCAGTGCCAGACACAGCTGCACACTGGGATTCAGCGCCAGACACCGCTGCAAACTAGGATTCAGTGCCAGACACAGCTGCACACTGGGATTCAGCGCCAGACACCGCTGCAAACTAGGATTCAGTGCCAGACACCGCTGCACACTGGGATTCAGTGCCAGACACCGTTGCAAACTGGGATTCAGTGCCAGACACCGCTGCACACTGGGATTCAGCGCCAGACACAGCTGCAAACTGGAATTCGGGGCCAGACACCGCTGCAAACTAGGATTCAGTACCAGACACAGCTGCACACTGGGATTCAGTGTCAGACACCGCTGCACACTGGGATTCAGTGCCAGACACCGCTGCACACTGGGATTTAGTGTCAGACACCGCTGCACACTGGGATTCAGCGCCAGACACAGCTGCAAACTGGGATTCGGGGCCAGACACCGCTGAACCTAGGATTCAGTACCAGACACAGCTGCACACTGGGATTCAGTGTCAGACACCGCTGCACACTGGGATTCAGTGCCAGACACCGCTGCACACTGGGATTCAGTGCCAGACACTGCCGCACACTGGGATTCAGTGCCAGACACCGCCGCAAACTAGGATTCAGTGCCAGACACCGCTGCACACTGGGATTCAGCACCAGACACCACTGCACACTGGGATTCAGTGCCAGACACCGCTGCAAACTGGGATTCCGTGCCAGACACCGCTGCAAACTGGGATTCAGTGGTAGAGACAGATGCACACTGGGATTCAGTACCAGACACAGCTGCACACTGGGATTCAGTGTCAGACACCGCTGCACACTGGGATTCAGCGCCAGACACATCTGCAAACTGGGATTCGGGGCCAGACACCGCTGCAAAATGGGATTCAGCACTGGACACCGCTGCAAACTGGGATTCAGTGCCAGACACCGCTGCACACTGGGATTCAGCGCCAGACACCGCTGCAAACTGGGATTCAGCACTGGACACCGCTGCACACTGGGATTCAGTGCCAGACACCGCTGCACACTGGGATTCAGTGCCAGACACCGCTGCACACTGGGATTCAGTGCCAGACACCGCCGCAAACTAGGATTCAGTGCCAGACACCGCTGCACACTGGAATTCAGTGCCAGACATCGCTCCACACTGGGATTCAGCACCAGACACCACTGCCCACTGGGATTCAGTGCCAGACACAGCTGCAAACTGGGATTCAGTGCCAGACACCGCTGCAAACTGGGATTCAGTGCTAGACACAGATGCACACTGGGATTCAGTGCCAGACACCACTGCACGCTGGCATTCAGCGCCAGACACCGCTGCAAACTGGGATTCAGTGCCAGACACCACTGCAGCCTGGGATTAAGTGCCAGACACCGCTGCACACTGGGATTCAGCGCCAGACACCGCTGCACACTGGTATTCAGTGCCAGACACCGCTGCACACTGGGATTCAGTGCCAGACACCGCTGCACACTGGGATTCAGCGCCAGACACAGCTGCACACTGGGATTCAGTGCCAGACACTGCTGCAATCTTAGATTCAGTGCCAGATGCCACTGCACACTGGGATTCAGTGCCAGACACTGCTGCAAACTGGGATTCAGCGCCAGACACAGCTGCACAATGCGATTCAGCGCCAGACACCGCTGCAAACTGGGATTCAGTGCCAGACACAGCTGCACACTGGGATTCAGCACCAGACACAGCCGCAAACTGGGATTCGGTGCCAGACACCGCTGCAAGCTAGGATTCAGTGCCAGACACAGCTGCAAACTGGGATTCAGGGCCAGACACAGCTGCCCTCTGGGATTCAGCGCCAGACACCGCTGCAAACTAGGATTCAGTGCCAGATATCGCTGCACACTGGGATTCAGTGCCAGACACAGCTGCACACTGAGATTCAGCGCCAGACACCGCTGCAAACTGGGATTCAGCGCCAGACACCGCTGCAAACTGGGATTCAGCGCCAGACACCGCTGCACACTGGGATTCAGTGCCAGACACCGCTGCACACTGGGATTCAGCGCCAGACACCGCTGCACACTGGGATTCAGTGCCAGACACCGCTGCACACTGGGATTCAGTGCCAGACACCACTGCACAGTGGGATTCAGTGCCAGACACCGCTGCACACTGGGATTCAGCGCCAGACACCGCTGCAAACTGTGATTCAGTGCCAGACACAGCTGCACACTGTGATTCAGCGCCAGACACTGCTGCAATCTTAGATTCAGTGCCAGATACCACTGCACACTGGGATTCAGTGCCAGATACCGCTGCACACTGGGATTCAGCGGCAGACACAGCTGCAAACTGGGATTCAGTGCCAGACACCGCTGCACACTAGTATTCAGCGCCAGACACCACTGCAAACTGGGATTCAGTGCCAGACACCGCTGCACACTGAGATTCAGTGCCAGACACAGATGCACACTGGGATTCAGCGCCAGACACAGCTGCACACTGGGATTCAGTGCCAGACACAGCTGCAAATTGGGATTCAGTGACAGACACCGCTGCACCCTGGGATTCAGCACCAGACACCACTGCACACTGGGATTCAGTGCCAGACACAGCTGCACACTGGGATTCAGCACCAGACACCGCTGCACACTGGGATTCAGTGCCAGACACAGCTGCACACTGGGTTTCAGTGCCAAATACCACTGCACACTGGGATTCAGTGCCAGACACAGCTGAACACTGGGATTCAGGGTCAGAAGCCGCTAAACACTGGAGTTCAGGGACAGACACCACTTCAGACTGGGGTTTATGGCACTGGCCAGACTCTGGGCTGGCTGCAGGAGCAGGGCACAAGAATGGGGTTCAGGAGCAGGGACACACAAGTGTGTTTCAGGAGAATGGGCACAATGCTGGGGCACAACTCTGGGGCTCAGGAGCAGGTGTGAAACCCCCTGGATCTCCAGATCCACTCACCTGCTTCCAGTTCCCTCGTCTTCGGGCTGCATACCCAGCATACCGCTATCAGGCCTTTCTGAATGGCTGGCATTGGTGAGAAGGAATGTGGCCATTGGCGCTGTGGTAATGTCAGAAAGGTATATTTCATGGGCGAACCGTGGGGATACACACAGTAGGGCATCCCAAATCTGGATGCCCCACCTGAGAGGAACAACACACAGGAGAGTGAAAATCCTGGGTGGTGTTCCTCATTAACCCTTTCACTGCCAGCCTAACTAGAGATTTTGTAACTTATTGTTACCAAGCATTTTAAGCATATTGCACTATATATGTTTAACTGTGATTTTTGCAGGGATTTCCAGAAAATGATGTATTGTTTTTTTCAGCAGAGTTTAAGATTTAACATGAAATGTCTTGTTTTGTAATTTTTTCAGTGCTTTTAGGGTGAAATATTTAGAGTAAAATGCTATTTTTTAAACTTTGTAACTTTTTTTATTATAAGAAAAAGTTTTATTTAGAAAACCATTTTGCTTGTTAAAAATAGAAAATAGAGCTTTGTGATCTTTTAACTCTAACTGCAACCTTAAAAATGTAAAAAAACAAACTTTGTGGGATCCCCCTTTCCAGAAAAACCAGCCACCAGCTATGTAGGCTGGTATGCCCAGGTTCGAAAGTTGGGTGGCTGACCCCCTGGCCTTAAAGGCTACCAGCCCACATAGCCCACATGGGCACTGGGCTCTTCTGCCCCCAGCCAGTGGGGATGCAGATAATCAGACGGGAGGGTGACTTGCTTGCTCGTCCTGCCCTTTGAACTGGCATAGTGGTCACAAGGACCGATTACCAGTTCACTAAGTGTTAAGTGAAAAAAATACACACACACACATTTGAAAAAGTCATTTACTATTATCAATATTTTTTACAATATTTTCTATTAGTTTATTAAGATAAATAGAACAAAGACAAGTGGGTAGTGAGTGAGTACAAATCAAGCCACATGGATGTAAAATGATAATCATACGCACACCTTCCAACTCTTCAGGGTAAGAAAAAGGGACAATTATTAAATTAAGCCACGCCCCCTCATTGAGGGATAGATAGGAGATAGGTAACAGTTACAACATTAGAAACACTTTGAATAGGCAAATGAATCATTTATTGATGCAGATCTGCATGTTACACCTCAAAGAGGGACAAATGGGAATGTGGGACATGGACTCAAAAGAGGGACAGTCCCTCCAAATGATGTATGCATACGTACATATTTAGCTCCCAAGGGAAAATCTAGATGTTACAGCTAGGAGGTCACAGAGTCCCTAATTTCTTTGTTGTACGTGATATATATATATATATTACTAATATACTACTGAGGGTGTTGTTTGAGGCCCATGTCCTCACAGGAATTGCAGTGTAAACATGGCCTGTGTTTCCCTTCAGCTGAGGAGCTGCTTGATGAGGCAATAGCAAGGGGGAAAATGTCCAAAAACCCAACTTGCAGCTGTAGGTGATAAATTACATTTATGACAATTAGCAGTTAGTTATAGTAAGCTGTCTTTTTGTACAGTAACTAAAGAGCAGTCAAAAAGCATATTTATATAATGACTGTCCTGCAATAGCGGTGATTGGTCTGGACAAAAATAATAATAATTCTGGTATTTTGAAACCAAGTGAGACAAGTGTTCCTCCCCTTGTGTCAGTCACGATGACTGGCTGTGCCGCTCCATTCATTGCAATGAGGGGGACGTGCCAGCCCTCGGGATGCCTTCCATTAAAAGTAATGGAGCAAGTGTGGCCAGTTATTGTGACTGATGCCAGGAGGGAGTGAGGAGGCAGCAACGCGACCACAGGCCGTGGTCTGGAACGGTCTCTATCTCCAACAGCGGTAAGTTTCAAACCCTGGAATAGTGCCGATTAGCTGTGTGGGACTATAGGCGAGTATGTAATGTTTATTGTTTCTGCCTGGACAGGCCCTTTAAAGCGGCACAAAATCCTCGGCAGCCGGCCCTGAAATCTAAAAGACTCCAGAGCTGGCCGATGAACTCACCTTTCCCGATGGCTCTTGCGACTCTAGGTTCGCCTGCGGCCGCATCTGGCTTTCTTGTAACTTTGTGCGCTCCCACTCCCAGCCATTCCGATAGGCTGGGGGCAGGAGCCCGAGCACTCAGATAGAAAGCCAGGGATATGGCCAGCCGGCTGACGAACGTCACCCAGCACTTTTGAGATCAGCCAATCAGCAATCTCAAAAGTGCCAGGGAGCGTGGTTTCGGCTGTGGAAAAACCTAATTTTCCGGGGTCGCCCACGAGCCGGCAGCATTACCCGAGGTACTTGGGCGATGTTTCCAGGAGAAAAAAAGGATTTTGTTCCACTTTAAAGCTATACTGTAAATCACTCATCTAGAGTCTATAAGACTCTAGCACCAGTGATCTCCCTTTTTTCGGCGATGGCTCGATGTGTGAAACCCCAGGACTCAACTCACCTTTCCATCAATCCCACTGTGCTCGGGCAGGCCGCAGTGGCATCCCTACACGGGGTCGGATTATGAGGGGGTGCGAGAGGCGCCCCGGAGCCTTCACCACTTGCCCTGCAAAGGGGGTCTCCACCAACCTTTGGGTTATGGTCTGGTCCAGGAGGCTTTTCAGTCTTTGGTCTGACGGGCCATGGGGCCAGCAACAAAGCTATTGGTGACAGTGGGGGTGTGCCTGGGCAAGCTTTTTTTGCTTTTGCCAATCTGCAGCCAAAGCCACCACAAGGCAGGACGGAGAGCTGTCACTGCACATAAGCCACCAAGCACAGCCGCTGGCAGCTCAATGTAGGAAACTGTTTTCTGCTGGACCAGCTGGATGACTACTGTCACATTATGGCAGTTAGGTTGACGTGCTCCCCATTGCTGAGCTGTGTGCATCATCACTGGGGGCGGGGCTGCTCAGCCAGGGAGCAATATGGTCGACTGCATCCAGTTTGTGTTGTTATGAATATTGGGCAAGGGTTGAGGTAAATAAAAGAAACACAGTCTGTTTTAGGGCACTGGACTGGGGATAGAAGGTGACCACATATACTTCTCTCTGAGTATAGGTGCACTTTAATATGCACAGGAAAGAAAGCTGATTGAAGGAGAGCTCGTACATGCGCTGTGGGATTGCTGACGAGGTAAGAATTCTATACCTTTTTTGTCTTTACACTGGAAGAGTGATAATGGCGGCTTTTATTAAATTATAATTACTTTATTACTTTATAAATAACCTTGAAGTATCAAAAAACATTTAAGATAAAAATAAAAAATGCTATACTCACCTTGTGTCCTGCGCAAACCATCACTGCCGGTCCGGGGCTACAGCTCTTACCTGTTCACTGGATCTATGTCCCGCACTTCCTGCCCGATCATGCGTCTTTGTCCTCCAATAGGGGGATGCCCCCCCACCATAAGTCATTGTGAGGTGGCATGCCCCCTCTGTTCACTGCAATTGAAAGGGGCATCTTAGGTCTTCATGCACCCCTTTCCAGTGAATGTCTTTAAAGTGGACCAACACCCAGGATTTTGACTATCCTGGGTTTTGGTCCACTTCGGTGGGGCACCCCAATAGGGGGTGCCCCGCTGTGTAATACCCCCCAGAAAGCCCCAAAAACTCACCTCACCCCTCACCCCGCACCCACGTGACCGCTGCATCCAATCCCCGCCAACGGACAAACGAGAGGCAGCGACGGACAAGCAGAGCGTGTCCGCCGCCGCCTCCCGCGCGTCCCCCTTACAGGGAGCGCACCCGCGCCGGCCATTCACAAACGGCCAGCACTGGAGCGCCGCTGGAACGGGGAGAAGGTAGGATTGTGGGCTTCCTGGGGGGTTTCCCCCCGCGGGACATCCCAGTTTTGGATGCCCCGCGGGGAGGGATCTGATCGGCCCGGGAATCTTATAGATTCCCGGGCCGATCCCCCCTGGGTGTTGGTCCACTTTAACTACTAGCATTTCAATGCCAAAAGGAGCAATGATGCAATTAACAATACTGGTACCAGCCTCATCTAACTCCGGTCCCTTAAAGTGGACCAAAGCCCCCCAAACATGTAAAATAGATTTGGCCAAAGCCCCTGCTGATATTCCCTTCTTAGGGTGTAGAAATAGAAATGGATATTTTCACTTTTCGAGTCATCCTGGGATACTGTTTTTATTTGCTGTCCCTCTCTGCGAGATAGCAGGCGATCAGTCATTGCATGATGTGGGGCAATGACAACAGTGGCAATGATTGGAGGAGGCGGAGCTATACAGCTAAAACAAGGGCCATTATCTGGGATTAGAGTGAAGCAGCAACACTAAAAATTAGTAAAAGGTGCTCTCTGTGGGGTGCGCAATTCAGGGGCTGCTAGTTCAAAATCTGGGTTTTGGTCCACTTTAAATATATTAGACCAAATCTGATTTTAGAATGAGGATGATCATTTTTTCATTACAAACTTGAAGCCAAGTATGAATTTTTAAATGTCTCTTGCCAGGGAGAGGTCAATTATTTCCGGGCCTACAAAATAAACAAGTGAATAATACAGGACTAATTTTTCACATATATTCTTTAGAAAACATTGATTAATTGAAACTGTATACAGCTAGCTTCACGTGCAAATCACTATCCCACTAATGAGTCCAGTAGTTATAAATATATATATAAAACACAGAGCTATGCAATGTCCGCCAATCTTATTCATCCATAGGTATTAGTGCTTCATCTTATCCAGTGACACTCTGTGCCCACCACCAATATAATGCGCTTACCACAAGATTGATGTAACTGAGCAACAAGTGATCTACAGAATGCAGCCGATCCACAGGTTGCTGGATTGTAATGCAGCTTATGCGGCGTTAAAATCCTTGCCACTCCCAAGTAAATCATGCAAAAGAGAAAAGTAGGCCCATAGTGCAACACTGCTAAAATTTAACTTTCCCTTTATTTGTGCCAAATAACAGTGAGCTCACCTAGACAAAGTCACGTGGAGTGACGAAACGCGTTGGGAGCCGGCGTATGGACGCACCCCCCCTATCGGATCACGGGGGACTGTCTTACTTTTACCGGAGGTGGAATGAGTAGTGTGACTTTGCTACTGAATTATGGATAAGCGCTTTTCATAAGTTTTAAAAGTGAGTTGTTATTTGGCACAAATAAAGGGAAAGTTACATTTTAGCAGTGTTGCACTATGGGCCTACTTTTCTCTTTTGCATGATTTACTTGAGAGTGGCAAGGATTTTAACGCCGCAAAAGCTGCATTACAATCCAGCAACCTGTGGATCGGTTGCATTCTGTAGATCACTTGTGGCTCAGTTACATCAATCTTGTGGTAAGCGCATTATATTGGTGGTGGGCACAGAGTGTGACTGGATAAGATTGGCGGACATTTGCACAGCTCTGTGCTTTATATATATATTTATAACTATTTCAGGGCCTACACTATTAGACCTCAGTGTCTATGCAGGTGAGGCATTTTTGAATAATACAATTAAATTGGGCCTCCAACCTAGTTAATTGCATTTGCCCCCAGGGCTGCTGCTCCCCCCCCCCCCCCATTCCCATCACAATTTGGGTTGCCCATCAGCTGGAAGCGATGTAGAAATATGGACATAATGATCACCCAGTACACATTACCTAGTGACCATTGGCAGTCAATGGGGTTCATCAGGTGGCCATGTTAAAGCCATGGGAGCAGGAAGGCTTCTAAAACTGTTGCACTTGAGCTTCCAGGGGGTTAAATACCTTCATCAAATAAGACAATTTGATATGAAAGCTTGCAAAACCTCAGATGGTGAATGATAAAATACATTGGCACAAAAACATTCATTTATATTTGTTTTTTTTAGGTATATTTAAGCCCACGCCATGACTCATGTCCTGACCTACAGAAGATACTAGAACATACAGTAGATATCATGGAGTCCCTTGCTTCTGGGCCAAGTGAAATGCAGCCCCCAACTGATCCAGATTGTGACCAGCGCTATGACAGGCCTCCCCCAGTTCACACTGGCGCTGACTGGAAGATAATCTTGCACTTGCCAGAGATTGACACCTGGATTCGGAGCACATCCGAAAGAGTGAGACAGCTCACACAGTCAGTTCAAGAGGACCCACAAAGCAAGCATGTTGATGTGCACCTAATGCAGCTTAAGGTAAGAGGATTCCACTGATTTTTGGGACATTCCCTTTGTTCTTTGTTCAGTTGACCTAGAGAAAAAAGTCTTGTTCAAAAGCAGTGGAGTAGCTGGGCTTTCTGGCACCTGGGGCAAAGATTCGAAATGGCGCTCCCACCTGTTCTCAGGACCCCCTTTGGCACCCCCTGACCTGCTTCTATTGGGGCAAGTGCCCCCCCCCACCCTGTTTCCCTGAAAATAAGACACTGTCTTAGATTAATTTTTCCCCGGAAATATGGCACAGCGTGCGTCTCCTCCACCTCCCTGGAGCTCTCCCCTTACGTGCCCCGTCATTAGGCCCCCTAGTGGTTACAATACAATTTTCGGGGGATGACTTATATAACGATATCCTCCGAAAGCAGGGACTAGGCCTTATTTTCTGAGGATGTTTTATTTTCGGGGAAACAGGGTAGCTACGCCCCTGTTCAAAAGGCTTTGTTGGTGTTGGGTTACCAGTCAAGACAATTCAAGTATGAGCATTATGTTGAATTTGGATGTTGAAAACTGTCAACTAATAAAATGAGACAAACCTAACAAAATACATCTACTTGACATAATTCCAATACATACTGTAAGAAGTCTGTCCAATGGCTGCTTTCTAGGTTGTTATATCACTGATGACCAAGGCCCCCTGGTGGTGGCAGCTGGCGAGGCTGACAGTACAGCCCTGGCCATGGCTTGTAACTGTGGTTATTATTATTATTATTGTTTATTTATATAGCGCCATCATCTTCCGTATCGCTTTACAAGGTATGATTACAGACAAGGTAAAACATATAGTACAGAGACAATACAAAATTAGATGCCACGAGGTTTAAACCAAGTGTTATGAGCACAGGAGACAATAGGAAGAAAAGCCCAGCCCTTGCGAGTTTACAGTCTAAAGGAACATGGTTACATGGTTAGTGGAGAAGTCAGCAAAGGCTTGGCATGGATCATAGCACAGGACATGGTCAAACAAGGCAAATATATTTTAAAGATAAAGTGCTATGTTTAAAACCCGTTCTGCACTGCAGTCTCAATGTAATTAGCAAAAACAAAAAGATGAGGAGGAATTGATACAGTGGATTACATAAAATGAAAATACATCACCGTTATGATGGGTATGGCATTTGGTATACTTGAGGCTGCTCCCCGCACACAGGCCACTTCCTCAGGGTGTCAAACTTAGAGATGAAGCACTTTAGAGGTTGGTTGTACTGACGCTAAATACTCCAAACAAGCTTTGACTGGGTGAGAGCGATAGCACCTAATTCTGCCACTACTGTAAACCAGAATGGTCTCAATCAACTCCCTGCAAACCCCATAAACTTTACCTGTAACCTTGCATGTTTGGTGACATGCAGTCACATGATTGGTTGGCTGCAGTCAGGTGTCCCGTTTTCATCTGGCCGCCGGCAAAGCGGAGACCCGAGAATGGGACAGGTAAGGTTTATGGGGCTTGCAGGGGGTTTATCAAGGTTGACAACTCATTTTTTTGTAAAATGAGTGATGGTCCAGTTAAAGTGGTAGTAAGCTTGGGTAGTTGGTTAGGAACAGTAGCTTAGCTAAATGTGACTGGGCCCTGGTGCAGACATTAAATATGGCCTGGGCATGGCTCCTACGGTGATTTTGTTTTAGCTGAATTGGATACCTCTAGACTACTAAAGACTGAAACAGCATGGGCAAATTGTGTTCAATTTCTGTACATGATACCATGTGAGCACACATTTATTAAATAATGTTGTTAAAACTTACTAATCCACATTAGAGTACTTCTGGCAGAAGGCAGCAAAGAAGGAAACTGTGGCTCCAGTAGCAAAAAGGAGAAGTCCAGTGCCAAGGTCCACCACAAGGGTGGTAGTAAAACTTAAAGGGACTCTATAGGCAAAGTGCATAAACTGTCATTCAGCAGCTCACCCCATGATGGCTGCCTCCTCCCTTCCTGTTAGAATACAGTTGCCCCTGAAAGTAGAAACAAGGCAAAGAGTAGAGGCACACCCCCCTGAATTCCTTTTCCATAGGCCACCAATAATAGGTCTAAGCCAGTGGTCTAAAGTTCTGCATAATCGGACTGTGGAGACTGGGAGAGGGGGAGAACAGCCAAGGTGATGAGAATGCCTGTCTTACAGACCCCACCCATTATGCTGATTATTATGTGGCATCACAGAGCCAATGGCCACGGCCAAAGATGTTAAAAGATAAAAAATAAGGTGAAACCAGTGGCCATTTCTTCTTCAATTTAATAACAGAAAACAGTTTAGGACAGTGCCAAACGTAGCCCGACACAATCTATAAATTGCCTTTGCCACCTGTATCCCTTTACCTTCCTTTCATCAATGAAAAAAGGTGTGTAGCCCTCATGAGGTTCCTGGGAGATGAAACAGGAACAGATTTCGAGGGATGGTTGACCCCTTAGTCATGCTGACCAGGGCTACCCCGCCCCTCCCCGTTTAATTGATGACGTAAAGGTTACGTTTTACCACACGTCTGTCCTGGTAGACCTGGACACTAGACTTCTCCTTTTTGCTTATAATTAAGCTTGGGGAGTAAAAATGATAAAAAATCTAACAGATTCCAGTGCAGGCTGCTGGCTTTTCCCTGGAGCATCCTGAATTGAGATGCCCCCAGGGCACCCATAAAAACTCATGTTTCCCCACTCTAACAGTGCATGCACAGGCTCTTGTCCAATCCGTTTACAATGGTGGCCTGCCCCAGCCATTCAGATCTGGGTAGTAGGGTGCTTTACTGTTGGTGTTCAGTTCGGACCTTTATCCAACAACAGACCCCACTATTCGGACCTCCGTTGCAAGTAGTTGAGTACCCCTGCAATAGACAATGCTATGTGGTGAAATCCAAATTGCAAGGATGAATTTACATTTAGATCTTTAAGGAAATCTTTAAGATATTTAAGAAACACTAGCGCCACATAGCACCACATTGCGGCAGGTCTGTTTCTGCTGTGGCTGGCGGCATCCTTATTTATGAAGACAAAAACGAATAGCGCCTCATTTATCAACAGCACCACAGATTATTTGAGTGCTGGCGTTCTGAATCGCTCCTAAGTTGTCAAATCTCTCGGATTTGATACAATTTTTTCAAGCATTAAGGTTTTTTTCTATCTTTAGTGAATTAAGGTCCTGCTCTCCTACATATCCTACATGGATTTTTAAAAGAAATATTTTAACAAATAGCATGCATGCCTTGCCTCCTTGCAAGTTTAATGCTTGATGATATCTTGACTGAGCTTTAGCCAATTTTCAACATTCTCTCCGGCACAGACTGAGCTGGAAGTCTGTTGTTAGATTTCTCCAACACCCCTTCTCAAAAGCTGAGGCTTAGTCTATGAAACCCATCTTCTTTGTATGCCTCAAGTGTCTTTCAGCGATCAAGGGCCTAGTAAGGGCCTATCTGCTGTCATATCCTCAGTAGGGCAATAAAGTAACTCAAGAAGTCCCTGTTTGGGAAATTCCTTGGTCTCAAAGTGCTGTTTCAGGGTTTGCAGAAGTTCTGCTTCATCAACTTTTTACTCAAAACAAATCAGCATATCATCCCCGTAAATTTGCACATAAATCCATCTGTATGCCAATTTATTTTTGTATAAGCAGCTGTTTTACTCCTCTGAAAGTCCTCATGTGTAAGCACTTTATCTATTTTCATTTTCATGCTCTGGCGGCTTGCTTTAGACCATATATACTCCTCTGAAGTTTGCATACTAGGTCTGGCCTTTGTTTATCTTTGAACCCTGGTGGTTGTTCTATGTAGATGTTTTCTGATAACCCGCCATGTAATACTGTTTTCACATCAAAGTGTTTCACTTGCATTTACCTTGTAGCGGCTACTGTCAACAAAGTCCTTATTGTAGCATGCTTAACTGCTGAGCAAAAGTCTTATCTTAGTCCTCTCCATATTTTTGAGAATATACCTTGGTTATGGGTCTTGCTTTGTATCGCGTCATCTGCATTTTGCTTTAAAAGTCCATTTACAACCTGTGGCTTTCCTTCCAGGTGGTAGTTCTGTAAGTGTCCATGTTTAGTGCCATGCATGGATTTTATCTCTTTCTTTGCAGCCTTTATCCATTGACTGTCTTCCCCTTCTGAAAGCTGAGATATGTCTTCCCAAGTTGCAGGTTCATTGGTACATGCAGTGCATACTTCATATGAAAGAAGTACAGGTGGTTTACTTCTGTTTTCTTTCACTGAGTGTCTTGGTTATGTGTCTGAGCTTGCTTGTGTCTGCTCTTCAGTAATAGTCACTTCAACTGTTTGTTCAGAAGTTACAGATGATGACTGATCAGTGTCAGTTTCTATTGTCATCACATTGTCTTTCAGATCTGCAACAAACAAAGTTATGCTGTTACTAATAGTAACCTTGTCTGTTTTGGGATTTAGGATTCTGTAATCATTAACATTATCACTAATTTCAATATAAATTCCTTCAAATGCTCAATTTTGAAGTTTGGTGAATTTTTGCTCTGGAATGTAGATCACTTTGCATCTAAAAACTCTTAGGTTTTTCACACTTGGATTCTGCCACAGTTCATATGGAGTTTTCTCCACTGTTCTAGACAAGAGTCTGTTCTGCAAATAAGTGGCTATCATTACTGCCTCACCCCAGTATTGTTGTGGTAGTTAGAGTAGGTAGGTAGAGTCTGTCAGCATACATCTGATCATTTCAGTTAGAGTTCTGTTCTGTCTTTCAGTTACCCCATTTTGCTCCGGTGTGATGCTCTATTCCATTCAGTTTTAAGTACTTTTTGCATGTTGTGTCCTGTGAATTCACCTCCATTGTCACTTTGAAGTATGAGAGTCTTCCTCTGAAACTTGTTACTTTCCTTTACTACACAGTCCTGTAATTAGAACTTCACTCTTGCATTGAATTAGGTAAGTGACTGTATCTTGAATAGTCACCTATGAATCTCACTATGTACCTGTTGTCTCCAGGTGTAGGTGGGTTTAGGGGACCACATACATCACTGTGAACTAGGTAAAATGGTCTTGACGCTATATGCTGACTGACTTAAGGAAGTGTTGCTCTTGTGGCTTTGGATTTGATGCAACATTCACTCTTAACAGTAATTGGACAAGGGGATACTATGAGATCTTTTGTCAGATTCCTATTTTGCAGTCTTAGTATGCATTCTGGGTGTCTGTGAACTAAATGCCTTTGCCATATGTGTACACAGTCATTTTGTTTAGTTGCATAGTCTCTTTCCTTCACTGTTTTGAGATGATATAGATGATCTTCCAGCTTGGCACTCATAATAGACTGCTTCTTGTCCATGACAGAATACTTGTCACCATGGAATTTTACAGTACTTTGGCTGTCAGAAGCTTCACAGATAAGAGTTCTCCTTCAAGTTCAGGAACATAGAGCACATCCTTCACTGGTATGGCTAAATTGTGTCCCACATCATTGGAGCATACAAGGGTTCCATGCATATATCCCTCTGCACATATTATACTTCCATCTGCAAGGAAAATAGCCTCTTTGTTATTCAGATCAAGTTCTGTGAAAAACCTTCTATCACCTGTCAGGTGACTTGTTGCTCCCGTTGTACCGCCTTGAAATATATGATTGTCTGTCACTTTAAATCTGACATTCTAGTTCCCTTCACATGGATCAGAGATTGTGACTTTCTGCTTAGTGTAAGAGGGACACTGTCTCATTTTCTCTGCTTTCCATATAGTACAGTCTCTCTTGTGTCCCTGTTTGCAGCACCTAAAATACACCCTGGTTTCCTTCTTGTGTATCTTTGTGTCTGTAGCTTTAAGAGCAGTCCTGGTGTTTCTGTGGAGCCATTTGCAAACTCCTTTCTTCACGGATACTCATCTATGAGTCTGGTCTTTACAAATGCTAGTGTCAGATCTGTCCCAGGCCTAGTCTCCATTGCATTAATCAGTGCTGTGTGTGTATCGGGCAAGCTGTACAATAAAGTGGCTGCGGTGTGACTGTCTGTTATATTCTCACCGACTGATCTGAGTTGTGCGATCACTTCCAGCATGACATTTATGTGTCTTGGATCTTGTATGTCCTGCTCTATGTTAAGCCTCATTTTGTAAAGTTTCCTCTGCAGAAACAACTTGCTGTCTCCCATGCAGTCTTTTCAGTTCATCCCACATGCTTTTCGTTGTATCCTCACTGCGCATGTGAATAAGCTGATCATTTCCTACTAGTAAGCTTATGGTGACCTGTGTGCCTGTCTGTTTTTCCTGTCCCAGTCCTGATAATTATCCTGTGGCATCTCTGTAGTGATAACCTCCCACAAGTCATCTCTGGATAATAGCATTCCCACTTTAAACTTGCCTCCTACTGACCCGTCCTGTAAGTGTCCTCTTTGGAGGGGGGGTGAGGGTGCTGATGGGGGACTTACTATAGGGCACCAGCAGGGCTATGTACACCCCTGGACACATGCAAAATACTCGGATGGGTCTCCCACTAGCCGGATATTTTCCGCATTAGAGTTGATGCGAGCTTGCATAAAACTATAGTCGCACTTTGCTGAACTGAGCACATAGATATTGAAAATGTTGAGATGGAGGGAACATAGGAGATAGGACAAAGATGAAAGGAATTCTGAGATAGAGATGGAGAAAGCAAATATATAGACTAAAGGAACACAAAAAACAAGAAGATTAGAAGAGAGGGGTGAATCAAAAGAGAAAAAGACTTGAGGTGAAATGGGAGAGAGAGAAGAGAGTGCGATGGAGGGAATGTGGAAAAAAGATGCAATCACATAAAAAAGAGAAAGATGGAGATATATTTAGAAAGATGGAGATAGGGAAAGGCAAGACGATACCAATTGGAAGATAAAAAATAATGCCGAGGACAGATGTGCCCTTTGTGGCTCCACTACTCCCAAGCTCCAAGTTCTGCCCGGTTGATTATTTTCAGTTTTAACTATAACTAATATCTAAACAAATACCAATAAGTTTAGCTGCCATTAGACCCTGTAAGCTAATGCTTTCAAATTTCACCTGGGTTTTGGTTCACTCAACTGGGGCACCTTGATTTGGGAAGCCTCTGTGTGTGAAATACCATGGATCATCTGTATTCCTAGCTCACTCCCCTGTCGCACCATGTATGAGTTGGCTTCCAGCCAATCAGAATAGATTTCTGATTCTTCCTGGTGCATGTCTGCGCCAACCAGTCGAATAGGCCTGAAGCCGAGAACGCGCATCAGCCAGAGGGATGCCAAGGTTGCTGCCGCCTGTCATAGGATCACCTAAAAGGTTTGTTTTACAGTGATCATGGGGGATATCACACAGCGGGGCATCCCAAATCGAAGAAGGAATCGACTGACTGTTGGTCCGCTTTATCTGAAGCTTAACTGAAACTACAAACCTTTTTTTTTTCATTTTCCAAAGCTCTCTCTTCCATCTGCTACTGGATGTGTTTCTTTAAAGTGGACCAACACCCAGGGGTGATCGGCCTGGAAATCTATAAGATTCCCGGGCCGATCACCTCCCACCCCGCGGGACATCCGAGATCGGGATGTCCCGCGGGGTGAAACCCCAAAAACATCTTGCCTGATCCGCCGCCGCCGCCTCCCGCGCGCCCCTCCAGACGTGCGCGCGCCCGCCGAGAGTGACGCGTGGGAGGCGGCGGCGGCGGAAGCGGCTTGGACGTTCCTGATCCGCGCCTGGACGTTGGCGGGGATTGGCTGCGGCGTTCACGTGGGAGCGTTGAGAGGTGAGTTTTTTGGGGTTTCTGGGGGGTTTCACACAGCGGGGCACCCCCGATCGGGGTGCCCCGCCAAAGTGGACCAAAACCCAAGATAGTCAAAATCCTGGGTGTTGGTCCACTTTAATTTCTGCGGCAAGTAGTGGATTGCCCCCTCCCCTTGCTAAATAAAATATTTGGGCATACAAGCTGCCAGAGTTGTTGATATTTGTCATAACAGAGAAATAGACAAAACATTTTTTTTTATTATCACAGCAATCTTTGAAAGAAAATATAAATTACAATTTCACAGAGGCAGCTTGCGCATTACACTAGGATATGGCACTCACAAGTTCTAAGAGCAGATGACACATTACAAGAGAACACTGATCTCATGATATCTATAATCAGTGGAATTTTACCTGGGGAGTGGGGGGGGGGGTCTGGTAGGGCTTCCATGTTCTTTTACTGCCAGCTGCTGCTTTGCTGCACCACAAACCACCTGCAGGGATGTTTCTTGGCAAAATATCGCTCAGTGTGAGAAGGAAAAAATCAGACCCATCCTACGGTGCTGCTGCTGTCCCATACTGGTATGCATCATCAAGTAGAGCCCTTGTCCCCGTGGTGCTCCCAATATGGGGGCATGAGGGGCCTGGCCCATAAGCTGAAACCATTAACAGTGGCTCTGACTCATCTGCAGAAAATAGGATGGCTGGGTGCCCTCGGTGGTCCTGGCACCATGGCCTCCCCTACAGCCCTGATCACCTGTGTGCCTCACTGGCACAAGACACAAGAACATTTAAAGCAGGTAAGGGCAGTTTCCAGGCTAAGCTGCTCTCAGGTTGCAAGAGTCAATTTCTCCCAGGGGGCAGCAGAGTCCAAATCATCCTTGCCAGAGATGTGGCCAGATCATCCTTGCCAGAGATGTGGCCAGATCATCCTTGCCAGAGATGTGGCCAGATCATCTTTGCCAGAGGTGTGGCCAGATCATCCTTGCCAGAGGTGTGGCCAGATCATCCTTGCCAGAGATGTGGCCAGATCATCTTTGCCAGAGGTGTGGCCAGATCATCCTTGCCAGAGGTGTGGCCAGATCATCCTTTCCAGAGGTGTGGCCAGATCATCCTTGCCAGAGGTGTGGCCAGATCATCCTCGCCAGAGATGTGGCCAGATCATCTTTGCCAGAGGTGTGGCCAGATCATCCTTGCCAGAGGTGTGGCCAGATCATCCTTTCCAGAGGTGTGGCCAGATCATCCTTGCCAGAGGTGTGGCCAGATCATCCTCGCCAGAGATGTGGCCAGATCATCTTTGCCAGAGGTGTGGCCAGATCATCCTTGCCAGAGATGTGGCCAGATCATCTTTGCCAGAGGTGTGGCCAGATCATCCTTGCCAGAGATGTGGCCAGATCATCTTTGCCAGAGGTGTGGCCAGATCATCCTTGCCAGAGATGTGGCCAGATCATCTTTGCCAGAGGTGTGGCCAGATCATCCTTGCCAGAGGTGTGGCCAGATCATCCTTTCCAGAGGTGTGGCCAGATCATCCTTGCCAGAGGTGTGGCCAGATCATCCTTGCCAGAGGTGTGGCCAGATCATCCTTTCCAGAGATGTGGCCAGATCATCCTTGCCAGAGGTGTGGCCAGATCATCCTTGCCAGAGGTGTGGCCAGATCATCCTTGCCAGAGATGTGGCCAGATCATCCTTGCCAGAGGTGTGGCCAGATCATCCTTGCCAGAGGTGTGGCCAGATCATCCTTTCCAGAGGTGTGGCCAGATCATCCTTGCCAGAGGTGTGGCCAGATCATCCTTTCCAGAGGTGTGGCCAGATCATCCTTGCCTGAGGTGTGGCCAGATCATCCTTGCCAGAGGTGTGGCCAGATCATCCTTGCCAGAGGTGTGGCCAGATCATCCTTGCCAGAGGTGTGGCCAGATCATCCTTGCCAGAGGTGTGGCCAGATCATCCTTGCCAGAGATGGGGCCAGATCATCCTTTCCAGAGGTGTGGCCAGATCATCCTTGCCAGAGGTGTGGGCAGATCATCCTTTCCAGAGGTGTGGCCAGATCATCCTTTCCAGAGGTGGGGCCAGATCATCCTTTCCAGAGATGTGGCCAGATCATCCTTGCCAGAGGTGTGGCCAGATCATCCTTTCCAGAGGTGTGGCCAGATCATCCTTTCCAGAGGTGGGGCCAGATCATCCTTTCCAGAGATGGGGCCAGATCATCCTTGCCAGAGGTGTGGCCAGATCATCCTTGCCAGAGATGTGGCCAGATCATCCTTGCCAGAGGTGTGGCCAGATCATCCTTGCCAGAGGTGTGGCCAGATCATCCTTGCCAGAGGTGTGGCCAGATCATCCTTGCCAGAGATGTGGCCAGATCATCTTTGCCAGAGGTGTGGCCAGATCATCTTTGCCAGAGGTGTGGCCAGATCATCCTTGCCAGAGGTGTGGCCAGATCATCCTTGCCAGAGGTGTGGCCAGATCATCCTTGCCAGAGGTGTGGCCAGATCATCCTTGCCACAGTAAAAGGCGCACACTGTATTGGAGTGGTTTCTGTAGTATGGTGGCTATCACAGTAGCTTGACATGCCATAGGTCTTGTAACTAGGCAGAAGCAGTGGCAGTCATACTTTTCCGTTGCGGGAGACGCTGTCTGTCCAGGGCCAGTAAGAATTGTACTACAAGTGGTTCAGTCTATGGAGAAGCTTCCAGACTGTGCAATGCCAGACATGGGGGGGGGGGGGGGTCCGCTGGCATCTACCATCGCTGGATATAAAAGTTAAGTTCACAGTGAGCACAACACCCCGGGAAGGTGAGAGGAGGCCACATGGTGCATTGGTCTGTGCCCTGACCAGATGACCATGTCCCTTACTGCAGCAACAGACATGTGGTATCCTTTTGTTTATAGTCCTTGTCTCTGTGATGCCCACCATGGATAACACTTTGCCACTTCTGTGACATCCTAATTTGGCCACCGGGACCTGTCCCCACATGACCAGGTTCACCTGGTGGACAGGCACATAGTACCAGCCTGTATGGTGATCATGACTGGCCAGTGACTGTTATGTGGGTCCAGTGGTAGGTATAGGCCCAGCCATAGCAGGCTTGTGGGGGAGGCATATGCAGGGGGGTGAAATCAATCAGTATGTAAAAAAAATAAAAAATAACTTCCCCTACACCAACACCCTTGGTTGAACTAGATGGACATATGTCTTTTTTTTCAGCCATATTAACTACGTAACTATGTCCCTTACCCCAATGCAAAAAGTTCTGACTTTTTTACTACATTAAAATAAATCTACCAGCTCCCTGGCACATTTGTGCCAGGAAGGGTTATATTTCTCAGGGCCATTTACCTTATCCCTCAAACCATCAGTGGTCCCTTCATCAGAGAGATGCTCAACTTTTCATATCAGAGCTCCATTTGATGGGGGGCAGGAAGTAGCTTCATACACGTGCCCTAGCTGCACCTTCTCCAATAAGAGACAAGCTTCACTGCAGTGTGCAGTTACTTCCTGCTCCCCATCATACAAAGTTCCATTCCCAATTTTGGCTTCTTAGGGAACCTAGGAAACCCGGGGGTAACTGTACAAACATTTATATTTGGCTGGAGGTCTGCTTTAGGTGACTGGTTCACCGCACATTTAGGGGGTTGTTTAATAAAATGTGGCGAGCCTCTACATGCTTGGGCAAAATGTTTCTACCTCTGTGGAAAACATCTACTTCTCACTTGGAGAACCTCCCCATCTCAAGCCTGGGTATAAAGAAAATAATTATTATTGCACTTTCGAAACAATTCAATGAAGTGCAGAGGCTCTCTATGCATTAATGAATAACCCAGCAGACTAGTGGTCTGGGCATTTTATTGCTACTAAAACAGTAAATCTAAGTTCAAGTTAGCACATGCCTGACAAGCTCTGCTCCAAATAATCAAGTGATCCATTACAGTAGGAATTGGCACGTGCCAAAATGGTACAGAACGCCTGCTCCTACTGGAAAACAGCCTTTTCTATTAAAAATGATTCAAATATTAATATAATAATGTACAGTATCATGCATACTTATGTAAAGGGCCATCAATCTGTGGCCTAGGTTGTGATACAGGAACATAACCCCATCTAGTGATAATAATGTAGTGCTGCAACAGGCAATTTATACCAGTGCTTCTGCAAGTGTTAACTGATGGGGCCAGGGACCATTCAGTGCTCATCATTCCTAAACAGGACAGCAGGTTCAAACAGAAAAAGAAATACTACAGATGTTACAGATACTATATAAACATATTATTAAATTCATAGTTCACTATACTACCCCCTGATTAAGTGTGGAGAGGACATAAAGGTAAAATTGAAGAAGCATTTGAATCTTCTTTCCTCTCCCTTTGGGCCTTATTTAACAAGGGATAGCGCCAGGTAGCGACTGGTGAGCGAACGGTAATGACGGTCACCGCCACGAGAACGCCGGCTCCCCACCACAATCACACATTTATGAAGCCGATCCTGCTTAGCGACTGACAGAGCGCCAGATAGCGAAGCATTCATCATTATTCCAGCCTCACCCCACAGCGCCAGCGAGCGACCTTGAACAGCGACAGGTATGACCTCTCGCTACCTGGCGCTCTCCAATGCATTTCAATGGAACAATCTTTAAATATTCATAATTAATTGTTATTATTATTATTTTTTTTTTTATGTCAAAAATTCTGTGACCACTTCTGCAATGTTAGTAATTTTTTTTAAGGGAAAAAAAAAAAATGTGTGCAGAATTGATATTACAGGTCTGATATTAATGTATTCTTATTACAAAATGTTTTTAAAAACTTGTTTTTTTTTATTTCCAAAAATATGGTTGTTTGGGGGTTAAAAAACTACTTTTAACCCATCGCCGCCAGCGCTCTGGGGTTTAAACAAGCATTTCACATCGCGAGAAATTTTGGAGCGTGATTTGTTAATGAATATGCTGGGAGCCATTCGCTATGGCCATTCGCTATCATGCGCTCCCATACAGTGCGGAACCTGTCAAACAGCGACTCCTAACCCCGTATTCAACATTACTGCACACCGACTGAGTCGCTGTCAACAACCGAACAACGGGCAAGCACAGCGACTACTAGCGGGCACTGTGAAAATACCGCTACAGTCGCTCATCTGTCGCTACCTGGCGCTATTTATGAATCGGCCTCTTAGTCTTTTATTATTCTGGGATTTCCTGTTAACATTTCTGTTTGTCCCTTTTTAAATGAGACCCCACTTGTCTACTTTGTAAAAATGTTGTGACATTTTGTGAAGGACATACTTTAAATACTTATCCCCCAGCACTACTGTACAGTCGGCTTGATTTGTGCAATAATAAAAAAAAGCCCACCCAATCACCACTGATCTTCCACGGGTCATGGCGTTAGCACAGCTTTGTAGGAGCAGGTGAATTTTTTTCCAATATATTATACACTGCATTACAAAGTAATATGCAAATTAGATTTAAGTGTCACCAGTGGCATAACTAAATGTGACGGTGCCCTGGTTGCGAACATTTAATGGGTCCTTGGCAAGGCACATCAAGGAAACTTTTTTCCTGGATTCTTACTCAGTTGGATGCAACTAGACAACTAAAGACTGAAAAAGAGCACAAATAAATAAAATAAATAAGGTGGAGTAGCAGCAATTATTTGGATTCCTGGCATTCTGGGGCCCTGAGGTCGCACCCCTTGCTCCCCCTATATTTATGCCCCTGAGTGTCCATTTTTGTTTTCCTATTAAACTCATGGATGGTATTGTGCATCAGTGTTCTTTGGGTTACTGAAATCAATCCTAAACACCTGTGATCCTAGTTTTCCAGGTGAGCTAAATTAAAGGAAAACTACTTAATAACTAATATGGGAAAAAAATCTCTGTGGCTAAATAGGGTCAAATAGTCCAATACTTTAGACAAGGTATAAAAACGTTATATATTTTACAAAAAACATAAGCGTCATCATCAAACTGTAGAGATATTTGACTGGTTTAGACTACAGGAGGGTTAAAACTGCTCTCTTTTAAATGCCATTACAAAGCTGTTGTTGCCTCTGTAGTCTTGCACACCCTAAAGTTTATGATCTTCCAAAGGCTTGCAGTTGTGCATAAACCTACTATTCATTCACCCCTAACCACAAGCAGAAATGGTTGAAGTGGGCCCAAACATACATAAAGACTCATTATTTACTGATGAGTACTATGCAACCCTAGATGTTTTAATGGATGGTTGGTGGATGGCCACCATGTCCCAGCAAGGTTACAACGTCAGCAAGGAGGTGGCAGAGTCAGGTTTTTGGCCACATTTATGGAGGAGAGAGCAAGCAGGCCCCTTAAGGGTCCATGAAGGTGTGAAAATTACATGAGCAAGATATATCCATAGCAAAGAATGCATCTTTGAGTCATTGGCTGCTTTGGGCAGAAAAGGAAAGAAACTGACGGGGTGGACACTATCTACCCTTGACCTCAACTTTATTGAGAACCTTTGGAGTATTCTCTAGCAAAAGCTATATAAGGGTATGAGACAGTTTCCATCGAAATAGCAGTTCTCGGGTGATATTCTGACACTCGCACGCCTGCCCTTTCTGGATGGGCGGCGTGGGCACAACACGGCTGCAAGGTGGGCGGAGGATGCGGCTGGCGGCGCACAGCTGCTTAGCCATCGGCGGCACTAAAGGGAACTTTAGGAAAAATCATTGGGTGACAACTTTACAAACAGCAAAGGAAAAAGTGCTTGGGGTTGTAAGGCCCTTATTTAGGAAGGAATAGCGACAGGCAGCGACTGGTGAGCGGCCGGTAATGACGGGCCCCGCCACGAGAACGCCGGCTCCCCACCACAATCACACATTTATAAAGCCAATCCTGCTTAGCGACTGAGATAGCGCCATATAGCGACTCATTCATCATTATTCCAGCCTCAGCCCACAGCGCCAGCGTCCGACCTTGAACAGCGACAGGTATGACCTCTCACTACCTGACGCTCTCCAATGCATTTCAATGGAACAATCTTTAAATATTCATAATTCATTGTTATTAATGTTTTTTTTTTTTTTTTAATGTGAAAAATTCTGTGACCACTTGTGCCATTTTAGATAATTTTTTTAAGGGAAAAAAAAAATTGTACAGAATTGATATTACAGGTCTGATATTAATGTATTCATATTACTAAATTATTTAAAATACTTTTTTTTTTTTGGTTTCCAAAAATATGGTGGTTTGGGGGTTAAAAAACTACTTTTAACACATCGCCTCCAGTGCTCTGGGGTTTAAACATGCATTTCACAGCGCTTGATTTTTTGATGAATATGGTGGAAGCCGGTCGCTCTGACCAGTCGCTATCATGCGCACCCATACATTGCGGAACCTGTCAAATAGCGACTCGTAACCTTGTATTCAACATTACGCCACACTGACTGAGTCGCTGTCAACAACCGAACAACGGCCAAGCACAGCGACTACTAGCGGGCGCTGTGAAAATACCGCTACAGTCGCTCAACTGTCGCTACATGTCGCTATTAATAAATCAGCCTCTAAGTATTTATCGGCTTCACACATTTACTTGTGAAGTATTTATTTTAATCTTAGCACCAGCTACCTGCTATTACCATGATTATATTGGATCATATATGGAAAATATTGCCAAGAAATTATATTTCAAAAATTGATAAACTTAGACCGACAATTCCATTCCCTGCCAAAAAGGAGTTGTCTGGTCTGTAATATTTAAAGTGGGCTTTTAATGGTGCCTTCTGTGAATCCTTCACTTTCCAGCAATAGAGAAGGAGTTGAAATTTAGAGACATACCTGCATTTAGAACAGTTTAGTCATCTCATCTGGCATCCAGGGCTGAGCAAACTTTAAGCCACACTAAAAAGCCTGAACTTCCTTCTGTTGTGTTATAGAAGCACCATCTGGCTTATAAAGGTGACCTAGGCCATATGTCCTGTACCAAACTTTGGCCCACTGATTGCAGACACAGGTTCCGTTAGTCACTGTTCAGGGTTCTTAGGTTTATTTATACTGAGATGGGGCCCCAGTTTGCTTTGATTAATTATTGGCCAGGTTTATTGATAATTCTTATTTCAGGAACAATAAAACAATATCGGCTTCGTCACAAAGAGCTTCCTCAAATAAACACAAGGATACACTCACATACCTCCCAAGTAGGGTTGCCACCTTTCCCAACAGAAAATACCAACCAACATGGATGTGGTCTTGTGGGGTGTGGTCTTTAATCATAATTAAAGGGACAATTAAAGCGGACCTTCACTCTGAATAAGAGGCTATCTTATATGTTTCCCACACCCTGTACATACAGATTGCTCACATTAAAAATCATCCTACCTGCATCTACTGCATGTTATGAGCCTTTAAACATCCAAGATGGCTGCTTATGGAAGCCGCCATCTTATCAGGCAGCCTGCAAACAGGAAGTGCCTCCTGACTGTGCTGCTCTGCATTCTGGGACTGCTGACCTTTCCCTGACCCCAGCTCTGCTCTGTCTGAGCAAAGCACAGCTATTACCCACCCCCCTGCACCTTATCCCAATCTCCTCTCCTCAGTAAGTGTGATGCTTATGAGCCAAGATGGCGGCGCCCGTATCCTAAATTGCAGCCCAGTGGGGGAAAGAATAATAAGTTAGTGACTAAAAACGTAAAATATATTAATTTTAGATGCTGGGGAACCGTTTTTTAAGAGTTTGGGCTTTTCATTAAATCATGGTGAAGGTCCGGTTTAAAGAAAGAACAAGAGAGGGAGATTGAAAAGAAAAAAAGAGGAAGAGGTATGGAAAAAGAAAAGTAAGAATATAAAGTGAAATAGAATGAGGGAGTAAGAAAAAAAGAGAAAGCAAAAGAGGAATAGAGAAAAAGTAAAAAAGGAGGAATACTGGAAGAAGAGAAAATAGTGGGAGAGTGCAGGGAGAGGGAGAAAGGGAAAAGTAAATAGAGAGGGGGGAAGAGGTAGAGGATGGAGGACAGAGAAAAAGAAAAAGAGAAGACATCAAAAGAAAGAAGAAAGGGAAGAGGAAGGGAAAAAGGGAAAGGGGTTGAAACATGTGAGAAAGAGAGATAAGAGCAAACAAGAGAAGCAAAAGAAGCAAGAAGGAGAGGTTATGAAGAAAGAAAGAGCGATAAGAAAGATGGATAAAGAAAAAAGTAAGAAAGTAAGAAGTAAAGTGAGAGAAAGGCTGGGAGTAAATTTAGGAAGGTGTGAAAGAGGAAGGTTAAGTAAGTGTGATAGAGAGTGAAGAGTGAAGAAAGTGAGAAGCAAAGAAGAAAGTGAAAGGGAGAGAAAGATAGAGTGGGGAACAGAAATGGGGCACAGAAGTGCAGCATGTGTGATCTCATAGAAGAGCCATCATCTGTGTTATCAATGCAGAGCCTGGAGATTGGAGCACAAAGAGGAGGGAGGGGGGCCACAAACACAGCAGCTTCACCAGAGTGCTCTGCAATAACGGACCCAATCCAGGATTGCTGGTTTAACCGGCATTCATTTTAGCAGTGAAAGTGACAGTGGGGCTTTGTTTTTGTTTTTTTTGTTTCCTTTTTTTTGCCCCCCTTCCCAAAGCCAACCAGCCTGGGCACTAATCATAAGGGTTTTCTAACACAGGGCCTATAAGTTACAAGCCCTTAAGCCTTTTGTTATGGGCTCGGAGCTCTTCTAGGGGTGCCCTGGCTGAGCACACCAATGGCCACCGGGCTCTTTCGCACCCCCTGATGCCCTGAATGGAGGTGTGGGTAATAGGGCGGGTTACCAGCATGTCACTCGTTGAGTCCAGCAGGTGCCATGCCGTCTCCTGACCAAGGTGAATTGGTAAAGGGGTCCCCTGGACCTCTTACCAGTTCTCCCCAATAAAAAAAAAAAAACACCACCCACAAAAAACTGTACTATTACACAACTTCCCGGTCCTGGCTTCATTCTTCTTTCTGACGCCGGACACCTTCCTCTTCATCCCCACGCCGCTTTCCGCTCGTCTTCAGGGCTCCTCTGGGCCATATTCTTGTGGTCTGCCGTCTGTCAGAACCTGACATCTGTGCCATCACTTGAATGAAGAGGGAACATAGGTTCTTTCATCCTTGCTACCCAGCGAGGGACTGAAGTTTGGGCCAGGGGAGCCGGATTTTTTAATTGGAGGCGGCGTATAAAAGCCGGCTCCCCCAGCCCAAACTATTTCTAGCTGTAATATATATAATATTTGGAGCCTGCTAATCATGGCTGCACCCTATTTAGTTAGATGTACAGTATGCGACAGCTGCAGTATGTCTATCTGAGTATGAACATTAGTGTAAATTACACATTACAAAATTACAAAAGCATTTATGCAAAAAAGAGGGCCAAATATTTGACTAATATACTTCATTAAATAAAATCTTCGCCTCTCTACTTTTTTCCCACTTGAAGTTTGAAAAAAGGGGAATGTGATGATGTAAGAAAAAAAAATAAAGGGCTAAGCAGCCAATGGAGTTGGGCAGCATGTTTCTGTGCACAGTGCTGTATCCTAAGACACACAAATCACAAGCCCTGTCCCATCATAAGTTTCAGTTGTGTGTTCTTTGATGAACAATGAGTGAGGACACTCCTAGTGCTGGCAGGAGTTACTTTCAGCCGCGTCCAGCTGCACAGTCTGCATAGGTAGGCTGTTTGATGGGCTTCTCCGTAGCCCATCAACCAGCTTTTCCATGTTCGGGCCGAACCCGAACTCGAACTTTTGGCTGAAGTCCGTGTTCGGGCTTTGGAACCTGAACTCACAAAGTTCGACACGGACCAGGGGAGGGTGGCAGGGGTTACACTTAGAATGGACATCCACTTTAATTTTACATTTAGGGTATACTGATGGTTTGTTGTGTGGCCTCACTGAGATGCTTGGTATAGAGGAGCTGTAACAGGATGGTCTCAGGCTTGTTCAGGAAGGTTCCCTAGAGTGAGGGAAAGCCCTGGGTGTCAGGAGATAGAGAAAGCTACTTGGGGCTTGATAAGGGTTTAAGGGTTTACAGTCAGTGAGTTGAAAGCACAGCCCTTCTCCTCATGTCATTGGTCCCTGAAGCTATAAAGGGCAAGGCTCAGGAATTGCTCGAATTAGTTGGGAATGGGAATAGAGCCCTGTAAGAGTAGACATGATATAGCGTGCAGCCTGTACAATGGCCCTTGCCAAAGGGAAGAGACCCCTGTGAGGGAAGGCTAGAGGAAGCACGATGTCTGAGCTGACCACTCTTCGGGTGCCGGACCAGCTGGGAGCTGGTGGAAGTGACTGACCATACGTCAGCCATTATGGAACAGTGGTCGGGAGCCTTAAGGTGGGACGTCACTGTGGGAAGATGGGCCTGACCATGGCTGGTGAGAAATTTTGAGCTTGGTGGGCTTGTGGATGGCCAAAAAAGTACCCTAGTCGGGGGTAAGCCTTTTATTGGCTGGAGGATGTCTGGAGCCAAGTACCCCTGGTAGCTGGCTAAGGGAGGTAGAAAGATGCCAGTCTGGGTCCTCGGATTTGGGGTGGGCAATAAGAGACACCCCAGGAGTTCCCCCTTCAATCTGGGCTGGTTGCCTGAGGCCAGAGTCAAATCCTTGATGAAGATGCCTTGAGGGGAGGCCTAGTAAGGACCAAACCATATGGTGGGGCCCCTGTGACAAGCCAGGGAAGAGACTGTTGTGTACCTCAATAAAGAGAAGGGAGTCCCAAAAACAAATCTTTGTTTCCGTTCTGCTGCCCTACAACTGCCCTCTGATGCCCGCTGGAACATCTGTCTCAGCCCTTTCCCCCGACACCCGTCCGCTAACTTGACCAGAGCCTTACACCTTCCAGTAACTGGGCACATCGTAGCGCATGCACGTAAATGTGTTACAGAGCTAACAAGAGCAACCAGGACCGACTGCAAAGAACCGTTAAAGGAATTGCCCAGTCAAACTTTAAAATCAATTGCCGACCCGCTTACTTGTAGAGCCACCCACTTCAAGAAATGTTTCAAGATTGCTGCTATTAGCCCCCTTAACAAAGTCAAGAGAGCAGACCTGTCGCTCTACAAACTAATCAGCCACTAATGGGTAATATATGAGAACATGTAGGGTGTGAATGTAAGGTATGTTTATTCTGTATATACATTAAGCATTCAGGGATCTTTGGCACTACCGCAGTAAAGACATTTTACAAGGGGGATCAGTTCAAATGGTTTATTTCATTTCATAAACAGCAAATATGCAGCATAGGTCTTTAAAAAAGACCTCAAGAGTTTTGAATACGACCGTCTCTTCCAACTAGCCACTCAGGCCTGCTCACATTTCAGTGTCGACTTTGTTCCAGCTCAGCACTTGGCAAATAAAGTGATCCTTTTCTGTTTAAAATATTGTGTGCAGTAATACGCAGAGTGTTGAAGGGCACAGTGACAAAGCGTACTGTAACTATTAGCTGCTGAGTCAAAAAGAATTTGAAAAACTGCAGGGTCATATTGTTTTAAGACATCTTAAAGTTTGTAATGTACAAATTGGTGTCACATAGCCAAATATGAATACATTTGCTTTTAGTACTTGTCTGCACCAAAAGAAATTAATTTTAATATTTCAATAAAAACTTTCAATATTTTTATACAAAACAGGACATTTTTGTTTATCAGAACAGAATGATCAAATCTGCACTCGTAATGCCCAGGCATGAGAAGTAGTTTAACCATAAAGAAAACATAAAGACATGTTTCCAACAGTAAGAAACAAGATTAAGAGAGGAAGTGGGGGGGCAAACAAAGGGTGAAGGAATGATTTATGGGGTATAGTCCCTGACCTGTCTTGGATCATGAAGCATTTAATCTAGTACAGAGCGGATTGGTCTATATTGGGTAGAGTATCATGTTTTTCTCACTATAAGATGCACTTATTTCTCCCAAAAAAATTAAGGTAGAAATGTCTGTGCATCTTATGAAGCGTCTGTAAACTCTAAAAGTCAACTTGCCATACTGACACTCGTGCACTGCTGATTGTCCTCCTGCATATGATCCTCCAGGTACCAGCAGGCTGCTTGAAGATGATCAGATGCAGGACACAGGGGAGCAGGAGTCCCAGTAAGGTGCATAGACAGGGGGTTAGATAAAAACACTGTTATGGGGTCATTTGGGGGAATTCTACACACTGCCTGTAATTAGGTTTTTTGGTGGCGGGGGGAGGGATTGTAGCACACCATTTGGTGCAGGATATTTTTTTTTTTGCTTCTAATCTCCATGTGCGTCTTATGGTAGAAAAAGAAGTGTATCCAGCTGATAGATAAAACGTAGCGTTTATTGAATAAATCTTTAAAATAGCATAGCAATAAAATCCAAACGAGTGGTACAGTGTAAGGAACTTACCTGGGAGTCTGTCCCGCGGTGCCTCCGCACGCTCACTGGTGGCGCGGCCCCTCCGGCGGCCGCGCCAGGCAGCCGCCCCTCCAGCGTCGGGCGCACCGGCAGCCGACGGCCGTGCACGTGCCCGCGTGCTAGCACGTTCCCTTTATGTTCCCCGGCGGCGCTGCTCCCAGCGCATTCGCCGGGGGCAGATTTAAAAGGACCAATCCTGACCCAGGAATCCTCTGCTCTGGGAAGGTCAGGGAATGGACAGCCTGACTGGCCAGGGCGGTCCAGTCCCTGGAGTTTCTCCTATCAGGGGTGAGATCGTGTGTTGCACCAATCAGCACATTCCCCTTCCCATTGGTCAGTCACCATTTAAATATTTTCCCGCCCGAACCACCAGTGCCTGTTATAGCCATTTACTAGCTTGGGTGTGCTTCTGAATCTCGTCTTAGTGTGTTTGATCCGGCTTCGTCCTTGACTACTCCTGCTCGCTGCCTGAACCGACCTTCTGCCTGTCTGACTTCGTTTCTGCTTAGCCCCTTGGATACCGCGCTTCTGTGATCACCCGGCCTTGCCCCTTGCCAGTCCCGACTACTCTTTGCCTTGCCCCTTGGTTTTGACGTTTACAGACTTTGGTGCATGAAATCCTGATTTGGGATACCCCGCAGTTCATCCATCTTTATCGTAAGCCAGCAATCTTTGCGCCAGTAAGACCTGGGGGCGAGTCTGGAGAGGCATAACCCGTGTCTCCAGCAAGCGGGGGCTTGTCTATAGGCACAAGAGGCGGTGGAGATTGGGGATTGTTGGCTCACGAGAGAAGGGTGTCCAGCGGTCCCTGACAGTATAACAGGCCAGAACTATGGACCAAATTTTGGAGCAGGTGCAGGCCTTGACTGCGGCTGTTGAGCACCTGGCTCATCGAGTGGCGGCCCAGGAGAACCGTCCAACTCCTATCAACCCAGTCCCTTTGGGGGCACCGGCCGTCCATCCTGTGGAACCCAAGATCCCACTCCCCGATAAGTTCACTGGGGACAGAAGCAAGTTTTCCAACTTTCGGGATGCCTGCAAACTTTATTTTCAACTCCGCCCACACTCCTCTGGCTCCCAAGAACAACGTGTGGGCCTGGTAATCTCCCTCCTGCAAGGGGACCCACAGTCCTGGGCATTCGGCCTGTCACCTCAGGACCCAGCACGGCAATCGGTCGATGTGTTTTTTTCAGCTATGGAAATTCTTTATGATGACCCAGATAGGGGTGCCACTGCTGATGCCAAACTGCGTTCCTTGCGACAGGGCCGCCGGCAGGCCGAGGAGTATTGTTCCGAATTCCGTCGGTGGGCTGTGGACTCTCGGTGGAATGACCCTGCCCTGTGTGGTCAATTCCGGTTGGGCCTATCTGACGCCATTAAGGACATTTTTGTGAATCACCCTGTACCTCAGTCTTTGGACGAAACCATGCAACTCGCTATCCGAATCGACCGGCGTTTACGGGAGAGACGCCTTGAAAGAGGGGCGCATCCCGATAGCAGCTGGAAAGCTGGAGCTCCAGCCCCCTTACCATTCGAGGAACCTATGCAGCTGGGAGCTACCAAGCTTTCTGAGGCTGAGAGGCGTCGGCGATTGACAGAAGGACTGTGTCTCTACTGTGGGGGGACCGGTCACCTGGTCAGAGTCTGCCCCAAGAAGCAGCCGGGAAACTTCAGAGCCTAGGTGGGGTCGAGGGAACCCACCTAGGCTGCAAGGTATTTCCTCAGATTTATTCCCAGTTTATGGTCCCAGTCCAGATTAAAGTGGACCTTGAATTAAAAAATTTGGAGGCCCTTCTTGATTGTGGGGCTGCAGGGAATTTTCTTGACTTAGAGCTAGCTCAAAGTTTGAAGATTCCGCTCCAACCTCTGTCTAAGGTTATCCGGGTTTTAGCCATTGATGACACACCTATTGCGGGGGGCCTCATACACTTTAAGACCCCACCAGTGTTTCTTAGAGTGGGAGCAGGGCATTCTGAATGGATTTGCTTTTTTGTCTTAAAAATGCCCTTAACTCCATTAGTACTCGGGTTGCCTTGGTTACAAAAGCATAACCCTCAGATTGACTGGGCTGCGAGGCAGATTACTAAATGGGGCCCGTCATGTTTCCAGTCCTGTTTGGAAGTCCCGGTGCGTGCCACAAAGCTACTCCCCGATGGGGTTCCAGGCCCTTATCATGATTTTCTCGATGTATTTTCGGAAAAAGCGGCGGATGTTCTTCCGCCTCATAGGTCCTTTGACTGCCCCATAGAACTTCTTCCGGGGACTATGCCACCCAGGGGAAAAATCTATAATTTGACCCGGGCGGAAAACAAAGCTATGAAAGATTACATAGCTGAGAATTTACAGAAGGGGTTCATCTGGGCATCCACTTCTCCGGCTGGGGCGGGTTTTTTCTTTGTTGAAAAAAAAGATGGGGGGCTCCGCCCCTGTATAGATTACCGGGGTTTGAATAAAATAACCATTAAAAATAAATACCCCCTTCCTCTTATTGATGGGTTATTTACACAGATCATCGGGGCCCAAGTCTTTACCAAGTTGGATCTACGGGGGGCCTATAACTTGATAAGGATCCGTCAGGGTGATGAATGGAAGACCGCCTTCAACACCCAAGATGGGCAGTACCTTGTGATGCCCTTTGGTTTGTGTAACGCCCCGGCCGTCTTCCAGGACTTTGTAAACGAAATTTTTAGAGAGTATTTGGGTCGCTTTGTAGTAGTGTACCTCGATGATATTTTGATTTTTTCTTCCTCTTTAATGGAACATCGTGAACATGTTCGCCTTGTCTTACAAAAATTAAGAGAAAATTGCTTATACGCTAAACTCAAGAAATGTGTATTCGAGGTTCCTGAGGTCCCTTTTTTAGGGTATATAATTTCTAACACTGGGTTATCTATGGATCAGGCTAAGGTCAAAGCTGTACTTGAGTGGGAGCAACCTAGAGATTTAAAGGGGCTACAAAGATTCCTGGGATTCGCCAACTTTTATAGGAGATTTATTAAGAACTTCTCCACCCTAGTAGCACCTCTCACAGATCTCACCAAGAAGGGGAGCTTCCCATCACCCTGGCCGGAACGATCCTTTCAAGCCTTTAGAAAGTTAAAAGAAGTCTTTAGCTCTGCCCCAGTATTAGTTCACCCAGAATGTCAACGAGCTTTTATAGTCGAAGTTGATGCTTCCGAGCTTGGCGTTGGGGCAGTTCTCTCGCAGTACAGCGGTTCCCCGGAACGACTTCACCCTTGTGCTTTTTTCTCGAAAAAATTCAATCCCGCTGAGCGGAATTATGACATTGGGAATCGGGAGCTCTTGGCGGTTAAACTAGCCTTTCAAGAATGGAGACACTGGTTAGAAGGGGCCCAGTTCCCTGTTACGGTCTTCACGGACCATAAAAATTTAGAATATATTCAGTCTGCAAAGAGGTTAACCCCTAGGCAAGCTCGGTGGTCCCTGTTCTTTTCCCGATTTAACTTTACAATTACTTACAAACCAGGGTCAAAGAACGTAAAAGCTGATGCCTTGTCTCGAAGCTTTTCCACGACTAACTTACCTGAGGGGAAGAATTTGCCCATACTGCCACAACACATGGTGGTAGCTGTGATTCAGCCGAACCTCTCTGACCTGAATCAGTTTCAGTCTGAATCTCCGCCTGGTAAACCGCCTCATGTCCAGTTTGTACCTGCGTCACATCGCTCGGCCATCCTACAGCAATTTCATACCTCTAAAACTGTAGGCCATCCTGGAGTTAAGAAAACCATTTCCATGTTGCCACGTCATGTTTGGTGGCCCTCTATTAAAAAAGATGCTCAGGATTATGTTCGAGCCTGTAAGATTTGTGCCCGGAGTAAAACCCCTAGACATTCTCCTGAAGGTTCACTGTTGCCCTTATCCATTCCTTCCCGACCATGGACATACCTTGCCATGGATTTCATCACCGATCTTCCATCATCGCAGGGGTTTACCGTCATCTGGGTGGTGGTAGATCGGTTCAGTAAGATGGCACACTTTATCCCGTTAAAAAAGTTACCAACCGCTCAAGACCTTGCACAACATTTTTTAACACATATATTCAGACTCCATGGAATCCCGGAGGATGTGGTCTCTGACAGGGGGGTACAGTTTGTCTCTCAGTTTTGGAGGGCATTTTGTGCCAGGTTGGGGTTCTCTGTCTCTCTGTCCTCTGCATTTCATCCCCAATCAAATGGACAGACAGAGAGAACCAACCAATCACTGGAGCAGTACCTTCGATGTTTTGTTTCCGATGTCCAGACAGATTGGTTACTGTACCTTCCGTTTGCAGAGTTTGCTCTAAATAATGCCACCCATACTTCCACAGGGGTTTCCCCGTTTCGCTGTGTCTTCGGTAGGGACCTCAAGTTTTCTGCTTTGTCCGAAGAACCCTCTAGTGTGCCCTCGCTTGAGGAATGGTTGTCCCAATGGCCGGACTTATGGGCAAAGATCCAGCAAAACTTGACCAGGGCTGTCGGCCAGCAGAAAACTTTTTCCGATCACGGTCGGTCTAGTGACCCTGATTATGAGGTGGGGGAGTTAGTTTGGCTTTCCACCAAAAATTTGGCATTGCGTCAACCCTCTGCCAAGCTAGGTCCAAGGTTTATTGGCCCTTTTCCTATACTACGGAAGATTAATCGAGTTACTTATCGCCTTGATCTCCCTCCCTCCATGAAAATTTGCAATTCTTTTCATGTTTCCCTTTTAAAATCTGCCAAGGGTATTGAGCCAGATACTTCCCCTGCTGCCATCCTGGTAGACGGGCAGCAAGAATTTGAGGTAGCCCGGATATTGGACTCACGTTTCTTCCGAAACTCTCTCCAGTACCTAGTAGATTGGAAGGGATACGGTCCAGAAGAGAGGTCTTGGGTCCCGGCCAGAGATGTCCACGCGGGGAGGTTGGTTAGGAAGTTTCACAGAGAGAACCCTCAGAAACCCAGCTTGGAGGGTCCAGAGGCCCCTCCTCAAGGGGGGGGTAATGTAAGGAACTTACCTGGGAGTCTGTCCCGCGGTGCCTCCGCACGCTCACTGGTGGCGCGGCCCCTCCGGCGGCCGCGCCAGGCAGCCACCCCTCCAGCGTCGGGCGCACCGGCAGCCGACGGCCGTGCACGTGCCCGCGTGCTAGCACGTTCCCTTTATGTTCCCCGGCGGCGCTGCTCCCAGCGCATTCGCCGGGGGCAGATTTAAAAGAACCAATCCTGACCCAGGAATCCTCTGCTCTGGGAAGGTCAGGGAATGGACAGCCTGACTGGCCAGGGCGGTCCAGTCCCTGGAGTTTCTCCTATCAGGGGTGAGATCGTGTGTTGCACCAATCAGCACATTCCCCTTCCCATTGGTCAGTCACCATTTAAATATTTTCCCGCCCGAACCACCAGTGCCTGTTATAGCCATTTACTAGCTTGGGTGTGCTTCTGAATCTCGTCTTAGTGTGTTTGATCCGGCTTCGTCCTTGACTACTCCTGCTCGCTGCCTGAACCGACCTTCTGCCTGTCTGACTTCGTTTCTGCTTAGCCCCTTGGATACCGCGCTTCTGTGATCACCCGGCCTTGCCCCTTGCCAGTCCCGACTACTCTTTGCCTTGCCCCTTGGTTTTGACGTTTACAGACTTTGGTGCATGAAATCCTGATTTGGGATACCCCGCAGTTCATCCGTCTTTATCGTAAGCCAGCAATCTTTGCGCCAGTAAGACCTGGGGGCAACCGAGTCTGGAGAGGCATAACCCGTGTCTCCAGCAAGCGGGGGCTTGTCTATAGGCACAAGAGGCGGTGGAGATTGGGGATTGTTGGCTCACGAGAGAAGGGTGTCCAGCGGTCCCTGACATACAGTCTACAGTGTGACCCCTGGAATCACCATGTGCGTCTTATGGTCAGGTGTATATAACTTCCTGTCTCCATATTAGACAGACATTTTTTGTGTGAGTCCCTCATTATGGTTGCATGTTTTTTGTCAATGAAGGACCCCATTGAGTCTTGCCTTCACTTCTGTCAATAAGACAAATTGTTTCTTCCATGCTTTGTTTAGTAAATGGGCTGTGTATATATCAGTCATATACAATTTTGGGACTTGCAGCTTTCTTTAACACTCAACTTGGTGCACTAGTGTATCATGCTATCTTGAAATCTTAAAATGCTTTTCAATGGCTTTTGTGTGCGATATCACAATTGGCTGAGCTGTGATGTGTTGGTTAATGATTGCTACATCTGTGGCGCCAAAATATTCTTCACAATGACACTTCCCATGCAACTTTTTGTAACATCCATGCTGGCATGATTTTAACAGTTGCACACATCCTTTTTGTTTTTTGATATAACAGAAGCCTGATTTATGAGGCGGCAGCACAGCGACACTTTTTGCTACATTTAAAGCTGACCTTCACTCTGAATAAGAGCATATCTTATATGTTTCCCACACCCTGTACATACAGATTGCTCACATTAAAAATCATCCTACCTGCATCTACTGCATATTATGAGCCTTTAAACATCCAAAATGGTGGCTCATAAAGCATCAGGTAGCCTGCTAACAGGAGGTGTATTCTGACTGTGTTTCCCTGTATTCTGGGATTGCTGTACTTTTCCTGACCCCAGGAAAGCACAGCTATAATCCCGTCCCAGTGCTTTATCCCGCTCTCCTATCCTCAGTATGTGTGATGCTTCTGAATCAAGATGGCGGCGCCCATATCCTAGGGTCCTGAACAGAGTTGCAGCCTAGTGGGGGAAAGAATAATAAGAAATTACTAAAAACTTAAAATATAATAATCTTAGATGCTGGGGAATAGTTTTTTAAGGGTTTGGGCTTTTCATTAAATCATGCTGAAGGTCCAGTTTAAGAAGTAGTAGCACCAATGCGTCCACCAGATGGAGATTAATATATTACCTGTGTCGCTTTCACCACAGTAACTCAGGAGACAAGCAGTTAGTGAGTAGTTCTCCTCCTTTAAAGTGCAGTAGTACTTTATTAGTGTCTGGAAGAGGTATTCATACAACTTGAGCGTTTCCAAATTTTTTAATGATACAGCCGCATGAAATCCTGATTTGGGATACCCCGCAGTTCATCCGTCTTTATCGTAAGCCAGCAATCTTTGCGCCAGTAAGACCTGGGGGCAACCGAGTCTGGAGAGGCATAACCCGTGTCTCCAGCAAGCGGGGGCTTGTCTATAGGCACAAGAGGCGGTGGAGATTGGGGATTGTTGGCTCACGAGAGAAGGGTGTCCAGCGGTCCCTGACATACAGTCTACAGTGTGACCCCTGGAATCACCATGTGCGTCTTATGGTCAGGTGTATATAACTTCCTGTCTCCATATTAGACAGACATTTTTTGTGTGAGTCCCTCATTATGGTTGCATGTTTTTTGTCAATGAAGGACCCCATTGAGTCTTGCCTTCACTTCTGTCAATAAGACAAATTGTTTCTTCCATGCTTTGTTTAGTAAATGGGCTGTGTATATATCAGTCATATACAATTTTGGGACTTGCAGCTTTCTTTAACACTCAACTTGGTGCACTAGTGTATCATGCTATCTTGAAATCTTAAAATGCTTTTCAATGGCTTTTGTGTGCGATATCACAATTGGCTGAGCTGTGATGTGTTGGTTAATGATTGCTACATCTGTAGCGCCAAAATATTCTTCACAATGACACTTCCCATGCAACTTTTTGTAACATCCATGCTGGCATGATTTTAACAGTTGCACACATCCTTTTTGTTTTTTGATATAACAGAAGCCTGATTTATGAGGCGGCAGCACAGCGACACTTTTTGCTACATTTAAAGCTGACCTTCACTCTGAATAAGAGCATATCTTATATGTTTCCCACACCCTGTACATACAGATTGCTCACATTAAAAATCATCCTACCTGCATCTACTGCATATTATGAGCCTTTAAACATCCAAAATGGTGGCTCATAAAGCATCAGGTAGCCTGCTAACAGGAGGTGTATTCTGACTGTGTTTCCCTGTATTCTGGGATTGCTGTACTTTTCCTGACCCCAGGAAAGCACAGCTATAATCCCGTCCCAGTGCTTTATCCCGCTCTCCTATCCTCAGTATGTGTGATGCTTCTGAATCAAGATGGCGGCGCCCATATCCTAGGGTCCTGAACAGAGTTGCAGCCTAGTGGGGGAAAGAATAATAAGAAATTACTAAAAACTTAAAATATAATAATCTTAGATGCTGGGGAATAGTTTTTTAAGGGTTTGGGCTTTTCATTAAATCATGCTGAAGGTCCAGTTTAAGAAGTAGTAGCACCAATGCGTCCACCAGATGGAGATTAATATATTACCTGTGTCGCTTTCACCACAGTAACTCAGGAGACAAGCAGTTAGTGAGTAGTTCTCCTCCTTTAAAGTGCAGTAGTACTTTATTAGTGTCTGGAAGAGGTATTCATACAACTTGAGCGTTTCCAAATTTTTTAATGATACAGCCGCATGAAATCCTGATTTGGGATACCCCGCAGTTCATCCGTCTTTATCGTAAGCCAGCAATCTTTGCGCCAGTAAGACCTGGGGGCAACCGAGTCTGGAGAGGCATAACCCGTGTCTCCAGCAAGCGGGGGCTTGTCTATAGGCACAAGAGGCGGTGGAGATTGGGGATTGTTGGCTCACGAGAGAAGGGTGTCCAGCGGTCCCTGACATACAGTCTACAGTGTGACCCCTGGAATCACCATGTGCGTCTTATGGTCAGGTGTATATAACTTCCTGTCTCCATATTAGACAGACATTTTTTGTGTGAGTCCCTCATTATGGTTGCATGTTTTTTGTCAATGAAGGACCCCATTGAGTCTTGCCTTCACTTCTGTCAATAAGACAAATTGTTTCTTCCATGCTTTGTTTAGTAAATGGGCTGTGTATATATCAGTCATATACAATTTTGGGACTTGCAGCTTTCTTTAACACTCAACTTGGTGCACTAGTGTATCATGCTATCTTGAAATCTTAAAATGCTTTTCAATGGCTTTTGTGTGCGATATCACAATTGGCTGAGCTGTGATGTGTTGGTTAATGATTGCTACATCTGTAGCGCCAAAATATTCTTCACAATGACACTTCCCATGCAACTTTTTGTAACATCCATGCTGGCATGATTTTAACAGTTGCACACATCCTTTTTGTTTTTTGATATAACAGAAGCCTGATTTATGAGGCGGCAGCACAGCGACACTTTTTGCTACATTTAAAGCTGACCTTCACTCTGAATAAGAGCATATCTTATATGTTTCCCACACCCTGTACATACAGATTGCTCACATTAAAAATCATCCTACCTGCATCTACTGCATATTATGAGCCTTTAAACATCCAAAATGGTGGCTCATAAAGCATCAGGTAGCCTGCTAACAGGAGGTGTATTCTGACTGTGTTTCCCTGTATTCTGGGATTGCTGTACTTTTCCTGACCCCAGGAAAGCACAGCTATAATCCCGTCCCAGTGCTTTATCCCGCTCTCCTATCCTCAGTATGTGTGATGCTTCTGAATCAAGATGGCGGCGCCCATATCCTAGGGTCCTGAACAGAGTTGCAGCCTAGTGGGGGAAAGAATAATAAGAAATTACTAAAAACTTAAAATATAATAATCTTAGATGCTGGGGAATAGTTTTTTAAGGGTTTGGGCTTTTCATTAAATCATGCTGAAGGTCCAGTTTAAGAAGTAGTAGCACCAATGCGTCCACCAGATGGAGATTAATATATTACCTGTGTGGCTTTCACCACAGTAACTCAGGAGACAAGCAGTTAGTGAGTAGTTCTCCTCCTTTAAAGTGCAGTAGTACTTTATTAGTGTCTGGAAGAGGTATTCATACAACTTGAGCGTTTCCAAATTTTTTAATGATACAGCCACAAACCTAATTTTTTCAAAACAGGGGGGGGTACAGTTGTTTTGACTGTGAAAAAGGGGTGAGGAGTCCTTGAAATGTACAAGGATATGAAGGCAGGGGTATAGGAGGAGGAGAAGTGTGTGCAGAGGAAAGGGTAGATGTTAGGGCGAGCGCTGCACGCCCATCTAGCAGCACTTTACTTACCTCCATGGCTGCATCCAGCCGTCATCCATTTTGCAGCACTTCCCTCATGGCTGTTCCTAGCAGTCTCCCTTTCCCCAATGCTTCCTTCTCACATGCTCAGGTGCGCGCACGTCTCTGTCCACTAGAGGGCGAGTGCACTGGATTCCTGAGATTTAAAGGGCCTGTACAGCACTGATTGGTGCCTGGTCATCCAATCCTGCATCCACTTCTCCTATTTAAAGAGACACTTCCTTCCTTCAGTGCCGGATCTTGGTCTCTCCATGCTTGTTGAAAGTCAGACATTCTTGGATTGCTCACCCGTGTACCGACCTCTGCCTGTCCCCGACTCTGAACCTTTGCTGCCTGCCCCGACCTCGGCTACTCACCTTTACCGCGAACCTGTGCTGCCAGCCCTGACCTCTGCCTGTACTTACTACGCCTTTTGCCTGCGACTTGTGTACCTCGCTGAACCTCGGCTGACTGTGGGACTGGGCCGCTGTTGGGGGGGTAGCGACCTGGGGGTCACTCGCCGCACAAGACCAACCTGCCTTGCGGTGGGCTCTGGTGAATACCGGTGGCCCCTTAGACTCCGCTCCCCTGACATGGTACCCGCCATCGGTCTCACAGTTAAAGCGGATCCACACCTGAGTCCGCTCCATCCGGTCCGTGACAGTAGATCTCTTGTGGCTTTTGGTGGCACCACAAAATGAGGAAGTATACTCTGGAATAGGGATTCAAATTAAATTGCAACAAAGGAGGGTGGTGGATGCTTAATTTCTACTCTCTGATTTCCTTTATTGGGTTTTAAAGATGAACAACTGCCTCCTTGGAGTCTAAAAGACTTCAGGGAGGCTGATTTTCCCGACCCATTCATAACCTTTGCATGCCACACCTGGGAAAGTGAAAATCCTGGGTGTTGTTCCCCTTAAAATCTGACTCACATCACTGCTAGAGGCAGGGAAGCCTTTAAAGTTAAAAGCAACAAGGGCCCCTTGTGCAGTATGAAGTGGTGGTTGTAGAGGCAGAATAGTAAGCAGGGTTAGGTAGCAGCTCTCTGCCGTGGCCCAAGTGCCCTGTTTAAGGAAATAGGAGATGGGTATGGCTTTATGTATTGCTCATACACCTCGTGCCCAGATTTCCCATATTTTTGCTTTGCTTAAAATGCAAACCACAGTTATGGCAGATAACCAGGTTTCTGTCATCAGGGAAGGTTATATGGAACTCACACCTGCCTGATAAGGTTTGACAGATAGAACAGTTGAAAGACAGGAACAGCCATAGAAATCAGCTGGAAATGATTCAATGTTCCAAGCATCTTTTTATGTGTCATTAATTAAGCACAAACTCTTGTCTATGAGTAAGCAGGCAAAAAATAATAGCTGTGTATGAGCCATGCCATTTTTCATTTATGCACTTTAAAAAAACTTAAAAAATGCAAAGAAATGTGTGCCATAGAAAACAGTATAAACAGTATAAAGTCATTTTTTTTTAACCTGCAAGCTCTTTAATAACCTAGTTAACTAATTAGTTAACGAATAATAGATTCACTACCCATCTCTATTGCAATACTAGAACCCCCCCCCCCCACCAGAACCTAGTAGCCAACTATCTACTCTCCAACAGTAACTACATATCTTTCCTGCCCAGCTAAAAGACAACTGGGCCTAGCTGAACTCTTTCTTTATATTCTGGGTAGAGCCAAATAACAGTCACCCAACAGGACACCTCCAACTGGGATGACAGAATGTAAAAATACTTACCATAACACAAAAAAGAGGTTCACCTAGGCTGAACATGTGTAAAGGCAATACCGTTGATATGGCATCAACCTATAATACAAAATCTACTCAAAGTGTTATAGGAAGGGAACTGAATCCTTCCCAGCCCTCCCCTAAAACCATACAACAACATTGTTAAATGTAAATAGCCAAAGGAGCCCCCACCACACCCATTGAAGTCCCTGTGGGACGAAACACATTGGTGTCATCAGGCAACCCACCAGGATGACAGTGACTTTATAAACGTGGCTGGAGGCAGCAGTGATTGGAGGTGGAATATCTGACCACGTAGCGCTCGTGTTGACATCCCTTTAAAGTAATACGCAGGTCTGCTTTAAAGCAGACCCAAAACCTCTCTGGCAATGCTGTGCCAGGAAGGGTCCTGGCTCACAGGGTCACAAAAACGAAACTAATACACCTGCTCACACCATCACATTTATATATACAGTGCTCATCTTTTCCTAGAGGAGCTGGATCTGATGGGGATAGGAAACAGCTGCACACGCCAGCAGTAGCTGCACCTATTACAAGAGAGGGCATGCTTCACTGCAGGGCATCAGCTGTTTCCTGAAGCCCTTTAAACAAAACTTCATGCACAATTTTACCTTTCCTAAGAATTTTTAACTGCTACAGGGGCACCTGCTGATGATCTTAAGTAATCTCTGACCTGTAGTCTGCTTTAAAGTGGACCAACACCCAGGATTTTGACTATCCTGGGTTTTGGTCCACTTCGGTGGGGCACCCCGATCGTGGGTGCCCCACTGTGTGAAACCCCCCAGAACGCCCGGAAACACTCACCTCACCCAGCTCCTACGTGGGCTCTCGTCCAATCAGAGCGCTCAGAGCCGCTGTGGTATGCACGTACAAGCGGCGTCCAACCACAGCGGCTCTGAGCGCTGGAGGCAGCGTCTTGCGCGTCCCTCTTACAGGGAGCGCGCCCACGCCGGCCATTCACAAACGGCCGGTGCGGGTGCGCGCCTTGCTAGAGGGAAGCGCAAGACTTGGCCGCGGCCCGCGCATGCGCCGTTGGAACGGGGTTAAGGTAAGGTTTCTGGGCTTCCTGGGGGGTTCCTCCCCGCGGGACATCCCGATTTCGGATGCCCCGCGGGGAGGGATCTGATCGGCCCGGGAATCTTATAGATTCCTGGGCCGATCCCCCCTGGGTGTTGGTCCACTTTAATGCCGATCAGTATTCAATTTATTTACATTCTTTTTATATTTTGGATCAGGCATAACAACCCTATATTTTCCATTATGACCCACAGAGATGCTTGCATTTGTTACATTTTATTTTCTTTGATTCAGTCGAAATTCGATTTTACAATCATGACAAAAAAAAAAACAGCCTATTCACTTTATTTATTATTAACTTATTAAATATAGTTTATTATTATTAACATTCATGTTTTAGGTCGCTTAACAAGGGTGGGATAGACCATTTTTTACCTATTATGGGGGGTTATTCATGAAGAGATAGCAGCAGGTAGGGCCTCGTAGCGGCAGGCAGCGCCTGGTGAACGCCGGGCACTGTACGCAAAACCACATTTATGAAAGCGAATCTGGTGAGCACATTGACCGTGAGCAAGAGTCCACACGGGACTCGAAACGCGTTGGTCTTTGCCTAAGGGGGGTCCTCCTGCTCATCAGACTGAAGTAAGCACCTGCTTTGTTTTGTGTTGTCTGTGTTCCCTTCCTCACTGTGATTGGGTTTAAATACTTTGCACAAGGTACTTCTTGTGACGAAAGCACTGGCACTTTATTAGGGTTAGGATATTTACTGTGAATTGTTATTAAGTTTTAGAATAGATGTATATATTAATTTACTGATAGATTAGCACAGAATCACTATGAATTGTATGTATATGAGATTGTATTGTTGATAAAGGAGTGTGCCCCCTGGTGGCTTACCATGCATATGGTCTAGTATACTGTTTTTAAATTGGTTTTAAATATGCTACAATAAAATGGATTTATAAATTGATTATTAGAGTGCAATAGTGAGTCTCTGTGGGGCAATTTCGGAGGGGAATTAATTGTTATTAATTTTTTTTTTTTTTTTTAAATGTGAAAAATTCTGTGACCACTTCTGCCATTTTAGATAATTTTTTTAAGGGAAAAAAAAATTGTACAGAATTGATATTACAGGTCTGATATTAATGTATTCATATTACTAAATTATTTAAAAAACTTGTTTTTTTTGTTTCCCAAAAATATGGTGGTTTGGGGGTTAAAAAACTACTTTTAACCCATCGCCGCCAGCGCTCTGGGGTTTAAACATGCATTTTACAGCGCAAGAATTTTTTTGAGCTTGATTTTTTAATGAATATGGTGGAAGCCGGTCGCTAGGGCCAGTCGCTATCATGCGCTCCCATACAGCGCGGAACCTGTCAAATAGCGACTCCTCACCCAATATTCAACATTACGGCAAACCGACTGAGTCGCTATCAACTACCGAACAACGGCCAAGCACAGCGACTACTAGCGGGCGCTCTGAAAATGCCGCTACAGTCGCTCAACTGTCGCTACCTGCCGCTATTAATGAATCGGCCTCTATGAAACGTAGTGGGGAAGCCGATTCATTACTAACGCCAGGTATCGGCAGATGAGCGCCTGTATAGCGACGCTTAGAGCGACCTCTAGTATTCCTTCATAAATAAGGGCCTAAGTCATATTCGTTCAGCAACCAGTTGATGACATGTATGGATACCTTTTTAATAACGTTGGCCCTTATTTAACAAGGGATAGCGCCAGGTAGCGAATGGTGAGCGAACAGTAATGACGCTCACCGCCACGAGAACGCCGGCTCCCCTCCGCAATCACACATTTATGAAGCCAATCCTGCTTAGTGACTGACAGAGCGCCAGATAGCGAATAATTCCTCATTATTCCAGCCTCACCCCACAGCACCAGCGAGCGACCTTGAACAGTGACAGGTATGACCTCTCGCTACCTGGCGCTCTCCAATGCATTTCAATGGAACAATCTTTAAATATTCATAATTAATTGCTATTATTTTATTTTTTGTTTTTTTAATGTCAAAAATTCTGTGACCACTTCTGCAATGTTAGATATTTTTTTTAAGCTTAAAAAAAAAAAAAAAAAAATTGTGCAGAATTGATATTACAGGTCTGATATTAATGTATTCATATTACAAAATGTTTTGAAAAACATGTTTTTTTATTTCAAAAAATATGGTTGTTTTGGGGGTTAAAAAACTACTTTTAACCCATCACCGCCAGCGCTCTGGGGTTTAAACATGCATTTCACAGCGCGAGAATTTTTGGAGCGTGATTTGTTAATGAATGAAATTTATCAGGAGAGACTTAAATTATCAGGAGAGACTTAAAGAACTTAATTTGTACAGTCTGGAGGAAAGAAGGGAGAGGGGGGACATGATTGAGACCTTTAAATATGTGAAAGGATTGAATAAGGTTCAGGAGGGAAGTGTTTTTAAGAAGAAACTTAATGATAGAACAAGGGGACACAACCTGAAGCTAGTCGGGGGGAAGATCAGGAGCAATGTTAGAAAATATTATTTTACAGAAAGAGTAGTAGGTGCTTGGAACAAACTTCCAGCAGAGGTAGTTGAAACATCAACAGTCACTGAATTTAAACATGCCTGGGATAAGCACACATCTATCCTAAGATAAAGAGTACATACAGTATACACATAAGGGCAGACTAGATGGACCGTATGGTCTCCTTCTGCCGTCAACCTTCTATGTTTCTATGTTTCTATGAATATGCTGGGAGCCGTTCGCTATGGCCGTTCGCTGTCATGCGCTCCCATACCTGTCAAACAGCGACTCCTAACCCCGTATTCAACATTACCGCACACCGACTGAGTCGCTGTCAACAGCCGAACAACGGCCAAGCACAGCGAATACTAGCGGGCGCTGTGAAAATAACGCTACTGATGCTCATCTGTCGCTACCTGGCGCTATTAATGAATCAGCCTGTTTATTTTCAGAACAGCTTCTGTCTAAATTATAACTAGAACATAGTAGTGAGTGAGTTTGCTTCCATTCCATTGGTTGTAAATAAAGAGTTCTGTGGCGTGTAAGCGTGTTTTAGGAGTCACACTCAGCAGAGAGCTGGTTAATGCGATATGTCTCCTGTATGTGTCTGTGAAATCCTCCAGTCTGTTTCACTGCTTGGGGTTACAAGGTCTCCACTCCTTTTTTTTTTTCCCACATTCCCTGAGGTGAGAAATCAGCTCCCAAAAATAGCGCAGGGAGGAGCGCAGAGAGACTGACCTCGCGCAAGGCCTCGCTCCGGCGTCGCTCTCTTTCTTGGCTCCAGCTGGGCCTAAACCCTACGCTTGACTGACAGGCCAGGTGGTGGCATCGTTGGCTTTCAGGTAGGAGATATGCAATCGTGGTAGAAATACTGTAGCTCTTTATTTTAGCAACTACCAACCGGTCACAAAGTGGCTGCAGCTTCCCTGTCCTTGCGCTGTGTAATGCCTATACTGTGTCCTCTATTGTACGATCCATACGAGTGTCCTGTATGTATACTCCCACATTTGTACTTGTGTGCCCTCTATTGTATCATTGTAAACAGTGCATAGTGTGTACGCTGCTACTGAGACTGTTAGGGCCTTATTCATGAAAGTATAGCGCCAGGTAGTGCCTGTACAGCAGCAGGTGAACGCCGGAGACGGCACGCAATTACACATTTATGAAGCTGAATCTAGTGAGCGACTAGGGCCCTTATTTAAGAAGGGATAGCGTCAGGTAGTGGCTGGTTAATGAGAGGTAGCGACAGGTGAACGCCGGACACGGCACGCAATTACACATTTATCAAGCAGAATCTGTTTAGCGACTGGGATAGCGCCATGTAGCGTCTGATTCATCATTTTCACAGCCTCAGTGAACAGCACCGGCATTCAGCCTTGCACAGTGCCAGGTATGACCTCTCGCTACCTGGCGCTCTCCCATACATTTCAATGGATGAACCTTTTCATCTCTTTAAACGGGGTATTTTTTTTTTTTTTTCACCAAAAAATCACAAATAATTCTGTGATCTCTTCTGGCATTGAAAAAGCAGTTTTTTCATAATTTTTTCATTTTTTATATATTTCTTCAGAAATGACATTACAGGTCTGCCATTAAAGTGTTCATGTTACAATGTTGCTACAATGTTTTCGCTTTGTTACTAGTGGATAGATGCTGAAAAACAGACTTTAAACACACCGCCTCCGGCGCTCTGGGCTTCAAACAAGCATTTTTCAGCTCCAGAGATTTGCTGAATATGATGTGAGTCGGTCGCTATAAGCAGTCGCTAACATGCGCTCCCATACAGCGCTGTACTGGTCAAATAGCGACTCCTCACAATGTATTCAACATTACTGAACAGCGACTGAGTCGCTATAAACTAGCGACTCACGGCCGAGCACTGCGACTACTAGCGGGCGCTCTGAAAATGCCTGCTACAGACGTTCATCTGTCGCTACCTGGCGCTAATGATGAATCAGCCTCGGTCCGATTATTGCACTGAGGTATTGGCCGGCCTATGTCAGTGCCTGTTGTACTCACTGGCGCCACTGTGTACTGTCGCTTTTACGGCGCTCCCCAGCAGATTTCATTTTTTTCCTCCTTGAAACCTTGCTGCTTTGTAGCTATTTTTCCAGCGCTGGTCAGCATTTCCTTATTACATTAACAAGAAATCACTGCTGGGTGCAAAAGGGAAAATCCTTACAGTGCGTTTAGGCTACGTTTTAGTTGTTGGTGTCCATATTACACATTGTTAAGCAAAAGAAGCCATGAAAATAAATTTGAATAACACAAAAAAAAACATTTTGGACTATCCAGGTCCTGCGTTTTAAATATTGATAAGTTCCAATGCAAGTTCTGAACAAATAAATGTGCTTAGAGGCTGATTCATTAGCGGCAGGTAGCGACAGATGAGCTGTATGGGAGCGCATGTTAGCGACTGCTCATAGCGACCGACTCACACCATATTCAGGAAAAAAACAGCCTCACAAATCTCTGGCGCTGAAAAATACTTGTTTGAAGCCCAGAGCGCAGGAGGCGGTGTGTTTAAAGTCTGTTTTTCAGCATCTATCAACTAGTAACAAAGCGAAAACATATGGAATTACATTGTAACAACATTGTAACATGAACACTTTAATGGCAGACCTGTAATGTCATTTCTGAGGAAATATATAAAAAATGAAAAAATTACGAAAAAACTGCTTTTTCAATGCCAGGAGAGGTCACAGAATTTTGATTGTGATTTTTTGAAAAAAAAAACAAAAACCCTGTTTAAAGAGAAGGAAAGGATCGTCCATTGAAATGTATGGGAGAGCGCCAGGTAGTGAGAGGTCATACCTGGCGCTGCGCAAGGCTGAATGCTGGCGCTGTTCGCTGAGGCTGTGAAAATGATCAGACGCTACATGGCGCTATCCCAGTCGCTAAACAGATTCTGCTTGATAAATGTGTAATTGCATGCTGTGTCCGGCGTTGACCAGTCGCTACCTGTCGCTACCTGTCATTAACCAGCCACTACCTGACGCTATCCCTTCTTAAATAAGGGTCTTAATATAATTGAAAGCATTAAACACTTCAATCCAGTTCTGCCTATTGTGCTTTATAGAGTTTTGACCTATAGCTCCAGGTTTCATCTGACGCTGCATCATTTATGGTGCTATAGTAAAATAAGACCCTAGCCGGTGCCGCATTGGCGTTTTTTTCAGCTGTTAAATCTGATCTTGAGTGCTTCTGAGGTCAGAAAAGTGGTGAACGCCGGACACGGCACGCAATTCCACATTTATCGAGCAGAATCTGTTTAGCGACTGGGATAGCGCCATGTAGCGTCTGATTCATCATTTTCACAGCCTCAGCGAACAGCGCCAGCGTTCAGCCTTGCACAGCGCCAGGTATGACCTCTCGCTACCTGTCGCTCTCCCATACATTTCAGTGGACGATCCTTTTCTTCTCTTTAAACGGGGTATTTGTTTTTTTTTCTAAAAATCACAAATAATTCTGTGACCTCTTCTGGTATTGCAAAAGCATTTTTTGCACAATTTTTTCATTTTTTATATATTTCCTCAGAAATGACATTACAGGTCTGCCATTAAAGTGTTCATGTTACAATGTTGCTACAATGTAATTCCATATGTTTTCGCTTTGTTACTAGTGGAAAGATGTTGGAAAACAGACTTTAAACACACCGCCTCCTGCGCTCTGGGCTTCAAACAAGTATTTTTCAGCGCCAGAGATTTGTGAGGCTGTTTTTTTCCTGAATATGGTTTGAGTCGGTCGCTATGACCATTCGCTAACATGCGCTCCCATACAGCGCTGTACTGGTCAAATAGCGACTCCTCACAATGTATTCAACATTACTGCACAGCGACTGAGTCGCTATGAACTAGAGACCCACGGCCGAGCACAGTGACTACTAGCGGGCGCTCTGAAAATGCCTGCTACAGACGCTCATCTGTCGCTACCTGCCGTTAGTGATGAATCAGCCTGTCAGTATGTGCAGCAGCCATGCAGACCAACTTGTGTCTTACAGGCCCACCGAGGGAAATCCATTTGCTTCTGGCAGTTAGGTTGGCCAAAGGAGTGGTACAAGAACACCAAGGAAACTTTGAGCAAGTGGGATTTTGGACTCGAGGAACGTTTTTACTGTGAGTGTCTGACTGCAGGTGATCCTTAGATCAGTGGTCCTCAACCCTGTCCTCAAGGCCCACCAACAGCTCATGTTTTGTGGGTCTCCACGGGGAGGTCGATTCATTAATAGCGCCAGGTAGCGACAGATGAGCGCCAGTAGCGTTATTTTCACAGCGCCCGCTAGTATTCGCTGTGCTTGGCCGTTGTTCGGCTGTTGACAGCGACTCAGTCGGTGTGCGGTAATGTTGAATACGGGGTTAGGAGTGGCTGTTTGACAGGTTCCGCGCTGTATGGGAGCGCATGACAGCGAATGGCCATAGCGAACGGCTCCCAGCATATTCATTAACAAATCACGCTCAAATAATTCTCGCGCTGTGAAATGCATGTTTAAACCCCAGAGCGCTGGCAGCGATGGGTTAAAAGTAGTTTTTTAACCCCCAAACCACCATATTTTTGGAAAAAAAAAAAATGTTTTTACAAACATTTTGTAATATGAATACATTAATATCAGACCTGTAATATCAATTCTGCACAAATGTTTTTTTTTTTTTTACCTTAAAAAAAATATCTAACATTGCCGAAGTGGTCACAGAATTTATGACATTAAAAAAAAAAAAAAAAAAAAAAAAAACATTAATAGCAATTAATTAAGAATATTTAAAGATTGCTCCATTGAAATGCATTGGAGAGCGCCAGGTAGTGAGAGGTCATACCTGTCGCTGTTCAAGGTCGCTCGCTGGCGCTGTGAGGTGAGGCTGGAATAATGATGAATGATTCGCTATCTGGCGCTCTGTCAGTCGCTAAGCAGGATCGGCTTGATAAATGTGTGATTGCGGAGGGGAGCCGGCGTTCTCGTGGCGGTGACCGTCATTACCGTTCGCTCACCATTCGCTACCTGACACTATCCCTTGTTAAATAAGGGCCATAGCTGCTCTATAGCGCCTCTGCTGCACTAATTACTCCACCTGTGCATCTGCAAATCCTGGCCTGTTGGTGAGCATTGAGGACAGGGTTGGGGACCTCTGCCTGCATGCAAACTTATAACAGCCCTTACTGAATCAAGGCTAAATGCAGAAGCAGCAAAAGTTAACTTGCTGATGCTGATTACTTGGTGCAGCAGGTTAACACATCACAGAAGCCATTGAAAGCAATTTTAGATGTCAAGATACTGTTTCACACCATGTCTAACAGGCTGATTCATCACTAACGCCAGGTAGCGACAGATGAGCGTCTGTAGCAGGCATTTTCAGAGCGCTAGTAGTCACTGTGCTCAGCCGTGGGTCGCTACTTCATAGCGACTCAGTCGCTGTGCAGTAATGTTGAATACATTGTGAGGAGTCGCTATTTGACCAGTACAGCGCTGTATGGGAGCGCATGGTAGCGACTGCTCATAGCGACCGACTCACACCATATTCAGCAAAAAAACAGCCTCACAAATCTCTGGCGCTGAAAAATACTTGTTTGAAGCCCAGAGCGCAGGAGGCGGTGTGTTTAAAGTGTGTTTTCAAGCATCTATCAACTAGTAACAAAGCGAAAACATATGGAATTACATTGTAGCAACATTGTAACATGAACACTTTAATGGCAGACCTGTAATGTCATTTCTGAGGAAAAAAAAAATGAAAAAATTTAGAAAAAAATGCTTTTTCAATGCCAGAAGAGGTCACAGAATTTTGATTGTGATTTTATGAAAAAACAAAAACAAATACCCCGTTTAAAGAGAAGAAAAGTTCAGCAATCACAAATATATATATGGGATTTGAAAGACAATGGGCACTCCACTAAATATAAGAGGAAGTATAAAAAATAATAAATAATATTATTATTTATTATTTATTATTTTTTATTTTTTTATCATTTTTATATATTATTTTTTATTATTTATTATTTTTTTTATACTTCCTCTTATATTTAGTGGAGTGCCCATTGTCTTTCAAATCGCATATATATATTTGTGATTGCTGAACTTTGGTTGTTTTGGGATTTGGGGTGCACCCATGCTTTCACTAGAATTCAGTATTTATATTTGTGGTGTCCTTACAGTTCTACCCTTAACTTATAAAGAGAAGAAAAGGATCGTCCATTGAAATGTATGGGAGAGCGTCAGGTAGCGAGAGGTCATACCTGGCGCTGTGCAAGGCTGAACGCTGGCGCTGTTCGCTGAGGCTGTGAAAATGATGAATCAGACGCTACATGGCGCTATCCCAGTCGCTAAACAGATTCTGCTTGATAAATGTGTAATTGCGTGCCGTGTCCGGCGTTCACCAGTCGCTACCTGTCGCTACCTGTCATTAACCAGCCACTACCTGACGCTATCCCTTCTTAAATAAGGGCCTCAATAATTGTGTTAGGTGTCAAGCTGGTTTGTAAAACCTTGGCCTTGGTCCAGTGCACTCCGCTCTAAACCGTAACAACACTCTCAAAACTGAATAGCGCACCCCATGACAGTATGAAATAACATCTTTTAAAGAAAAAAAAGTGAACAATTTTTTATTGGCAGCACAAAATTGTTTTGAGGGTTTTGTTCCAGTTAACAATTCTGAATGAAATTAAGGACTGTTTAAAGCATTTTTATAATAAGGCACAAGTTACATTAGATGAAGATTTAAAGAAGAACATTACACAAGTTTATAATTGCTGAAAAAGGCACAATAGCACTGGCAGGATGATTCATTACTAACGCCAGGTAGCGACAGATGAGCGTCTGTAGCGAGGATTTCAGAGCGAACGCTACTAGTCGCTGTGCTCGTTCATGGTTCGTTGTTTCAGAGCGCCTCAGTCGCTGGCCGGCATTGTTGAATACGTTATGTGATTCGTAGTACTACGCTGCATGGGAGCGATCGGTAGCGCCAGCTTAGTGCGACTGATTCACAACACATTTATAAAAAAAAACAGCCTCCGGCGCTCAAAATCGGGTCGATGTAGCCCACAGCGCCAGAGGCTGTGTGATTAAAGTCTGATTTTGAACATGTATCCACTAATAACAAAGCGAAAACACATGGAATGACATTGTTATAACATTGTAACATGAACACTTTAATACCAGACATATAAGGACAATTCTGCACAAATTTATTAATATTCAAAAAAGTTTTCAAAAATGTAATTTTCTAGGATACATGTCTTAAAGATTTGGGTTTTAAAAAAAAATTGGGATCAGGAAAGGGATTTAAGGATCGTCCATAGAAATGAATGGGAGAGCGCCAGGTAGTGAGAGGTAAGATGTGGCGCTCTGCAATGCTGAACGCCGGCGCTAAACGCTGAGCCTGGGATAATGATGAATCGGACGCTACATGGCGTTATTCCAGTCGCTCACCAGATTTGGCTTCATAAATGTGTAATTGCGTGCCGTCTCCGGCGTTCACCTGCCGCTACCTGTCGCTTACAAGGCACTACCTGGCGCTATCCCTTCATGAATAAGGCCCATAGTCTGTTGATTTAACACCAATAGCGTTAACAGCGTTTCATCATTACGGTTACAAGAAATCACTCATGGGGAAAAAGGGGACAACCGTTACAGTGCGTTTAGGCTGCATTTTAGTTGTTGGTGTCCAAATTACACGGGGAGGCCGATTCATTAATAGCGGCAGGTAGCGACAGTTGAGCGATTGTAGCGGCATTTTCAGAGCGCCCGCTAGTAGTCGCTGTGCTTGAGAATTGATATTACAGGTCTGATATTATTGTATTCATATTACAAAATTATTTAAAAAACTTGTTTTTTTTTTTGGTTTCCAAAAATATGGTTGTTTGGGGGTTAAAAAACTACTTTTAACCCATCGCCGCCAGCGCTCTGGGGTTTAAACATGCATTTTACAGCGCGATAATTTTTTGAGCGTGATTTTTTAATGAATATGGTGGGAGCCGGTCGCTCTGACCAGTCGCTATCATGCGCTCCCATACAGCGCGGAACCTGTCAAATAGCGACTCCTCACCCAATATTCAACATTATGCCACACCGACTGAGTCGCTATCAACTACCGAACAACGGCCAAGCACAGCGACTACTAGCGGGCGCTGTGAAAATACCGCTACAGTCGCTCAACTGTCGCTACATGTCGCTATTAATAAATCAGCCTCCCAATCACTTATTGGCTTATGAAGCCAAAGCTAGCCCTTTGGTTGTGATGTTAAAACAGACTCTCGGTGTTGGTACCGCTGCTATAAAACAGTATGGGTGGGCAACCAGAATGCTGCCGCCCTGCAAATAACCTTACATTTCTTACCTTTAGCCTCAATCCTCGCTGGGAATCCAGTGCCACAAATGGCTGCCGGTGCTCAAGTGGGCAGGCCATCCAATGGCAGCGCTCACTACCCTCCTAAACGCCGACCAATCAATTGCCATGCTGGATTCCTGTGGCAAGGATCAAGGTGAAGTTAAGGATTATGGGGGGCTATGATTATGGGGGGCTATGTGCGTGGGGGCTCCAGCGTTCTGGTTGCCCCTCCCTATACTGTCTTATAGCAGCAGTACCAACACCCGTGGACCAAAACTGGCCCTGGAGTCCATGAGACTCCTGGGCTAGCTGATTCTTTCTCCCCAGGGCCTTTTAAAGTGGACCAACACCCAGGGGGGATCGGCCCGGGACGATCAGATCCCTCCCCGCGGGGCATCCGAAATCTGGATGTCCTGCGGGGTGAAACCCCCCAGGAAGCCCAGAAAACTTACCTTAACCCCGTTCCAACGGCACATGTGCGGGCCGCGCCCGCGTCTTGCGCTTCCCTCTAGCAGGACGTGCACCCGCGCCGGCCGTTTGTGAATGGCCGGCGCGGGCGCGCTCCCTGTTAGAGGGAAGTGTGAGATGCGGCCTCCATCGCTCAGAGCCGCTTTGGTTGGACGCCGCTTGTACGTGCATACCACAGCGGCTCTGAGCGCTCTGATTGGACGAGCGCACGCGTAGGAGCGGGGTGGGGTGAGTGTTTCCGGGTGTTCTGGGGGGTTTCACACAGTGGGGCACCCCCGATCAGTCAGTGTGCAGAGAAATCTGTTGGCCCCATAGATTAGCGCCTTTGCTGTTGCCCACATACATGCTAGTGCTTCTTTTTCTACAGGTTCTTCTTCCCTAAAAGGTCTGGAAAAAATATAACCATTGTAACCATTTCCTTTACATGATCAGCATTGTTTGATATCATTAATAGAGATGAGCGAACTTCTCAAAAATTCGATTCGGGCGATTCGCCGAATTTCTCAAAGAAATTTGGGCTCGTCCGAATCGAACTTTAGCGAATCGCTCATCTCTGGTGGGAGCGGGGAGGCCGGCTGCGCTGTCAGCTGGCATCAGAGGATGCGTCATCAGAGGAAGCCGGCTTCCGCCACCCGCTGACAGCGCAGCCGGCCTCCCCGCTCCCACCATGCCGGCATTTTTTTTTTTTAATTTCAGGGAAAATTCGGTCAGCACGAACCACTAAAAATTCGGGCTCGTGCTGAATCGAATTTTCCCTGAAATTCGGAGCGAATTCAGGTTCATTAGAACCGATTCGCTCATTCCTAATCATTATTGCACCAAGGCCATATTTGGAAGCAAAAGTTTATAGTGCAAAAAATGTCATCAGCCGGGGCTGCAGGGATTATGAGTAACACATTTGTCACCCAATCATTGCAGCTGACTCATGATCCCTGCAGTGCTTTGATTGTGAGGTGGAGGCCAATTTATCACTAGCGCCTCGTAGCGCCACTTGAGCATCTGTGGAGAGATGCTATTAGCACCTCAGCGGCAACGCTGGCCACAGACAGACAACGCTGTTAGTGTTCGCTGTGTGGCGCTGTGTCATAGAGGCTGATTCATTACTAATGCCAGGTATCGGCAGATGAGCGTCTGTATAGCGGCGCTTAGAGCGACCGCTAGTAGATGCTGTAAGCAGGTATCGGGTGCTGTAACAGAGCGCCTCTGTCGCTGTAGTAACCTAGCCGACATTGATGAATGTGATGCATGTTGGGCGCTCTAACACCAGTACAGAGCTACAGGGAGCGAGGTAGCGCCAGCTCAGTGCGACCGACTCTCTGCGCTCCACACCATACTCATCAAAAACAGACACACACACAGCATTGGCGCATTAAATCTGGTCGCTATAGCATAGAGCGGCAGACGCTGTGTGATTAAAGTCTGTTTTTGAACACATATCCACCTGTAACAAAGCGAAAACACATGGAATGACATTGTTTTAACACTGTGACATTAGTGCCAGACCTGTAATGACAATTCTGCATAAAAGTATAAAAAGTCCAAAAAGTTTCTAAAAGTGTTTGTTTGCAGCCAGGAGAGGTCACACAATGATTTGAGCAAAAAAAATGTCAAACACGCTGTTTAAACACAAGCAAGTGAACGGCTATTGAAATGTATGGGAGAGCGACACTGAGCGAAAGGTAATACCTGGCGCTCTGGAAGCTAGAGCGCCGGCGCTATACACTGAGCCACCTGTAATGATGAATTGGACGCTACATGGCGCTGTTAGAGTCGCTCACAAGATTCGCTTTCATAAATGTGGTTTTGCGTACAGCGCCCAGCATTCACCAGACGCTGCCTGCCGCTAAGAGGCGCTACCTGGCGCTATCCCTTCATGAATAACTCCCTTAGTTTTTTTTTTTTTTTCCAATGGAGCTAGCGACAGGTAGCACCAGTGGGGAGGGCCAGAAATCATTTGTATTTAACATGTAAATGAACAGCGCCAGCGCGGGCGCTGTGAAACCACTGGACTCAGGCATACAGCACCATGTGCAATACAAAAAGAGGCTTTAACTGGGGATGGCAGCACAGTGACCATGCCACACAGAATGACATGGAATGATATTAGGACATACAAATGACATGACACATGTTTGGCAAGCATGAAAAGCAAGTTAGCAGCAGGTAACCTAAGAGGCCGATTCATTAATAGCGCCAGGTAGCGACAGATGAGCGCCAGTAGCGTGATTTTCACAGCGCCAGCTAGTATTCGCTGTGCCTGGCCGGGGTTTGCTTGTTGACAGCGACTCAGTCGGTGTGCGGTAATGTTGAATACGGGCTTAGGGGTCGCTGTTTCACAGGTTCAGCGTTGTATGGGTGCGCCTGACAGCGAATGGCCAGAGCGAACGGCTTGCTGCAGATTCATTAACAAATCACGCTCCGAATTTTTTCGCGCTGTGAATTCCTTGTTTAAACCCCAGAGCGCTGGTGGCGATGGATTTAAAATAGTTTTTAACCCCCAAACAACCATATTTTTTGATTGTAAAATTATACAAGTTTTTATAAACATTTTGTAATATGAACACATTAATATCAGACCTGTAATATCAATTCTGCACAAAATCATTTTTTTTTTTTTCCTTAAAAAAAAATCCTAACATTGCAGAAGTGGTCACAGAAAATAGCAATTAATTATGATTAATTAAAGATTGCTCCATTGAAATGCATTGGACCACGCCAGGGAGTGACAGGTAATACCTGGCGCTGTGATGGGATTAGCAGCGGCGCTGTTCGTTGCAGTCGGCTACATGATGAATCCCGCGGTAGCTGACGCTCTCGCCGGCGCTAGCATCATTTAGCGTGATAAATGCGTGATTGTGTCCGACGCCGGGCGTACTTGAGTCGGTAGCCGCCGTTAGCTGGCGGGACCTGGCGCTCGTCAGACACTACCTGGCGCTATCGCTTGATGAATAAGGGCATTAGTACAATAATGAATGCAAAAATCATTCTGAACAGGCCAGGGATCCTGTGTCACTTGACTGAGCAAAAAAAAAAAAAAAAACAGAAGTCATCAAAAAAACGGGACTAAAATGGCTAATTGCAGTCTATTGGAGAATAACACTGAGCGCCTGATGTGATGTGGCGCTGTAGGGAACAAGAGGGCGCACTTTTGATACATGGAACACTACATGGCGCTAAACATTTAGAGGCTGATTCATCATTAGCGGCAGGTAGCGACAGATGAGCGTCTGTAGCAGACATTTTCAGAGCGCCCGCTAGTAGTCACTGTGCTCGGCCGTGGGTCGCTAGTTTATAGCGACTCAGTCGCTGTTCAGTAATGTTGAATACATTGTGAGGAGTCGCTATTTGACCAGTACAGCGCTGTATGGGCACATGTTAGCGACTGCTCATAGCGACCGACTCACACCATATTCAGCAAAAAAACAGCCTCACAAATCTCTGGCGCTGAAAAATAGTTGTTTGAAGCCCAGAGCGCAGGAGGCGGTGTGTTTAAAGTCTGTTTTCAAGAATCTATCAACTAGTAACAAAGCGAAAACATATGGAATTACATTGTAACAACATTGTAACATGAACACTTTAATGCCAGACCTGTAATGTCATTTCTGAGGAAATATATAAAAAATGAAAAAATTATGAAAAAACTGCTTTTTCAATGCCAGAAGAGGTCACAGAATTATTTGTGATTTTTTTGTAAAAAAAAAAAAAAAAAAAAAAACCCCGTTTAAAGAGAAGAAAAGGATCGTCCATTGAAATGTATGGGAGAGCGACAGGTAGCGAGAGGTCATACCTGTGTAAGGCTGAACGCTGGCGCTGTTCGCTGAGGCTGTGAAAATGATGAATCAGACGCTACATGGCGCTATTCCAGTCACTAAACAGATTCTGCTTGATAAATGTGTAATTGCGTGCCGTGTCCGTCGTTGACCAGTCACTATCTGTCGCTACCTCTCATTAACCAGGCGCTACCTGACGCTATCCCTTCTTAAATAACGGCCTTATTTTTCAAGTATGACTTGCTGGTGGTGCTCATGAAATACACCTGCCACTACGTGTCACTATGGGCTTTATTTATAAAGGGATAGCGACAGGTAGCGCCTTGTAAGCGGCAGATGAACGCTGGGCACAGCACGCAATCCCACATTTATGAAGCCGATTATGGTGAGCAACTGGAACAACGCCATGTAGCGTCCGATTCATCATTACCCAAGGCTCAGCGTAGAGCGCCGGCGTTCAGGCTTGCAGAGCATCACGTATTACCTGACGCTACCTGGCGCTCTCCCATACATTTAAACAGGGTTTTTTTTTTTTTAATGATCAAATAATTGTGTGACCTCTCCTGGCCTATTTAAAGTCATTTTCGAAAACTTTTCTGATTTATAATATTTTTATGCAGAATTGTCCTTACAGGTCTGGTATTAAAGTGTTCATGTTACAATGTAATAACAATGTCATTCCATGTGTTTTCGCTTTGTTACTAGTGGATACATGTTCAAAAACAGACTTTGAGGCCGATTCATTAATAGCGCCAGGTAGCGACAGATGAGCGACTGTAGCGTGATTTTTTCAGCGCCAGCCAGTATTCGCTGTGCTTGGCCGGCGTTAGCTTGATGACAGCGACTCAGTCGGTGTGCGGTAATGTTGAATACGGGCTGGGGGGTCGCTGTTTCACAGGTCCAGCGTTGTATGTGAGCGCCTGACAACGAATGGCCAGAGCGAACGGCTAGCTTCATATTCATCAACAAATCACGCTCCGAATGTGCTGTCGCTGTCCATTCCTTGTTTAAACCCCAGAGCGCTGGCGGCGATGTGTATTAACTAGTTTTTAACCCCTAAACAACCATATTTTTTTTAATGTAACATTATACATGTTTTTAGAATCATTTTGTAATATGAATACATTAATCTCAGACCTGTTAGATCAATTCTGCACATATTTTTTTTAATTTTTTTTTTTACTTAAAATATAAATCCTAACATTGCAGAAGTGGTCTCCGATTTTTTGACATTAAAAAAAAAAAAAAAAAAAAAAATTAATACCAATGAATTATGAATAATTATAGATTGCTCCATTGAAATGCATTGGACATCGCCAGGGAGCGACAGCTCATACCTGGCGCTGTGAGGGAATTTGCAGCGGCGCTGTTCGGTCCAGGCGGCTTCATGATGAATACCGCGCTAGCCGTCGCTCTCGCCGGCGCTAGCCTCATTTTGCTTGATAAATGCGTCATTGTGACCGCCGCCGGGCGTACTTGAGTCGGTAGTCGCCGTTAGCTGCCGCTACCTGGCGCTCGTCAGACACTACCTGGCGCTATCGCTTGATGAATAAGGGCCTTTATTCACACAGCTTCTGGCGCTCTAGGCTGCAACGACCCGATTTTGAGCACCGGAACTGTGTGAGGCTTTTTTTTTTTTTTTTATGAATATGGTGTGAGTCGGTCGCACTGAGCTGACACTACCGTTCACTCCCATATAGCGCTGTACTGGTGTTAGAGCGACTCACACAATATATTCATCAATGCAGCAACCCATGGTTTAGCACAGCGACTACTAGCGGTCGCTCTCAATGCCTCGCTACAGACGCTCATCTGTCGATACCTGGCGCTAGTAATGAATCTGCCTGCCAGTGGCATTAACATTTCTTAATAAACCCCTAAATGTTTATTGCTTATAAAGCTGTACAGAGCATTATGTTTCAAGATCCAACTTGGTTATGCTTGTAACAGTGGTCAATGGCCCCACAACATAGTTCAAAGTCCTAAAGAGCCCTCAAAGTCCCTGTCTAGGCACACACTTTCTATCACCCTATCCCCCTTCGGAACGACGTAAAATAACCTATTTAAAAAGAATCTCAAAATCTATAATAATAATAATCTATAATAATAATAATAATAATAATCTATAATAATATATAAATATCTTATGTAGTCCAAGCTAAGTCCCAAAGTTGGGGGTTACCTCCACCCCCCGTGAGAAGCCCCGGGGACTAACAATTGCACTCTCCACATAAGTAATATCAATGTATAACTTTTACTATCAATGCAGCAAAATCCTTAGAGGCCGATTCATTAATAGCGCCAGGTAGCGACAGATGAGCGCCAGTAGCTTTATTTTCACAGCGCCCGCTAGTATTCGCTGTGCTTGGCCGTTGTTCGGCTGTTGACAGCAACTCAGTCGGTGTGCGGTAATGTTGAATACGGGGTGAGGAGTCGCTGTTTGACAGGTTCCGCGCTGTATGGGAGCGCATGACGGCGAATGGCCATAGCGAAAGGCTCCCAGCATATTCATTAACAAATCACGCTCCAAAAATTCTCGCGCTGTGAAATGCTTGTTTAAACCCCAGAGCGCTGGCGGCGATGGGTTAAAAGTAGTTTTTTAACCCCCAAACAACCATATTTTTTGAAAAATAAAAAAACATGTTTTTCCAAACATTTTGTAATATGAATACATTAATATCAGACCTGTAATATCAATTCTGCACAATTTTTTTTTTTTTTTTTTTTTTTTTTTACCTTAAAAAATATATCTAACATTGCAGAAGTGGTCACAGAATTTTTGCCATTTAAAAAAAAAACAAAAAAAAAAAAACACATTAATAACAATTAATTATGAATATTTAAAGATTGCTCCATTGAAATGCATTGGAGAGCGCCAGGTAGCGAGAGGTCATACCTGTCTCTGTTCAAGGTCGCTCGCTGGCGCTGTGGGGTGAGGCTGGAATAATGATGAATGAGTCGCTATCTGGCGCTATCTCAGTCGCTAAGCAGGATCGGCTTGATAAATGTGTGATTGCGGAGGGGAGCCGGCGTTCTCGTGGCGGTGAGCGTCATTACCGTTCGCTCACCATTCGCTACCTGGCGCTATCCCTTGTTAAATAAGGGCCTTAGTTAAAAACACATAAAATAATGTTTTACTTACAAGATGCGCCACAAGGGGGAGCCATTCTATACATTTATACCACCATATATAATATAATTAATCCTACTAACCCTCCTTAATTAATTCCTACATGTTCTAAAGTGCATGTGCCTAGTAAACAGTGCATCGGTATCCAACACAATGTGCAAAATATATACAGAAATCCAAGGTAATAGCATAAAGTGCAACAAGAGTAAAACCACAAAACAACACAAAAAAGAATGGCGACCCCGCGGCTACTGAAACCCACGCGTTCCGAGACCTCCAACGGGTCTCTTTCTCAAGGCATAAGGATGGACTTACTTATGCCTTGAAAATAAAAGTTATACATTGATATTACTTATGTGGTGAGTGCAATTGTTAGTCCCCGGGGCTTCTCACGGGGGGGTGGAGGTAACCCCCAACTTTGGGATTCAGTGTGGTTTGGGAGAGCTGTGTAGGGGCAGTGCACCACATTATTAAGGTTGTTGGTTGGTGCCACCCATATTTCTTTATTAGTCCAAGCTAAGCCTATTTCTTCGCTTCAATTTGCAATTGAAAGAAGGCTCTGCTAAGGGCTCTACCCTGTGCTGCAGGAAATGGAGGAACAGTACATGGGACAGGCATCAGGTGAGCTGCTTTCAGCCTTATTATTTGCCTTTGGGTTTATATTGCCTTTAAGGGTTGGAAATCAGGCGAAGTGGTTGAAAACAGCCTTCATATGTGTTCTATAAACTGACTCCAAAATAACAGTTGAGTTTTATGGCCTGATTTCTCAAGCACTTCTGCCAGATAGCGCCATATCAATGCAAATTAGAGTAGCGCAAAACATGATTTACGCATTTTTCAGCATGTTGCTGCACTGCTAATGTTTGGGTAAATATGCTTCTTGCAGTGCAGCAACATACGTAAGTGTAAAAATAAATATTTTATTATATTTTTTACTACTCTGTCTGGCAGAAGTGCTTGATAAATGAGGCCCTTTGTCTAACGTAGTACACAGTGGTGGACTGGGGGCAAAAATCGGCCATGGATTTTACCCCTGGCCGGCCCGAAACTTCCCTGCTGTGGCCCCCCAACCATGATGCCGAGGTTATAGCATTGGGGGCTGGGGTTCCTTGGCTTGTGGGTACAATGGGGCTGAGTACAGGGGACTGAGATGGAGACGGGGAGGCCGATTCATTAACAGCGGCAGGTAGCGACAGTTGAGCGACTGTAGCGGCATTTTCAGAGCGCCCGCTAGTAGTCGCTGTGCTTGGCCGTTGTTCGATAGTTTATAGCGACTCAGTCGGTTTGCCGTAATGTTGAATATTGGGTGATGAGTCGCTATTTGACAGCTTCCGCGCTGTATGGGAGCGCATGATAGCGACTGGCCATAGCGACCGGCTCCCACCATATTCATTAAAAAATCATGCTCAAAAAATTCTCGCGCTGTAAAATGCATGTTTAAACCCCAGAGCGCTGGCGGCGATGGGTTAAAAGTAGTTTTTTAACCCCAAAACAACCATATTTTTGGAATTTTTAAATAATTTAGTAATATGAATACATTAATATCAGACCTGTAATATGAATTCTGTATCTCTCTATTTTTTTTTATTTTTTTCCCTTAAAAAAATTATCTAAAATGGCAGAAGTGGTCACAGAATCTTTCACGTTAAAAAAAAAAAAAAAATAACAATTAATTATTAATATTTAAAGATTGTTCCATTGAAATGCATTGGAGAGCGTCAGGTAGCCTGTCACTGTTCAAGGTCAGACGCTGGCGCTGTGGGCGGAGGCTGGAATAATGATGAGTCGCTATATGGCGCTATCTCAGTCGCTAAGCAGGATTGGCTTGATAAATGTGTGATTGTGGTGGAGAGCCGGCGTTCTCGTGGCGGGGCCCGTCATTACCAGCTGCTCACCAGTCGCTACCTGTCGCTTCCTGTCCTTCATAAATAAGGGCCCAAGAGGGCAGGGACTGTATGTGGGTGTTTAAAGCAGCAGCCCAACTGGCCCCAAAGTAGTGCAACCCACCGGGCGTTGTCCCGAGTCTCCCTATGGCCAGTCCGCCCCTGGTGGTACAGTATTTGTAAAGATTCAGTTGCATTTCTTCAAACTCATTGTGATTCATAAGTTTGGGCTACTTGTTATAAAAATCAGGAGCTAAAAAATAGTTTTTTATGTCATCCAAATACCACTATACACCCGATATATATATATATATATATATATATATATATATGTTCCACTTTAAAGTCGAGGTGCTGTGGCTAATCCAGGCACATGCTTGGAATGAAATTGACCCACTTCTGTAATAAATGAGGCCTCATGCCACACAAATTGATGACAGGGGTTAGGAAGATCCAGGGTAGAACAGAATGTTGCTCCTCTGGGCAGTTCTGAAAATACTTTCTCAATGTGTGGTAAGGGGTGATTATCAATAACAACGGCCTTATTAGGTTCCCAGGGTTTTTTTAAAGAAAGGTCTTGATTCTACAAACTTTCCTTAAAGTGGACCAACACCCAGGATTTTCACTATCCTGGGTGTTGGTCCACTTCCGCGGGGCACCCCGATCGGGTGAAACCCTCCAGAAAGCCCCTAAAATCTTACCTTATCGGCGTCGGACAAGCGACGGATAAGCCGCCGCCGCCACCTCTCGCGCGTCCCTCTTACAGGGCGCGCGCGGGTGCGCGCCCTGCTAGAGGGACACGCAGGAGGCGGCTTATCCGTTGCTTGTCCGTCGCCGATAAGGTATGTTTTTAGGGGCTTTCTGGGGGTTTCACACAGCGGTGCATCCCGATTTCGGATGCCCCGCGGGGAGGGAGCTGATCGGCCCGGGAATCTTATAGATATATATCAGGGGTGGGTGTTGGTCCACTTTAAAACACCTCCTGAAAGTAAGGACTATAATTCATAGTTTATTGCAGAAATAGGCATATGATACATAAGGTATAATTCAAGAATAAAAAACAGTAAAGTGCTTGGTTCCCACATTTTCATTCTAAGCAGGAAAAATATCACAAGCTGACTCATCATTAGCGCCAGGTAGCGACAGATGAGCGTCTGTAGCAGGCATTTTCAGAGCGCCCGCTAGTAGTCGCAGTGCTCAGCCGTGGGTCGCTAGTTCATAGCGACTCAGTCGCTGTGCAGTAATGTTAAATACATTGTGAGGAGTCGCTATTTGACCAGTACAGCGCTGTATGGGAGCGCATGTTAGCGACTGCTCATAGTGACCGACTCACACCATATTCAGCAAAAAAACAGCCTCACAAATCTCTGGTGCTGAAAAATGCTTGTTTGAAGCCCAGAGCGCAGGAGGCCGTATGTTTAAAGGCTGTTTTTCAGCATCTATCCACTAGTAACAAAGCGAAAACATATGGAATTACATTGTAGCAACATTGTAACATGAACACTTTAATGGCAGACCCGTAATGTAATTTCTGAAGAAATATATAAAAAATAAAAAAAATTTGAAAAAAACTGCTTTTTCAAGGCCAGAAGAGGTCACAGAATTATTTGTGATTTTTTGAGCAAAAAAAAAAAAACCCTGTTTAAAGAGAAGAAAAGATTCGTCCATTGAAATGTATGGGAGAGCAACAGGTAGCGAGAGGTCATACCTGGCGCTGTGTAAGGCTGAGCGCCGGCGCTGTTCGCTGAGGCTGTGAAAATGATGAATCAGACGCTACATGGCGCTATCCCAGTCGCTAAACAGATTCTGCTTGATAAATGTGTAATTGCGTGCCGTGACTGGCGTTCACCAGTCGCTACCTGTCGCTACCTGTCATTAACCAGGCGCTACCTGACGCTATCCCTTCTTAAATAAGGGCCTAACTTTAAGAAGTAAACCAAACATATTGTCATATTGCTCTAGTGAACATTTTAGGTTTACATCACTCCTCTAACTTCTCTTCACTGAATCCAACCTCATGCCATATTGTGAAATAAATGGTGAATACGGTTCATATTTTCAGGAGATTTGTTAAGGAAAGTTTATTGAATCAAGACAAAGATATTCGCAAAGCATATACAAGAATACTAGGGTTAGCCAAGACTTTTTGCAAGTAGCCAGAACAATTATCTTTACATTTATTTTTTGCTAAAAGAGAATCACTTTATGGTCGATTCAGCAGGGATCACTTCAGGAACTTATGATTCAGAGACACGTGGCACAAGTTAGCATGTGCCAAACCCATGAATGAAACATCTCTTCATGTATATTGTATATACATGTATCATTTTACAACTTGCATAAGAGTTTACCAAAGCACTGTTTGTGAGTTGTTAATTACTTCAAACCAAGCGGGGGGTCCCACACCCCCCTCAAAACCCCTACAAAAACAGTGGCACCACTATAAAGATACAATTAGACATCAAATTTTATTGAAACATATATTTACAGGATAGTGCTATATAACAAGTTAAAACCATTTAAAAAACATATAACACACTACACAAAGGAGGGGGGGGGGGAAGGGAGGGACATAGCATGCTGCTCTTAACTATAAAAAAGAACCCATTAAAAACCAATTAAATGACAACCCATAATAACCTCAAAAATGGATAATATCCTACCAAAACTACCTATTTAAACCACTGCTGTCAATCAAAAAACTCTGATAATTGATATACATATACTATATATACGGCACCCATGCAAACTAATATCCTTAGTTCAGGTTAACCCACGTGTTCCTTAGTTCTTGTTAATTACTTCAACTCAAAAAGACATGCCCCATTCGGCAACTAACCCAGGCACCAGATATAAGAGCTGTTAACCCAGGACTCAGAGGCTGTGCGGCCAGCCCCTGGTCTTACCAGTATACCAGCCCTTATGCCCTTTGGGTATGGGTCTGGTGCTTTTCCAGGGGTGCAATGGGGGTAAGGGTAAATGGGCAGGGGCAGGGTACTGCCATGTCCCCCAGCAATTCCAACAGGTGACATAGTGGCCCCTGATCCTGTGAACTAGTATTGGGGTCCCCTTATTCTGCACAGCACGGAACAGAGGATGGGGAAAGTCTAAAAGATTTCAGGGCTAGTCGCTGGCCTTCCCCTAGGGCATCCCCAATCGGCATGCCCTGCTGCGTGAAACCCACCCAGATCCCAGGCTCTCTTGGCAATGTAAACAATGGGGAGCGAGAGCGGGCGCATTCCCGGCATCTCCAGCCTGAGGTGCACTCCCACTGGCTGGGACGGGAGTGCACCTGCAGCTGGGGATGTGGCCGCTTTTGCTCCCAAAAGCAGAGCAGAGAGTGGAAAGACACCAAACGGTTCTGAATAAGAACCTGCGCATACGTCGTAGGACTGGGGTAAGAAGAGTTTTTACTGGGTGATCACACAACAGGCATCCCAAATTGAAATGTCCCTAGGGCAAGGAACAAAACTCACCTGATCACTTGAACCAGTCCAGCGCCTTTGGCCCTTGAAGCCACCTCCATGTCAAATACATATCCCTTGCCTTTAGTTTAGTTGAATGGCAAGCCCACACTGCTTGCCATCACAGAATCCCCTATAAATCTCTCACTCTACTACATGCTTAATGATTATATAAGGTTGGTCCGCCTGAATCCCTCTCCACCGGATTCCCTTACCAGCTGACTTTTGGGGCCCATGCACAGAAACATTATGCCAGACTATATTGTCTCTGTCTGTGCCTCCACAAATAAGAGGCTGAATCATTAACAGCAGCAGGTAGCGACAGTTGAGCAACTGTAGCGGAATTTTCAGCGCGCCCGCTAGTAGTCGCTGTGCTTGGCTGTTGTTCGGTAGTTGATAGCGACTCAGTCGGTTTGCCGTAATGTTGAATATTGGGTGAGGAGTCGCTATTTGACAGGTTCCGCGCTGTATGGGAGCGCATGATAGCGACTGGCCCTAGCGACCGGCTCCCACCATATTCATTAAAAAATCACGCTCAAAAAATTCTCGCGCTGTAAAATGCATGTTTAAACCCCAGAGCGCTGGAGGCGATGGGTTAAAAGTAGTTTTTTAACCCCCAAACAACCATATTTTTGGAAACCAAAAAAAAAAAGTTTTTTTAAATAATTTAGTAATATGAATACATTAATATCAGACCTGTAATATCAATTCTGCACAAATGTTTTTTTAATTTTTTTTCCCTTAAAAAAATTATCTAAAATGGCAGAAGTGGTCACAGAATTTTTCACATTTAAAAAAAAAAAAAAAAACATTAATAACAAATAATTATGAATATTTAAAGATTGTTCCATTGAAATGCATTGGAGCGCGCCAGGTAGCGAGAGGTCATACCTGTCGCTGTTCAAGGTCAGACGCTGGCGCTGTGGGCTGAGGCTGGAATAATGATGAATGAGTCGCTATATGGCGCTATCTCAGTCGCTAAGCAGGATTGGCTTGATAAATGTGTGATTGTGGCGGGGAGCCGGCGTTCTCGTGGCGGGGCCCATCATTACCGGCCGCTCACCAGTCGCTACCTGTCGCTATTCCTTCATAAATAAGGGCCTAAGTTATACATAGTTCAGGTTTTGGTGATCGCAGGACCACTGGCTTTTCCTGGTAACCCTGTGGGCCAGTCTGAGTCTTGTTGCAGACCACTTCCAATCAGATTTAGGCCCTTATTTAACAAGGGATAGCGCCAGGTAGCGACTGGTGAGCGAACGGTAATGACGGTCACTGCCACGAGAACGCCGGCCACCACAATCACACATTTATCAAGCCGATCCTGCTTAGCGACTGAGAGAGCGCCAGATAGCGAAGCATTCATCATTATTCCAGCCTCAGCCCACAGCGCCAGCGAGCGACCTTGAACAGCGACAGGCATGACCTCTCGCTACCTGGCGCTCTCCAATGCATTTCAATGGAGCAATCTTTAAATAATTGTTATTATTTTTTTATTTTTTTTTTTTTAATGTCAAAAATTCTGTGACCACTTCTGCAATGTTAGTTTTTGTTTTAAAGGGAAAAAAAATGATATTACAGGTCTGATATTAATGTATTCATATTACAAAATGTTTTTAAAAACTTGTTTTTTTTTTTCCAAAAATATGGTTGTTTGGGGGTTAAAAAACTACTTTTAACCCATCGCCGCCAGCGCTCTGGGGTTTAAACAAGCATTTCACAGCGTGAGAATTTTTTGAGCGTGATTTGTTAATGAATATGCTGGGAGCCATTCGCTATGGCCATTCGCTATCATGCGCTCCCATACAGCGCGGAACCTGTCAAACAGCGACTCCTAACCCCGTATTCAACATTACTGCACACCGACTGAGTCGCTGTCAACAACCGAACAACGGCCAAGCACAGCGAATACTAGCGGGCGCTGTGAAAATACCGCTACAGTCGCTCATCTGTCGCTACCTGGCGCTATTAATGAATCGGCCTCCCCGACATCTCTCTTCCCGCTGTAATTTTAAACAGGTTTTTATATGAATGGTGGTCATAGGGAAGAACAGAACTGTCTCTAAACAAAAGACAATTCATTCATTAGGTCAGGTAGTGTCATACAACTTTTCAGGGTAGGAAAGAGGGACAATATTTAAATTAACCATTTAAATGCCAAGCCCATAGTTCTACGGATTTGCCTCTCCTACCATTAAATGCCAAGCCCATAGTTCTACGGATTTGCCTCTCCTACCATTAAATGCCAAGCCCAAAGAAAGTGTAAGAAAAATAAATTTTACCCAGCAAATGAAAAATAAAAAATGATGGGACCCCTCCCGGGGTCTTCCGGCTTGAGGAGAGGACCTGAAACATCCCTCCTGCTTCCGCCACAGTTGACACTCGCGGCTAAAGAACAAAAAAAAGTCATTTACTCCCCTGAATCTGTGATCCCTCTCCCGGGTCTCCACTTCACCCGAGGGATGTCTGATCCCCTCCCTCCGGGCTCTTCTATAGTGAGGATAGGCCCCGAAACAGGCCCCCGCCCCTGCTTCCACTGCCGCTAGTGTGTACCCCTATACTGCTAATTTCGGCAGATAATTTTTATTAAAGTTAATAAACTCTCTAAATGTGCACTTATTGTCATTTAAAAAACAAGTTCTGTGTGCCATTTGATTCGATCTGTTGTCAATGCTGTATAATGATGTTGTTTAGGAAGTCTAAGTTTATGTCTCAGTGTGTTTGGGAAAGTTAGAAGCAAATGTCTCGACAGCTGAGAGCATTATGGCAGCTGTCCTCTTGTGTCATAAATCTGGGGACAGGCACAGACACAGCCAGGGGCTGCCCAGAGCCATGCCGCCCTACTCCACTCCCACACCGTATCCTCCAGGACCTTCATAGCAGTTTCTTTTACACTGCTGTATATGACAAGCTCTTTGGGTCAGATATGTATGCTTTATGTATTGTGTTATTTGTATATTAAGAGTACTATGTTATTTTCTATAGTGTAATCTGAGCAGTGGTTTTTCAGTTATAGAGTGCTATTGTGGGTCTGCATTGTTTTCAGTGCTGCAAATGTGTTGAACAGGGGGGCAGTCTGGAGTATGTATGGGTTTTGTTTCATTTTAGGTTTATTGCTGTACAATAGTTGTTGCCAGCATTTTAAAATCGTCAAGACTGTGATATGTATGTAATTGTAATTGTTACAGTGTTTAATTTCGACAAGGGTGTGTAAAAGTAAGATTTCTCTGTCATTTGTATTGGAAATATTAACCTATGCTTCCTGACCATAGTGAAATGAATGAAACAGAACCATTAGTGTTGCTGGGGGGGGGGGAAGCACACTGCTGGGGATGCTGCTGGCCAGCGGGAATGATGTGGGATCGATACCCAAGATCAATATATGAATGACACAGCGGAGCATCCAAAATCAGGATGCCGCGGGTGCAAGCTGTAATCACATACTGAAATTTTACACTAAAATTAAAGCTTATACCTTTTGGACATGCTTCCGTTCCTAACTACAACAACGCCACTTTCCCTTTGTAAGGACTAGAAGCCACAGCACAAACTATTATCTATTGATGATAGGAGACACCAGCTGTCACATGTGTACTGTGGCTAGCAAATGGGAGCATTCACATTGGATGAGATAATTAAAGGGATGGTGCTGGGAGTGAGTCCCTTGGGGCTTACCTATACATAAAGAAGAGGGGGGTTAGATTGGGATACAAAGAAAGCAAATGAATGCAAGCCGATTTGTGAAGCTATGGCAGGGTGCATGACCCGGGGTGTCCCAAACCCCTATACAGCCAGAAAAATAAGATGAAGGATCAGCACTCCTTAAAATGAAAATGTATTGAAGTCCTTTTAAAAAATGTATCCAATCCAAACAGCCTTAAAAACACATACCAGACCCTGACAGTAGTCCTAGATTGCAAGCTCTAACGCGTTTCGGACAACATCCGGTCCTTAGTCATTTTAAGGAGTGCTGATCCTTCATCTTATTTTTCTGGTTAGATTGGGATACCTTTTAAATTCTGAAAGGAGACAGGTGATGGAGGCCCTACAACCATAACACATTTCCCCACATGCTTTTGGCAGACATTATGTAGGGTATGGTAAAACATATCCAGGTTTGGATGTTTTTCCTTGTAAGCAAAGGCTTCTGTCTAGTCACCCTACCCCATTAGTTGTTTAGGGATTTCCCATTCTTGTTAATGTAACTGTATGTGAATCTCCTGTAACTGCAAACTGCATGTTATGTTTAATTATCATATATTGTACCCCTCTCCTGACTGATACTTGTACTTGGTGCATTAAAGTGGACCTATTACCTTCGGTGCCAGATGACTAGGTGCTCCTGAGGCATGCTGATTCAGCATTACCCATTGTGTGAGCCCCCCCCCCCAGGTTGCCAACAAGCTTCCTTACATTTCCCTGGTCCCTTGCTGCAATTGAAGTCCATTGACTCATCCTTCCGTATCCTGCGTCTAGTCATTCAGGTAGGTCGAGCACACAGGAGCGCACACTCTACAGGGAGCTGGGGATGTAGAAGCCGGTGCTCCCTATACCGATACACTGTTAAATACAATGGCTTTATGCAGTATAATTAGTGTGCACAGCATAATCCTGGTCATAGGTCCTCTTTAGTGACAGGCCCACTGGCTAGTGGGTGTGCATATGTACATAAGACCAATTTTTTGACAGCATTTTTCAGCATTTTCCTGACTGTTTACTTAACACTGATTTCACTGATTCTCTGCCTATCACAGGAGATCTGCGAGGACATTTCGGATCATGTGGAACAGATCCATGCTCTGCTGGACACAGAGTTTTCCCTAAAGCTGCTGTCTTATTCAGTCAATGTCATTGTTGACATACATACAGTGCAACTCCTTTGGCATCAGCTCCGCGTGTCTGTTCTGGTCCTGAGGGAAAGGATACTGCAAGGGCTGCAGGACAGCAACGGCAATTACACGCGGCAGACCGACATCCTACAGGCATTCACCAAGGAGGACCAAGAGGTAAATGTTGCATGCATGACCCTGGAGGTAGTAACGAGGTGCAGGGAGTAGTTTCTTCTGCTGTTAGGGCTACACATGCTCTTGCAGGAGTACAACCACAGTCTAAAGCAAGGGTCCATTTACTTAAAAGCAGAACTACAGTCAGTCTATAACCCCGCCCTGCCACCCTACCCTGGAGCTGAGACAGGACAGGGGGTGGGGGGGCTCAAAAAAAAAAACCCTGACCTTCTGCACGCGCCATAGCCATCCTCCCAGTCTCCCGTGGCTACCGCTGACAATGACACAAACTAGCATCCCCAGCTTGAATGGGCAGGCGGAAGTGCACGCAGAGTCGGGGGGCGCGGCTCTGTGCTTTAGACCAAGATCGCAGCACCCAGGATCCGGAGCACTGGAAGATTGGCGCTGACGCGTGGTGAAGGAAAGGGTTTTTCCACCACGTAGCCCCCCGGCAGGGTCATAGACTGGCTGTAGTTCCACTTTAATGAACATTTCCAGATTCACATCCAACTGTTCCAGCTCCAGCTTTTTAAGGGCTTGGGCTTTTCATTAAATGATGCTGAAGGTCTGGATTAAATGTACCAATAATGTACCAATTGTTTTGGTCTGGAGAGTGCATCAAATGAGGGGCTAAAGCTCAGCGGAAGAGCATTTTGACTGCAGATCAAGAAATCGCTGGTTCAAATCTGGGTTCCCCATTGAGTATTTAGAACTTTTGAATATAGATGCATAGAGCATCCAGAAAGAAATTGTTGGCCCCTTATTTCTCTTTAGCATCTATAGGGGTTACCTGACAATGACATAGCATTCAACTCAGTGCAGAGTAAATTATCATTGCTAAACAAACACTTACATGGCCTTGTCAGTTTTAGCTATAGGCTATGTTTCTAAGAGACATCATCCTACATCTTTTATCATAGATTCACTGCCTACGTCTATGGTTACTAGTCAGATTTATTGTTATGGTGAGGTTAATGGATAAGCTTTCGTGGCCTCCCATCTTACCTTCCAATCTGGTGGATGCGACCCATGTACACGAGGAACTTCTGTGTATGGAGGCTCCTATTGAAATCAATACGAGCCTTTACCAGGCCGACTTATGACGCCTTCTTATACCAGTGGTGAGGGTGAGAGTTGTGCGTTGCTGGAGCTGGTGGAAAGTAAGACAGGGGCCTCATGCCTTCTGGCACATCTGGTCTGAGGTCTGAAGAGAACTTTCCCATTTAGTGTTAGGTGTTAATGTAGGGGGTGGATGTGTGAAAAAAGAAATAAAGGCACATTCCCTTATCGGTTACAATGTTTACATTGTGGTTCCCTCCCTCCAATCAGTAAGGGAGCTTGACAGGAAGCAGAAATTATCAGGAGAACAGAAGACAGGGTCTCAGAAGTTGGGGTTGCATCGGATCAAGGAAAATGTATACTCGCCTATTGTTCCCAACAGCTACTCTGTCCTAGTTAGAGTGAATCAAAGCCCTGTCATTACAGCCCTGGAGTCTAAGGCCTGCTCAGGCCGCAACTGCATCCATGACATCTTGGAGCTGACGCGCGCTTTGGTGCCCAGCCATTCAGGCTGGTGCTGGAACATGTGTGACATCAGAAGTAAGACCAGGATGCAGCTGCTCCCTTTTCCGGGCACTACTTCTAAGCAGGGCTGTATGCCATGCATTTGTTTGCACGGCAGAATGGGTTAATTGGGCGAGCACCCACACATGTATTGTGGGATAGCCAGATAGGTGACTTTTGAAGATGATCAGGGGGTTTACTCGGCAGAAAGACCCAAAACCCGGGATGGTCCAAATTCCAGGTTTTAATCCATTTTGAAATTTACTGGGTGGCAATATTGAGTACCCCACCATCTCTATTGATAGATGAGCTGCAGGTGAGTGTCTGCCCCCTCTAAGTTGGACATTCACCCCTCCATGCCACAGTCACTCAAGCAGGCTTCATTGATTACAATGTAAGGGGCATGCCAAGCTGTGCCACACCACCTTCATTGTGATGAATTGAGTGGGCATGCTCTGGACACTGACTGACACAGAGGGACGGGTGTCCATCTTGGAGAGGTGGAAATGTTTGTCTGCAGCTCATCTGTGAATGGAAACAGTCAAAGGTGGGGTACCCAAAGCTCGGCAGCTGTTAAGTTTAACTCAGGAGGATGGAATAACTGCAGGGGAAAAAAAGGAGAGTGTCCCTTTAATTTATCTTGAGAAACATTTGTATTTACTTGACCAAAGACATGAATAAAACTGTAGAAATTAATAATAGACGTTTCTATTTACAGGACAGACTAGATGCTCTGACAGAAATAGATGGCACCGGCCAGCTAACCATTCGATGCCCACCAGACTACCTTTCTCTGGACTGTGGGATTACTGCCTACGAATTGTCAGACTACAGTCCCAGGGAGGAGGACACGCCACCTCCCCCTGCTAAGCCTCTGGAAGACTGGACATACAGTGCTATGCAGCAGGAGTTCCCAGACCTGGTTAAGGGCCCTGGTTTGCTAAGCGTGATTTCTGACAAGGAAACCCCCGTGAATGCTAATATGGATAAGGAGTCAGCACAGAAACTGCATGAAGACCCAATTGTGCAGTCCCTGAAATCTTTTCTTTCAAATGAAAGCACCACACCAAAAAGGCCTCTACAAGAAGGTAGTGATCATGGTGGAGATTCTCCCACTCGCCCATCATTACCAAAACGGGGACTGTTTCTGGATGAAATTACTGATTGGGTGACATCGGACAGCCTGACGTCTGTAGACATGAACTCTCCCCTAACAATTTGTTCCACTGCTCCCCAAAAACACTTCAGTCTTAGCCTGACACCTACATGTCCTTCAAATATCCAGTCCTTCCCTAAAAGCCAAGTAGCTGAAGATGGCACAGCCCAGAATGTAGGTATGGAAGCCACAGATATTTTCCAGGACTTTGATGGCAGAGCATCCCCCAATCATTCCAGTCATTCTCACTGCAGCACACCAAATGAAGCTCAGAGAGACCAGCAAAATAAAAAACTGCTGGGCTCCCCACCACAGAACTTAGCGTCAGGCAACTGGTATGGATCTGATGAGTTCCTGGCTTTACCTTCACACTTGCACCAAACAGATCTTCTTGCCTTGCGCCTAGGTAGCCTTTCACAGCTGGTGTCTCCAACACCGGAGGAGCTCCAACCATCACTATGGGATGTGGAGGACTGGGAGGTCAGTTCAGGCTCCGAAGTTGGCCCCAGTTCGCCCCGTTGTCTTTCGCCAAGTACCCCAAGTGACTTATCCTCTTATTTTAAAGACAGCAGACGATCAACTCCACACAGTGGGTCATCAAGCTCTGGGCGACATAACAAAGCAGCACTCATACAGAGGTTGATGTGGGATATTCAGAGACAAGACAATGACAGGCATGTGTGGGACAGAATTCAGGTAAGTGGGTAAAATAATGAAAAGAAAATCAGTAGTGTGATGTCATCGCTTACTTAATAGGCCAGCAAATGCAGTTGCCTATGTCTGCCCTCCATATTGCAGTGTATGCTTTAGTATTGTGGGTTAAATTGTCACTAAACTATTTTAAAATAAAAGGGAAAGAAAACCCACCTACCTTCCCACAAGCTAAATCCCTCGTAGTGCTGCTTATTGCAGTATTTCCATTTAGAAGCGGCAAAATGCCTGTGCACTCTTGACAGGGCCCTGGTGCACATATGGAGCACATATCACTTGTGGACGCTCATGTATTGAGCCCTCTGCAGTCAACCAACAAGGGAGCCTTCTCCCTCATGACTGACAGTCAAGACTCACACCAACTAGTGTGCTGTCAGCGCTGGAACTGACAGCGTGCAAGGCTTCTAGTCCCCTGTTAGAGACCCAGGAAGAGGATAGTAGTGCTCATTGTGAGCCTGGAGAGGAGTGGATCCAGTCTTAGAGCCATACTGCAGAACATTCTATGTCATGCCACAGAACATTACGCATCCTATGTGACCACGAGCAACCTATCAGTGCAGCTGGCACTTGCAGTGTAAGTGGTTAGAGAGTTAGAATGGTAGTGAGTAGCGCTGGAAGATCCAATTTGTTGAAGCTGCTGCCTGGGCTGAGCGGCCACACCTCAGAAATGTTACCTCTGTATTAAAATCTATAGATCCTTTTCACTGGCAATATGATAAGAGCATTTCCAGACAAAAATCAAGTTCAGGCACGCGTTTATATTGCGATTATATCAGAAGTGTGTTCCGTCCCAGAAAAATGATTAGTTTTTTAGCTGGGATTTAGGAGAACCTTCTGAAAGGATTTTTGCTCTGGGCTGGGCTTGGATTAGCAGGTCAGCTACTATATCCAGTTCCCAAACAACATAAATCGATCACAAGTTTTACTCATCAAGATACAATAATTGAGAGTGCCACTTACCGCTATGGCCCGGGGGTCCGAAACCCACACTGGGCCTCTGAAGAAACGAAGTTCCCACCTTAATAAAGTATTGCTGGTAAAAGGTTAGTCTTCAGGGTTTCTCTTGTGCTGCTATCCCTCCTGCGTTAGTGCCTGCCCTTTAAAATAATTGCTGGAGTGCGTGAGGTATGTTTAAGCACTTTTATTAGAGAAACTAGGTACTATAAAACATGGGTAGAGAACATATCCTTAATTGAGTCTAAATAAATAGGTAAAAGTCCTCCTTCAAGTTTAAAAAGTAACATTGGTCAGCTGCGCTCCCTGTGCTGCTGACAGCTCAACGCGTGTTTCGGCTCTGAATGCCATCCTCAGGGTGCTGTGTGGGCATGCCTCCTCTCCTGCTTGTTATTGGTCGTGAATGACAGGTCGTGGATAGGCTGCTCCATGGCAACCGTAGGAGGATCCCAGAAGAGGTGAGTATCTGGACCTCCCAGTTCTTTCTTTTAGAGGTGTGATGCAGCGAGGCAGCCCTGCATATTAAAGAGGGACTAATTTCTTGCATGATAAATGACCATGACTACTAAAAATAATGCAAAACCTCTTAATTGTGTGGTTGCACAATATAAATTGCAACAAACTCTTCAAGCATACCAAAAACTTTGTGCTAGTCTTGGACCTCCTGCACTGATGTGGGCTTTGGACCAGTTCCTGGCACCCACCGGAGGTTCCTCTCATGCTCTGGTGGGCTAGTCCAACACTGGTAAGAGGTTAATGCATGATGATGATCATTAAATCTTAAATACATTTTAAGCTTTTCATTCACTGGATTGTTATACCTCCCCCAAGGTGAAAGTGTTGGATGTTTTTACCCATGATATATATTCTTTCAAGCAATTAAAATCTCCCATAATGCTCCTTCTTCTTTGAATCGTGCATTATTTTATCTCATACCTTTTTCTGAAATATAGCAAGAACTGGACCTTATTTTTGTGAGCTATTTTAAGTTTCCTGAATCAAGGCTCTTGTATAATGTTTAAAACTATTCTCAATGGGAGTAGGCCTCCCCAGAACCTTATAAACCCACAGACCTCGCAATATAATATTTCATATAAAAATACACAATTTTATTTCATAATCATAAAGACCAATTTCATAGCCACTCAGGCCGATTAAAAACAATAAAGCACCATCTGCCACACAGGCATTTATTATTCATACAATATAAGAGTTGTCCACACGATGGCATACTTGCACAAGTTTCTTTCCACCTTCATCAACACCAGTTTGTGGATAACACTGCAAGATTATGTAACCATATGGTATATTATAAATAGAGATGAGCAAACTGTTCCGAAAAAGTTTGGTTCTGTCCTAACTAGTTAGGGGCGTACTTTAGTCTAAAACGCATGGAAAACAATGACTGAAGGTCATAAAAGTCCTTTATAACACTCTGAAGTCACCCAAGGCTGTATAAAAACATGTTTTAGTGGACTAATTAGCATTTGAATTGGCCGCAGCTTATTTGTATACGAATCGCCCGCAACCCGTAGATCTGTGGTCATGTAGGCCTAGTAGTAATAGACAGTGGCAGCAGAGGTGCTGTTGCAGGTAGTAGTGGCATTAGCAGTACTGAAAGACTAGGCAGAGGGAAAGGAGATTGTCAGGAAACCGGGGCGTCACGTGGTCCCGCTACTAACCAGAGACCGCCGCACACGCCCACCGGGTTCCCCAAAACCTTGTCCGACCCTCTTATTATTAGGGTAACCAGGCAAACCGCCTTTGGACACACAAATTCCGGGTTTAAGGCAAGAAGACAGCTCAATTAAATATACGTTTTAATGGCTATAAGCACGCTAGGCAGAGTTTACAAGCATTTAACTATAAAGAAGTATGGAATATTACAGATTAAATAACTATGCGATTCTGAGATGGGTTACAACAGATATGCAATACACAGAGACAATAACAAGCAAAGTTTACCTCAAGCATGCAGCGTGGTGAGGAGCTCTTACAAGGGGGTGTGTCAAGAGCTTCTGGTTATGGTGATGGTGATGGTGATGGACACCCCTGGATATGCCGGCCGCATAACCCCCTTCGGATGAGTGAGACCAGCCTGGTTTTTGACCATCCAATTTATGCTGCCAGGCTATCCATCTCCCCTCCCTATTGTGGGAGGGGATGTTACCTCCCATTTTTTAGAGGGGGATTTTGCCCTAAAACCCTTTTTGGAGCTATAACTTGGAGCAGGGGGGTCACACTGCCTTGTGAGCGGTACCAACCTATCGGGCCAGGCGCACCGAACACGTTAAGTCCAGGAACCGGGTCTTTATTCGGTCCAGAACCTTAGTTCCCCGTTTACCAGTCTCTGTCTGGTTTCCAGACCTGTTTTATACTATGCTCCGGTCCGGCTTTGGGAGCCGGTTCTGGTTCTGTGACCGGTTTGGCCGTAGGACACATGGCGTCCGCGTTACGGCCCATAGACCATCAGTGCCGTGCGTCTGCCCTGTTACATGTAGTTCTGACACAATCCCAGCAGGGGATTCCCTGAACCACAGCCACAATGGCAGCGTCACAGTGGGTGGCCTGTGATCTTTGCTCGTCACAGCTGTGTCCTAAATTACACCTTCCTGTATCTTGTTAATATACCTGAGCCTTTTGTGATCAGGGCTGGCAGGGGTTGAATAAAACAGGGGGGGTAGAATACACACATGGGGGGACTTTGTGCATTTGTCTCCTGAACTTTAGGTTTGAAATAATAATAATAACAGGGAGGAGGGGGGGGGGGAGGAAGTTTAAGACGGAAGGAATTTAAGAAAACTTCAAGAAAAATTAAATTCCTTCACAGAGATCTTTGGTGGTTGTGTAGGGCTGGCAGCCTTGATAAATGTACCCATTTTGTGCATCACGGCATAGACCTGCAGTTGTGTAGGCCTAGAAGTAGCAGAGGGTGGCACTGGAGATGCTTTTGGTGGTAGTAGTGGCATTAGCAGTACTGAAAGAATAGGCAGAAGGACAGAAGACCTGTGATGGTTGTGTAGGGCTGGTGTTAGTAGAGGGCAGCAGGGTTGCTAGGTTTTAAAAACTAGGCCAAAGACAGGAGACCTCTGGCTGTTGTCTAGTCATTGTGTAGGCCTGGTACTGACAGTAGCAGACAAGCACTCCAAAAATGATCCAATTTTTAGAGGGGTAGCAACAGGATTGGCTTCCTGGAAATTGAAGAAGGGCATTTTGATTGTCCCACACAGCTTTGTGATGCCGCTCCAGGTGCCTATGTAGAGACTAGTTCCTAGTCCTAGATTTGTGCCCTGGCTACAGCTAACTTTCTGCTGTGCAGATCTGGCAATATGATAGGCTTTGTTCTTCAGGGATGGTACGAAAGATTTGCCACATGACAGCGTACTGTAAATAAGAAGATCTGGCAGGCTTTTTCCTGGAGTCTGCAAAAGCAGAATCAGTGTCACTGTCACCTGCTCTTAAGCAGACCATACCAGCCAACCTAGTCCTGTGTCATTTTGCAAATGGTCTAGCCCTACCTTGGCTTGGCTCTTTGTCGCTGCCAGTGCCAGAAGTACCCTCCTGCTCTGCTATGTCCCTTCCTTGTTGCCTGGTTCCCAGGTCTTGTCCAAGACTACATCATCATACTCCTCCTCCTGATCCCCGCCACTTCCCTGTTCTGATATTTCATCAAAGTCTACTTGCCTCCCCACATCACAACCACCTTTATAACTGCCAGTATGTTCATGTCTACCACCACCCCCACTGCCACAGCTATGCGTCTCGGACACTGCATTGACCTCTATCACCCCTGCAACACACTCCAAAGGCTGACTGTTGTCAAACAAATTCTCCTCATCACTATCCATAGCAACTGGGCTGCTGAGGAAAGCTCTGGCCTTGAGTCTTACTCTTATATCTCATGCTGCAGTCCTGCTCTGAGGTGCAGTTCCTTTTTTTCCAAACATACATAGGGGATACTTTTAATTAGTGGGTGGGGATGTGAGATTGACACTTTAAGAATGATATCCCCCCCAGGTGATTTTGAGTTATAGAGATCTAAAAATGCAACCTGTTGTGCGCTATAGTCCAAGGTAAATTTGAGATTTCTGCTATTGTTATTTAACACTGCAGTAAATAGTTTTAGGATTTTTTGGGGTTCTCTCCTGATGAGGAAGATGTCAACTATGTACCTGTGCCATGTAGAAACATGACACAGTTACAGTGACATTTTATCCTCACCCAACAGCCTCTTCTCCCACCTACCCATATACAGGTTTGCATATGATGGGGCACAATTAGTCCCCATCCCAGTCCCCTGTATCTGGTGGTAGAGTTCCCCTTAAAGAGGAAAAGGTTGTTTGTGAGGATGATTTTGATCAGTCTTAACAGGAACAGATTATGATTGTGGGATGAGATGTCCATCTCACTCAGAAATTGTTCTACGTTGATCAGACCTTTATCATGTGGTAAGCTAGAACAAAGGGCTTCCACATCTTGAGTCACCAGGAGCACCTCAGATGGCACTGTCATATCCTCCAGGTTCTGTAATATGTGGCCGGTGTCCTTCACGTAGGATTGCAGGTCCTTCAAAAAGGGTTGTAGATAGGCATCGACATATCGACTTGCCTTCTTGGTTAGAGAATCAGAATAGGTCATCCCAGTGGCGCCGATAGAGTTTTATGCACCTTAGGAAAGGCATAAAAGGAAGCCAAAGTTGGGCTGTATAATGTTACAGATGGCACTGACATGTTGTTTCACGTCAAAAAACATTTAATGGGTAACTAAAATCTAGGAAATCAATTTAGCACCAGCTGCAAAAGGAGCACTTTAAAGTAAAAAGTGCACTTCAGTTGAAAAATGAAACAGTATGCACTGCACACTTGGCTAAATCAGACCCTATGTACACCCCAAAAGTGAATATTTCTTTTTACTCCAAAAAGTGGTTAGCACCAAGTGCATAAAGTGCGTCATGTCACAGAACATTCCCGAGGTACTGACATTCTGTATCATGTCACAGAGCATTATCAGTGGACTAGGTGGAAATGTGAATCCCTTAAAGTGGACCAAAGATTTTGACTATCCTGGGTTTTGGTCCTTGCCCCGCTGTGTGTGACCCCCCCAGGTCGCCATATTCAACTCTGCTCTTCCCGGTCCTACGGCGCAGGTGCTCGTCCAGTCAGCGCCCTGACGGCTGCACCCTCGCTACCCGCTAACAGGGAGTGTGCGTGCCGGCCATTCACAAATGCTTGGCACAGGCATGTTTCCTGCTAGAGGGATGCGGCCGCAGCACGCATATGCGCCGTTGGACCGGAAAAGAAGATAAGTGTATAGGGCAACCTGGGGGGTTTCACACAGTGGGGCATCCCGATTTTGGATGGCCCGGGGGAGGCAATCGATCCACCCAGGAATCTTATTGATTCCCAGGCCGATAGCTGTGGGTTTTGTTCCACTTTAAGGAGACGAAGACAGCCTGTGGCTCTAAGGGACTAACCATACACTGTATTCCAGGGTTGAAACTAATATGACACTTTGACATCCCCCTAGACTGGGTCTATCCAGGGAAATACATATCATAGAGGCAGTGAAGTGAGGTGCCAACCTCCTCTAAAGTATGTACGCTCCACGCTGGCAGCAGCACAGCTTTATACTTACCTACCCAGCAATGAGCCTCATTCCTCCATGTCTTTTTTGTCTGTCCTGCTCAGCTACACCATGCCCCACTCAGCCATGCCACGTTCCATCCTGCCCCCCTGGTGCACCCGTAAGTCGCAGATGCGTGCTGCCTGTAGCCTGCGCACTGGCTGTTAAGTGTCCACTCCATCCCTGTGCACACCTCACCCGCCTCCGTACACCCCGTACATCATTTTTCTAGTAGGGTAAGGATCTTATTTTATTTATTTTAAGTTAAAAAAAAAAAAAAAAACCTTCCGGGCTATGCTAAAGAATTGCCAAGTTGTTCTACAAAGCCCATAGGGTGCTGTGGTTTCCAAACCTTGAAACAGATATAAAATTCTATTTCTCACCTAAGAATTACCCATCACAGGGTCAGGTGATTTTTGAGAAAAACTAGAACAGTTCACAACCAAAACCCTGACCAAGTAAACTTGCTTCACCTAATCTTTAGCATGATTCCCATTGCAGGCACTGGTTCACAATTTACTTGTAAAAGTAAGACTGCACTGCCATCTAGTGGTAAAAGATAATATAACAAATTAGGGGAAAACCTTGCAGCGCATATAACAGAATATACAATAAAATGCTTTTCAATGTAAACACTATTTCTGGAAGAGGAAAACAAATGATTACATAATAAAAAAAATTATTATATACCATATATTAAAATTTCCAAATATCACACTGCTTTTTTTTATACTTGTAAACACTTTAGGGGTCATGCTAAAGATTTGGTGAAGCAAAATCTGGGTGAACATTTGGGTGTGATTTGCCACCTGCATCTCAGTGAGTTTTTCCATTTTAACAAAAAAGCGCAATAAAAATGATTTGTTCTAATTTTTTCCTTAAAAAAAAACACCTGCACATGTGATGGGGCATTTTTACAGGTGAGGTGCATAATTTTTCCAGTGGGGTAAGAATAATTGTTTAAACGTTTGGAAACAACAGCACCTTATGGGGTATGCAGAAAGAATGAAAACAATGAAAAAACTTTCTTTGCCTTTCCCCATAGAGTGCTGTTTCCAAACATTCAAAAAATGATCCTTACCTCACCTGTAAAAATACCCCCTTGCAGGTACAAGTGATTCCTTGCGAAACATTAGAACAAACACTCCCACTCTTGTCCAGCCTTACACCTCCCACCCCCCCCCCCGCCCAGCCTTACACCTCCCACCCCCCCGCCCAGCCTTACACCTCCCACCCCCCCGCCCAGCCTTACACCTCCCACCCCCCCGCCCAGCCTTACACCTCCCACCCCCCCGCCCAGCCTTACACCTCCCACCCCCCCCGCCCAGCCTTACACCTCCCACCCCCCCGCCCAGCCTTACACCTCCCATCCCCCCGCCCAGCCTTACACCTCCCACCACCCCCGTCCAGCCTTACACCTCCCACCACCCCCGCCCAGCCTTACACCTCCCACCACCCCCGCCCAGCCTTACACCTCCCACCACCCCTGCCCAGCCTTACACCTCCCACCACCCCCGCCCAGCCTTACACCTCCCACCACCCCCGTCCAGCTTTACACCTCCCACCACCCCTGTCCAACCATACACCTCCCACCACCTCCGCCCAGCCATACGCCTCCCACCACCCCCGCCCAGCCTTACACCTCCCACCACCCCTGTCCAACCATACACCTCCCACCACCCCTGTCCAGCCATACACCTCCCACCACCCCTGTCCAACCATACACCTCCCACCACCCCTGTCTAACCATACACCTCCCACCACCCCTGTCCAACCATACACCTCCCACCACCCCTGTCCAACCATACACCTCCCACCACTCCTGCCCAGCCATACTCCTCCCACCACCCCTATCCAGCCATACACCTCCCACCACCCCTGTCCAACCATACACCTCCCACCACCCCTGTCCAACCATACACCTCCCACCACCCCTGTCCAGCCATACACCTCCCACCAACCCTTGTCCAACCATACACCTCCCACCACCCCCACCCAGCCTTACACCTCCCACCACCCCCGCCCAGCCTTACACCTCCCACCACCCCCGCCCAGCCTTACACCTCCCACCACCCCCGCCCAGCCTTACACCTCCCACCACCCCCGCCCAGCCTTACACCTCCCACCACCCCCGCCCAGCCTTACACCTCCCACCACCCCTGTCCAACCATACACCTCCCACCACCCCTGTCCAACCATACACCTCCCACCACTCCTGCCCAGCCATACTCCTCCCACCACCCCTATCCAGCCATACACCTCCCATCACCCCTGTCCAACCATACACCTCCCATCACCCCTGTCCAGCCATACACCTCCCACCACCCCTGTCCAGCCATACACTTTCTGTCACCCGTGCCCAGCCATACACCTTCCACCACCCCCGCCAATCCTTACACATCCCACCATTCCCGCCCAGCCATACACCTTCCACCACCCCTGCCCAACCTTACACCTTCTAACACCCCTGCCCAGCCTTACACCTCCCACCATCCACGCCCAGCCTTATACTCCCCCACCACCCACGCCCAGCCTTACACCTCCCACCACCCCTGCCCAGCCTTTACTACTTTACTGCTTCCACTCCCACCCCTAGTGAAGCGACACACACTAGCCATGGTATAGGCAACTTCCAGTAGTCTCAAAAGCAGAAGCAGGGCCTTACTGAGCCACCAACGACCATGCATATTCGTACCTTTATCCCAAGCCCACGGCGCAGGTGCAGCTGGCATTACTCGCTTCCCTTCTCAGTTGTGAGCCTCCCGCACGCCGTAATTGAATTCACACAGCGGGGCACCCAAATCTGGGGTGCCCCAAGGGGAAGGACCAGAACCCGGGATACTGAAAAGTTTAAACTGTGTCGAGTCCTATTACTGTATATATCAAATGCAGTTTGCAAGCAAAACGCAGAGCGCTGCAAAATATTAAAGTGATATTTAAGGCAAAGCCAATGGTTAGTCCATTGTGTTGGGCTACATTTGGCACTGTCCTAAACTGTTGTCCTTTTTCAAATTAAAGAAGAAATGGCCAGGAAATCGAGGATTATATTTTTACCTTACTATTTCTCTTCTAAAGCATGTGGACATGGCCCTTGAAGCTGTGATGCTGCATAATATTCAGCATAATATCGGCACTGTGAGCAAGAGTGCTTGCTAGGAGGAACCTGAGCGGGGAGGAGAGAGGGACGGGTTAGCTGGGTTTGAATGGCAGCTCTGAGAGTTTTATCAATGCAGAGGGGGGGTGGTCTAGACTAGCTCCTCAAGCTAGTATTGGTGGTCCACATTTGCGGGGTGGTGCTGGAGGGTCAGATGAGAAAGTGTATTTCCTCATTCACGGTCCTTAGCTGAGAGGAGGCACCCCACTGGATGAACGCTTGGCAAGGTAAGCCGCTGATTATTTGTTTTAACTTTCTACATAAAAAATCCTTTACCTTCTGCATGCGCCACTGCCGTCCTCCCGGTCTCTGGCAGCCACCTCTGAGAATGTCATAAAGCAGCATGCCCCAGCATTGCGTGCACTCCCGCCACCCATTCACTTGAAGGGAGTCAGTATGGCTGTGGGATGAAGGGCTTGGCACCCAGGGAGTACTAGTAAAGGCACTCCGGGTAGAAGCATAATGGTCACCCCTCGAACTAGGGTTTTGTTCCCTTACTCACCTCAAAAGTCGTTAGTTTGGTGCTGGTTCTTGACTGCATCCCCGTCTTGACTGCACTCCCAGTCCGCAGGTGCAGTATTCACTAAAGCACAGCTTTCAGGTAATGCAGCAGGCAGGGCCACCTAAGGTGTATAATCCAGGTGCTCCAGAGGTGCCCAGATTCTCAGACTCTGGAAGATGTTCTCAGGCAACAATGTGGCAGTGGGACCCGCCACAGAAACTCCCATAATCAACAAGGGGAGCATCAGTGCTAGCTGTGATGCTAGTGGTAGGGTTAGCGGTAGTGTTAGCGGTGGAACCCAGTGAAGTACTCCTTTTAGTGTCCACAGTTCATTTAATATCTTCACTGTCGTCACATCACTGAGTTCGGGCAGCTCTGGTCCGGGAGACACGCCCACACCCACATGGTCCTTCTCCTCTTTCTCACAGCACTGCCTAAATAGCTCGGGCACAATCATCACTTCTGATCTGGGTGAACCATGAGCAGCAGAGGTAGCTGCTCGACCGGGGGTCAGCAGCAGCAATTTATGCAGTCCTTGGCCCCCAGGAGGACATAGACTATTGGGTCGATTCAAAGAAACATGTAACAGCTTTGATTTTGGTGCCGATCATCATATTTTTCCCGAACGCTCGTGCGCTCGTATGAACTTGCGAGTGATTCTATAAGCTAATACGTTTCTATCCTAAAATTTACGTCCGTTCGTATGGCAGTTCGCGAATCAGACCTATGTCAGTTTCCATCCTGAATTTTCCGTTTCATTTCTCAGGTTGCAACATTGGTTTTGCCCTTTTTCCTTTTTTGTCTGGACGTAAATCCTTCTGATCTTGCGGCTGCGCACTACAAACTTACCTCATTAAAGTGCATTCTAAATATTTGGTTTTTTATTTTTCTTTATTTCATTCATTTTGTAGTAACCAACCATTAATGAATGCATTTGCATAAGTAAATCTTACTTTGTTTAATTTTTAGTTAACTTGCATTTTTTACTTGTGGATTTAATTTTAATATTTTGGCTTCAAATGGTACAACTTAAAATTTTTGGTGTGGTTACCCACACCCTCTACATACAGATTGCTCTCAAAAATTAAAAAACACCCAGCAACTTCGGCATGTTATGAGCCTAGAAACAGCCAAGATGGCGGCTCAGGTATTATCGGGCAGCCTGCAAACAGAAAGGGCCTTGTGACTGTGTTGCTCTGCATTCTTTGATTTCTGACCTTTCCGTGCCCCCAGCTCTGCTGTGTCTGTGCAAAATACAGCAGTAACCCACATCCTGCACTTTATCCCGCTCTCCTCTCCTCAGTAAGTGTGATGCATCTGACCAAAGATGAGCTAAAATAATTAAACAAAGCAAAGGTAAACAACTACACCAATAAATTCAAATTAAAAATATTATTCTAGTACATCAATTTAAAAATAAATAACAAAGGACATAAGTTTCTTTAATTAACGCAAATATATGGATGTATTGCAAAATAAAGGTTTACATGCAAAGGACTAATTAAGGTCCACATTAAAATGCTTTTATAAGGCATACATGAAATGTATTGAATCAGGTATGCATTGCCATACAATTTATGGCCTCGGCCATGCTGATATATGCAGTTCATTGGAGCTCAAGACGCGCAGAGTCCTCCACATAGCCAAAAAACCTGTTCAAGAACAGCAATCCGACTGCTAAAAGGTGTCGGAAGTGGCTTTCTTTTAAAACGTATTTAGAGGTTGGAAAACTGCTCTCTGAATCACACGTAAACACATCCGATTATCCTAAGTTTTAGGTTTTGATCCTAAGTTTTAGGTTTTGATCCTAAGTTTTAGGTTTTGATCCTACAATTTAGGAACGAACTTCCGATGATCGTAAGAGCATATACGAAATCGTACGTAGGCTCGTGCGAGTCGGAAATGGCCAAAAAAACAGGAAAAAATGACAAACACCCACCCAAACTTAGGATTCTAGATCCGACATCAATTAACTTTTGCTCTTTGAATCGAGGGGTATGTAGCAGATATCACCAATTCAGGTCTGGGGACTCGGCAACAGGGAATAGAGTATATGGCCACCGTCCATCTACTCCCGGCAACTTACGGTCCAAGTTGCACACTCTGGCAAATAGTCCATGTATCCCTTCCCCACCACGTCCACAGGACAGCCAGTTTCTCCTTTTTTATATTAGTTAAGCAATGCTGCAACACCGCTATGGCGGACAGCAGCGACAATTGGAGTCCAGTGTCTCTCCACTGAGGCATCTCTTTCTCATAACTCTCCAGGTTGGTGGAGCCCCACTCGGCCAGGGACGCACTTCAATGTACATCTGAAGCCAGCAGCTTAGATCCACACGCGATGGAGTAACAGATAAGGCAGATGTCTGCTCGCTATCTCGTTCCTCACATCAAATGGCCAGTCTCGGCTCTCTTTCTGCGGCCAAGTTAGAGGTCCACCTCCAACACTTCTGACAGGAGTTTTTGCGCTCAACAGAGGTCGCTTCCCATGCTCCACCATCCTCTAAATTAACCCTTCAATCAACAGGCTCTGCACAGCAAGGTCTTTTAATAGAAAAGTACACAAACACTATATACAAGTCAGGGGGACTCAAGCTCAGTTTATAATATACAGTTCAGCAAAGACCGTCTCTGACTTCCCTCAATAGCCCCACATACTGGGCACCAAAATGTAGGAGTATCACGGGTACTCCCACTAGCTCTGTGATACCTTACACTCACCTGCTTAATCCTGCAGGGTTCCCTGCACAGTTGCAGGCATAAACGATTTAAGATTACAGTAACTACTCACTCAGGATCCGTTCAAGGTGAAACCAGTTGAAGGAAGTCAACTTAATGGCCTATACCATAAAACAATGATGAAATGCTGCCACCTACTACTCATAATCAAGTAAAGAAGCTAGCTTCTATAGCTGCGGTATGGGAGGGTAAAGAGAAATGGAGCCCCAATTTCTTGGTTCCCTACACAGGTAACACATTTTTATTTTCACTGATCACAAAGAAGATTATTACATCGTTTTAAAATAAAAGCTCTTTATCAGTGGCTTAACTAAATGTGAGCAGGCCGCATGCAAACATTGAACGGGGCCTGTCATGGCACATACAGCAACCTATTTCATGTCATTTAAATTACGTTTTATAGAACTAGACAACTAAAGACAAACAGCAGAGGCAAATGATGCTTCTTTTTTCTGTACATGATGCAATGAGAGCACAAATATAAGGAATAAGGTGGAGAAATAACAATGATGGGGCCACCTGACCTTAAGTGCAATGCGGTTGCAACCTCTAAACGTAATGGGGCTGTGGCAACCACCTAGAAAACAGATCACCAAGGTCCATCATAGCGGCAGCCACAAGTTACAGTGGTAAGACTGCAAACATTGTTTTTCAGCCAACAGAATTAATTAGGGGTTACTAATGCACCCTGTAAAATAAGTTTTGTTGTCTTCACCATCATTTGACTTTAACCTGTTCACAGTCCTAGTGTCAGGTCTACATGTCCAGATGTGCAAGATTGCTGGGCACATGTGGGGAGTTTGGGAATTTCCTGGTTTAGGTAAACCATACATAAGTCACAGGTAAAATAGAGACTGAAGCTGAGTTGCAGACATGGAAAAAGGACAAAATTAGACTAGGAACACAGGTAAGGACCAGGAAATTGGATGAAGATTTATGGGCTGGGAACAGGCGAACAGAGTCACAGACTGAGAAGGGGGGAGGTCAGAGCCCACACAAGACAGAGGCAAAAAATACGGGACCTTTGGGGGTGCACAGGCAAAATCGACCATCACTCACACCAGCAACGCAATTTTCTGGTTATAGTCCACATGCAGCAGTTTGCACCATGGAAACTTCCCCATGTGCCCCTCTTAGCAGGGGGAATCCCAATTTGGGATGTCCATAATGGGCATAGACCCTAGTTTACAGGGTATGCTCATCTCACCAGTGATCCAGTGGCGTAGATCACTGTTTACACACATAGCCAACAGGGGAGCGGCCAAGGTCTCTTCAGTCACTCCCCTCTTCCCATGCCAGCCATTCAGCCAGAGGGATGCTGCCATGGTCAGCACATGTGCTCGTGGGATCGCCAGATAAGTGACTATACATGGTAAACCAGGGCATCCAGGTGAACATAATGTAGGGCATCCCAAATCGGGCCGCCCCAGGAATAGGCAATGGGCTGGCCCAGGAGTCTTTTAGACCCTACAGTTGGTTGTACAGAGTTTAGGTCTTTAAAGAGAATATAGTGCAGCTTTATACAGTCACTGACCTTCCTGCTAAATAATATATACTTGACACAGAACCACTTGAACCTATTCCTATTATTTTTACCATTTTAGTTGGCTGTGACATGAGGAAAACCCAACTCATATCTATGTGTCTTTTATTTTTATGCTAATATGTAAATGATCTACAGTATGAATGTCACTGTATTATGTCTTGGTAAAAATACATTTATTAAAGAATATCCTAATTACCATGCTGAGTGAATATTCATATTCTCTGATTAGCTGGTTGATTGATGCTTTGGCTGGACGTAATGAAAAATCCACCTATTTCTCTTCATTAGCTTTAGCTCTGAGATCTGGCGTCCACTGGGCTTCGAAAGCCCTTTAAGAGTTCCGTCTTAGCCAGAGTAGCGTGAATTAGATTGGTAATTAAACCCCTGCGTATGTTTTAATGCTTACACAGAGCTTTACTGGCTCATATTCCTAAAACAAGCATTTTCACTTGATTACAATTTTATGTGTTTGACAGTAGCGATTGACTAGTTAGGTTCAAAGCTTACACTGTGAGGGTAATTTATTATTTTTTCTTTCGGACGCTAGATGAGCGTCTCCTAGTGCCCGCACTGGGGAGCTGTCTGAAGACAGCTGGCACTCCAACGCGACAGGAGCTTTGGAGCGCTCCTGTCCGCAGCTCAGGGCTTGTATAAGCCTATGCTTTAGCAACCCCTAGCACTGGCTTGGAGCGCTGCAAATCTTCTAAATTTATGAATGAAAGCACACAGCACCCGTAGGGGTGCTGTAAAATGGGGATTCAAGGCACACAGCATCTGTTGCAGTTCCTGTTTTTCTATTTTTGGGGGGAAGGCAGGCCACAAAAAACACTGGGATTTGCAATAGGGACGCAGGGAACGTATGACACGTGTTTTGCATAGCCCAAAATACCTAGTTTGCAGTGCAACAGAAAAGTTTAAAAAATGCATAGAAAATCATTTCCAAACAGCCCAGGGATCCCAAGTCACATGCATCAGCCCCCCCCCCCCAAAAAAAAAAGTGGACAAAAAAATTACAACCATTCCAGCCCATTGAAATGCATGGAATAAGGCCACACAGTGTAGGGTCTTGTGCCTGTTCTTATCTGAAGAGCACCGGCACTCTTTCTATGACCAGCACTGATGATAGATGGGACACTACCTGGCACTTTCAGAGGCGCTCTGGATCTTTGACCTGATAACTTCACCTTTTGCATTGGGACCTGACATTTACCTGACGTTCATCTGGAACTACTTGTATATACAAAGGTTAGGCCGCACCAACCTGCACAATCTCATACACTTTTGGTGTGCCTGGCTGGCTACGTACGATACACTCAAAAGATTGTGGGACCCCACAAGTCCCACACCCCAAAGCCTGCCCTGAATTATGGCAACTACTTGGCGCTAGAATAAAATGTTCTTATGTTTATTATTTTGCAAGTTAAGCCCAAATACAGAACTCACTCCCGCTGCCAGGGTGCCGAAAATCAGCCTGGGATCTTACTTGCCCTGGCCAGCCCATGACCTGCTGAGGTCAGCCTATGTGCTTCCAATGCAGTCAATGAGCCCATTTGTCAGCTGCGGCTATAGCATTGCAAGGACAAATCATGGCTTGGTGATTATGAAGTAAGTAATGGTACCTAAGCTTTAGTATTGCAGGGGCAGATACTGTACCCACAGCCAAGATGCTGAAGCTATAGCATTTCAGGGACAGAACAAAGGCTGTGGTGTCTCGGCTGGGGAATGGATAGACTGGAGTGAGGAATTTGGGGTGGTGTTGGGGAGAGAGGCTCTGGGTGAGGTATATATAGGCTATACCCAACCTATACGCCTCCAAAGCACTGCGGCCCAACAAAAATTCGCCATTTGCACCCCATTGACAGTCTTCCCCTGTTCTCTGCTTTAAGTGGCGATGTCTACTTTTAGTTTGGATGCCTCATGTGTACCAAGTAGTTCAAAAAAATTTGGTTGTGTAAGGAGATGAAGAGTGCGGCTGTAATTTGCTGACTCTTGAGTTATCCCTCAACCTCAAACTGCAACTAAAGCCTGAGATTCACTCCCATCCTGAACCTAGTGCATGTACCCTGTTAGCCTGAGCTAGGTGGCTGACTACATGGCTACAGCAGAAAAACATATGTTGTAGCTGTTGCATATATGGTAAATACATTTATAACAGGGCTAACTGCTTTCTTTAAATATCATAAAATAACTACCTAATTGCATTAGAACATGGATCCCAAAATAAATCAGTTTGAGATTAGGATTAGGAATAGAATGTTTCCCTGTCTCAAGAAGAAAAATAGTTCTTGCCTTGTTAAACTTGATGGGCATATGCCTTTTTTCAACCTAAAGACTGTACTGCAATTTAAAATAAATATAATTTCTTGAAAATGTATTCATACACCTTGAACTTTTCCAAATGTTTGAAGGTTAAAGGTGAATTAAGTCACTGGGCATCTTGGAAGGCCTGGGAATTCCGGGAAGTCTGGACATGAGTAGAGGACCAGACAGCGGAATTATCTGGTTTAGGGATTGGGACTCGGGACAGAGAGGCGGCTCTCAGCCAGGCAGTTAATTGCTTCCTGGAGGCCATGGGGACCGGGTTCAGGTTCAACTCAAGTTTGAGTACCTGAAACAAACTTTTGTTCAAAGTTTGGTCAAACTTGAAGAACCCGAACCACTATTAAGTGTCAAACCTGATCCTAGCAGCACAGCAGATATGTCAGGGATTCTCGAGTGAGATCCTAGTAGTATTGGAAATAAAAGCAATTCTACAGGTGAGTTTCACAGAATTGCGTTTTTCTTTCTAATCCATTCCAGGCCGTCCAAATAGTATTCACGGTTGGGACATCCAACAGCAGTGTCTAAATGGGCGGCATCCCCAGTGCGGAACAGCAGGTAGTTAATTTCACTACCACCTGAAGCACCTTTCGGCCAAAAACAGCATCAGCTGAGGCCCTGGCGCTAAAACTTTGTAAAAGTATGAACTGAAGACCAAGTGGCAGCCTTACAAACTTGTTCCACCGAGGCCTGATGCTGAAAGGCCCAAGAAGCACCAATGGCTCTAGTAGAATGAGCTGTGATCCGAAAAGGGGGTTCTTTCCCCTTGGCAGAATAGGCTCGTACTGTCTAATCCACTTACTGAGTGTGGACTTGGCTGGTGGCAATCCCTTTCTAGAGCCTTCCGTTAAGACAAAAACCAAATCTGATTTCCTGAAAGGTTCAGTCGCAGCCAGGAAATACCTTATGGCTCTAAACACATCCAAAGCATGGAGAGTCCGTTCTTTAGGATTAGCCGGTGCTGGACACAAGGAAAGTAAGACAACTTCCTCATTTAAGTGAAAAGGAGAAACAACCTTAGGCAAAAAATCCAGCTTAAAACGAAAAACCACCTCTGTGCATCTCAAAATAGGGTGGTTTTATACATAACGCGGCCAGCTCTGATATTCAACGCAAAGAGGTGATCGCCACCAGAAAAAACACTTTGAGCGTCAGAGTAGTCAATGTAGCGTCATTCAATGGCTCGAAGGGGGCACCCTGGAGAGCAGATAACACCAGATTTAGGTCCAACACCGGTAAAACTGATTCACACGGTGGGCGGACATAAGTGACCCCCTGGAAAAAAGTCTTGATCAATCTATGATTGGCAATAGACTTTTGGAAAAAAATGAATAAGGCCGAGACCTGACCCTTGAGGGTGCTCAACTGGAGGCCCAAATCTAGACCATTTTGTAGAAACTCTAGAATTCTAGAAACAAACATCTCCGGCAAGAAAAGTTCCTGGCCTTGCACCAAGAGATATAGGCCCGCCAAACTCTGTAGTATATCATGGAAGAAGACTTCTTCCGTGCCTGAATCATTGTGTGAATAACTGTGGCCGATAACCCCTTCTATGCCAGGAGGTTTCAATAGCCAGGTCATCAAAGCCAGCGTCCGTAAATTAGGGTGCCGAAGCGACCCCTGTGTGAGAAGCTCCGGATCGTCGGGCATGATGCAGTGATCTGCTGACATTCTTACTATGTCCACAAACCAACTCCTCCTTGGCCAACAAGGAGCCACCAGGATGGTTGGTACCCCCTCCTAGACTATCTTGCGTAGTACTCGGTCCAGGAGCAGAAAACGGAGGAAAAGCATACAGAAGATTGAACCCTGTCCGGGGAATCGCCAGGGTGTCTGTTGCTATGGCCAGAGGGTCTCTTGAGAGAGATATGAACCTCGGAAGCTTGTGATTGTGTCTAGACACAAATACAAAAAGATCCACATCCGGTTGACCACAGCAGAGGCACAGAGCTTGAAAGGCCTTCCTGCTGAGGGACCATTCCCCCAGACGCAAGGAACTCCTGCTCAGGGAGTCTGCCTCCTGGTTCTCCACCCCTGGGATGTAAACCACCGAGATGCAGGGAACATTCTCCTCTGCCCAACTCAGAATCCGGCTTACCTCCTTGAGGGATCTCTTGCTCCGAGTACCGCCCTGGTGGTTGATGTAGGCTACAGCTGTCAGATTGTCCGAGCGGACCCGAACCGCATGGCCTCTTAAATAGGGGGTCAGACGTAATATAACAGACCGAATTGCTCTTAGTTTCAAGAGATTTATGGGCAACCGGTTCTCCTTCGGACCCCACTGATCCTGGATCTTCTGGGTCTGCCAAATGCCTCCCCAGCCTGTAAGACTGGCATCCGAAAGGACTTGCCTACCAGCAGATTCCGAGAATCCAACCACCACAAGAGGGATTGCCTGGCCGGGGGGGACAGCAAAAATCCTTGTTCCAGGGATTCCGGTGATCCCAGCTGGCTAGCAGGTTCAGCTGAAGAGGTCTCATGTGGAATTGGGTGAAGGGCACTGCCTCGATGCAAGCCACCATTAGGCCCACCAATCTCATCCCTAGACGCACCGATGGTTGTTGACAAGCCAGCAAGGCTTGTACCTGCATCTGGAGACCCAAGACTTTCTGCTGCAGCAGAAAGACCTTGACTTGATCGGTGACTAGAGTCATCCTCAGGAAGGATCTCACTGTTGACGGCGTGATATGCGACTTGGGGTAGTTGATCACCCAACCGAAGGCTTCCAGGGTTGACAGTACAGTCCAGGTGTCGCTCTCGGCCTCCTGAAGGGACCGGGCTGAGATCAGAAGGTCATCCAGATAGGGTAATACACGAATACCCTGACCCCTCAGGATATCCATGATGCCCGCCAGAACCTTGGTGAACACTCTGGGAGCTGAGGATATGCCGAAGGGGAGTGCCACAAACTGGAAATGCTGACCCTCCAGTGCAAACCTCAAAAACTTCTGATGTCCCAGAAAAATCGGGATGTGCAGATAAGCATCCCTGATGTCCACCGTAGTCATAAAGTCACCGGGCCGAAGCGACCTCACCACCGACTGCAATGTTTCCATGCGGAAATGTCTGAGCCTTATAAATTTGTTGAGACCCTTTAGGTCCAAGATTGGCCGCAGTGATCCGTCCTTCTTGGGAACCGTGAACAGGTTGGAGTAGAATCACTGACCCTGTTCCTGCCGGGGCACATGGCAAATCACCCCTACTCGCAGGAGGTGCTGAACAGCTGCTCTCAATGCCTCTGCTTTTAGCGGGTTTCGGGATGCCCTTGAACATAGAAATTTTGTGGGTGGTCTGGCTGCCAGCTCGATCTTGTAACCTGACACCACCTCCTGAATCCAAAGATACGAGACGTGACGTCTCCAGATTGAGGCAAACAGCAGAAGCCGTCCCCCCACCCGTACGGTTGAGAGCACCCCCTCATGCCTGTGTAGGCTTGGCTGGAGGTTTGGACTTAGCTCCCCAGGCGGGATTGGGCTGGCTGCGGGACCTACCTCTGCCTCAGGTATCTCTGCGGGCACTGGAAAATTAAGAACCTCTTCCCCCCGAAAGGACCGGTAAGAAGAGGAGTGCCGAAAAGGCCAAGTAGGTTTTCTCCTCTGAGGGATCCTTCACCAAAAGGTCCAGTCACTCCCTGAACAGCCGACCCCCCCACAAAGGGTAAATTTGTGAGGGACTTTTTGGTGGCCAGAGATCCAGAGATGCTGTCTTCTCCACGGAGGGCAACTCACCTTCCAAGAGTGGGTCATCTGGCGACTCCCCTTCCTCCGCGGAGTCAAAAGAAGCATACAAATTATCGTCTGAGTAAACCGGCTCCAAGTGCCGCTTTTTACTCAAGGCCTTTTTAGGGACTGCCAACGAGAGCTGTTTATCAAGGCTAGCCAGCCTCTGTGCCAAATCAGAGTGTGTCCCCTTGCTGGCTCCCCCTTCAATAGGGGCTAACTGCAGCAGCGGAGGATCCAGAGAGGCTGGAGGTAATGCAGGACTAGGGGCAGGAGCGACCGCCCTCTCATGGTCCAAAACAATGCCTCTGGCGCAAGTGGAACAAATTGTGCTGAATCCGCCCAGGGGATTCTGTCTGCACAAGGGGCAAAGCCTATCTTACCCAAGTGGGATGCCCAGCTCACTATCCCCTGATGCCTCCATTATGGTGATTTTGAAAATGTAATATTCGTAAAAGGTTAAATAGACACTAATGTCCTAAGCCTATGGCCGATCCCCCTACATCGGGGACCGGGAGAAACCACAATTCTCAACCTTCTTCCCACAGTCTAAAATAAAAAAGAGAGGAGACAATAATTACAATATGGCCCACTGCCATATATAACATATATAGATAAATACAGCTATAAATACAGCTTTAAATAATGCCATTATGAAACACATCTATAGCTATTCCCCCTCTCTTCCCTCCATACATATGCACAACAAGTAAGAGGGAAGCAGCAACTCACAAAACCGTGCTAGGAGCGCTACAGGGACACGCAGCAGCAGCAGCCCAGTTCAATGAGGGATTACTTCAGATGCGCCACAACGACTGCGCAGCAGTGGCGCGTGTCTTCTCGAAGTTTCTGGCCGGGGGAGCGTCACTGGAGCGTCGGCCAGCCTGTGCGTCGCATGCCCGTGACTCTGGCCATCACCATTCTGCGGCTACTACTAGTAGCGGCGCTGCCTACCCCCGCCCCCCTGACCCGCGAGGAGCCCGCGGGGCGCGGAGGCCCGCATGCGGCCCGTGCCCCCCTCCAGGGGCCTTCACAAGCGAGGGGACGAGGGAGGTGAGTATGCGGGAGGAGCGGCAGCGGACTGCTCCTCGCTGTAGCGTTGCTATGGCGAAGGAGCTCTCCGCCGCTCCCCCACCAATAGTAGCACCAAGCACGCACAATAAAAATAAAAAAACATGTGGGAGAAGTGAGGGAAATATTCAAAGTATATAGTGGTATCTTAGCAGGTTCACCATGAGAGACCTGCGGCCGACCTGCTTGCTCTAGGAAAGCCTGTGGCCCAGAGTCATATGCTCTGTAAAACGCCCCAGACCCCGGCATTTCACCCTACCGTCACAGATCCCAAACAGCCAAAGCTGGGAGGCATCAGATGGGTCAAAAGAATCTGCGGAAATAGGGTACTGCAGCAAGCCGACAGGTTAGGAGGCCCCCGCTTTGCTGCTAAAATCCTGAGAGTGTGTAGGCGATCTGTGCAGCTCCACTGCAAGAAGAGAACTGGGCATTGGTTGAGGGGCGGCTGCCTTTGTGGGGAACCGGGAGGAGCCGCATATTTGGTCTTGCAGTCCACGCCCCCTTTGGGGCGGAGTTACCCAACCGTGAATACTCTCTGGACGGCCTGGAATGGATTGGAAAGAAAAGAAACAGGGCACTCAGTGACAACACAGCAATTATTAAAGGTGATGGCAAACAATTGAATGCAACAACTGGGAACGGGTGGATGGATGCTCAGAGCAGATGAGGTGCCAGGCGGGAAGGATTGTTACCTAAGGGTGCAGTGGATCCAGCAGTGCAGAGGAAAGCAGTGGTTTGGGGTGGACGCTGCAGAAGTCCAACAACCAGCAAGGGTGACTAATGCTGGTGCACAGACTCCAGGGCTGACCAGATGATAAAGGCCAGCCCTCTGTTAAACACAGGTGCTGGATAATTACCAGCACCTCTCCTGCAGCAGAGGGCCACCTGCTGGTGGAGCAACATACAACAGGGGAAAGCTAAAAAGGCAGAGCCATCAGGTGGTGAACCAGGAAACTCCAGGCTCCCAGGTTGTAGGGACTCCGGGACCATACAGGATGTAGCCACTGAATGTGCAAGATTGGGGTCTGGTTAAGAAATGGACTTGATGCGCAGACCCTGTGATTGTATTTTTCATGTAAAGTATGTCATTGCAAACGCCCAACGCAATAACAATACAGCAAGTATTTATTAGATAATTTAATTATAAAGGATTAAAATGATCATTAGAATACATACATTGAGGAAGAGCACCTAGTGGCCATATGGCATCTAATATAGATCCAAGCAGAAAACAAATAACATAGAGGCTCACATTTGGTTTTCTAAAGCAGGCAATGTAATAAATATTGTTCAAATCTAATAATGTGTGTCAGGTTTGAAAATTAATCCACCTAGCATTGATCTTGCGCTGAGCTCCTCTGGCAGAGCATGGCATCTTGTTGTACCCATCTATTTTGTTGCATGATGGACTGACTTCCTATGTATGATTTCAGCTTGCTCACTAGCCCATCTCTTGTGAGATATGTTGGCACTATGCTTCCTGGATTGATTATTACCTTTGGGCAGTCCTTGTTTATTGTTTTACCATGGTCTTCCATGTTTTATGGCCTTAATCTTAAAGGGGAAACATGTACTGGAACAGAATTAGCGCCTCAACAGATGCTCAACTGTAGGAAATGCATAGAGTTAACATTAGAGGTTGACCGCTTAATAAAGGCTGGTGATTGGTTAAGACTAGCAGTAAGCCATGTTTTACCCATTTTTCTTCTTGCTCCTCCCATTACCTGCTGGCATAGTTACCTAATATTAAATAAATAAGGTCATGTCTTGTATCCAGGACAGCCAGCTCCGCCACCACGTCTCTGCATCATTACAGTGCTTTATAGCAATGACTGACCAATAGGACATCTCAGCTGCCAATGTCACCAGAAAGGATATAGGTCTTATTTTATGATCCATGCAATAAATACCGAAACAGGAGCATGTCCATTTTTTATCTTTCAAACTTTTTTATTGAGGACAGGTAAATCACAGTTGTACAAAACATTAACGCATATGATCGCCAAATAGAACAGCCAGCATATATCAGTTATTACAATCAGACTGGTCAAACATGAACAATAAATTCGTCACCCTCCACCCCTTCTCCCCATCCTCCCCCCAATATATCAGCAAGGAGGCGCCAAGAGGCCGGCTCACAGGTTCTAAGTGGATTCTGATACCGGTGGATCGGGCAGGTCGGAGGAGAAACCACTTCATTGACTGAGTACAATTGGCAGATCCCCATCAACCATTCTCATAAGGTACCATTCGGTGTCTCTAAAGGTATGATGTATTTTAGCTCGAACCACCGGCGTCATCAAGTTAATAAAGCTTTCCCAAGTAGCAAAAAAGGGTTCAACCTTAGTCTCCTTATGGGATGCCGCATCCACCCAATCAAATTTGAAGAACTGCTGCAGCTTCTCCAAGAAGATTTTAAACTGGGGGGGGGGGGGGGGTCAGGGTAGATTCAAGCCTGCAAGATTGTTTTCCGTGCTACAGCGGATATTATTAATAAGAGCCTTCTGGTCCCCCGTGGAATCCTCACCCCCTCCAGCATTAGTTCCCCAAAAATTGCCCACTCCGGTGAGGGGGATGCAAATGTTACCAGGCTTTGGGACGCATATTGGGCTACCCGCCTCCAGAAGTGTTTAACCACAGGGCATTCCCAGAGATTGTGAAAGAGGTCAGCTGACTCAATGTTACATTTCGGACAGCTCGGGGATTTAGATAAACCCATGCGAAAGGATCTAAGCGGGGAGATATAATTAGCATGTCCATTTTTAACACCTTTGTGATAAATGTTGTCCCCTTTTTTCCACCTCCAAATTATCCCTCAAGCTTTGGAGAAAAGTTTGTAAAAAGTCTTAATTCAGCCTACTGTGGAATGGTTTTGAGATTAAGAAGTTATCTCGGTAGCAATTGCAGACGTTTTCCAATGAGAATATTTTCCACAAATTAGTAAGCAGCGACCCCTATGGGGATAGGGATTTACTAAAGTGGAAAGAGCTAAGAAGGGTCTGCCACGTTTTAGTGGCTAACCCCCTGAATGATGTGAAATACAAGATAAAAATGCTTGTAATGTTAAATAAGCTAAGTATTTATATTCCCATGCATCTCCGTAACTGAAACTCTTCCAGGACTCAACTTCTGTTAGAACAGACGCATTGTTAGTTCCTAATCCCCAGGTACATTTGGAAAACAAATTTGTTGAGCTTTAAGTATTATCATAGAGACTATTACCAGCAGCTTTTGGAATCAATAAAGTACACATGGGAGCATATTAGAAAAGCTTCTTAACATGGGGTAATTAGCCTTTGCAGCCCACAATTTTTGTTATGTTTATTGTAAGATTTTCAAGGCAGCAACCCCGCGCCACGGAACAAGATCATAACGAAAACTGAACAACGTTATCTCGGACGATAATCAGACTAATACCTGTCAGACCTGTATTTGATTGTTGAATTTTATATTTTTGATTTAAAGACTTTTTTTTACATGTTTTTTGCTGGAGTGTACCAACTGTAGACACCAACATGTGTATAGTTTGCCTGTGAGAGATATGTGTAAGGTATACAAGTTCCAGTATACGTTATTGCTTTATTGCTGCTCTTTTGCTTTACTACCAGGCAAAAATGTGGACACAGAAAGGATAAGATTATTATTGGAGATACTATGCAGCAGCTTACAGCTAGTCTCTGTATGTGATCTGCATCTATATTGCTAGGTTAATGCAGTTTACATTTATGGCAGTAGATGGTGCTGTTACATATATCTATGTGTAGTCTCTGTTGTACATTCTGTACCGAATGTTGTGTTTTCTGTACAATGAGGTAATCTCTATGATTAATTTTTTTTCATGTCTATGTGAAATATGTGAAAACAAATATATATTTGTTAAATAAATATATATAATTTTGTAGCATTAAAAAAATGTAAGCTTTTCAAGAAACCCATATTGCTTGTGAAAGCCCCATTGCTCCCAAATACAGTGATAACACATATGTATCGGTATACACATGTTCCTGCCCAGGAAACACTGCAAACTGAAAAGAGGAGATAAAATAAAATAAAATACAACTACTGTGTGCATCAAGGGGGACCCCATGCTTTTTAAAAATATTTTGTAAGTGTTAAACCCTTCATTTTTTTTTTATACAGCATGGGATCGCCCCTCTCCATCAAAACCAGCCCAGGAATCAACTATGGAGGCTGATAAACAAGGGTGCAGAGGCTGATTGGCCAGCCTCCAGTCCTTAAGGACACCAGCCCGCATAGTCCACATGGGCACCCCCCTAGGCTTTATGTAGATAATGCGGGGGTCAGTCCCCATTGCCCTTTGAACATGTATAGGGGTCTCAAGGCCAGTTTACAAAGATTTAAATGTTAAAAAAACACATGCACAATAGTAAAAGTTCTGTAATTTTTTTTTTCTTCTTCTACTTCTTCTACCTCCTTCCATCGCTGATCGCTGCTGTCCCACACCATCTGATGTTGCTGCCTAAAAAGCCGGAAGCGAGTGGTTGAAATGAGGAGCGGAGCAGAGGATGGGGGTCCTCTGCCACACTCTCTCCTGCTTCACCACTCACTCCTGCTACAGGAAGGGGCCATTTTTACTGGCGCAGTGAGCTGACATCAGCACACTCGCCAGTATAAAAGGCTCCTCCCTGCCATGGAACGGGAACTGCCAGAAGCTGGCAAGCAGGGCAGAGAACCAGTGTTCTCTGCCCTGCTGAAGACGCCCAATTCAGGACTGGAGGACCCCTGGGGAAAGATGAGACACTGGTGCTTGATCCTGGATAGAGGTGAGCTGTTTTTTTTTTTTTTGCTATAAACTAGGGAAATGCCAGGCATGTGAGGCTTACGTGGTAGGGAGATAACCGACTGACTTACGACCATGTAAATTTCTCTTGCTTGGTGGTTACATGGTTAAGGGAGACAGAGAATGTGTATTGGAGCGATTATTTATTGCTGGCATATTTCTGTACAAGTCACACAAGTGGCCCCTGATATGTTTTACAGCCTTATCTACTACTGCTATGAAAATCCTGTGGAAGTTGTTTACCACACACAGATATAGTTGTGTCTTTTTATGGCTCTTTAAATACTGTCTTCAGTCAAAATGAAAAAAAAGCTACACTTACCTTTCGCAGACCAGTGCTGTTAGTCCGGCACTCTAACACCACCAGGCCGCCATCGTCCAACACCATATAGCGCTCCTGCACTTCCCTGGGCCATTTATCATAGGCACTATGGCATGTCCCCCTCCATTGCCTTGAATAGAGGGGACGTGGCATAGCTCCTGTGATGTTGGTGGAGGGCAGTCAATCAGTTGTGAATGGATGCAAGATCCTGAAGATGGCAGCAGCGGTGGCCTGGTGGCGTGGAACCTGGATCGGGTGATCAAATGAGTGTCAGAGTGCAAGACTAGCAGCGCTGGTCTGTGGGGGATAAAAGTTAAAGTGGACCAACAGTCAATATTGACTTAAACCAGACCAACACAACGAACAGTGCTCATATGCATCCCTCCCCAGGACAATTTAGATTGCTGCACGTAAAAAATAATTTTCCCTTTTCTTGCTGTGGTATATTTTAAAAACAAGATGGCAGCTCATGCATTTGCAGGCCACTTGCAAACAGGAAGTGCTGCTGGGATTCCTGTTACTGTGCATTGTCAGTTATGTCAGTTGGGAGAGGAAGCTCCAAAATGGCAGCTACCTTTCTTTTCTAACTGTACCAGGCTGTAGGTCCGTTTAAAGTGTAGCGTTTTTTAATTTTTGATTATTTCTCCCTGATACATTCATAAATAATTAATAGGTCACCCCTTAGGCATCTTTTTTTCCAAACAAAAAAAAAACAAATTTCCTAAAATCTTCCTAGCTACTCTATTCAACCCGTTCCATTTATTAATTTAGCCTACAAACACGCTCAAGCTCACCTATTTCCGCCTTATGCGCCCAAAACTGTACATAGTATTGCAGTAATATCTCTTTAGGAGAAGCTAGTGAGAAGGCATTGGAAGATCAAAAAGAGCATTAATCAAATCACCCTATTTATACATTTCAGTATGGAAAGGGGCTTCAGAAATTACATTTTCGGCAGGTGCTTTTGGTGAGCACCACCAGAGAGTATTCGTGATGCAAAAAATGTTTAGTGCCTCTTCTAGCGTCATGTAGCGTTCCATGTATCAAGAGCACCGAGGCCTTTGTTAGTGCCACATCAGAAGCTCAGTGCCGTTCTCCCATTGACTTCAATTAGACATTCCAGTCCCTTTTTCTTGGTGACTTCTGGTTAACGTTTTTTTCTTTTTTTTGTGCTCAATCAAGTGACACAGGAACACGTAGTGACACATAACAGCAGGTGCTTTTGGTGAGCACCACCAGAGAGTATTCGTGATGCAAAAAATGTTTAGTGCCTCTTCTAGCGTCATGTAGCGTTCCATGTATCAAGAGCACCGAGGCCTTTGTTAGTGCCACATCAGAAGCTCAGTGCCGTTCTCCCATTGACTTCAATTAGACATTCCAGTCCCTTTTTCTTGGTGACTTCTGGTTAACGTTTTTTTCTTTTTTTTGTGCTCAATCAAGTGACACAGGAACACGTAGTGACACATAACAGCAGGTGCTTTTGGTGAGCACCACCAGCGAGTATTTGTGATGCAAAAAATGTTTAGTGCCTCTTCTAGTGTCATGTAGCGTTCCATGTATCAAGAGCACCGAGGGCTTTGTTAGTGCCACATCAGAAGCTCAGTGCCGTTCTCCCATTGACTTCAATTAGACATTCCAGTCCCTTTTTCTTGGTGACTTCTGGTTAACGTTTTTTTCTTTTTTTTGTGCTCAATCAAGTGACACAGGAACACGTAGTGACACATAACAGCAGGTGCTTTTGGTGAGCACCACCAGCGAGTATTTGTGATGCAAAAAATGTTTAGTGCCTCTTCTAGCGTCATGTAGCGTTCCATGTGTCAAGAGCACCGAGGGCTTTGTTAGTGCCACATCAGACGCTCAGTGCTGTTCTCCCATTGACTTCAATTAGACATTCCAGTCCCTTTTTCTTGGTGACTTCTGGTTAACGTTTTTTTCTTTTTTTTGTGCTCAATCAAGTGACACAGGAACACGTAGTGACACATAACAGCAGGTGCTTTTGGTGAGCACCACCAGCGAGTATTTGTGATGCAAAAAATGTTTAGTGCCTCTTCTAGCGTCATGTAGCGTTCCATGTATCAAGAGCACCGAGGGCTTTGTTAGTGCCACATCAGAAGCTCAGTGCTGTTCTCCCATCGACCTCAATTAGACATTCCAGTCCAATTTTTTTTGGGTGACTTCTGGTTAACGTTTTTCACTTTTTTTGTGCTCAATCAAGTGACACAGGATCCCTGGCCTGTTCTGAATGTTTGTTCGTTCATTATTGTACTAAGGTTACCCGCTGTTAACTTGCGTTTTCATGCCTGCCAATCATATGTTATGTCATTCATATGTCCCCAGTGTCATTCCATGTGTTTTTGTCTGATCACTGTGCTGCCATCCCCAGTTAAAGCCTTTTTCTGTATCACACATGGTGCTGTATGCCTGAGTATAATGGTTTTACAGTGCCTGCGCTGGTGCTGTTCATTTACTTAGGCCCTTATTTATGAAGGAATAGCGACAGGTAGCGACTGGTGAGCGACCGGTAATGACGGGCCCCGCCACGAGAACGCCAGCTCCCCACCACAATCACACATTTATCAAGCCAATCCTACTTAGCGACTGAGATAGCGCCATATAGCCACTCATTCATCATTATTCCAGCCTCAGCCCACAGCGCCAGCGTCCGACCTTGAACAGCGACAGGTATGACCTCTCGCTACCTGGCGCTCTCCAATGCATTTCAATGGAACAATCTTTAAATATTCATAATTAATTGTTATTAATTGTTTTTTTTTTTAATGTGAAAAATTCTGTGACCACTTCTGCCATTTTAGATGTACAGAATTGATTACAGGTCTGATATTAATGTATTCATATTACATAATTATTTAAAAAACTTGTTTTTTTTGGTTTCCAAAAATATGGTTGTTTAGGGGGGTTAAAAAAACAGCGCTCTGGGGTTTAAACATGCATTTTACAGCACGAGAATTTTTTGAGCGTGATTTGTTAATGAATATGGTGGGAGCCGGTCGCTAGGGCCAGTTGCTATCATGCGCTCCCATACAGCGCGGAACCTGTCAAATAGCGACTCCTCACCCAATATTCAACATTATGGCAAACCGACTGAGTCGCTATCAACTACCGAACAACGGCCAAGCACAGCGACTACTAGCAGGCACTCTGAAAATGCCGCTACAGTCGCTCAACTGTCGCTACCTGCCGCTATTAATGAATCGGCCTCCCCGCCCTCCCCACCAGCGCTACCTGTCGCTAGCTCCATTGGAAAAAAAAACAAACAAGACACAGCGCCATGGGTAGCCTACAGCACCAAACACTAACAGTCTGTATTGCGGCTGAAGTGCTAAAAGCGCCTATCCGCAGATGCTCAAGAGACGCTAAGTGGAACTTGTGATAAATTAGACTCTCTATCAGTCTTCTCAATGCAGAAAAGCAAGCTGTTAGCTCAGTAACAGGTAGGGCGTTTAAACAATTAACTGCCACATACATGCACCAACAATTGAATAGGTTCTCTCTCTCTCTCTCTCTCTCTCTCTATATATATATATATATATATATATATATATATATATATATATATTAAAATTAGATTACTTTAAAGGTTGGAAAACTGGTTAGAAGCAATAAAATCACACTGCAGAAAATTGCATTACTCCTATTTCCTATTTTAAAAAATGTCATCCGGAAACCCAGAGCTTCTTCACTATAAAATTACTGGCAATGCATCTGATGCTATCACATTATAGTTTGTAAAAGTGGAAAAGACCTTTTACTCTGAACTTTGATTTCACATGACAATAAAACTATGTTACAGGCAGTCAGTAAATCAGCCTAGCTGTAGAAAGTGATCTTTTCTCTTGATACTGACAGAGGATACTGTCCTTTACAATCTCATTACCTTATTAACAACCACTAATTATCTTACAAGCATGTTATCTACAAGTTGATTCTAAGTTGCTTTATATTTTGCTCATCATGATCTTCTAGCCATTTCATGACACAGTTTATGTCAATCATAAGGTAAATAAAATATGACATTTACATAGGCAAGAACATTTGTTAGGGTTTCAAGCACATCCGATTGTAATACTGCAGTACATGTATGGGCCTGGTCCAGCCTAAATTGGAGTTTACATATATTTTGTTTGTTCCAATAGATTTTAAGTAAGTTTTTAATATTACCACATAAGGAACTTATAAGTTATTGAAGTTATGACTCAATTCTTGGATAGTTCAGTGGATTTCCAGCTGGCTGAAGCATCAGTATCAGAGTGTTGTTGTTAATGAATAATGATGTGCGATCTGAACAAAGGGGCCCCGTTCTTGTTTGTAATTGACATAGGAGAAAGCTTGGTAGGAAATTGGTCAGGAGAGACTTGGAGCGGACCTTCCCCCTGAATAAGATCCCCTGAATAATAAGAATAATAAGATAAGATAATAATTCTAATAATAATAATAAGATAAGCTAATAATAAGATAATAATAAGATCCCCTGAATAATAAGAATAATAAGTGGTAATAATAGTAATAGTAGTAATAATAATAGTAAGAATAATAAGAATAATAAGATCCCCTGAATAAGAGCATATCTTATATGTTTCCCACACCCTGTACATACAGATTGCTCATATTAAAAATCATCCTACCTGCATCTACTGCATGTTATAAGCCTTTAAACATCCAAGATGGCGGTCAGGCAGCCTGTAAACAGCAAGTGTCTTCTGACTGTGTCGCTCAGCATTCTGGGATTGCTATCCTTTCCCTGACCCCAGCTTTGCTCTGTCTGTGCAAAGCACAGCTATAACCCCGCCCCCTGCACTTTATCTCACTCTCCTCAGTATGTGTGATGCTTCTGAGTCAAGAGGGTGCCGCCCGTAACCTAAAGTCCTGAACAGAGTTTCAGCCCGTTGGGGGAAAGAATAATAAGCAAGTGACTAAAAACTTAAAATATATTCATTTTAGATGCTGGGGAATAGTTTTTTAAGGGTTTGTGTTTTTCATTAAATCATGTTGATGGTGTGGTTTAAAGAACCTAATTTGTACAATCTGGAGAAAGAAGGGAGAGGGGGGACATGATTGAGCCCTTGAAATATGTGAAAGGATTGAATAACGTTATGGAGGGAAGTGTTTTTAAGAAGAATCTTAATGATAGAACAAGGGGCCCAACCTGAAGCTAGTCGGGGGGAAGATCAGGTGCAATGTTAGAAAATGTTATTTTACAGAAAAAGTAGTAGATGCTTGGAACAATCTTCCAGTAGAAGTAGTTGAGAAATCGGCAATAATTGAATTTAAACATGCCTGGGATACAGGTGCTTACATACCATCGAGGCAGGGGAGACAGTTGCTGCCAGGCCCATGGGAGAAGGAGGCCCCATGCAGGCTGTGGCATCTGTGGCAAGAGCACAACATTATGCATTGTTTGTTCGCTGTCTGTCTGGAGCTTTAGGTTCTGCATAGCTGAACTAAGATGCCAGCACATTGTTTACCCCTAGTGCTGACATCTTAGTTCCTGTGCAACCTACAGCTCTGGCCCCTGTGGCATCCCGGAAAGAAACAGACCTCACTGGGCCCCACGCTGCTTAGTATTCTGATCAGACCACATACCTGAATTAGGATGCCCCTGTGTGTGTGAACCCCAGGATCATCCAAAATCTTATTCTGCCTGCACAGGCTCTCCTGCAATCAGCATCGGTGCTGTGGATGGCAAATAATACTAAACTTATTGACCTTTGGGCATGTACCTCTGGCTGTTCCCTCTGTGCGCATATTAGATACATGGGATGCCACCAGAGACCCACACATACACAATGAAATCAAGGAACGAGGTAAGATTATGGGCGCGTCTTTGAGTTTCAGCCCCTTGGAGAGGGCTTTCCCATGGCCTTGGAGTGTTTTTGTTTCTAGAGCCAGGTGCCGTTGGCTTTGAAGCCACAGCACTCAACCCTGTTAGCTTGCAGACCAACCTATAATCTGTCTCTAAATCTGGTAAAAACAGAGGACTCGGTCACACACATCTGCAGAAGTATGCTAAGTTGTACCACCAGCGCCAAGGTGCCTCTATGGGTGCAGTCCTAACTCTAATCTATGAGAGCCCCATTTGGGACATACAATGCAAGAGATAAAAAGGGAGCAGCTTACCTGAGGTTGCCCTAAACCTCATGTGCAAGCCATGGGGTGGAAGGGTCAAGACCTTGCAATACAGCCTAGACCCCAAACCCCATGTGCTTGCACAAATTCAAAGTGAACAAGAGGGGAGTGGCAGCTGCTCAGACCATTTTATAACTAACCTGGGAGGTGCAAGTCAGCAGGGCAATTAGGTTACTAAAGACTTAAAGGAGCCGCAGCACTCAACCCTGTTAGCTTGGCTTTGGTCCGCTCAACATTGAGGGAGTAGGCCTTTTTTGTGGGGCACCATCAAGACATTTTCTATGCTAGGTTGTGAAACCTATGTAAGCCCCTGCTAGGATAAGCACACATTTATCCTAAGATAAAGAGTACATACAGTAAACACATAACGGCAGACTAGATGGACTGTATGGTCTTCTTCTACCATCAACCTTCTATGTTTCTATGTTTAATGCACAGAAAACACATTGGGGTTGATCCAGCACCTTGAATATTTTTTACTCACTTTTTCAGAAGAGTTTTTCCCTCAGTGCAAATTAGCATTATATTTAGTTGTGCAAATCAGAAACAATAATCTAATGTAATTGAATATGTACCCCAATGGCCAGCAATCATGCTGTCTTTTCTAGCTAGTTATTTCTAATAGATCAAATTAATAAAGCATTATGTGTTCACCAATTATTTTAAGCGCCCCTCTGCCCCTCCCTGGAAAGGTTTCCTCTGTTGAGCTTGTGGTCCTCTCTTGGTTTGCTGGTTACCAGGTTGCTGCCTTAAGGGTTTAGGGGTGCGCAGCATTCACACTGTTTTTGACTTTTTCCTTTTCGATATAAAAAGTGTTCTTTTTCCTTACCAATCATAAATCACAATTAATGTTTTGCCTGACTACAGACGAAATCTTTCATCGCTCAAGCTGTTTGGTCTTCAATTTTTACTTATATTCATGGCCACAAGGCAGCAGCAGATGGTGCTATTGTTGTTTCTAAAGCTGACTTTCTCTTTTCATCTCAGGGCTTTGTATCCAAGCTTGACAGATTCATCCGCTGGCTGCAAGATGCTATGGAAGCCACAGAGAACTGGACCCCTCCTCAACCTGAGACTGAGGCCCTACAGCTTTATCTGCACACACATTTGGTGAGATGTTACCCATGCAATGTATAAACTACTTGGTCTGGATTGTCAGTAGTCCATATTCTAAAATGTGTATTGTTTATATGGTCACATTACTATTCTGAGATATTAGAATGTTTTCAACCCAATGTAACAATTAAATGTACCATTTACAAAAACTCTCAAAGAACATTGGATGGGACCCAGAAACCCTATAGTGGCCACTACATGCATCCTAATTTGGGAAGCACATCAGCAGTTAACCCCCCGGAAATGATAACCCTTTGCATTTTTCTATGGCCCATGAAACCAAATGGTGTTTGACAGATAAATGAACCCCCTTCATTTTTTGAAGGGTTCGCAGTGGGTAAGCATTTCACGTACAAATGCCCGGGGACTGGGAGACACAGCAGCCCTAATGTCCATTTTGGGGTTTAGGTTCGTCATGTCAGCGGTCACGTGGTCCAGGTTTTTGGCTACTGAAGGGGATTTAGGACCATGTGACAACCGGTGGCCAGTCAAGGGCCCAGTCAAGGATCAGGTAAGAAAACAGGGTCTTGCAATGGTGTATTTGAGGGGGGCATCAGCAATCACTGTTGCCAACTTTGTCTAGAATGGGTGTTTTTTTTAGTTTGCAGTTCAGGCTGCAGTGCAGATTTACTTACTGGCGGGAAAGCATATTTTTTTTCTACCTTACTACTTCTACCTTACTGAAGTCAGGTTTGAACTTTCGGTCCAACTATTCCTTCCAGCAGGGCAAAGGGGCCCTGAAGGCGGCCACTATGGAGAGATAAATACAAGGACATACACAGTGCCTCATAGCAAATCTTAAAGTGGTGCCCCCAAGGGGACTGAAAGCGGTCCCCAGGCCCTGGAAACACCATACGCCTGCCTGCAGGCCTGTGTTGATCCCTACAAGGGTATTAATCAGGGCTTACCCAAAAATTCTTCACAAAGTAAACAATTACTATGCTGCTAGCAGTAGCAGGGGCCAGAAATGGAGCTTCTCCAATGCAGTTCTCCTAGCTGCTCTGGTGCCAATTGCTCTCCAGGTTGTGGGACTGGATGGAAGCCTCCACTGTCTCCTGGAACTAGAAGCTCTGTCAGGCATAAAAATAGAGGGACAGGGTGCTACAACGACCCCATGTGTTCAAGACAGGTCATGAAACTCCTTAGTGCTGAAGATCTCCTGCTCCTAAAAGAGCGCCAGCACAGCACCCCACAACCAGCCTAAGCAACCCCTGGCCCCAGGCCTTCTTCTGCCAAGACCTGGTAGGAGCTGCTTCTACTATTTATATGGTACACCCCTGGTTCCCAGTGTAACTAACTGTGGAAAAAACAACACTATTCACTAAAGTATTTTATTTGGTTATTAAAAGCTAGTTTACAACTAAAATGATAAATTGGCAGAATTCTGATATGTGTTTAAATAATGCCCAGGATTCCTTTTTATTGGCACAAAGCATTCATTCTGTATGTCAGATTTTTTTTTAAATGTTAAAGAGCTCGACCCACAGTGCAGATGGAATGTGCTTCTACTTTTGTGCGAAGCTCCTCCGTCTGTAAGCCCCATTCAAACTATACATATGAAACTGTCTGTGTTTAGTGTGTGCAGTCAAGCGCTTACTAATAGAGTAGATAGAATGTTGTATTCTGAGTGTAGGAATGGCTCAGACAGCAGCTCATGTTTTAGTCATATGCAAATTAAAATGTTGTAATTTGAATTAGTTTTTTGAGCTGTAAAAGGCGCATTTATAGAGGCGTTGTCTGGTACATGGGTGGGTGCCACTATTTTCTTCTCAAGGTCTACATTTCTTCAAGGTGACGTGATTTGTTTCATGCCTTCTCCTTGTTACATTTTTACATTTTGTCCTCCTATTCATCAATGTAGCTAATGTGTTATGCATGTGAAAATAACCCCTGTCTCAATCTTTTGGAATACGGTGTCTTTCTACAGCTTTAGTTTCTCTTTGAAGTTTGTTCAAATGTCTACTGCCATCATGATCACTTGATTGACACTGTCAATATTGCATTGGTTGACAGTCCCAAACCCTTTGAGGAGAATTTTAGATGTTAAAGGAAACCCATCATTGGTCTAGCAATTATCCCTCATCCCTGTAACTGGAGGTGTTCAGCCATATTGCAACTATGACTAAAGAGACTTTCACTGACCAGATATGGGTAAAAAAAAAATATTTAAAAAAGTCTGTCTCTCATTCCTGTTTTTTAGCCAAAATAAACTGAAATTGAAAATTACATTGATATAAAGACCAAAATTAAGCAACCAGTGTCAAGGATATTTTACAATTGTGCCCTTTTTTACCTTTATAGCTCACTAATCTTGGTCCAGAGCAAAACATTCAAATCTGGAGGTCAGCCAGAGATGGCCACAAAGAGGCAAATAAGAAGATGGGATCAGGACTGCATGAGCTGCAGTCTTTAATAGTCTAGGGCTGACCAAAGAGGCTTTGTTCCTCTTTGAGACCAGAGTTTAGAACAACAATGCTGTTAAAGCCCATGACTAAAATTTGGGTTGATGTTTTAAGCTTTAAAATCGATGGTGTGGTTTGTCTGACGCAGAGGATAAGCATATTCCAAGGCAAAATGTTTCCATGGTATCACAAAAGCATCTACTCTGGACCCCCAGGGAATCCCTGGTCCAGAAAGAGTGTTAATGCACTACTTACTGGGGAAGTTTCCTAATTTAGGTGTCCTAATTTATGCTGTAGATCTTAAGGTAACCGTATAGTGAGAACAGTTCTTATTTGTTTACAGCAGAGATTGTAGATATACGCATACAATAAATCCTTTTGACTAGGTATAATAGACAGGGAAAATGTGCAAAGGCACTTACCGCCGCGGCCCCGGGGGTACTTAACCTGCCCAGGGCCTCTGAAGGTGTGACGCTTCTGTTGGAGGGATCTCCTTCCTGGATAGGGGTGTTTTCTGCTTGGGTTCCACCGTATAATTCCACCAGGTGCTTCTGTCCGCACTCTTCAGAGCATCAAAACATCAGTTAAGGGTTAATCTCTGAGTTAACCCTTAACTGGACCTTAAGCTTCGCTGACCACAGTGAGCTGCAATACGCCGCAGCAAGGCATATGAGGAGCAGGCCCCTAAGCGTGTCAGTCTGTGTTTCCACAATGATGTTTTGATGTTCTTAAGAGTGCGGACAGAAGCACCTGGTGGAATTGTACGGTGAAGTCCAAGCAGAAAACACCCCTATCCAGGAAGGAGATCCCTCCAACAGAAGCGTCACACCTTCAGAGGTCCTGGGCAGGTTAAGTACCCCCGGGGCCGCAGCGGTAAGTGCCTTTGCACATTTTCCCTGTCTATTATACCTAGTCAAAAGGATTTATTGTATGCTTATATCTACAATCTCTGCTGTAAACAAATAAGGACGGTTCTCACTATATGGTTACCTTAAGATCTACAGCATAAATTAGGACATCTCAATTAGGAAACTTCCCCAGTAAGTAGTGCATCAACACTCTTTCTGGACCAGATCCTATTTGAGACACCTTCAAGCGCGCCACAACAGACATCCCTTCACCCAACCCTCGCATGAGCCCAGTTGGGAGTTAGGATTTCAACCACAAATACCACTACAAGATACAGGGAGTGACCCCTGATCAGTGGCAGCAGCTCAACACCATCTCCAGCGCTCTTCACTACCTCCTTCTTATACACACTAATCCCTGGTCCAGCCTACACACATTTACATCTTCATTCCGAGACAGGTGAATATACCCTTCCTTAGGGTGCCTTACCTGGAGAACATCTCAGAAAAAACCTCTGAAGTGAAAGACTATTTGCTAGGGCTTAAATCTACAACTGTGATTGTTTTCTACTTATGATTAAAAAGAAATATTTTATTTTATCCCATTTTCAGAGTAAATCATACATGATTTCCCCATTTTCAAAAACAGCTTAATTTAGTAAGAAGAGCTTTTTTGTGCGCACTTCAAGCTTAAATGAAAAACATTGAAAAATGTCACAAAAAATATTTAATTTTGTAGGACAACTGCAGGGGACCCACATGACCGGAGTTCCATTGAGCAATGGGTGGCACAAGGAAAAATCTTTTCAACTTTTTTTTTTTTTACAACTTTTCAGATCTAGGAATCTGTAGGCAAAAACATAGAAAAAGACACCTTACCTCCACTGCAGTGACTATAAAATGTAGATTGTTTTCTCCTCACTAACTTGGGCCACAGGCAGAGCTATGGCTAGAATACAGTCCCCTATGTATGTCATAGAGTATACACAGTGTGTGGAGGGGGGGCAGGATTACTCCTGAGGATCTTCCCAACTAGTACACTTAGGCAGTTGTCCAAGACTGATCATCTGTGTGGGAAGCAAGGTGAGGTTTTTTTTTGTGTTTATGCCTACAAATGCCCTGGAAGTTAAATCAAAACCATCGCTTTCTAGCCTGTGTGAAGTGACATGTATTGTACCATTATTCCATATAATCAAATGGTTACCAGTCTCAATTAAACAGCCTTAAATATCTAATTGGATTATCAATTGGGAGTACAAGAGACATGTGCGACATAAATGTAAAATGATAAAATGTAAATGCAGTACCTGTCTAAGGGAGACAGAGAGACATTTTTTCTTGTGTATGTTTTTCTAACGTATTTTTCCTGATCTGTTGCAGAACTTTAAACAGAGTGTAGACAGTAACAGTGCACTAAAGGATGCAGTTCTGGAAGAAGGTCAAAGACTAATGGAAGTGTTGGTATCTCACAAAACAGGTACTGTTAAAAAGCATGTAATAAGACAGCATGAAAGTTAGTCAATTAATGATAAGTCAAAGCAACTGGACTTGCTATGTTTTACTTTAAGACATTTCACAACTCTATTCTTCAAATAAATATGAAAATCACAACGGATCACTCATATTCTGGCACTAGGAAACTCACCTGATTGATAGATGCAGTCACCATCGACCCCTCAACTCCAATGATAAGCTTACACCTCCCACCATTAATCACAGCCATGCCTGCTCTATTCACTGCAATGGAAGGGGCGTGCCTAGGCCTGGCCTGGCACACATGAGGCTTTACATCATGGTATTATATTAAATACTTTATCTATCACAAGTCTTTTGTCCAGGCAACAGTAATAATAAGGCAGCAAGCAGCTCACCTGATCCATGTGCCTCTCCATTTCTTGCAGCACAGGATAGAAGATGTAGCAGGCTTCAAAGTTTGCCCTTTAAATTTAATTCCTCCAGGACCACAAAACAAAAAGGGGTTTAACAGCCAATATGTCTATGGGAGCTCTCAGCACAAGTGAGCATGGCAAACCACAGAGCTGTCTCTAATCACAGGAGAGTGTGCACATGACGTGCCTTGCCACTCCCCTTCCAGTTCAGCCACAACCCAGAAATTGAAGGGAAGAAAGCAGCTCCACTTAGAATACTTAAGGGATTGGTTGAAATGCCTCACTTTATAGTATATCCAAAGGGGATAAGGAATACAAATAAGTTAAAGGAGCACTATCACAAAAAATGGCCCATTAATAAAAATCCATATAGATATGCTGGATGGTGTGATTTGAGGTCACTTATACACCCAGTGTCACGGACGGGGTGTGGCGGCACAGGTGTGGATCCGCTGTGACCGGGTTACTGATAGCGAGTGCCGCGTCAGGGGAGCGGAGTCTAAGAGGCCACCGGTATTCACCAGAGCGCGCTGCAAAGCAGGTTGGTCTTGCAGCGGCGAGTGACCCCCAGGTCGCTACCCCCCAACAGCGGCTGAGCCACACAGTCAGCCGAGGTAATGCGTGGTACAAAGGAGTCAGGCAAAAGTTCAAGCAGAGGTCAGGGCTGGCAGCACAGGTTCAGAGTCAGGGACAGGCAAAGGTCGTTACACGGTTGACAAATACTGAAAACAACAGACTTTCTGCATACAAAGGAAGACCAAGATCCGGCACTGATGGAAAAGGAAGTGCCGCTTAAATAGGGGAAGTGGATGCAGGATTGGATGACCAGGCACCAATCAGTGGTGTACAGGCCCTTTAAATTTCAGAAATCTGGCGCGCGCGCCCTCTAGTGGACGGGGGCGTGCGCGCACCGAACCATACAAGGAAGCAGCACGAGGAGGAGGAAGACGGCTGGGAGCTGCCGGCGCACGGCCAGCCACCACGCCGGAAGCCGCGGGGCCGGCGGCAGGAGCGGGTAAGGAGAGGGACTGGGGAGAGCTGCAAGATGGGGGCACAGCGCTCACCCGGGCAGCGGGAGCAGCAACGGAGGTGAGGGAAGTGCTGCAAGATGGGCCCGCGGCGCTCGCCCTAACAGTACCCTCCCCTTGGGTCTCCCCCTCTTCTTGGGACCAAGAAAATGAGACTATGGTCCAGAAAGTTCTCCTTGGGTTCCCAAGATCTTTCCTCTGGACCACAGCCTTCCCAGTCGACCAAAAAATATAATTTGCCTCTGGAGACTTTAGAGGCCAGGATCTCTTTCACCGTGAAAATGTCCACAGTACCAGAGTACCAGAGATTGGAGCGGGCACCAAGATTTTCAGAGAAAAACGATTGCAAATCACTAGCTTCAAAAGAGAGACGTGGAAGGAGTTGGGGATACGAAGAGATGCTGGAAGGTGAAGCTTATAGCAAACCGGATTGATCGGTTGTCTGATCTTATAAGGACCCAGGTAGCGGGGACCCAATTTGTAGCTGGGAATTCGGAAGCGGATGTATTTCGCCGAAAGCCACACCTTATCTCCAGGAGAGTAAACAGAAGGAGTTCTTCTCTTTTTATCAGCGCTAATTTTCATACAAGCGGAAGCTTGAAAAAGAGCACGTTGAGTCTCTTGCCAGATGGTGGAAAAATCTCGTGTGAGTTCTTCCACGGCGGGTACTTCAGAAGACGTGGACAAAGGCAGTGGCAGAAGAGGACGACGACCGTACACCACAAAGAACGGGGATTTTCTCGTAGATTCAGAATCCTTAAAGTTATACGAGAACTCCGCCCAGGGGAGAAGGTCGACCCAATCATCTTGACGCGCGGAAACAAAATGGGGAAGATAATGGACGAGGACTTGGTTTACTCTTTCCACTTGGCCATTTGACTGGGGATGATAAGCAGAGGAAAAGTCCAATTTAATCTTCATTTGCTTACAAAGAGCCCTCCAGAATTTAGAAACAAATTGCACTCCTCTGTCAGACACGATGTGTGCAGGCCGTCCATTAAGTCGAAAGATATGCATAAGGAAGTGTTTCACCAACTGAGGAGCCGAAGGAAGACCAGGCAAAGGTGTAAAATGCGCCATCTTAGAGAACCTATCTACTACCACCCAAATAACGGTGTTGCCATGTGAAGGAGGGAGGTCAGAAATGAAGTCCATAGCAATGTGTGACCATGGAGTGTCTGGAATAGGTAGGGGAAGAAGGTATTTGGCGAGGAGTCTTGTCACGTGCACAGATGGTACGTCCTTCTCTAGGGAGGGCCACCAATAATATCTGGAAATGAGAGAACAAGATTTTCTTATACCTGCATGGCCAGCTACATGAGAAGAATGTCCCCACTTTAATATTCTGCAACGCTGGCGAGAAGGCACGAAGGTCTTTCCAGGTGGTGCCTGTACCAGGGAGTGGACTAGGCATTCAGGAGGGATAATATGCTGTGGAGTGGATTCCGACCCGGAGACGTCCGAAGAACGAGAAAGGGCGTCCGCCCTATTGTTCTTGACGGCTGGACGGAAGTGGATTTGAAAGTAGAAACGGGCGAAAAATAACGACCATCGGGCTTGTCGAGGGTTTAACCGCTGGGCAGTTTCTAAGTAAGACAGATTCTTGTGGTCAGTAAAGATGGTAACAAGGTAGGCAGAACCTTCCAAGAGATGTCTCTATTCCTCCAATGCAAACTTGATGGCGAGTAATTCCCGATCTCCAATGGAGTAATTCCTCTCTGCCAGAGAAAACGTTTTCGAAAAGAAACCGCAGGTGAGAGTCTTGCCAGTAGCAGATTTTTGAGTAAGCACGGCTCCAGCTCCAATGGAGGAGGCATCTACCTCAAGGGCAAAGGGTCTAGCTGGATCTGGTCTTGAAAGCACCGGAGCAGAAGAGAAGGCATTTTTATGAGAATTAAAGGCCTCTTCAGCCTGAGGTGGCCACGACTTAGCATTCTTCTTCGTGAGAGCCACAATAGGCGCAACTATAGTCGAAAAGAGGGGAATAAACTGGCGATAATAATTCACGAAGCCCAAAAAGCGTTGGATAGCCCATAGGCCAGAAGGACGAGGCCAGTCCAACACTGCCTTTAACTTGCTGAGGTCCATCTGGAGACCACGACCAGAAAATATGTACCCAAGAAATGGTAGAGAGGTCTGATCAAATATGCACTTCTCCAACTTGGCGTATAAAGGTTGTAGGTGGAGGCGAGACAGGACTTGCCGAACGTGGCGGTGATGTTCTTCAGGATTAGAAGAGAAGATGAGTATATCTTCCAGATACACTCCCACGCAGGAGTAAAGCAAGTCCCGGAATATGTCATTCATTTATTCCTGGAATACGGCGGGTGCATTGCAAAGTCCAAAGGGCATCACTAGGTATTCAAAGTGGCCATCGCGGGTGTTAAATGCGGTCTTCCACTCATCGCACTCACGTATACGTATCAGATTATGGGCCCCTCTCAGGTCGAGTTTAGTGAAGATCCTGGCACCACGAAGTCGATCAAATAATTCAGAAATCAAAGGTAACGATTTTTGGCGGTAATCTTGTTGAGACCACGGTAGTCAATGCAGGGGCGAAGAGAGCCATCTTTCTTGGCCACAAAGAAGAAGCCTGCACCTGCAAGAGAGGAAGATTTCCGTATGAAGCCTCTTTGGAGATTCTCCTGTATATACTCTGACATAGCCTGAGTCTCAGGAGCCGAGAGAGGATAGATTCTGCCATGAGGTGGAGTAGTACCTGGCAAGAGGTCGATAGGACAATCATAAGATCGATGAGCCGGAAGTACCTCCGCTTGCTTTTTTCAGAAAACATATGAGAGGACCTGATAAATCGCAGGCAGGCTGGGAAGTGGAGCAGAGGCAGGAACAGGTCTAGCCGGAACAGACTTCAAGCACCTCTTGTAGCAGCCTGCACCCCAACTCTTGATCTCGCCGGTATTCCAGTCAAGAGTGGGGTCGTGACGTTGAAGCCAGGGTAGGTCAAGGAGAATCTGCGAGGTAGAATGAGGGAGCACGTAGAACTCAATATTCTCTTGGTGAAAAAGTCCAATCTTTAAATGGAGGGGTACTGTGCGATAACGCATGGTGCAATTAAGCTTGTCACCATTAACCGAAGCGATGAATAGAGGCTTTGCGAGGCGATTCACGGAGATGTTATATTTATTAATCAAGGAGGCATTGATAAAGTTTCCTGCAGAGCCAGAATCCACAAAGGCAGTCAGGTTCAAGGAGATGGTAGCTGCAACGGTGAGTAGCACAGGAACCGTAAGCCGTGGAGAGGTGGCACACACACCTAGGGATGCCTCTCCCACATTCACTAGGTGCGCCCGTTTCCCTGTCGCGGCGGGCGAATAGGACAGTCTTTCAGGAAGTGCTCTGAGCCAGCACAATACAAACAAAGATTCTCATTCCTCCTGCGAGTTCTCTCCAGCTGGGTTAAGCGGGATCGGTCCACCTGCATAGTCTCCTCACTGGAGGGCGCATGTTGAAACACAGGACAACGGGATGCCCTCCTAGGGCGCTGAGAGTCTCTTTCCAGGCGGAGTTCCTCACGTCTGGAAAAATGCACATCCATGCGTGTGGCCAAATGGATGAGATCAGTCAAAGATGAAGGCAAATCACGTGCGGGTAGAACATCTTTAATATTGCTAGACAGTCCCTTCTTGAAGGAGGCACATAAGGCCTCATTATTCCAAGACAGTTCAGATGCCAGGGTACGGAACTGAATGGCGTATTCACCAACGGACAGGTTGCCCTGAACCAAGTTCAACAGGGCGCCTCTGCAGACGAGGCCCGGGCTGGTTCCTCGAAGACCTGGCGGAACTCGGAGACAAAGGCGAGTACATTGGAAGTGACTGGGTCCTCGCGATCCTATAATGGGGTAGCCCAGGCCAGAGCTTTTCCTGAGAGCAGACTAATAACAAAGGCCACCTTAGCACGTTCAGTGGGAAATTGGTCTGCCAACATTTCCAAATGCATAGAACACTGGGTAACTTGGCATCCCCGTCAAACTTAGCCGGCAAGGAGAGACGGATTCTAGAAGTTGATGCTACTGGAGGCTGTGGCGGCAATACTGGGGCGGCTGGTGGCAATTGCTGTTGCTGAATCGATAAGAGCTGCTGAACCATGGCAGAGAGCTGGTTAATTTGGCGAGACTGCATAGCCACTATTGCAGGTAATTTAGAGGTATCAGGCAGTGGCACCTCAGCGGGATCCATGGCCGGATCTTACTGTCATGGACCGGGTGTGGCGGCACAGGTGTGGATCCGCTGTGACCGTGTTACTGATAGCGAGTGCCACGTCAGGGGAGCGGAGTCTAAGAGGCCACCGGTATTTACCAGAGCCCGCCGCCTAGAAGGTTGGTCTTGCAGCGGCGAGTGACCCCCAAGTCGCTACCCCCCAACAGCGGCTCAGCCACACAGTCAGCCGAGGTAATGCGTGGTACAAAGGAGGCAGGCAAAAAGCGATGTAAAAGTTCAAGCAGAGGTCAGGGCTGGCAGCACAGGTTCAGAGTCGGGGACAGGCAAAGGTCGGTACACGGGTGACCATTAATGAAAACAACAGACTTTCTGCATACAAAGGAAGACCAAGATCCGGCACTGATGGAAAAGGAAGTGCCGCTTAAATAGGGGAAGTGGATGCAGGATTGGATGACCAGGCACCAATCAGTGTACAGGCCCTTTAAATTTCAAAAATCCGGCGTGCGCGCCCTCTAGTGGACGAGGGCGTGCGCGCACCAAACCATGCGCGGAAGAAGCACGAGGAGGAGGAAGGCGGCTGGGAGCTGCCGGAAGCCGCGGGCCTCCGTGCAGGAGAGGGTAAAGAGAGGGACTGGGGAGCGCTGCAAGATGGGCGTGCAGCGTTCACCCGGGCAGTGGGAGCAGCAACGGAGGTGAGGGAAGTGCTGCGAGATGGGCCCACAGCGCTTGCCCTAACACCCAGCATCAAGAAATATCCAGCCAGACATGTTTTTTTTTTTATTAATAGAAGGAAGAGGAAATCGGGTAACAGGCCCTGATACACTAAATCTGTCACCCCTGGATTTTATTCCCCCCATGAGAGAATAAACCACAAGTTGGCGGGAATTTTATTCAGTTTGGGTGTATAAGTGACCCCACCTCTCATTAACCAACTTGTTTAGATGGGTTTTTATATTACACAATTTAGTGATAGTGCTCCTTTAATGTGTGCCTGAACAGGGACTTCAAGCAAATGTAGTCCAAGGCAAATGTTGACAATTATATAAGTGCATCTAGTTACACAGTTTAAACAACCTCCATAAGGTACAGGTAGTGTGTGTGTGTTTGGGGGGGGGGGGGTACATCAAAATTACTAGATGCAACCCTTGAATACACAACACTCAATGATTGTTCCAAAAGTTCTCTGAGCGCAGCAAAGATTTGGTTGATGACTAGTAAATATTGCTCTACATGGCCTACTTTAGTGGACAGCCAACACTCATATTAATGTAGTAGTAGTAGTACACCTTAAGCAATCTCTGGAATTGACTGAATATTCATTTATATTCCTTGCTCTGGTAATAACCATGCACGGCGGTTGTATATCCCCTCTCCACCACTCTCAGTCACCAGCAATCTGTTGGGATGTGCAAGCAGAATGGCAGTGCGGACCAAGTAGTTTATTCTGCCCACTTTCCTTTCGGAACACTGAAGTCATCCACATCAGTTCCAGTTAAATGCAAGATGTTGAATGTTTGATGTGAATTGCTCTCTTAGGACCTGGACAAACATGCAGACATCACAACCTATTCTACCTGATCGACTGCTAACTGATCTAAACCCCAACCATTACTGACTGACCTCTGTCTCAAACTTCGCTACTGACTGACCTGTCCCAGAACCCAATCTTCCTCTGACCTGTACCCCAACCCAATCTGCCACCAACTGATCTGTATTCCAAACAAATTTTCTTCTGACTGACCTGTACCCTAACCTGATATGCCTCTGACTGATCTGTATTCTAACCTGATTTGAAGTGGTGGACTGGAGCCTAGAACAAGTGCCGGGGGGTACAATGGAGCCAGGTACAGTGCAGGAGGGACTGGATGAAGATGTTAGAAGTCACGGCCCTGCTAGCTAGGGAGTCATCCTCAGTCGCAGCATTTGTGCTGGACCCACCAACCTGGCAAACACAATGTTTCTCATCTTGTGTTTCGGAGTTGGGTCTTTTGGGTGAACCAAACTCAGCTTGTTTCCAGGTTTGTGATGTTGGTTAAATATTCTCTTTAAACCCGACCAACAGCCTGGCAAAGCTGCAAAAGAAAACTCCCCAAAACACACTTGCCCTATGATACTATATCATTGTCAGCACTCACATTTGTTCCTGCATCCACTCTGAGGCAGCTGAAACATCTCCTCACAGATTTTCTAGTGGTAGAAGCCATTTTGGAGCTTACTCTTTCAGCATCTGGGAGAGTAAGAGGCCGATTTATTAATAGCGCCAGGTAGCGACAGATGAGCGACAGTAGCGTGATTTTCACAGCGCCGGCTAGTATTCGCTGTGCTTGGCCGTTGTTCGGTTGTTGACAGCAACTCAGTCGGTGTGCGGTAATGTTGAATACGGGGTTAGGAGTCGCTATTTGACAGGTTCCGCGCTGTATGGGAGCGCATGACAACGAATATCCATAGCGAACGGCTCCCAGCATATTCATTAACAAATTACGCTCAAAAAATTATCGCGCTGTAAAATGCATGTTTAAACCCCAGAGCGCTGGCGGCGATGGGTTAAAAGTAGTTTTTTAACCCCCAAACAACCTTATTTTTGGGAAAAAATAATAAACAAGTTTCTAAAAACATTTTGTAATATGAATACATTAATATCAGACCTGTAATATCAATTCTGCACAATTTTTTTTTTTTTTTTTTGACCTTAAAAAAAAGATATAACATTGCAGAAGTGGTCACCGAATTTTTGACATTTAAAAAAAAAAAAAAAAAAAAAAACAATATCAATTTATTATGAATATTTAAAGATTGCTCCATTGAAATGCATTGGAGAGCGCCAGGTAGCGAGAGGTCATACCTGCCGCTGTGATGGGATTAGCAGCGGCGCTGTTCGCTGAAGTCTGCAACATGATGAATCCCGCGCTAGCTGACGCTCTCGCCGGCGCTAGCCTAATTTAGCGTGATAAATGCGTGATTGTGTTCGCAGCCTGGCATTCTGGAGTCGGTAGCCGCCGATAGCTGGCGCTACCTGGCGCTAGTGAGACACTACCTGGCGCTATCCCTTGATAAATAAGGGCCTTAGTAACAGGATGCACAGTAACAGGAAACCCAGGAGCACTTCTGGGAGGAGCTGCCATTTTTTTTAGAAGAAGATAAATTAATTTTTATGTGCAGCAATCTAAATTACCCTAGGAGGGGATGCATATGAGCGCTGTTTGTTGTGTTGGTCCAGTTTCAGTCATTTTTGACTGTTGGTCCCCTTTAAGACACTCAGATACATACAGAATGATCATATGATGTCAGGCAGTGCCATTGCAATGAATGGAGGGGGGCTGTGCACAGGCACAATAACTGATGTGAGGTGCAAGAACAACATTCAAGGACACCGGGAGCCCTGTTCTCGAAAACTGGAGGTTTCTGAGCAGCGCACTGACTGGAACCTGCTGCGGGAATAGAAAGGGTTAGTGTTTGTTTGCCTTTTTGATTGGGTTTACAGACCCTTTAACAACCCACCCAAGACAGCCTATTAACACATCATAGCTTCAATTAACAAGTGACCTCCATGTTGTTGATGCTAGACAGAAAGTATGGATTGGAGCTATTACTTATTGCTGTCAGTCTCAGGTCACTCTTGTTGGGTTGAAAAAGCCAGTGATTTTCAAAATGTCTTCATATAAACAGCCAGCTCGTCCAGTTGCCTTGATTTATTCCTATAGATATAAAAGAAAGTATTTCTGTATATTACGTTTTTGATATAAGGCTATGAATATGATGTCTTACATCAGGCTTGCTACAGAGGTCAGCATTTTTCCAGTGGCTATTGAAAAGGGTATCGATAGCACATGCTTCTCTTTCCATGCAATGGGACTTCCAGCTGTGACTTGTTACTGAAGCATGAAATGCTGCATGAAATAGTAATGACTTACAGGGAAAGCACACGGTGATACTGAGTATCATACTGCGAGTCAGTAAATAACAAGCTGACTTTTGATGTATTATTAATATTTACATTAACACTGAGACCTTCACTTACAGTGACAGAGATGATTACATACACACACATTGCTCCCGGTGCTTGGCATGATGTAGCTTTAGTTTTGCTGACAAGTGCAATCTAAGGTCTTACCTGGTTACTGTACTTTTACCTTGGCAATGGCAACCTGCACTGACAGATGCCATCCTGCAGGATGAAATAAACTCAAACATCAATTTTGTCTGTTATAAAATGTTTTATATGATTCAGGTAATCATTGAACAATATGGAACAAAAGACATGAAACCTTCTACATTCTACAGTCACATACCTATCTAAGGCCCTTATTTATGAAGGAATAGCGACAGGTAGCGACGGGTGAGCGACTGGTAATGACGGGCCCCGCCACGAGAACGCCGGCTCCCCACCACAATCACACATTTATCAAGCCGATCCTGCTTAGCGACTGAGATAGCGCCAGATAGCCACTCATTCATCATTATTCCAGCCTCAGCCCACAGCGCCAGCGTCCGACCTTGAACAGTGACAGGTATGACCTCTCGCTACCTGGCGCTCTCCAATACATTTCAATGGAACAATCTTTAAATATTCATAATTAATTGTTATTAATTTTTTTTTTTTTTTTTTTAAATGTGAAAAATTCTGTGACCACTTCTGCCATGTTAGATCATTTTTTTAAGGTAAAAAAAAAAAAAAAATTTGTGCAGAATTGATATTACAGGTCTGATATTATTGTATTCATATTACTAAATTTTATAAACATTTTTTTTTTTTTGGTTTCCAAAAATATGGTGGTTTGGGGGTTAAAAAACTACTTTTAACACATCGCCGCCAGCGCTCTGGGGTTTAAACATGCATTTCACAGTGCTTGAATTTTTTGAGCGTGATTTTTTGATGAATATGGTGGGAGCCGGTCGCTCTGACCAGTCGCTATCATGCGCACCCATACATCGCGGAACCTGTCAAATAGCGAAGTCGCTATCAACAACCGAACAATGGCCAAACACAGCGACTACTAGTGGGCGCTGTGAAAATACTGCTACAGTCGCTCAACTGTCGCTACCTGCCGCTATTAATGAATCGGCCTCCCCGCCTGCGTAAAGGCTCATTGGTATTTTATTCAAACCATGTTTAAGCTTTGGTTTGTCAGGTGCCTATAGGGGCTATTAAATAGAAAGTCCAGCCTGTTTTAAAAATATAGCACCCACCCACCATTCATCCCTCACAAGGAGCAGCAGTTCCAGGCTGCCACACTGACTGTGACTAACTGCTCAGTCAGCCAATCAGTGCAGCTGCAAGAAGTCAATCATGGTCAATGTTGCAGGATCCCCCAAGACATCAGCCAAATGCCTGGGAATTGAGCACCTATTTCCGGGTAGTTGAGTCCTCTATTTACTTTTAAAGTAGAGCAAAACCCATGGAACCCATGATTCCAGGGCTGGCTGATGGCCTTCTCCCAGGGCATCTCGAATTAGGTTGCCCCGCTGTGTGAAACCCCCCAGTTTGCTGGTATTCACTCACCTTTCCCCAATCCAGTGTCTCATGTGTGGGCTGTCCTCCAATCAGAGCCATTTGCCGAACCTTTGTAATTTGGCAAACGCCTCTGATTGTTACAATGGGGACAAGAGTGGGCACATCCCCATTTAGATTTAGGTTGGGGATGGGAGCACACATGCCACAGGGAATGCGCCCACTCTTGCTCCCTATTGAAGTCTATCAGAGCCGTGACGGCTCCGATTGTACGAGAGCCCACATGCGCCATTGGCCCAGGAAGAGGTGAGTTTTACCAGGATCTGGGGGGTTTCACACAGCAGGGTATACAAATCTGGGATGCTTCTGGGGCATGGAACACAATCTGGGATAGTCAAAATCCTAGGTTTTTGTTTCACTTTAAACAGCAAAATCAGGTCTAGAACAGGGCAAGTGATGGATGGCAGGTGGGTGTTATCAAGCTGGACTCACTAAGGCACATCTCAGGGCAAAATACCTACATATATATATATATATATATATATAATATAATATAATATATATAACCTTTCCTTCCCTGCAGAAGATAAAGCTTGGACCGATTTTTTAATACTATAAAATCCTGTGTCCTACCTTTAAACAGTGGGAAGATCATAAAAGTAGTGCTTGGTCCTCATCTTTAAATAATAAATAGATCTGTGGCACCAAGAAGAGCAGAGTATAATCCACTTGCTCATACTCACAAATGTTGGATGACTGCCTGGATCTTTAGGATGGGTAGGTAAAAAAAATCAGGAAAGACCATGACCAATGCAGGGTAGGAAAGGTCTTTTTTTGTCTAACTAGGTCATTTACATTGTTGCGAAGCTAAACAGGCCAATCTCTACCTCACTGAAAAACTTTGTATCTCATATGTAGAACGGCTCCATTGCAACACCCAATTAGGTGCAGGGTTTTTCTCTGCTTTATTGGAAACGCTCTTCGAACTCAGTGTACAGGTATTTATTAAAGATTGGACAGGTATTTCCAAATGTGACCAGCCTTTCTAAATCCTACTGCACTATCTTATTGATTTATAGTAATACATTATTACTAGTGACCTGAATGAATGAGAATCTTCACTTTGTTACAAATATTACAAATGTTACAACAAACCTTACATATTTAATGTTGCCAGGGGTAACGTTATCATGCTGCCAGAGGCCATGTTACCTCCCAACCTACTGTCTAAAATCCTGTGCACTCTACTGCACTGTTTCTCAACCTGCAATACAATTACCCCAGGAGGTACACGCCACAGCTTGAAGGGTTGAACCAACATGGTAGGTCTGATGGGTTTGTTATATTATTTTACCAGTGATACATTATTCCTTCTTGTTTTAAAAGTGTTACAATGCCTGTGGCCTACTTATTTTGGTAACATTTATACGTGATCCCATACTTAAGGGTTGCTTGATTGAAATGTGTTTGTAGCTAGGGGGTACTTGCCATTAAACAGATGAGAACCACTGCTCTACTGCTTACCTGTATGCCAATTTATTCTTTCATGTGTCCTTGTGTTACCACTTGCTGAGGATGCAGAAGATCTTCTTCCAAGGTTACCAAGTGACTTTTCTACCCATCTCCTCCAGTCTTCCTGCTACCACCCTCCCCAGTTGTTTTCTTTTGCCCCATGCCACAGTTATCTAAATTTGGCTTTTGGGCTGGGAATCTCCTTCAGGCAACAAGGTACTGTGGAGAACTTTCCATGCAGCGAGAGAAATAACCTTTGGTTACCTACTTCAGGGGAGAAATGATGGGCATCAATGGTTGCACAGAGCCGACAGTGGGCAATCAATTTAGTGGTGAGCATTGTGTATGGCCACAATCCGGGAGTGTTAAAGAAGCTTCAGAATGATGCTTTTCCTGTGTGGTAGATTTATTTTCACTCAGCAGAACATGTGAATGCTATGTACTGCATATTTGCCTCTAAGTATCCAGAGAGCATTCTTTTTCTTTTTGGCAGGGTAACATGGCAAGAAAGTGAAATGTTGCTGGCTTCCTACAGTTGCCAGCACTTTTTGTCACAGGTAGTTATTTACAACTGATTTACAACCTTCTTAATGGAGTGTGTCAGGAAAAGAGCACCAGCTGTATGCATCTCTAGAGGTGAAAGTGTCCTCCACCTCTGTGATGGTGCTAATAATTTTGCCATTGCTGCAGATGCTCACTAAGTGGTCACAGCTGTCTGCAGTAAATAGCCATTCAAGGTAAACACCACTTTTTAATTGCGTTTACCTTACTAAATATCCTCCATATGATCAGGATATTTAGAGCCTAGGAGCCCAGCAAAGTGCAGTGCAAAATACAACACAAAGCCCATGTATCATAAATGACAGCAAAGCAGGCCACTGCGTTACCAATGACCTGAATGTTGTCTTCTTGCTAAGTGTGCATGAGGTCCATCCAGGGTTTTGTGTTTCACAAATATACATCTTTTTTGTATTTTAGGTTTTACAGAGATGTTGCAGATGATTACAGGCCAATGGAAAGAGCTGCAAAAGCAGATACGAAGGCAGCACGGTTGGATACTAGGTGCTCTAGACACTATAAAGGCAGACATACTGCAGAAAGATGAAGCAAAAGAAATTACGAGTGAAGAACAGGTGAGGCCAATAAGTACATATATAATGTCATCGACTGGACTGGACCCGCTATCCTTTTTTAGGAATGAGAGAGATTTCTACTTTATGTTCTTATCTTTTTCCATATTGGAAAGTACAACACAAACCACAACATCATAATAATATACATTATTATTTTATTTTGTTGGAGATTAGTTAAAGGTCTTTTTTTGAGCCCAAAATATAAATTGAAAAGTCGTCCACTGTGTGTTGGGAGTACTTATGTGTCAGTGGCAAGTGTCATCCAGTGCGAGACTGGTGTAAACAATTTTACCTCCTGAATGGTTCGTTCCAATTATGTAAACAATTATATCTAATATCTCCTGGAACCAATATGGCCAAATATGCAAACAATTATTATAAAAACATCAATAGAAATATCAATAATTAATGCAATAATAATGTCTGCCTGGCCAACCCAGATATGTGTAAACAATTTAATAACTAAAATATTAAATATATATATATATTCTGCCTGGCTCGACTAAAATAGGCAAACAAATATTATTAACTGGCCAATGGTAACGCAATGGATACACCCAAAAGATTAAAGAAACTTTTAGATATCTGGTAACTCAAAAAACGCTGAGACAAACGGTAAATAAAGAGATATTTTGTTGGTAAAATAACAATAAGATGCAATCAAATCTTACAAAACAACGAGATAGCATACACTATGATTCCAAATTATATGACATATATGGCATACACATATACAGTGGTTAAGGCAGACTTAAGAGCATTACCTGACCAGCAACTGATACAATTACCCTCCTAACAGGGAACCCGCAAGCAGACCTTCAAGCTGGCAGCCTCGGTCTACTTTATGCTCCTAGGCCCCTTTTCCTCCAGCTCTCTCTCGGGCCATCCTTTCTAAGGCCTCCTTCCTCTCCTGGATCCTCAGCTCTCTGTCAGTTATACTCCAGTATTCCTTTGATGTCCAGACTTGTCTTCCCAGTCTTGCTACCTTGAAACTTTGTTGGACTCTAGGTGTGCAAGTATCGCAGTTTCCCAGCCAATGAAACTGTATTTGAATATTCTCAGGATCGGCCTCAGGATCTCAGGAAACCTGTTTTTTAATTAGGGTGGGAAAAGGAATGTGGACTGAGAGCCTCTGGGCTTGTGCAGGACATTAGCCTGCCTGAACGTCCTGACTTATGAATGAATGGTCAAATGCAACTGATTATACATACAGAAATAGATAAAAACTTTACATAATATTTTGACAATATTCATTTTACATAAAGGCCCCTTGTTTACACTGGGGGCCTGATTTATCAAGCATTTCTGCCAGACAATACCATTTCATTGACAATTAGAGTAATGTAAAATATGATTTATACATGTTTTAGCATGTTGCTGCACTTCTAATGTTTTAGTAAATGTGCTTCATGTAATGCAGTAACATATGAATGGGAGTAGCTCAATCACTATTTATACAAAATTATTATTATTATTATTATTCAGGGCCTGGGAACAAATTTACCACCCAGTTTAACCCTCTCATCATCTAAATATCAAGCAACAAACATGTCTAGCTATGTGGAAAGACAGAGATTTGGTTGCATATATCTGCAGATACATGTGAAAGCCTCTCCGCCCCGACAAGGCACTCTGTGTTTAGTGTGGTCCCTACTCTTAATTTTGAGTCCCCAACATTGGGACATGCAATTCAGACAAATATTTGAGAGCTACTCACCTGGGAAGCTGCCAGCCTCCCTTTAGAACACTTCACAAGGAGAGATCCATATTGACTGAATTCCTCCCTGCTTGTGCTCAATCACTATTTATACAAAATTATTATTATTATTCAGGGCCTGGGAACTAATTTACCGCCCAGTTTAACCCTCTCATCATGCAGTAACATACGCAAGGGTGAAACAAATATTTTATTTTATGTTTTGCTACTCTATTTTGCACCGAAGTGGCATTGTCTGGCAAAAGTGCTTGATAAATCAGGCAAAACTGCAGCTTCTGGCAGCAATGGTAGCAAAAGACAGACCAGCACCTTATGAAGCAGGCCACAGATTTCAAGCAATATGGAAATGAAAATGAATCTCTCTGCTGCTGAAAAGCATCTAATAGTGCAATGCCTTGGACAAGTTATGACATTTTTAGATATTGCATGAAAATGTAAACACATACTGTGAAAAGTTTCATGGCTGCTTAATGGCACATATGGGTTTGTGCAGGTTGAGGCATAACGAAGAAGGGTTCTTACAGACAAATTAACCAGATTAAGAAAGCAGCTGCTAAAATTTTATTACAAAGCAGCAAACAGGTATTTGAACAAGCTGCTGGTGCCTCTTCAGTCATGTGTCAAGGTGTAAGATTCTCCAGAGGCTTGCAGTTGTGCATAAACCTGCCACTCGCACCCCCCCCCCCCCCCCCAAGCAGTGCTTACAAGCAAGCAGAAATAACTGCAGTGGACCCAGACATACATGAAGACTAATTTTAGATCAGACTGTTCACTAATGAGTGGCGTACAACTCTGGATGGTCCAGATGGACAGAATAGTGGATGGTTGTTGGATAGCCATCATGTCCCAACAAAGCTGCAACATCGGTGAGGTGGTAGAGTCCCTGAAAGTGTGAACTGGAGAGCTAGTAAGTAGGCCCACGTAGGGTCTCTGAAAAGGTGAAAATGGCCTTGGCAATGTATATTGAGTTTTTGACTGATCACTTTCTTCCATGGTACAAAAAGAAAAACCGTGCCATCTTCATGCATAACAATGTAATACATGAGTCATTGCTGAGTCATGCTATAGGCATAAGAGGAGAGAAACTCATGGTGTGGCCACCATCCTCCCCTGACCTCAACCTTATTGGGAACCTTTGCTCACCTATCCTCAAACAAAAGATAAATGAGGGTGGGAGGCAATTCACATCAAAACAGCAGATTTTGGCTATTCTGCCATCCTGCAAATAAATTCAAGCAGAAGCTCTAGGAAAACAAGTTCAATATGTGCAAAAATTGTGAAGGTGATAGCAAGAAGGGGTCTTTGATTGAAATTACTTTCGAATTCACTTAACATGAACTGTTAATGCAAATTCAACAAATTACTATTTTCAGTTCTTTGCAACCTATAAAATGTATTAAATCTCTGTTGCATAATAATTTGAATTTTGAGTGTTTTAATTTATGAAAAATACTTTTTTCATTAGGTATGTTTAATAAAATGTGATTGATAATGTAATGATTAATAACTTGAAAACAATACTGACTGTCATTTGTCTCAACAATTTAGGAAAATCTGAGAAAAATATAATTTAGCGGTGTAGTGCAACATTACAGCTTAAACCGGACCTTCAGCGTGATTTAATGAAAAGCCCAAACCCTTAAAATCTATTCCCCAGCATCTAAAACTAATATATTTTAAGTTTTTAGTCACTTACTTATTATTCTTTCACCTACTGGGCTGCAACTCTGTTCAGGGCTCTAGGGGTTGGGCACCACCATTCTAACACAGAAGCATCACACATGCTGAGGAGAGCGGGATAAAGTGCAGGGAGGTGGGGTTATAGCTGTGCTTTGCACAGACAGAGCAAAGTGGGGGTCAGGGAAAGGACAGCAATCCCAGAATGCAGAGTGACACAGTCAGGAGACACTTCCTGTTTTCAGGCTTCCTGATGCTTCATGAGCCGCCATCTTGGATGTTTAACCCTTTAAGTGCCAAGCACGTAACACCAACGGGCTGGCTTATTTTTACATTTAACCCCTTGTGAACTGGTAAGGAGTCCATGAGACCCCTTATACCAGTTCACAAGGCTGGGGGCTGCCGCAGGTGACTTGCCATTAACCCCCGGCACCCCTATTACCTGCCTCCCCAAAGCCCAGGGGGGGCAGAAGAGCCCAGGCCCACATAGGCTATGTGGGCTCGTAGGCTGCAGGGTGGGGGGGGCACAAAAGCCCACTCTGTTCCTACAAGCCCCCATAGCTCATCCCGGGCTGGTAATGCTGGGTAAGGGGGACCCCATTTCATTTTTTGGGGGGATTTTTAAGGGTTTTAACCCTTAAAATTCCCCCCAAAAAATGGGGTCCCCCCCCACCCCTGGGATGGGGGACCTTATGTCATTTTTTTTCAATTAAGCCCTTATGTTCTGTCGCCTAGCAGCTAGAAAAAGGCTTCCAGCTGCAGCAGGAGAGCAGAAGCCAGATTGATCAGCGTGGGACACAGGGATGGATGGGAGGTAAGTATTAAAAAGTATTAAAAAAATAAATAAAGAAAATATTTTCTGCTTGTTTCTGTGTTTTTTTTTACACTTAACCCCTTGTGAACTGGTAAGGGATCCATGAGATCCCTATACCAGTTCACAAGACTGGGGAGCTGGCAAGTCACCTGCGGCTAGCGGGTGACTTGCCGTTAACCCCCGGAACCCCAATTACCTGCCTCCCCAAAGCCCAGGGGGGGGGGGGCAGAAGAGCCTGAGCCATGGCCATGTGGGCTTGTAGCCTGCAGGGTGGGGGGCCACCAAAGCTGGCCCCCTTGCACCCTGTTCTACAAGCCCCCATAGCTGGTCCAGGGCTGGTTATGATGGGCAAGGGCGACCCAATATCATTTTTTGGGGGAGTTTTAAGGGTTTTTAACCCTTAAAATTCCCCAAAAATGGGTCCCCCGCCCAGGAGGGGGGACCCTATGTCATTTTTTTTTTTAAATTAACCCCTTATGTTTATAGTGTGGATAGTAGTAGTATTTTATTTGTAAATGTTATAAAGTGCTATTTTCAGTTTAGGGGGTCTCCTGGGCAAGAATGGGGGGGCTACCAATACATATATGGTACCGTTGTAATCGGAAGAAATGGGGCTTTCACATGCAATATGGTTTTCTCTAATAAAGTAAATGTTTTATTTAAAATAAAGGAGATAATTTTCTAAAAAATTATTTTTTATTTCTTTTTAGTGAAACTCTGTGCTACCAAAGAATTCATTGAGGAATTACTTCCAGAAAACTGCACCCATGTAAACAAGCCTGGTACACCTAGAAAGCTTGAGGTGTGTACTTCCAGAGAATATATAGTTTGTGGGGGGTATTTCAAATGTAAAGGGTTGTTTTTCTTGAAAAACTGCAAGGTGCGCCTAGCATATTTGTATTTTATCTGAAAATCTCCTAAAGCTCTGTTTCAGTTTGGGGGAGTCTCCTGGGCAGGAAAGGGTGTCCACCAATACATATGTGGTATCGCTGTAACCGGGAGAAATTAGGATTTCACACGCAATAAGATTTTATTGACAAAATTACTTTTATTACAAAAAAACACTACAAATTGTAAAAAAATAGATTTTTTTTTAATTTTTTTGCACATATTTCACTCCAAAATATTGAGAATACACCTAAAAAATGAACAAAAAGACATTTCATGTTAAAGCCCAGATTCTGCTGAAAAAAAGAATATATAATTCCCTGGAAATCCCTTCAAAAATCACAGTTGAACATGTGGAGTGCAAAATAGTGCAAAAGGGTCTGGCAACAGAGAATGAAGAATGCTCCAGGTAGGCTGGCACTTAAAGGGTTAAAGGCTCATAACATGCAGTAGATGCAGGTAGGATGATTTTAAATGTGAGCAATCTGTATGTACAGGGTGTGGGAAACATATAAGATATGATCATATTCAGGGTGAAGGTCCGCTTTAAGCCAGAGATTTCATAACAAAGTTGAGTAGCAAAGGAGAATGCTATGCTGAGCATTTCCCTTTAATTCAGGAGCACCCCCTACTTTCAGAATTATATGATAATGGTAATAACGTCCCCTAAAACAAATAATCATACCTTTCAGAACACTTCCATGTGAGATTGAGACCCTCAATTAGCTGCCATGGTCACATTGCCAGTTACCCAAGGGACGTTACAGCATAGGAGGGGGGGCACCAGCTATCGGGATCACAGCAACACTTTTTTTCTGCCCATGCATATTGTCAGGAATAGGGCAAATATTATCTTATACTTTATTCCTGATGCCTGGTCTACCCCCTTAACGTTCCATGTTTGTAACAAAAGTCCCTCCAGGAAGCTTATTTGGGCAGAGGGAGAATTAGCACTGCTCTGGGAAATAAGCAAGCCTCAGCAGATCACACGCTCCCTCACACCATAGTAAGGCTGAATGGAACCGCAAGGGACCCCTGAGCAAGGCTCCTGGAGCTGGGCCATGCACACATGGGCCTCCAGACTTCTTGTCGCTGACACAAAACCCTAAATAACTGGGACGCTATCTGTCCCAGCACCAAGCCAGACACAGAACCTAAACTGCCCCAGAAATTTGCATCTGCGCCTACTTGGCCCATCTCCATATCTAATGTGGAACCTGAGGAAATGGAGATCTCAGGCTCTGACCCATCTAGGGACTCCATCTTTGGACTCTCCAGGTGCCCCATGACCACTCCACTAGTTTGGCATCAGATCCAACATGGTACCAGCCTTGGTCTAACCCTTTAAATGCCAAGCCCGTAGGTCCTACGGGTTTGCTTCTCCCACCATTAAGTGCGGAGCCATAGGACCTACGTAACATAGTAACATATGGGTCGATTCAAAGAAACATGTAACAGCTTGGATTTGGGTGCCGATCATCCTATTTTTCACGTCCGCTCGTGCGTTCGTATGAACTTGCGAGTGATTCTATAAGCAAATACGTTTCTATCCTAAAATATACGTCCGTTCGTATGTTATCTCCCGAACTTGCCTCAGTCAGTTGTCAATCGTAAAAAACACGTTGATGTGCTCACTTGTTGCGGCGGCAGCCTGTTTTTTCTTCTGCTTCCATCGTCCACCTCTTCCAATTACTTGCGTTTGCCTCTTGTTTTCATTGGTTTTTGGCCTCTTGGATTTGTTCGTTCGTATGTATATAAGATCTTGCGCATGCGCACTCTCACCACTACTGCCTCGCGCCAGGCTACCACTTACCTTTATGAACCATAAAACTTACCCCAACCCCTTAGCGCTTGCATCCTTCTTCATTTCTCTGTCCATAAAACTTACCCAAACCCCTTAGCGCTTGCATCCTTCAACATTTCTCTGTCCATAAAACTTACCCAAACCCCTTAGCGCTTGCATCCTTCTTCATGTTGACGACCCTAAAACTTACCCAAACCCCTTAGCGCTTGCATCCTTCTTCATGTTGACGACCCTAAAACTTACCCAAACCACATAATGTACATATGTCTATATGTTTCTAAGCGTGTATTTTCGTGTTTGTGTAAATGTCTTTTTGGGCGCATATTAGAAATGACACATTTATGAAGGCTTAAAATATTATTTATTTTAAATATTGTTTGTTTGTGTTGTTTTTTTTTTTAAAAAACATTTTTAAAACTTTTTTTAAGATTTTTTTTGGGTAACCCATAAAATTTTTAAAGGTAAAAACCATTTTAAAACTATTTTACAAAATTAGCCAGGACCAAGGGCACTAATCCTCCTCCTCTTGGCCCCAACGTCGCCTGTATGGCCATCAGCTCGGCCACCAATTCTTGGATTCGTTTTTTTTTCCCCTCCAAGCTTTTGGGGATAATCCCTGTAACCAATAGAGAAATAAACATAAATAGTAGTACCAGACCGGTTTGTATGCTGGGAATAGATTTTGGGTTAATCAAATACATGTAAATGCATGACATATGTCATTCTTCCAAGGGATAAAGTAAATGCATTTCCCACAGGTAAGTATTGAAACTCCTTAAACCGGACCTTCAACATTATTTACTGAAAAGCAATAACTATTCCCAAATGATTCTGCACCAGATCGAAGTACATTTTTGTGGATTTTTGATTACTGCACCGCCATCTGGACTCAGAAGCATAACACTTAATGAGGAGAGGAGAGTGGGATAAAGTACAGGGGAGTAGGTTACAGTGGTGCTTTGGGAATACAGAGCATAGCTGGGTTCAGGGAAAGGTCATCAGTCCCACAATGCATGGCAGCACCTTACTTTTTTAAATCTGTATCCCATGCTGCCTGTAAATATTGCGCATTACATATTCCGCCATATTGGAAGTTTACAGGCTCCTAACATGCATTAGATGGCTGTAGGCTGTTTTTCAATGTTCCCAATCTGTATGTACAGTGTGTTGGCTAATTATTAGCTAGGTTCTTAATACGAGTTAGGGTCAGCTTTAAGCTAACGAAGTGCCCACATGAAAGTGTTAACTACACATTGGCTACGCCTTTAGTTATGTGTGTGTTATTAGCTAACAACACATTAATATGAATAATGGCATGGCTACTTACTTAGTTGGTGGCCGACAGATGGCTGGTTGGGGCCAACAGGCTGCCCTTGGTCCTGGCTATGCTGTGAAGAAGTCTTTGGAGAAACATGTGACATTTTGTTAGTAGTTGTATAGAGTCACTATTCAAAACATATCTGGGTCCCAGTCTGGCTGACATCACTCACCTTCGTCAGGATCAACTTCCAGCATCTCTGCTGCCTCCTCCTCCACTATCTCACCCGCTCCCGAAGCTTCTACAAATACATAATAAAGGAGCACTTAGTTTTTGGCCTGGCATGTATATCTTTGTGCATATACATGAAGAGTGACATACCAGAGCCTTCCCCATGGCTGGCCGGGTATGACTCCACGCCCACGCGGTTGCGCCCCTCCTCTGTGGTAAGGTCCAGGGGCTGGTCTGAGGAGGCCACAGAGGAGGGGTAGGTCCGTCGCCCGGGAGATCCACCACCTTCACTCACAGATGCAGACTCATGCAGCACTGGTCGGCCTGTGCGCCTCCGGGTGCGGCGAATTCTGAAATCCATTTCCAACACTAACAAAGAAAAGTCATTATAAATAAAGGTATAGCTTATACATTTGCAACATATAACATGCTATCGCTTGGTAGTTACTTGGGAAATGGATCCCAAAAAACCTCCGCACCCGGGCCATGTGCAGACGTTTCAGGTCCGACCAATGCTGCATTATCTGGGTGTGAGTGAAGGTGGTGCTGGTCACACGGTGGATTTCCGCGATGATCTCCCGGGCGATGTCCCTTTTTTCGCACACATTGGGCGCGAAGTCATACCGGCGCTGAAGCATGATCTGAAAAAGATAATGGACACAGAGCTTTTACTTTTACACACAGACCCATATGTGTTGCATCACAAGTTGCGAATTTCATGTCATTAACACACACATTTAGAGTGCCAGCCATTTTTGGGGAGTGCCTTAAAGCGGACGTTGACTGTGAATCAGAGTCTGGTCTTATGTTATATGTTTCACACACCATGTACATACAGATAATAGCCAACATTACAAATCAGGCCACCTGCATCTATGGCATGTTAGGATGGTTTGAACATCCAAGATGTCGGCTTATGCTTAGGCTTTTGGGCCACGTGTGTGGCTTGCCGTTGTGTTTTGCGGTCTTAGGCAAACAGTGTTCCTCAAACATCCGCATCAAGGTCCGAGACAGGCCAGGTTTGACAGCTAGCCCCGCTACTCCACAGGCTAATTAACTGGTGGTAAGCCAGAGCAATTGCCCTAATTAGGACATCAGCATAGAGAGGTGAAAACGTGGCCAGGCTCGGCCCTTGAGGATGAAGTGTGAGGAGCCAGTTCTTAAACATTAAGAGACCCAAAACTAGTTCCAAACGCATCATTTACATTTAGGCCATCATTGAGTATTAGCTTAAAAGGCAGAGCCAGGCACTTACCAGCATGAGGATCTCTTCCTGTTGACGGGTGAAGATAGTGGGCGCCATCTTTATGCTTCTTCAAGGCAGCAGATAAGTGAAACCCCAGCGGTTTCCTGGTTCCGCTCGAACGTACGTCCGTACGAGCGCGTAGTCGTGCGCATAGGCGTCACACACTGGGCGCATTATTTAAAGGTCCCTGCACCCAAAGCTCATTCTCTTTGAGCATTTGGAGAAAATGGCACCCAAAAAGCCTGCAGCCAAACGCGCCCAGCCAAGGCAGACCTCGGAGGGCCCAACCACCAGGTCCCAGCAAGGAACCAAGAAGTTAAGGTCCCAGAAGGCGAGTACCACCTCGGCCCCACCAAGGGACACTGGACCCTCCCTTACCCAAAAAAGGGCCCCAAAGGCACGTGCCCCTGCGGCCAAAAAACAGGCCACAGCAGCCCCCACCACCTCTGCCCCCAGAAGAGGCCGCCCAAGGGAGCCCACACCACCCATGGTTTCAAGCAGGGCACTTCGCCAACCCAGGCCCCGCAGCAGGGCCAGAAGCCCATCTAGGCCACGCAGCAGGCCCAGAAGCACATCCAAGCCACGCAGCAGGCCCAGAAGCACATCCAGGCCACGCAGCAGGCCCAGAAGCACATCCAGGCCACGCAGCAGGCCCAGAAGCACATCCAGGCCACGCAGCAGGCCCAGAACCCCAGCAAGGCCGCGCAGCAGGGCCACAACCCCATCCAGGGCCAGAAGCAGGGCCAGAAGCCCAGAAAGCCTACACAGGAGGCCCAGAACCCCAGCAAGGCCGCGCAGCAGGGCCACAACCCCATCCAGGCCCAGAAGCAGGGCCAGAAGCCCAGAAAGCCTACACAGGAGGCCCAGAACCCCAGCAAGGCCGCGCAGCAGGGCCACAACCCCATCCAGGCCCAGAAGCAGGGCCAGAAGCCCAGAAAGCCTACACAGGAGGCCCAGAACCCCAGCAAGGCCGCGCAGCAGGGCCACAACCCCATCCAGGCCCAGAAGCAGGGCCAGAAGCCCAGAAAGCCTACACAGGAGGCCTAGAACCCCAGCAAGGCCGCGCAGCAGGGCCACAACCCCATCCAGGCCCAGAAGCAGGGCCAGAAGCCCATACAGGCCACGCAGCAGGGCCAGAAGCCCATACAGGCAACGCAGCAGGGCCAGAAGCCCATACAGCCCACGCAGCAGGGCCAGAAGCCCATACAGCCCACGCAGCAGGGCCAGAAGCCCAGAAAGGCTGCGCAGCAGGGACCGAAGCCCCCGACCTGGCACCAGCCGGGAACATAGCCCCCGACCTGGCACCAGCCGGGAACATAGCCCCCGACCTGGCACCAGCCGGGAACAGAGCCCCCCAAGAGGCCAAAGAATGGCCACCCTGACCACATCTACACCTGGAAGTTCGGTGGCCAGCCACGCAAGAACACCCAGTCCCTTGGCCAGTCCAGTCCAGTCATTGGGAAGCCAGCAATCCGTCCATTCCCCTACCCAGCCCCAGGCCATAATGTCACCACATGTGTCTGCACACATGGAGGAGCACCCAAGCCAACCATCTGGACGCACATTGCGGCGCGGACATTTGAGTGGGAGATTCTCCCATGACCAAAATATGGCATTGGCTAGTGGCCTTACATTATACTATGACGAGCTCTATGGGAGCAAATCAAAACACACCACGAAGCAGCGCAAGATGGAATTGTTTGAAACCATCCTACGACAAGTAAATGCAGCGGGGGAAGAGAGGAAAGATGTGCCACAAATTCAAAAGAAAATCTCGGATCTCAAATATGCTGTACGTCAAAAAGAAATTAAAAGGCATAATTACAGGTAAATAAATGATGTCTCCAAATATAAGGATTAGGATGTACTGTATGCACCTTTTCTGAGTACAAAACGATTTTCTCTTTTCAGCATGAAAACTGGAGGTGGCTTTCCAACCAAACTGGAGTTTACACCTGCTGAGGAGATTGTGCTGGGCCTTCTCCATCCGGTCGCGGTCGGTGGCCATGCGGGTCTAAGGGACACAGACTCACCGACCCGTACACACGGTGAGTACTCTTAATCTGCATGTTTGCCTGTTTGGCACAAAAAAAAAAGTTCACTAGTACCAAGATGACGGTATGGCCCTATGGTGTGGCTTGCTTGGGCTCGCACTACTGTGCCTGTTTGTGTCCAGTTTTGGTCCCTGTGAATCACACATTTAGGACCACATACATTATGTAAAAGACCAATTAACAATAAATATGTGTGAAGTAACGAAGTTTATCCCGAAAAGTGATATATTTGGACTCAATCACAAAACACACATCATTAGGGATGGGTTGGCTATTTGTTGTGTGAGTTGTGTTTGAGGTAACAATTTAATTACACACCCCCAAACATATCTGACCTAGAGCAGCGAGACTCAACTGGCGGCCCGGGGTCCAAATGCGGACCTTGGCACCAGATTCCCGGACCCCTGCCCAGACAGCCCTGCACTCAGTTACTTCTGTGTTGACGTGCTCAGAGCTGCCCCCTTGATCGGCGATGTAGTGGTTGGTCTCCTGCCCAATGTCATGGCTCCCTGAAACATAGCATTGCAATATGAAGTACTGCACAGGAAGTGGCATTGCAAGGTACACAGTAACTTGGTGCATCTTTCTCTTTGTCCAATCCTGTCCCGCTGCCCCAGCTCTGCCCCATCTGCCACAGTCCCACCATCTGCCCCCCCCCCACATCAGCCCCATCCATTCCTAACAGATTTGCTCCATCCATCCCATCACCATCAATTCCTGACCTCCCACCTTTAGCCATCCAATCCCTGTCCCCTCAGCTCTGCCCCATCCAGCCCAGCAAGGGCAAGCAGCCTTTATTAGTTTGCACTTGGCAATCTCCAGCCCCTCCCCCAGTGTGCTTATTTCTAACTAGACACCCCCTGCGACAGCCCCATGCCCAGACATTCACCTCTCACCGGATACCTTTAAATGGACCTTTACAAGAAGTGTTTGAGTACCCCTGACCTAGAGAATGGTAGTCAAAATCCAAATAGTTGCTGTGCAAGTTGTATGCTGACTGGGTACACTTCCTGACTTTGAACTGAGGTCAGTTAGCAGTTTTCTCGAGCCATTGCACATACCTAAAATTGAGTGTATTTTACCAATTGTCCCCATTGCTGTAGAGTTGCTTAATATTACAAATAGTGGCTTTTTTTATTAACTAAAAAAAAAATGCTTATGTGTGTGTTTACCTTGTTTTGTTTTCTCTTCTTCAGCCCAGCATGACCCCTCAGCAAGGGTAAACTCACCCCCCAGTTTGATTATGCCTACCAGGTCCGTACAGCATAGGAGCCCAGATCCGAGTTTTCCGGTAAGTTAATTTAGTACCCTAAATACTACCAAGTGCTTAAGCATGTGTTAAACTGATGGAATCCTAAATTTGTACGGCAACTTACACTGTTTTTTTATATGTCCCTACAGACCCGCACACTCATGGAAGAGATCCAGGAAATGGAGGAAGCTGATGTATCCCTGCAGGGCACGTCCGATGACCTCCCCCTGGGTCCAAATCTGGAACTGCTCCCTAATGTTTCTCTGGCCAATCCTCAGCAGCAGAGTGAATCTCCATCCATTGTGCATGCACATGGGGAGACTGACACAACAGTCCCCAGTGTTCACTCTGCTGCTGAGGATTTGCAAAGCATGCCTGTTGCTGTTGAGGGGACGACACAACGCGGCAGGGCACGCCCAAGAGCCAGGGTAATTGTGCGGCGGACTCCATTACGCCGCCGCACAATTTCCCAGGGGAGGCAGAGTGCCCTGCTTGATTTATGGAACCAACAGAGGGACTCTTTTGAGGCACAGCTCGTTACTGAGCGGGAGGAAAGGCATGCCGATATGGTCAACCTAAATAACACCTTACAGGGCATCCTCGCGGGGTTTCGTACCCTCAACAGCAACATGGTAACTGCAAGTAATGGCATCCAGTCAGCCATGGCTGAGATGACCAATATGCAGAGAAACATTATGGAGCAGTTGCAAATTCACAATGCAGCCATGGCCCAGGCTAGGTCCCATCCCCACGGACCTCCACCTGGGTTTTATGGGCAGCCACCCTATTAATCCATGACTGTGTGGGACATCTTTTCTCTTCCCCCCCACTGTATTTACTTGTCCTTTGAGGTTTCAAACAATCCATTTTGTGTTTCACATGCAGGTTGTGTTTTGTATTTGCTCCCATATAGCTCCTTAGAGTAATGATTAAGGCCACTAGCCAATGCCATAGGTCTAGGTGGAGTGTATCTGGCAATTAACGTGCCACTTATGGCTTTAAATATGTATTTGGGTTGTGCTCCTCCTGTTTGCAGACATGTTTGTGTGACATTATGGCCATGGCAAAATATCCCTTGACACAGGCAATATTAAGTACTGGACTAGGCTGGCCTTTGGACTGGGTGTCCTTGTTTGGTAGTGCCACTCACTTCCAGGTGTAGATGTGCTCGATTTGTTTTTTGTAATATCATGCCTTTTTTAACCACACTTGTATGTGGAATGTTTTATGTTAAGCACAATAATTCAAATTCAACAAAGTAAAAAAATTTCACAATTACAATACTTGTGGCGTTTTTAGTGGAAACACATTTTACATCAGCTTGGGCTAAAGCAGATACATTTTTGTTTAAGAGGTGTAAAAATGCAAATATCAAGCTAAGTAAACATCAGGAAATACATTAGGCACCAATGAAGGATAAAATGTTTTAATTTAAGGTAATGCCACATTACGGCCAAACAACATATTGAACAAAAAGGCTAAGACAGACACACAGAATGTTGCCAAAAAAAAAAAATTAACTAAAATGCTGCAATATCAAATTTGCTCTAACGGATTGTCCAGACTCACTGGGTGGCCCCACATAATTGTCTCCATCATCCTCTAGGGCTGTAGAGGGCAGACTATCCACATAACGGGGGACACGTTCTTGTATGGCAAAATTGTGCAAAACAGCACATGCCATGATGATGTCGATCACTTTTTTTGGATCATATTGCAGGGCGCCCCCAGTATGGTCCAAACAACGAAAACGGGTCTTCAACAGTCCAAATGCCCTCTCCACAACAGCCCTGGTCTTGCGGTGCGCACGGTTGTACGCTTCCTGAGAGGCATCCTGGGGCCGCAGCACAGGCGTCATGAGCCAGGGGAGAAGTGGGTAACCGGAATCACCTTAACAAGACAATTAAAGTTCCAAAAAATTAAAAAGGCAAGACAACAAACACAAAGAATTTGACATATATCAAAATGATGTAAGGTAAAGGGCCTAAAAATCCACCCAGGGCACATTAGAAAAATCACTATTGCCACTAATGTAGGACATCAATAAAAATGCAGCTTAAAAAAACAAAAGAATGATAAAACATCTGCACGGACAAGGGTAGTTAGAAAATTTTAATAGTTTGGGGTTTCTGACATGTTACAATTAGGATGCTGCTGAGGGGCACTCAACATTTATATAAAGAATACAATGTATGCAGTTTAAGTCCACTTTGCCATTTAAAGACCAATACTACAAAAGGACCATAAACTAGCAGATACTTCTGTAAAAACTCCCAACCAATATATTTTGGGACATGGAACTTACAGACATCCTAACTAAAGGGAAAACATTCTGAAGGACAAAGTGAGGCAAGCATTTTGGTTTTGAGATCAGAAAATACCACCCCAAAAAAATGCAGTTTCACGTTTATGTAAAGAATACAAAAACAAAAATATCAACAAATAACAGATTAATCCTAAATTTTAGACCAAATAAATAGGACACACTTACCAAGCAGCCATGCACCCGAAAATTCACCTGACTCAAATCTCCGAAACAACCCAGATCGTCTCAGTATATAGGAGTCGTGCGACGATCCTGGGTAGCCGGCAAGGACACTCAGAAAACGCATGTCCGGCCCAACCACGGCCTGGACATTAAGGGAGTGTCCCATTTTTCGATTCCTTAAGGCAAAAGCATACAAAAAGGGTAATTGATAATTGAAAAACGGATCTAAAAAATAAAACATGTCTGCACTCAATTTGAAACTACTAATGAAAAGCCTAAATAAGGCATGTACACAAATGACCCCAAAAAAAATATGCTGCCGCTAAGGAAAACAGGTTACATTACACGTTGGGCAACATAATAACCTAAAACAAAATATAAATACCTATATATATACTCGTCGGCTGCCCTAGGTACGAGTGCCACATGTGTGCAGTCAACAGCACCAATTACGTTGGGCATGTCGGCGACATTATAAAAACCAAGCTTAATGGCGTTTCTGGCTGCCATATCATCCGGAAAATAAATATATTTTGGAGTTATGGCAGCCATGCCTTCCAAAAATTTAGATAGTGCGCGGCTCAGCGTAGGCTGTGAGATCCCCACGGAGAGGGCACCCAGCCTCTGGAACGAGCCGTTCGCCAAAAATTGCAGGCAGCCAAGCATCTTGGTCATACCTGAAATTGCATGCCCCTTCCTTGTGGTGCGGGCTAACCATGGCCGCAGCTCACTATATAATTTATGGAGGGAAGCGCGATTAAGCCTGGTCAGCTCGAACAGCTCAACATCATTCATGCTATCGATGTTCATGCGACGACGCAGGGGCAATCTGCTCTCAGACATCCGGATCAACTCAATGCCAAAAAGCATAAGCCCTTGATGTGCCACAAACTCGCTCCTCTCCATCCTACTCCCGAGGCCAAATAGCTGCCGGCAAACATTTCGTAAAGCAGCTATTTAATGGGCTTCAAAACAATTAGCAATCAGCTCTCTGAATTGGTCGCAAGCCCATGTGAATGACGTAAAAAATAGGATCTGACGCAAAAAATACGATTTAGACGGGAAAAAGACACGAACTAACGCAAAATATACGATTTCCGTCCGAAATGCGTATGTTCATATACGTCTATGCGCGAACGATCGTGCGAATACGAAATGGGCAAAAATAAAGGAAAAAATGACAAACACCCACCCAAACTTACGATTCTCGATACGAAATCAATTAACTTTTGCTCTTTGAATCGAGGGGATAGTGTGTAAGGCTGAAAAAAGTCCATCCAGTTCAGCCTGTTTAACTCCTTCCAGTGCTCTAGTAGCCATAGCTGGAAATGTTATTACATGCAAGGAGGGCATCCCGGCCACTATAGATCTTCTTCCAGTGGTCTAGTAGCCATAGCTGGAAATGTTAAGGAAGGCATCAAGGCCACTTTTAAATGTTTTTACTGTATCCTTCATAACTACCTCCTCTGGCAGCGAGTTCCATAGTCTCACTGCTCTTACAGAGAAGAATCCCCTCCTATGTCGGTGGAGAAAGCACCTTTCCTCTAACCTTAGTGGATGCCCTCGGGTTATAGTTACACTCCGAGGTATAAATAGATTGTGGGACAGATCTTTGTATTGACCCCGAATATATTTATACATAGTTATTAGATCACTCCTCGTCTTTTTTCTAAACTAAATAAACCTAACTTTGACAATCTTTCAGAGTACTCTAGTCCCTGCACTCCTTTAATTAACTTTGTTGCCCTTCTTTGAACATGCTCCAGTTCTGATATGTCCTTCTTATGCACAGGTGCCCAGAACTGTACACAGTACTCCATATGGGGTCTGACCAGTGACTTTTACAGGGGTAAAATGATGCTCTGGTCATGATCACCTATGCCCCTCCTGATGCACCCCATGATCCTATTTGCTTTGGCAGCAGCTGCCTGGCATTGATTACTACAGTTGAGCTTATTGTCAACTAAAACCCCTAGGTCCTTTTCCATTGTTGTTTTACCAAGTGTTTATTTAGTGTGTAATCATGATACAGATTTCTCCTTCCCATGTGCATAACCTTACATTTATCTGTGTTAAACTTCATTTGCCATTTAACTGTCCATGCTTCCAATTTATCTAAATCTGTTTGTAGCTGCCTGCTGTCCTCTTTTGTTTTAATTACTTTACACAGCTTAGTATCATCTGCAAAGATTGAGACTTTACTGTTTAATCCATACCCAATGTCATTTATATATATATTGAAGAGAATTGGTCCCAGAACTGACCCTTGTGGTACTCCACTAGTAACAGTGACCCAATCTGAGTGTGTACTATTGATAACCACCCTCTGCTTCCGATCATTAAGCCAATTTCCCACCCATCTGCACACGTTTTCCCCTAGTCCAAGCATTCTCATCTTTTTTACCAGCCTTTTATGTGGCACAGTATCAAATGTTTTAGAAAAGTCAAGATATATGATATCCAATGACTCCCCCTGATCCAATCTTGAACTTACCTCCTCATAAAAGCTGATTAGGTTTGTCTGGCAGGAGCGATTCCTCATAAATCCATGCTGATATGGAGTAATAGGGTAATTTTCCCCAAGGTGCTCCAGGATAGTATCCCTTAAGAAACCTTTAGGGATGAGCGAATCGATCCGGACGAACCCGGATTCGATCCGAATTTCAGGAAAAATTCGATTCGGATCGAATCCGAATTTCCCCGCGATTCGATCACTCGAAGTTTTCCTTTAACATCCATTCATTTACATTTACAGGCATTCTAAGATGGCGGACGGGACATGTCTGGACATGTATCCCGCGCCAGTGCAAGCTGGGGCAGTCACATGCAGCCTATCAGCAGCCAGCAAGCCCGGTGACGTCACACAGCGGTATTTAACGGCGGCCATCTTGCTTTTCCTCATTTCTCTATTGCATTCGTGACAGACAGACAGAACGCTGTGTAGCTGAGGCAGTTAGACAGGCTGGAGACAGGGACAGACAGGGACAGGCTGGAGACAGGCAGGAGACAGGCAGGAGACAGGCAGGAGACAGACAGGAGACAGACAGAAAGCCAGGGAAAGGTAGGAAAAACGGAGCTGGCTGACAGGGAGATTTTTTTTTTTCATCCAGCCTTTGTTAGCGTTTTCAGGCTGCTTATAGTAACTAACTGTGCATATATACTGAACTGATCTTAAGTCTGCTGTGAGGCATCCCATTCTGTGACTAAAGCAGCCTCTGTTTAAGACCATATAAGCATTTGCTCTTATCATATTTGAAATTAGGCCTGATAAAGACACTTTTGCTGGCCAAAGCACTACTGGACCCTGCCAGGTCCATTCCTGCCCAGGGCATCCCATTCTGTGACTACAGCAGCCTCTGTTTAAGACCATATAAGCATTTGCTCTTATCATATTTGAAATTAGCCTGATAAAGACACTTTTGCTGGCCAAAGCACTACTGGACCCTGCCAGGTCCATTCCTGCCCAGGGCATCCCATTCTGTGACTAAAGCAGCCTCTGTTTAAGACCATATAAGCATTTGCTCTTATCATATTTGAAATTAGGCCTGATAAAGACACTTTTGCTGGCCAAAGCACTACTGGACCCTGCCAGGTCCATTCCTGCCCGGGGCATCCCATTCTGTGACTACAGCAGCCTCTGTTTAAGACCATATAAGCATTTGCTCTTATCATATTTGAAATTAGCCTGATAAAGACACTTTTGCTGGCCAAAGCACTACTGGACCCTGCCAGGTCCATTCCTGCCCGGGGCATCCCATTCTGTGACTACAGCAGCCTCTGTTTAAGACCATATAAGCATTTGCTCTTATCATATTTGAAATTAGCCTGATAAAGACACTTTTGCTGGCCAAAGCACTACTGGACCCTGCCAGGTCCATTCCTGCCCAGGGCATCCCATTCTGTGACTAAAGCAGCCTCTGTTTAAGACCATATAAGCATTTGCTCTTATCATATTTGAAATTAGGCCTGATAAAGACACTTTTGCTGGCCAAAGCACTACTGGACCCTGCCAGGTCCATTCCTGCCCAGGGCATCCCATTCTGTGACTACAGCAGCCTCTGTTTAAGACCATATAAGCATTTGCTCTTATCATATTTGAAATTAGGCCTGATAAAGACACTTTTGCTGGCCAAAGCACTACTGGACCCTGCCAGGTCCATTCCTGCCCAGGGCATCCCATTCTGTGACTAAAGCAGCCTCTGTTTAAGACCATATAAGCATTTGCTCTTATCATATTTGAAATTAGGCCTGATAAAGACACTTTTGCTGGCCAAAGCACTACTGGACCCTGCCAGGTCCATTCCTGTTGGGGCATCCCATTCTGTGACTACAGCAGCCTCTGTTTAAGACCATATAAGCATTTGCTCTTATCATATTTGAAATTAGCCTGATAAAGACACTTTTGCTGGCCAAAGCACTACTGGACCCTGCCAGGTCCATTCCTGCCCAGGGCATCCCATTCTGTGACTAAAGCAGCCTCTGTTTAAGACCATATAAGCATTTGCTCTTATCATATTTGAAATTAGCCTGATAAAGACACTTTTGCTGGCCAAAGCACTACTGGACCCTGCCAGGTCCATTCCTGCCCAGGGCATCCCATTCTGTGACTAAAGCAGCCTCTGTTTAAGACCATATAAGCATTTGCTCTTATCATATTTGAAATTAGGCCTGATAAAGACACTTTTGCTGGCCAAAGCACTACTGGACTCTGCCAGGTCCATTCCTGCCCAGGGCATCCCATTCTGTGACTAAAGCAGCCTCTGTTTAAGACCATATAAGCATTTGCTCTTATCATATTTGAAATTAGCCTGATAAAGACACTTTTGCTGGCCAAAGCACTACTGGACCCTGCCAGGTCCATTCCTGCCCAGGGCATCCCATTCTGTGACTAAAGCAGCCTCTGTTTAAGACCATATAAGCATTTGCTCTTATCATATTTGAAATTAGGCCTGATAAAGACACTTTTGCTGGCCAAAGCACTACTGGACCCTGCCAGGTCCATTCCTGCCCGGGGCATCCCATTCTGTGACTACAGCAGCCTCTGTTTAAGACCATATAAGCATTTGCTCTTATCATATTTGAAATTAGCCTGATAAAGACACTTTTGCTGGCCAAAGCACTACTGGACCCTGCCAGGTCCATTCCTGCCCAGGGCATCCCATTCTGTGACTAAAGCAGCCTCTGTTTAAGACCATATAAGCATTTGCTCTTATCATATTTGAAATTAGGCCTGATAAAGACACTTTTGCTGGCCAAAGCACTACTGGACCCTGCCAGGTCCATTCCTGCCCGGGGCATCCCATTCTGTGACTACAGCAGCCTCTGTTTAAGACCATATAAGCATTTGCTCTTATCATATTTGAAATTAGCCTGATAAAGACACTTTTGCTGGCCAAAGCACTACTGGACCCTGCCAGGTCCATTCCTGCCCGGGGCATCCCATTCTGTGACTACAGCAGCCTCTGTTTAAGACCATATAAGCATTTGCTCTTATCATATTTGAAATTAGCCTGATAAAGACACTTTTGCTGGCCAAAGCACTACTGGACCCTGCCAGGTCCATTCCTGCCCAGGGCATCCCATTCTGTGACTAAAGCAGCCTCTGTTTAAGACCATATAAGCATTTGCTCTTATCATATTTGAAATTAGGCCTGATAAAGACACTTTTGCTGGCCAAAGCACTACTGGACCCTGCCAGGTCCATTCCTGCCCAGGGCATCCCATTCTGTGACTACAGCAGCCTCTGTTTAAGACCATATAAGCATTTGCTCTTATCATATTTGAAATTAGGCCTGATAAAGACACTTTTGCTGGCCAAAGCACTACTGGACCCTGCCAGGTCCATTCCTGCCCAGGGCATCCCATTCTGTGACTAAAGCAGCCTCTGTTTAAGACCATATAAGCATTTGCTCTTATCATATTTGAAATTAGGCCTGATAAAGACACTTTTGCTGGCCAAAGCACTACTGGACCCTGCCAGGTCCATTCCTGTTGGGGCATCCCATTCTGTGACTACAGCAGCCTCTGTTTAAGACCATATAAGCATTTGCTCTTATCATATTTGAAATTAGCCTGATAAAGACACTTTTGCTGGCCAAAGCACTACTGGACCCTGCCAGGTCCATTCCTGCCCAGGGCATCCCATTCTGTGACTAAAGCAGCCTCTGTTTAAGACCATATAAGCATTTGCTCTTATCATATTTGAAATTAGCCTGATAAAGACACTTTTGCTGGCCAAAGCACTACTGGACCCTGCCAGGTCCATTCCTGCCCAGGGCATCCCATTCTGTGACTAAAGCAGCCTCTGTTTAAGACCATATAAGCATTTGCTCTTATCATATTTGAAATTAGGCCTGATAAAGACACTTTTGCTGGCCAAAGCACTACTGGACCCTGCCAGGTCCATTCCTGCCCGGGGCATCCCATTCTGTGACTACAGCAGCCTCTATTTAAGACCATATAAGCATTTGCTCTTATCATATTTGAAATTAGCCTGATAAAGACACTTTTGCTGGCCAAAGCACTACTGGACCCTGCCAGGTCCATTCCTGCCCAGGGCATCCCATTCTGTGACTAAAGCAGCCTCTGTTTAAGACCATATAAGCATTTGCTCTTATCATATTTGAAATTAGGCCTGATAAAGACACTTTTGCTGGCCAAAGCACTACTGGACCCTGCCAGGTCCATTCCTGCCCGGGGCATCCCATTCTGTGACTACAGCAGCCTCTGTTTAAGACCATATAAGCATTTGCTCTTATCATATTTGAAATTAGCCTGATAAAGACACTTTTGCTGGCCAAAGCACTACTGGACCCTGCCAGGTCCATTCCTGCCCAGGGCATCCCATTCTGTGACTAAAGCAGCCTCTGTTTAAGACCATATAAGCATTTGCTCTTATCATATTTGAAATTAGCCTGATAAAGACACTTTTGCTGGCCAAAGCACTACTGGACCCTGCCAGGTCCATTCCTGCCCAGGGCATCCCATTCTGTGACTAAAGCAGCCTCTGTTTAAGACCATATAAGCATTTGCTCTTATCATATTTGAAATTAGGCCTGATAAAGACACTTTTGCTGGCCAAAGCACTACTGGACCCTGCCAGGTCCATTCCTGCCCGGGGCATCCCATTCTGTGACTACAGCAGCCTCTGTTTAAGACCATATAAGCATTTGCTCTTATCATATTTGAAATTAGCCTGATAAAGACACTTTTGCTGGCCAAAGCACTACTGGACCCTGCCAGGTCCATTCCTGCCCAGGGCATCCCATTCTGTGACTAAAGCAGCCTCTGTTTAAGACCATATAAGCATTTGCTCTTATCATATTTGAAATTAGGCCTGATAAAGACACTTTTGCTGGCCAAAGCACTACTGGACCCTGCCAGGTCCATTCCTGCCCAGGGCATCCCATTCTGTGACTAAAGCAGCCTCTGTTTAAGATCATATAAGCATTTGCTCTTATCATATTTGAAATTAGGCCTGATAAAGACACTTTTGCTGGCCAAAGCACTACTGGACCCTGCCAGGTCCATTCCTGCCCAGGGCATCCCATTCTGTGACTACAGCAGCCTCTGTTTAAGACCATATAAGCATTTGCTCTTATCATATTTGAAATTAGGCCTGATAAAGACACTTTTGCTGGCCAAAGCACTACTGGACCCTGCCAGGTCCATTCCTGCCCGGGGCATCCCATTCTGTGACTACAGCAGCCTCTGTTTAAGACCATATAAGCATTTGCTCTTATCATATTTGAAATTAGCCTGATAAAGACACTTTTGCTGGCCAAAGCACTACTGGACCCTGCCAGGTCCATTCCTGCCCAGGGCATCCCATTCTGTGACTAAAGCAGCCTCTGTTTAAGACCATATAAGCATTTGCTCTTATCATATTTGAAATTAGCCTGATAAAGACACTTTTGCTGGCCAAAGCACTACTGGACCCTGCCAGGTCCATTCCTGCCCAGGGCATCCCATTCTGTGACTAAAGCAGCCTCTGTTTAAGACCATATAAGCATTTGCTCTTATCATATTTGAAATTAGCCTGATAAAGACACTTTTGCTGGCCAAAGCACTACTGGACCCTGCCAGGTCCATTCCTGCCCAGGGCATCCCATTCTGTGACTAAAGCAGCCTCTGTTTAAGACCATATAAGCATTTGCTCTTATCATATTTGAAATTAGGCCTGATAAAGACACTTTTGCTGGCCAAAGCACTACTGGACCCTGCCAGGTCCATTCCTGCCCAGGGCATCCCATTCTGTGACTAAAGCAGCCTCTGTTTAAGACCATATAAGCATTTGCTCTTATTATATTTATATTATAAGACACTTTTGCTGGGCATAGGCTTACTGCTGCCTGCCAGGTGCACTTCTGTTGAGGCATCCCATTCTGTAACATAGCATACCCCTCTTTATTTACACTAAGCAGCTCTCTTATTTACACTAAGCAGGCCTGTTGGAGGCTGAGTGTTACTGCTCACTTTTGGTGTGCATTATATTCTGTTTCATATAGACCCACCGCTGCCCGGGGTTTTTTTAAATATCACCTACTACCACGCCAGTTAGACTATGTCGGGCAGACAAGTGCCTGGAAGTGAAAAGAGGAGTGGCAGAGGCCAAGATTCCGCAGGCAGAGCTCGCATCAGACTGGGGGCCAGTAGCAGCAGGAGTCACGCTGAGAGACCTAATCTGCCAGTATCTGCTAGCGGTCGGGTCTCCACCAGTAACGCATCTGCCGTGGTAGATTGGTTGACGCGCTCATCAACAACATCATCACAACTTACGTCTGAGACCCCCAGTCTAGGGTCGGTAGGTTCCTCTGACACAACCCTGAGTTGGCATGCCCCGAGAGCAGTCCCTGTCCTCCCATTGCCTCTGGCCTACGCCGTTCCCTCCCCCAGCGACGTATCCTATGCTTTGGGTTCAGCTCCACTCTTTAGTGAGGAGGACCATCAGATAGAGGACAGTCAGCAGCTACTGCCCAGCCAAGAAATGGAGGTGGCTTCTTTAGCTAGGCAGACAAATAGTGATGTGGACAGTGTCGTGGGTGCTGCGAGCGTTCCAGCTCCTGCGCCAGACACTGTTGACGAATCCACGAACATCAGTGACGTACAGCCACAACTCGGTGATGATGATGATGATGACGATGAAGCCGATCGCACTTGGGAGCCGGGTGATGAAGGGGCTTCATCGTCATCATCAGGAGAAGAGGGGCGCAGGTTGCCCCGGAGTCAGCAGCTGAGGCAGCAAGGTGGTAGCAGTCAGCATGGGGGCACAATTCCAAAGGCTGGAGCCGGCCGGGGCCGGGGCCGGGGTAGAGCACCTGCTGTGCGGCAGTCTACCTTATCGGGAGGTAGTGGAGCAGGGGTTCCTGGAGTTGGCAACAGCAGCAGTGAATCAGTGAGGCCAGGGGGTGGGAAAAGTAGCTACTCGGCAGTGTGGCAGTTTTTCCTGAGGCATCCGCAGGAGGGTAACATGGCCACATGCAAGATATGTAGGCAAAAGGTGAAGCGTGGCCAGGGTCCAAATGTTGGCACCACGGCCCTGCGTCAACATATGATGCGTCACCATAAAACGACCTGGGAGAACCGAGGCTCCCAAGGGGTGGTCCAGTCTGCTTCCTCACCAAGTGAGCTCCCAATTTCTGCCAGCCAAGGCTCCAGCACCTCAGCCGAAGGCAGCTGTGCGTCATACCCATCCTCTGTCGCTCCTGCTCCTCCTCCTCCAAGTCATGCATCCCGCCAGCAATCCATCAGCGAAGCCATGTCCAAGAGACAGCAGTATGCGCCCACTCATCCTACGGCGCAGAAGCTGAATGTGCTCCTGTCCAAGTTGCTGGTGCTGCAGTCGCTCCCTTTTCAGGTGGTGGAATCTGCACCTTTCAGAGAACTGATGGCTTGTGCCGAGCCGAGGTGGAGAGTCCCAAGCCGTCATTTCTTTGCCAAGAAGGCAGTACCAGCGCTGCACACTTTTGTTGAACAGAAGGTGGGCCAGTCCTTGAGCCTGTCGGTGTGTAGCAAAATACATGGCAGCGCCGACATCTGGAGCTGTAACTACGGTCAGGGGCAGTACATGTCGTTTACGGCCCACTGGGTGAATGTGGTCCCTTTGCAGCAGCAACTTGGACAGGTCACGCCGCTTCGGCCTCCGCGCTCTCTGCCCATTGGGCCTGTGACACCGTGCGACTCGGCCTCCTCATCCTCCGCCATCTCCTCACCCTCCACTGTAGGCTCAAGTCTCAGTGCCCCTCCAGTCTACCATGTGTGCAGGGCACGGAGGTGTCACGCAGTGCTTCACATGGTTTGTCTTGGCGAACGGAGTCACACAGGGGAGGAACTGCTTAAATGTATTCATCAGGAAATCCAAACATGGCTTACTCCGAGAAAACTTAAAATGGGAATCATGGTTACCGACAATGGGAAGAACATTTTGTCTGCGCTGCGCCAAGGAAGCCTGACCCATGCCCCCTGCATGGCTCACGTCTTCAATCTGGTTGTCAAGCGGTTTCTGAAGTGTTCCCCCCATCTGCAGGACATCCTAACAACTTCACGGAAACTTTGCATGCACTTCAGCCACTCCTACACCGCCAAACACACCCTTCTTGAGCTACAGCGTCAGAATGGTATCCCCCAACATAGTCTGATTTGCGATGTTTCCACCCGTTGGAATTCCACCCTTCACATGTTGGACCGATTATATGAACAGAGAAAAGCCATCACGGATTTCCTGATGATCCAAGCAGATAGGGGGACTCCCCTGTGTAACTTCAATGTCAACCAGTGGCAGCTCATACGTGACACCTGCCGTTTGCTCAGGCCCTTTGAGGAAGCCACTTTATTTGTCAGTCGGCAGGATTACGGGATGAACGACGTGATTCCACTGCTTCATGTACTACAGCACATGTTGGAAACCATGGCTGGTCAGGGCACTGGAGACATGGCGTTTACATCTTACGGCCACATGAACCCCGTTGGAGCTGAACTGGAGGAGGAGGAGGAGGAAGAGGAGGAGGAGGAGTTGCCCAGCGAAACACAGTTTAGGCTTGGCGAAATGGCTGGTTTATCTAGTCAGCGGACAGGAGAGGAGGAGCAGGAGCAGCCAGAGGAGCTAGAGGTTTTTGAGGAAGGAGAGACAGAGGACCCGGGCACACCGTGGCAGTATGCAGTGGAGATGGAGACAGGTAGTCCATCCGAGTCACTTGCGCAAATGGCACGAAGCATGCTCACATGCTTGCGTAGTGACCCCAGAATTGTTTCCATCTGTCGGCGGGATGACTTCTGGCTGTCCACCTTATTGGACCCTCGCTTCCGGCCCAAAATGGGGGCATTTTTTAAACCCACCGAGAGGGAGGACAAACTCAACTACTACAAAGACATTCTACGTAGGCAGTTGGCCGATGCCTATCTGCGCCATGGTCCATACTCTCGCAGGTCTGACTCGAGGGGACCTCTGCGCTCACCTTCCACTGCCATGGCAGCTGGGGGGGTTGGCAGCAGCAGCAGCAGAAGCTCCATCAGCAGCAGCAGCCTCAGTCTTCAGTCGCTAATGAGTAGCTTTCTACACCCGCATAGTGAGGCTACTCATGAGCAGCAGGAAGACCTGGAGCAGGACCTGAACCAGCAGGTCATGTCATACTTTGACATGACCATGCCAACACACCTTGAGGATCCGCTGGACTTCTGGGCAGCCAAACTTGATTTGTGGCCGCAACTAGCAGAGTTTGCCCTGGAAAAGCTGTCCTGCCCGGCAAGTAGCGTGCCATCTGAGCGGGTGTTTAGTGCGGCGGGGGCCATAGTTACGGCGAGGAGAACTCGTCTGTCAACTAAAAATGTGGAGAGACTCACCTTTGTCAAAATGAATCAGGGATGGATCAGCCAGGATTTCCACCCACCAATGCCTGATGCATGCGACTAGATTCAGCATGGTGCCACGTTTTACACTTTCCAAATGGTGCAAAACATATTTATGTCTTTAGGCCATTTTTTGGGCTCCTGCTGCTGCTGCTGCCAACTTCTGCCAACTCCAGGTTGTGATTCATCCAATTGTTGGGCTCCTGAAGCCAACTCCAGTGTATATTTGGGCTCCTGCTGCTGCTACTGTCAACTCCTGCCAACTCCAGGGTGTGATTCATCCAATTTTTGGGCTCCTGAGGCCAACTCCAGTGTATATTTGGGCTCCTGCTGCTGCTGCTGCCAACTTCTGCCAACTCCAGGGTGTGATTCATCCAATTTTTGGGCTCCTGAGGCCAACTCCAGTGTATATTTGGGCTCCTGCTGCTGCTACTGTCAACTCCTGCCAACTCCAGGGTGTGATTCATCCAATTTTTGGGCTCCTGAGGCCAACTCCAGTGTATATTTGGGCTCCTGCTGCTGCTGCTGCCAACTTCTGCCAACTCCAGGGTGTGATTCATCCAATTTTTGGGCTCCTGAGGCCAACTCCAGTGTATATTTGGGCTCCTGCTGCTGCTACTGTCAACTCCTGCCAACTCCAGGGTGTGATTCATCCAATTTTTGGGCTCCTGAGGCCAACTCCAGTGTATATTTGGGCTCCTGCTGCTGCTACTGTCAACTCCTGCCAACTCCAGGGTGTGATTCATCCAATTTTTGGGCTCCTGAGGCCAACTCCAGTGTATATTTGGGCTCCTGCTGCTGCTGCTGCCAACTTCTGCCAACTCCAGGGTGTGATTCATCCAATTTTTGGGCTCCTGAGGCCAACTCCAGTGTATATTTGGGCTCCTGCTGCTGCTGCTGCCAACTCCTGCCAACTCCAGGGTGTGATTCATCCAATTTTTGGGCTCCTGAGGCCAACTCCAGTGTATATTTGGGCTCCTGCTGCTGCTGCTGCCAACTTCTGCCAACTCCAGGGTGTGATTCATCCAATTTTTGGGCTCCTGAGGCCAACTCCAGTGTATATTTGGGCTCCTGCTGCTGCTACTGTCAACTCCTGCCAACTCCAGGGTGTGATTCATCCAATTTTTGGGCTCCTGAGGCCAACTCCAGTGTATATTTGGGCTCCTGCTGCTGCTGCTGTCAACTCCTGCCAACTCCAGGGTGTGATTCATCCAATTTTTGGGCTCCTGAAGCCAACTCCAGTGTATATTTGGGCTCCTGCTGCTGCTACTGTCAACTCCTGCCAACTCCAGGGTGTGATTCATCCAATTTTTGGGCTCCTGAAGCCAACTCCAGTGTATATTTGGGCTCCTGCTGCTGCTGCTGCCAACTTCTGCCAACTCCAGGGTGTGATTCATCCAATTTTTGGGCTCCTGAGGCCAACTCCAGTGTATATTTGGGCTCCTGCTGCTGCTACTGTCAACTCCTGCCAACTCCAGGGTGTGATTCATCCAATTTTTGGGCTCCTGAGGCCAACTCCAGTGTATATTTGGGCTCCTGCTGCTGCTGCTGCCAACTTCTGCCAACTCCAGGGTGTGATTCATCCAATTTTTGGGCTCCTGAGGCCAACTCCAGTGTATATTTGGGCTCCTGCTGCTGCTGCTGCCAACTTCTGCCAACTCCAGGGTGTGATTCATCCAATTTTTGGGCTCCTGAGGCCAACTCCAGTGTATATTTGGGCTCCTGCTGCTGCTACTGTCAACTCCTGCCAACTCCAGGGTGTGATTCATCCAATTTTTGGGCTCCTGAGGCCAACTCCAGTGTATATTTGGGCTCCTGCTGCTGCTGCTGCCAACTTCTGCCAACTCCAGGGTGTGATTCATCCAATTTTTGGGCTCCTGAGGCCAACTCCAGTGTATATTTGGGCTCCTGCTGCTGCTACTGTCAACTCCTGCCAACTCCAGGGTGTGATTCATCCAATTTTTGGGCTCCTGAGGCCAACTCCAGTGTATATTTGGGCTCCTGCTGCTGCTGCTGCCAACTTCTGCCAACTCCAGGGTGTGATTCATCCAATTTTTGGGCTCCTGAGGCCAACTCCAGTGTATATTTGGGCTCCTGCTGCTGCTGCTGCCAACTTCTGCCAACTCCAGGGTGTGATTCATCCAATTTTTGGGCTCCTGAGGCCAACTCCAGTGTATATTTGGGCTCCTGCTGCTGCTACTGTCAACTCCTGCCAACTCCAGGGTGTGATTCATCCAATTTTTGGGCTCCTGAGGCCAACTCCAGTGTATATTTGGGCTCCTGCTGCTGCTGCTGCCAACTTCTGCCAACTCCAGGGTGTGATTCATCCAATTTTTGGGCTCCTGAGGCCAACTCCAGTGTATATTTGGGCTCCTGCTGCTGCTACTGTCAACTCCTGCCAACTCCAGGGTGTGATTCATCCAATTTTTGGGCTCCTGAGGCCAACTCCAGTGTATATTTGGGCTCCTGCTGCTGCTGCTGCCAACTTCTGCCAACTCCAGGGTGTGATTCATCCAATTTTTGGGCTCCTGAGGCCAACTCCAGTGTATATTTGGGCTCCTGCTGCTGCTGCTGCCAACTTCTGCCAACTCCAGGGTGTGATTCATCCAATTTTTGGGCTCCTGAGACCAACTCCAGTGTATATTTGGGCTCCTGCTGCTGCTACTGTCAACTCCTGCCAACTCCAGGGTGTGATTCATCCAATTTTTGGGCTCCTGAGGCCAACTCCAGTGTATATTTGGGCTCCTGCTGCTGCTGCTGCCAACTTCTGCCAACTCCAGGGTGTGATTCATCCAATTTTTGGGCTCCTGAGGCCAACTCCAGTGTATATTTGGGCTCCTGCTGCTGCTACTGTCAACTCCTGCCAACTCCAGGGTGTGATTCATCCAATTTTTGGGCTCCTGAGGCCAACTCCAGTGTATATTTGGGCTCCTGCTGCTGCTGCTGCCAACTTCTGCCAACTCCAGGGTGTGATTCATCCAATTTTTGGGCTCCTGAGGCCAACTCCAGTGTATATTTGGGCTCCTGCTGCTGCTACTGTCAACTCCTGCCAACTCCAGGGTGTGATTCATCCAATTTTTGGGCTCCTGAGGCCAACTCCAGTGTATATTTGGGCTCCTGCTGCTGCTGCTGTCAACTCCTGCCAACTCCAGGGTGTGATTCATCCAATTTTTGGGCTCCTGAAGCCAACTCCAGTGTATATTTGGGCTCCTGCTGCTGCTACTGTCAACTCCTGCCAACTCCAGGGTGTGATTCATCCAATTTTTGGGCTCCTGAAGCCAACTCCAGTGTATATTTGGGCTCCTGCTGCTGCTGCTGCCAACTTCTGCCAACTCCAGGGTGTGATTCATCCAATTTTTGGGCTCCTGAGGCCAACTCCAGTGTATATTTGGGCTCCTGCTGCTGCTACTGTCAACTCCTGCCAACTCCAGGGTGTGATTCATCCAATTTTTGGGCTCCTGAGGCCAACTCCAGTGTATATTTGGGCTCCTGCTGCTGCTGCTGCCAACTTCTGCCAACTCCAGGGTGTGATTCATCCAATTTTTGGGCTCCTGAGGCCAACTCCAGTGTATATTTGGGCTCCTGCTGCTGCTGCTGCCAACTTCTGCCAACTCCAGGGTGTGATTCATCCAATTTTTGGGCTCCTGAGGCCAACTCCAGTGTATATTTGGGCTCCTGCTGCTGCTACTGTCAACTCCTGCCAACTCCAGGGTGTGATTCATCCAATTTTTGGGCTCCTGAGGCCAACTCCAGTGTATATTTGGGCTCCTGCTGCTGCTGCTGCCAACTTCTGCCAACTCCAGGGTGTGATTCATCCAATTTTTGGGCTCCTGAGGCCAACTCCAGTGTATATTTGGGCTCCTGCTGCTGCTACTGTCAACTCCTGCCAACTCCAGGGTGTGATTCATCCAATTTTTGGGCTCCTGAGGCCAACTCCAGTGTATATTTGGGCTCCTGCTGCTGCTGCTGCCAACTTCTGCCAACTCCAGGGTGTGATTCATCCAATTTTTGGGCTCCTGAGGCCAACTCCAGTGTATATTTGGGCTCCTGCTGCTGCTGCTGCCAACTTCTGCCAACTCCAGGGTGTGATTCATCCAATTTTTGGGCTCCTGAGGCCAACTCCAGTGTATATTTGGGCTCCTGCTGCTGCTACTGTCAACTCCTGCCAACTCCAGGGTGTGATTCATCCAATTTTTGGGCTCCTGAGGCCAACTCCAGTGTATATTTGGGCTCCTGCTGCTGCTGCTGCCAACTTCTGCCAACTCCAGGGTGTGATTCATCCAATTTTTGGGCTCCTGAGGCCAACTCCAGTGTATATTTGGGCTCCTGCTGCTGCTACTGTCAACTCCTGCCAACTCCAGGGTGTGATTCATCCAATTTTTGGGCTCCTGAGGCCAACTCCAGTGTATATTTGGGCTCCTGCTGCTGCTGCTGCCAACTTCTGCCAACTCCAGGGTGTGATTCATCCAATTTTTGGGCTCCTGAAGCCAACTCCAGTGTATATTTGGGCTCCTGCTGCTGCTGCTGCTGCCAACTTCTGCCAACTCCAGGGTGTGATTCATCCAATTTTTGGGCTCCTGAGGCCAACTCCAGTGTATATTTGGGCTCCTTCTGCCCCTCATAGTGATGCCACTTCAACTCTCTGCAATTGTGCCGCTCTGCGATTCTATTAGCGATGCCTCTGATCTGCATGTGATATTTCTTCAAAGTATTATTTAACTAACCCAGCACGCATCCTGTGCGTGTTACAGCAAGGCTGAATGGTTTACAACCCTATTGAGGCTGTAGGAGGCTCAGAAATAGCCGTTTTTAATAGCGATTCGTCGCGAATTTATTCGGGTCGAAACGATTTTTGTCGGAAAATTCGGCGAATCAGTCGAATCGAATTTTTCAAAAGTTCGCTCATCTCTAGAAACCTTCAAACAGCTTGCCCACCACAGATGTTAAGCTTACCGGTCTGTAGTTCCCAGGTTCCCCACTAGATCCCTTTTTGAATATTGGCACCACGTTTGCCAACCGCCAATCCCTCGGAACAGACCCTGTAGTTATTGAGTCCACAAATATTAGAAATAATGGCTTGTCTATTACTGTACATAACTCCCTTAAAACACGAGGATGTATGTACGTGCCTGGCCTTAAAAATTAAAAAAAAAAAACACCTTGCCCCTCAATCGATCTTGCCGGGTCCTCTCTTCACCCGGGGGCATCTGATCGCCCCCCCCCCCCCGGGCTCCTCCGGCTTCAGAAGAGGGGCCTAAAGCAATCCCCCCTTCGATTCAGACACTGCCGCAGACATCTGTAAAAAAAAAAAAAAAAACATTTTCTCACCTATTAGGTACCGTTGTAATCAGGAGAAAAAATAGGGCTTTCACATGCAATATGGTTTTCTTGAATAAGATACATTTTTTATTTAAAATAAACGAAACAATTAAAAAAAATAAAAATATATATATATATATATATATTTTTTTTAAGATGGTGCAAGATGGTGAAAATTACCTGGGTGACAACATCTCAAGTAGGCTGGCAGTTAAAAGAGTTAAAAGTAGCTATGTTGGGTATTTTTCTGTTCAGGGGACTTGTTGGCATATTGATATGTTAGGAAAATTTGTTTTTTATTCTGCATTATATTTTTATAATTTTTTTAGAGAAACCAAAGGATTATTTGAGGGATTACTTCTAGAAAGATAAGCCTACAACAACAAGCTGAGTACACCCAGAAAGCTTAATGTGTGTACTTTCAGGAAATATATTTGTTTGTGGGAAAGTATTTCAAATGGAAAGGGTCGTTTAGGTTGAAAAAGTGCAAGGTACACACCTTGTCTTCAGAGCTGAAATTTTTTAAAATTACCCATACGCACATGCTTTACTTTGGGTGTTTGAACCTAAATCTACTAAAACTACCTGTCTACTCCGCACCACCTGTGTGGATATATGTGTGCAGGCTTCCCACCTGGGCCTCACCACTAAAGATTTAGTGGTGCCTCAAGAACCAACCAAATTGGGGCTGCCAGACCAAGCACCCAGTGGCCCAGAACATATGGCGCCGCACCACCTCACTTGTAATATATATATATCGTCTTTATTGGATTATCTCATGAACATATGTGACAATATGGACAGACATTACATAAAATTAAAAAACTTTTCTAAAAACATCATATATCCGGATGTCCAAGCTGGCTAATTATGGCTATAATATGATGCAATTGAAATTCATATAAAGGGTTCCTTAATGTTACTCCTAATTCAGACAATAATACACAGTGTGAATCAACATATAAAATCATTAAACATTGTGACATGAGAAACGTGACAATAATGGTAATAAACAGTGTGGAATACAAATCTTTTGTGCAAAACCTCTGCGAAAATAAAGTGCTAAGTGCTACATGGGAATCTGTCCATGCATTGGAATATCAGATTCCCCAGATAAAGTGCTAAGTGTGAAACATTCATATAGGAACTAAATGATAATAAGGATATAGAGCTTTACATCACCGTAATCAAAAGGGGGCCAGCATCCACGATATCGACCGATAGCAAAGCGACGCGTTGCGTGGTCAAACCATTAACCACTTCGTCAGGCTGCTCAATGTTTCCTCTCCCGCCATTATATATGTCTCCGATGATTGGAATCCACGCCAGTCGGCGGGACGCAAGCTTGGACATCCGGATATCTGATGTTTTTAGAAAAGTTTTTTAATTTTATGTAATGTCTGTCCATATTGTCACATATGTTCATGAGATAATCCAATAAAGACGATATATATATATTACAAGTGAGGTGGTGCGGCGCCATATGTTCTGGGCCACTGGGTGCTTGGTCTGGCAGGCCCAATTTGGTTGGTTACTTTGGGTGTTTGGCGACCCTAGACTTGACAGAACCCATGCAGGTTGGGTATTGTTCTGTTCGGGGTACCTTGCCTTTTCAAATTTAACTTATTTTTTCTTGTTTGCATATTATTTTTTTTAGAAAAATGTGTCTTTGATTCTGCTTTTTTATTCTTTTTTGGGAAACCCTGTGCAACTAAATAATTCATCGAGGGATTACTTCCAAAAAACTGTGCCCAAGTCAACAAATCTGGTATGCCTAGAAAGCTTGAGGTATGCACTTCCAGTAAATATATACTTTGTGGGGGATATTTCAAATGTAAAGGGTTTGTTTTTCTTGAACAACTGTGCATAGCAGTTGTATTTTATCTCCTAAAGCACTTTTTCAGAATGGGGGAGTCTCCTGGGCAGGAAAGGGTGTCTACAAATACATGTGGTACCATTGTAACCAAAAGAAATGGGGCAATTCCCAGTTTTGGCAAAGACATTGAGCAATTTTGGATTAATTTTTTATGCAAACGTAGCTGGATGAATATTTGCTACTTACATAAGTCAGATTCCAGGAGACTGCCCAGACAGAAGCCAAGTTGCCTTTCCCCTCACATTAATGGTCAGTGGTTGACATTTGTTCTGGACTGTGGATAGTGAGGAGAAATAATTTTTCCATTTAAGAGATAAGGATGAAATTGTGGTTTAACATTTTATATGAGCATATAGTTCTGCTTTAAAGGGACCCTCCAAGAAATGGCGATAATAGGCAGCAAGAAGCTCACCTGAAGCCTGTCCCATGTGCCTCTCCTTCATTCCCTACATTGCACTGTAGATGCAGTGGCAGGTCTTCAGAGTTTGCCCTTCTTTTTAATTACATCTTTCTATGACCACATGTTGTTTGCACAGCCCTGTCCCTCTGCACTTCCAGAGTGTGTGAGCCCAGCAAGCATGACCACTGTGACCTAGTGCTCAGGGTCACTGGTATCTTTGTGTGTCGTCATATAGAGAAATGGAATTAAAAGAAGGGGCAAAATTTGGAGCCCTGCTAGGGCTTTTTCAAGTGCTGCAGGAAATAGAGGAGAGACACATGGAACATGCATCAGGATAGCTCCTAGATCCTTTATTATTGTCTTTGCCTGGAACATCCCTTTCATTTTGAGAGGGGTCAGCGTTGCTTGTTCTTCACAATAGACTGTACTCCAAAATCATGCACTCCTCTAGCAAAGTACCAAATCACTTGGGTGTCAAACAGAGGGATTATAAATATTTGTTGCCCTAATAAATCTTAATAAATAATCTGTCTCCTGTCACCTTACATCACATGACTGCTTCTAACGAGCAGCTCGACTAATTAAGAAAGAGAAGGTTGGGGGGGCAGCCCTCATTAGCTTGTTGCAGTAGATCTGCTAGTGCTGGACTTATAGTTTCATTGCAGCTGGTGCAATGCAGCGCTTTTTGGCACAGGGGTTAAACTTTTTACTATTTACTTACCCAAGCCCTTAGAGAAAACCATTTTTCCTCCCAGGACATATAATATATTTCAAATATATGCTCACTGAACAATACAGCGTCATTAAAGTTGTACAAACACACTCTGTTCTCGTCTCTCCCGACACCCATAAAGCCATGGATCTTATTACCTTCAACATATGTTCCTGTTGTTGTTGACTGTGTATGGTGTTTCCCCCTCATTCCTCCTCCCTTCCGTCCCTCCTAAATGATCCCCCTCAGAGCTATAAAATATTTTGAATGCTGATTATTTTGTCCTCAGAATCATAATGCAGCGGAGCGATTGCCTTTCAAGATTTCTTTGACTGGTCTACAGATATGCATACCCTGAGTGACTTTGCTAAAAATTTACACTACAGGCAGCGCCAACAATCAGGGCTATTTGAAGCGGAACTCTAGGCAAACAACAAATTCATATTTGTGAAGAGTTTTACTTCTTATACAGTATTTTTCAGAATTTTGTTCAGCCAACACCTGTTCCAAACTTACAGCAGCCTACATCCAAGTAGATGCCAACTGGAAGCCCACACCGATATCCCCCAGACCCTGTGGGACTTCCTTTGATGCAGCACACACTGCAGTAGTCAGCCCAACAAATGAAATCCTGAGAAAAAAAGGTAGATCCTTAGTGCATTGGGTTTACAGCAAACCTACAGGCCCATCAATACATTATTGATGAGACCCAGCCTTAAAGCGATCCCACACCATTAATGCAGTGATAGTGCTAAGGGGAAGGCTGAGACTGGCTCCTCATAGGTAAGGAGGCATCAGTCACCAGAGTATGTTTTCCAATTCCTGGTTTCTAGTTTGCCAGAGCCCATGTACCCCTCATGGATATATAGTAAAGAGCTTGAAACAATAGACTGGGGGACTGAAAATTAGTATTCTGTTTGGGAAATATGATTTAGTGGGGGACCTCTATTAGTAACAGTTCTAGAGGGGGTAGTTAGCCTCAGGGAATAGTTTTGGGGATAACCAGCTTGGTTAGTAGTAAGAGCGTCTGGAACAGAAGGTGTTAAGCAATTAGGTTTAGGCCTGGACTCCTCATGAGTTATAGAAGGGTTGCCATGTGTATTGGAGATTTGTGTATTGGAGATCTCATGTTGTAGATTTGAGGTTTCTGGCTACAGATTCAATGTAATTGTTCTGGTAGTGGAACTGGAGAAGATGTGTGTAGGAGAGGCAGGGTGAAAAGCCAGAAGCAGTTGGATAACAGAGGAAGGAAGCTTAAAGTGGACCAACACCCAGGATTTTGACTATCCTGGGTTTTGATCCACTTCCCCGGGGAGAGCCCCAGATCACTATCTTCAGCTCACCTCACTCCTACGGCACATGCGCGGCCGCTCGTCCAATCAGCTCGCTCGGAGCCACTGAGCTATCTTACCTCAGCGGCTCCGAGCACGCTGGCAGCCGCTTCTCGCACTTCCCTCTAACAGGGAGCGTGCCTGCATTCACAAATGGCTGGCGCTGGCACGTGCCCTGCTAGAGAAAAGCACGAGATGCGGCCGTGGTCCGCGCATGCGCCGTTGGACCGGTATTCAGGTAAGCGTGCGTCCTGGGGGGTTTCACACAGCGGGACATCCCGATTTTGGATCGGATTGGATCGGCCTGGGAATCTTATAGATTCCCGGGTTGATCCTGCTGGTGTTGGTCCACTTTAAAGCGATCACACACAGGGTGGTGTGGAACCACTGCTCGTGTTTGGCTCCTGCAAAGCATAGACCCTGCAAGCCCAAAAAATGGGCCCCAAATACCTCTTCCAGGACTGTTTCAAACATGACTGGCAGCGGCCAATTGCTATGGCCCTGCCAGGGACAGCAGTTGGCCAATGGGGATCAAGAGGGTCCAGCACCCAGAAGAGGAGCACAGTAGAGGCGGGTTCTGGAGTGCAGGTTTTGCTCAAGAATATCCCTATTTTCTTTGGAAGTACACACCTCAAGCTTTCTCGACCTACCAGGTTTATTGACTTGGGCCCAGTTTTCTGGAAGTAATCCCTCAATGAATTCTTTGGTTGCACAGGGCTGCCCTAAAAAAAGATTAAACCAATATCAATATGCAAACATGAAAAAGCAAGCTTAATCTTAAATTACAAGGGCCCCCGAACAGAACAATACTAACATGCATAGGTACTGTCAAGAGTTGGCCAAAGTAAAGCATGCACGTAAAGGTAATTTTACACGAAAATGTCAGCTTTGCAGATCTGCACCAAGTCAACCAAAACAACCTTTTACATTTGGAAAACCACACACAAACCATATATTCCCTGAAAGTACACAGGTAAAATTTTCTAGGTGTACCCAGCTTGTGGTGGAAGACTCATCTCTCTGGAATTAATCCCTTAAAGAATTATTTGGTTGCATAGGGTCTCCCTAAAAAATGTCTAAAAAAACAGAATAAAAAACAAATTTTCCTAAAATATAAATATGCAAAAACAAGCTAAATCTGAAAGCACAAGGCCCCCCAAAGAGACCAATACCCAACATGCATAGCTACTTTTAACCCTTTTAAATCCCAGCCTACTTGAGATTTTGCCACTCCCTGTTGACACATATTTATTCACAATTTTGCACTGTTTAACTGTGATTTTTTTCAGGAATTTTCTAGGAAAAGTATATATATTTTTTGCTGCAGAGTTTAGTCTTTAACATGAAATGACTTTCCAGTGTTTTTTAAAAATATTTTTGAGTTAAAATAGTACTTCTGAAGGTAATTGGTTGCACCAGAACTTGTTTGGGGCTTCATAGTAAAGGGGTAAATACACATGCAGATGCCAGTTTTCATTTTTTTAATTCCCCAAAAATTTATGAATATATACAGTATATTTCTCATTTTACTTCACCAGATTAGGTTATTTTGTACAGATACGTCACATACAATTCATATAAAAACATTTAAATACAGGTTGTGATGTAACAAAATAGGGAAAAAACATGGAGATGAGTACTTTCGCAAGCTAGTCTGTGTGATATATATATATATATACAGTATATATATATATATACTTCCAATTAAGTAGAACAGTTCACTTACAGTTATAAAATAAGAGTTCAATTCCCTTCAGGTGAATTCTCATATGTCACTTTAGGCTGGTTCTATGTAGACAAATGAGGCTGCTGCTCTCCACACCAGGCAGACCTAGAAAGACCTAGAACAAAGGTCCAGCCCCCTTTTATAGACTCTGCCCCAAGGCATCACTGGGAAATTACCAGCTAATGACCTCACAAGCATAGACAGTCTTTCTACCATCTTGAAAAAGGGCAGGTAAGAGGGAAACACAACACATTCCTAACAGTACTATTTTATGTGGTACCCATTTATATGGGTGAGGACTGCTAAACCTTAAAGTGGAAGTACATCCTTGCTGCTGAGGAACATTCCTGTGGCCAGCCTTTCAGCTGGGAGCCCCCCGAAGACTGAGGTGCAACCAGAGATGTGGCCACTCCCTGCTCCCCAGCGAGGACCTACCACCAAAACAAGACACACATCTCTCAAATTGTAATAAACAAAACCAATTATTTTTTGAAAAGCAGGCAGCAACTTTCTATCTTTCTATTCTAGAAATATTGTAATGCGTAAAACCAACATTTTTTATAATTAAACAGGTAAGCAGAAATTAAATTGGAAAGAAAAATAAAATAGAATAAAACAATTACATTTTTCAATGTTCCCAAACCAATTTGCAATGGGAAATGACAGACCTGGTGGGACAGGATAGTAATGGTGAGATGTGATCACACTTTTACCAGAGACACATGCCCTCTTGTCAAAAAGTCTCCCACATTCCGCACTACATTTTCCTTTTTTATTATTCATCCTGGGGAATCAGTATGAGAAGACAGAGTCAATACTTCCAGCATTTTAATTAAAACCGTTAGCGGAATAAATCCATTTCATTATCAGTTAATGAAATACAAGGTCATTTTACCACGTGTGATGACTGGAGAGGCTGGAATGAGGAATAACCCTTTAGTTACTATGGAGGGCTTAGGATGCGATGGATGACAACACAATGGCGATGTCAGTGATCGATCCCCTCCCTCAGATAATGTAACCCTAATATGTGACGCACATAATATTTTCACTAGCTTCTGCTTTGGTAATAATACTTAAAATCAAAATTAATACATCAAGTTTAGTTTAGTTCCGTTTGTGTGCAGCTGAATTATTTTGAAATATTCTCTTTCGGTCAAACCAAACCTAAACAGCAACATTCTGGTTATTTAATTAATAATTAAAAATAATAAATGCCTGACCTAATATTTTTTTGTCTCTCAGCCTGAAATCTCCTTACCGATCCTCCTGGAGAAGTTTAAGTTATTTGGGCTTCTCTCGAACCTTAAAATCAATTAGACAAAATCGACTGCAATTAATGTGACCCTTCCAAAAGCTCTGGCCAAAAGACTAGAGGTAGAGATGTCCCATTTGACTAGCATGATAAGTATCTCAAATACCTGGGAATCCTCCTCCCCTCCAACTTACAGTCGCTATTCCACATTTCATCTTAATACATGGGAACAACTGCCATTATCAGGGTTTGACAGGACAGCAGTATTAAAATGAATCTACTGCCAAGAATGGTATATCTTATGCAAACTATACTTTCCCACCCAAATATCTGACAAAACCCCAAAATGCTTCAGGGAGTTAGTATGGGGATGCAAACCCGCCAGACATACATCCTTAATCAAAGCCAAACCCAATGGGGGTCTAGGAGCACCGGGCATAGGAAAATATCACAAAGCATGTTTAATGGCGAGAATAAGTGATTGGAACACAAATGCCTCCCCAGAATCAATTCGTCGCATGGAGGAACTGACCTCAGACATGAAAGACCCCAATGAACTATACCTGCGGTCTTGGTCGGGCTGGATTATCTACCGGGACTCCCGACTTCCTTCCCTACTTTAAACAAATTGATAGTTCGGTGCAAACATCGTTCATCCACCTAAGCACCAATATGACACGCTCCTCATTCTTTAGGCGATGTCGGATGATGAGGTGCTGGACCTCCTCAAGCTCCCATGATACCCCTCTACCCCCCTTTTTTCCCTTTCTTTCTCTTTCCTTCTCTCCTCCTCTCACTCACCTCCTCTCTATACCCTGCATCCTCCTAGAGGTTTAACCTACATTTAGCTAAGCTTGATACCGGGTTCATACCTCATCAGGTACCTTCCGCACCCCACATCTAGAAGTCAGTCTGAGGATTTTGTCCCTGCTGGTGCTTGTAACGTAGATGCATTTTCTGCCTAAGAGTCTCGGTGAGGGTCCTGTGTCCTGCCATAGGCCTAAGGTGGAATAATTGTTCGCCTCATGGTATGAGCTCTTAACAAATGTGCACTTTTTAAGTGAATGGCTGCTCCTGTGAACTTATTTACAACACAATGTAAATGTTATGCCTCCCCCTCTCCTTCCTCTTCCTCTCTGTATCCCTCCCACCCACTTGTTATGCTTTTTGAAACCAATAAAGTTGATTATACTACAAATGCCTCCCCAAAGAAGGAGGTGGAAATTGAGAAACAGCTCCTCCCCAATTCTGCAGTATATCGCCTGGATTAAGGGACAGACTTTAACAAGAAATCTTATGCAAAATATCCTGATACATCCATGTTAGGACTGGCATGGATGGGGTCCTGAACAGACGATCTGCAACCCATCATCGCTTCAGGTCTGCTGCTCTGGCCATTGTGCTATCTGCTATGCTGCTGTCACTGAGTGGTGTGGTTGTTCCCTGGGTCCCAGACTAGCCACATTGTTTAACCTAACCCGGCATTAATCATGCTGTTGGGTTACCTTTAAATTCGTGTGCTTGGCCCCGCCCCTCTGTTGGATCATTGTATTGTTTTCTTGAGGCCTAGCCGTGTGCTCCAACCCCGTGATACCTCCTAGTCTTTGTGGGGCCTTCGGCATTCCCTTCATAGTTTGTGTCTTTGTGCTGGACCTTGTAGTTCACCACAGTTTGTGTCCTTGTCTTTATTAGGCCTACTGCCCTTCCAGTGTCTTAGCCGTGTGTATCTTGGGCCTACAGCCCTTCACTGTCAGTCCCATAGCCTGCACTGGGGCCCAGCTCCGCTACAAGCCTGCACTGGGGCCCAGCTCCCCTACAAGCCTGCACCGGGGCTCATCTCTGCTACAAGCCTACACTGAGGCCCAGCTCCCCTACAAGCATGCATTGAGGCCAAACTCTGCCATAGCTTGCACTGGGCCCAACTCTGCCATAACTTGCACTGGGGCAGAGCTCCACCATAGCCTGCACTGGGGCCCAGCTCCACTACAGCCCGCACTGGGGCCCAACCCACGTATTAGTGTCTTGTGTACATCTGCTCTGTGTTTCCCTTCCCAAGTCTGCGACCACCAATGGACTACTCAGGGCCTGCGCCATCTCAGGAGCACTGCTGAAGAACTGGGTGGATTACAGTGTCTCTGAGTACCGGACCACCCACTCCCAGGGTGGTCGGCAGCTTGCCCCTTTGGTGGCACAGGGGGGTTGCCTGTCTTTGTCTTTCTGTTACAAGTCAGCTACCTAGCTTCCTTTGACCCCAGATATTGACCCCTAACTATGGCCTCCAGGGAGGAATTAACTGCCTGGCTGAGAGCTGCCTCCCTGTCCCGAGTTCCAATCCCTAAACCAAGAATTTCCCAACACACCTTGAATGCCCAGCAATGTTATTCACCTGGACCTGACAACCTAACCCTGAAGGTCATGCGCACCCCGAACCAATCTAGCTTACATTCCAGGCCCCCTGACACCACTTAGGGCCATATTCATGAAGGGATAGCGACAGGTAGTGGCTGTTAAGCGACAGGTATTGGCAGGTATCGGCATGAGAACGCCGGCCACAGCACGCAATTCCACATTTATGAAGCCGATTCTGTTGAGCGACTGGGATAACGCCATGTAGCATACGATTCATCATTATCCCAGCCTCAGAGTACAGTGCCGGCATTCAAACTTTCAGAGCGCCACGTCTTACCTCTCGCTACCTGGCGCTCTCCCATACATTTCAATGGACGTTCTTTTACTTCTCTTTTAACAGGGGTTTTTATTATTATTATTATTTTTTTTATTCTCAAATAATGCTATAATAATAAAAAGCCATTTTTGAAATCTTTTTTTCATTTTTTTTAAATTTATGCAGAATTGACATTACAGGTCTGGCATTAATGTGTTCATGTCACAATGTTATAACAATGTAATGTCATATGTTTTCGCTTTGTTACTGGTGGATACATGTTCAAAAACAGCCTTTAATCACACAGCCTCCGGCGCTCTGGGCTACAGCGAGGCATTTTGGAGCACCGGCGGTGTGTGAGGCTTTTTTTTTTTATGAATATGGTGTGAGTCGGCCGCACTGCTCATATAGCGACTCCCCACAACGTATTCAACAATGCTGCACAACGACTGAGGCACTCTGAACTAGCGAACCACAGCCGAGCACAGCGACTACTAGCGGGCGTTTTGAATCTCATCTGTCGCTACCTGGCTTTAGTCATGAATCAGCCTGCCCAACTAAACCCTGACTTTGAGCTTGGAAACACAACGGCATTCTTGCAGAACCCAAATATACATCCAATGCCACAGATTAGACATTTAGGTTGATTCATGTCTATGAGTAATTTTTTTTTTTTTGTAATTTTTTTTTGGAGCATAAACACCTTTTCTTTGGATGTATTCCCCAAGTGCAACTCAGCACTCAGCCTCGAAGGGTTAAGTGCTTGACTACCTAGATTAAAACAATAGATGGCAAATCAAAATTCCAAATGGATGTGGATGCAAGTAAGACACTTTATAACTTCTACCAAGGTATCTCAAAATTATCCAGATGAGCTGACTGAATTTGAACGAATATGCTCGTTATGGTTATTCTTCGTTGTTGGGTTATTCTTCATTGTTGCGTTGAAGGTACATGTGTTTCTATATGCCTTTTGTTGGTGGTATAGAAGATCGAGAGGTAGATCTGGATCGAGAGGTAGAGTGCAGCTCATTATTTTGCTAATGATTTCACCAATCTTGACCCAGAAGTGGACATGTCTACCATATGTGGTATAGGTCTCCTTTATTTGTTTGGCATCTCCAGCATCTGTCAGACATTCCAGGAAATGTATGGTTTAGGTATTCTGGTGTATGATACCTCCTTGAAAGCAGCTTATAGATGGGGTGCTGTAGCTGGTGGAACTCTTATGGGCTAGGAGAAACATGTCTGACCAATCTTCCTTGGTGAATGGGATGCCCAAGTCACAATTTCATGACTTTATTCTGTAATAGATTAACATAGAACAAAACATTATTACATTGGTTATAAGTCATCTTCCGTCTTTGCCTGGAGCGGGTTTTAAGTCCATGTTGGTATATTTGAAACATACAGCATATATATAATTATACAATTTTTAGCATTTGTATGGCTACTAGTCAGCATTTTCGTCTTTCCCAATGATCTCTAGTGGTGTAATAATTTTCTAATGTTTGTTAATTAATGTGTGCATGTTAATTAAAGCAGAGGCTAATGTTGATTACCTATAGCAATAGAATCTTACTTTGCACCGGCCTAAAACACTGACTTTATTTTTCAAAATATCTCAATTAATGCAATTTCTTTTCGCACATTTCTTTGACTTTCATATAGAACAGTTTATAATCTTTAAAACCTGGATTGTGTTAACCCTTTAAAGTGGAGTAAAGTAAAAAATAAAGCTGAGAGTACTTACTCGCCATCCGGATGCTCCTGCAGCACACACCTGACTACTGTTGGCTGTGTGGCTGCTTTTCCTAGCTTCTTCCGGGTTCACGTAGTGTGGTAAACCACACTTCATGAACCAACATGAAGCTGCGGACTATTGGCCGGCCTATAGTCCACAACTTCTTTTCCCAGGGTCCCTCGCCTCCACAGCTCGCTTGAGGAAGAAAGCCGGGCCGCTCTCTGTGAGTGGGCGTGCTCAGATCCTAGGTCAATGGCTGCACCCGGGATGATTGTGGGAAACATACTTTTGTGTGTAGCAAGATGGAGGTGCTGGAACAAGATGTGCAGAAGCCGGATGCATTGTAACAGGCCGGTAGTCTGCATCATCTTTTCCCAGGGTCCCTAGCCGCCCCAGCTCACTTGAGGAAGAAAGCCGGGCCGCTCTCTGTGAGTGGGCGTGCTCAGATCCTAGGTCAATGGCTGCACCCGGGATGATTGTGGGAAATATACTTTTGGGTGTAGCAAGAAGGAGGTGCTGGAACAAGATGTGCGGGAACCGGATGTAACAGGCCAGTAGTCTGCATCTTCTTTTCCCAGGGTCCCTAGCCGCCACAGCTCGCTGGAGGAAGTAAGGCGGGCCGCTCTTTGTGAGTGGGCGGGCTCAGATCCTAGGTCAATGGCTGCACCCGGGATGATTGTGGGAAATATACTTTTGGGTGTAGCAAGAAGGAGGTGCTAGAACAAGATGTGCGGAAGCTGGATGTAACAGGCCCGGTAGTCGGCATCTTCTTTTCCCGGGGTCCCTAGCCGCCACAGCTCGATTGAGGAAGAAAGGCTGGCCGCTCTTTGTGAGCGGGCGTGCGCAGACCCGAGGTCAAAGGCCGCACCCGGGACGATTTTGTTCAGGAATAAGATGTATGGAAGCCAGATGCATTGTAACGTGAATAGGTCATTAATAAGAATGCAGCAGTTTGCATGCTTAGTAAGGACCTTTTTTAGCTTTAAAGTAAAAAAAATGGACTGGTAGCCCACTTTAAAACCCCTAGATATACAGGAAGGGAAGCAGACGGGGAGGCGCAGGTAGCGACAGTTGAGCGACTGTAGCGGCATTTTCAGAGCGCCCGCTAGTAGTCGCTGTGCTTGGCCGTTGTTCAGTAGTTGATAGCGACTCTACGATTGCCGTAATGTTGAATATTGGGTGAGGAGTCGCTATTTGACAGGTTCCGCGCTGTATGGGAGCGCATGATAGCGACTGGCCCTAGCGACCGTCTCCCACCACATTCATTAACAAATCACGCTCAAAAAATTCTCGCGCTGTAAAATGCATGTTTAAACCCCAGAGCGCAGGCGGCGATGGGTTAAAAGTAGTTTTTTAACCCCCAAACAACCATATTTTTGGAAACCAAAAAAAACAAGTTTTTTAAATAATTTTGTAATATGAATACATTAATATCAGACCTGTAATATCAATTCTGTACTTTTTTTTTTTTTTTTTTTTACCTTAAAAAAATTATTTAAAATGGCAGAAGTGGTCACAGAATTTTTCACATTAAAAAAAAAACAATTAATAACAATTAATTATGAATATTTTAAGATTGTTCCATTGAAATACATTGGAGAGCGCCAGGTAGCGAGAGGTCATATCTGTCGCTGTTCAAGGTCGGCCGCTGGCGCTGTGGGCTGAGGCTGGAATAATGCTATATGGCGCTATCTCAGTCGCTAAGCAGGATTGGCTTGATAAATGTGTGATTGTGGTAGGGAGCCGGCGTTCTCGTGGCGGGGCCCGTCATTACCGGCCGCTACCTGTCACTATCCCTTGTTAAATAAGGGCCTAGGTATTTTGTAATGAGTGCCACCTGGTGGGCAGGGCTTTTGTCTTGTGGCTTCACATTTTCTGATTTTAGTGGTGTGCTCTTTGACCCCCAACCTGTACACATCTAACTAATGCCACGCTACAGCCCTATCAGCAGGGTTTATTTGTACAGCATCATTATTTTAAAATGCAATGGTCACATATGTGGTTGCTGTCCAGCCTTTTTTTTTTTTTTTTTAAATAACTGCACCCCCCCTCCCAAAAAAAGAGGTGGCAGCAAAATGAAACACTTCATAAATAAAGCTTATAGTTTAATTAAAAAGGAGATTCATCCTTTCCTATATTTTCCCTTGAATCAGTATATCCCAGCATGTATGTTGCAACCATCTTTAAAAGGAGGTTGCGTTGAACTGGTATCTTGAGATATTGGAGATTGTACCTAAATATGAGGAAAGGTAAGGGTGTACACAGGTGTGTGCATAATCAATCCTGTTATCGAGAGAGAGCCCCGAACTGAGGTGCAGCTCAGTGGCATAACTATATGGGGCCCTGGTGAGAACATTAAATGAGGCTCATACAGTAGACTTTTTTCTGTCTTTTAACTCAGTTGGATGCAGCTAATGACTAAAACAGAAGAAACCAATGGAGCTTCCTTTGATGCCAGCTGAGCAATATGATAAATAAAGTGGAGGAGCAGCAAGCAAGGCCCCCCTGACCTCCTAGGCCTTGGGGCAGTTGCACCCCTATAGTTACCCCCCTGGTGCAGCTCCAACTGAGCAAAATGGTGGGGGCTTAATGTAGCCATCAAAAATCTTAATTTGAGAAAATACACAAATCAGTAGTATTAAACAACTGGAAAAGGTATAACTCAAACCTGTAGTTGGGCTTGACATATTGATATATGTTTTAATGTGTAAAACTATAGCAAGCACTTGCTTTGGTGTTGTCTGATCTGTACCACATTAGAAAAAGTAAAATGGCCCTGCCTGAATGGCATTGTGTTAATATTAAGGGGGTTATTTAAGAAGGGATAGCGCCAGGTAGTGTTTCGTAGCGGCAGGCTGCGTCTGGCGAACGCTGGGCACTGTACACAAAGCCACATTTAAGAAAGCGAATCTGGTGAGCGGCTCTAACAGCGCCATGTAGCGTCACATGTATTAATACAGGCGGCTCAGTGTATAGCGTCGGCGCTCTAGGCTCAGGAGCGCCATGTAACCTGTCGCTCAGTGTCGTTCTCCCATACATTTCAGTGAGCTTTCATTTGTGTATAAAAAGCGTGTTTGGCAACTCAATTTTTTTTTTTTTTTTGCTCAAATCATTGTGTGACCTCTCCTGGCTGCAAACAAACACTTTTATACATTTATTTGACTTTTTAGATTTTTATGCAGAATTGTATTTACAGGTCTGGCACTAAAGTGTTATTGTCCCAGTGTTAAAACAATGTCATTCCATGTGTTTTCGCTTTGTTACAGGTGTATACTGTATGTGTTCAAAAACAGACTTTAATCACACAGCGTCTGGCGCTCTATGCTACAGTGCCCAGCTTTAGAGCACCGACGCTGTGTGCGTGTAGTCTTTTGTTAAATATGGTGTGGGGCGCCCAGTGCCGGACGCACTGAGCTGGCGCTACCTCTCACTCGCTGAAGTGCTGTACTGTTGTTAGATCGCCGAACACACATCACATTCATCAATGCCGGCCAGGTTACTACAGCGAGCGCTATGCTAGGTTACAGTGCCCAATACCTGCTTTCAGCATCTACTAGCGGTCACTCTAAGCACCGCTATACAGATGCTCATCTGGAAATACCTGGCGCTAGTAGTGAATCAACCTCCACCTGTTTTTAAACATACAGACATGTAAGGATTTAATCAGCCATTTCTGTTGCCTTTCCCTAGGCCCAGAACTGAAACTGTTGGTTTTGGTGGTAGGTCTATTATAGTTCATGTGTTTCGGGGAGGCTGATTTATTAATAGCGACATGTAGCGACAGTTGAGCGACTGTAGCAGTATTTTCACAGCGCCCGCTAGTAGTCACTGTGCTTGGCCGTTGTTTGGTTGTTGACAGCGACTCAGTCGGTGTGGCGTAATGTTGAATACAAGGTTACGAGTCGCTATTTGACAGGTTCCGCGATGTATGAGTGCGCATGATAGCGACTGGTCAGAGCGACCGGCTTCCACCATATTCATCAAAAAATCACGCTCAAAAAATTCAAGCGCTGTGAAATGCATGTTTAAACCCCAGAGTGCTGGAGGCCATGTGTTAAAAGTAGTTTTTTAACCCCCAAACCACCATATTTTTGGAAACCAAAAAAAAAAAGTATTTTAAATAATTTAGTAATATGAATACATTAATATCAGACCTGTAATATCAATTCTGTACAATTTTTTGTTTTAATTTTTTTTTCCTTTAAAAAAATTATCTAAAATGGCAGAAGTGGTCACAGAATTTTTCACATTTAAAAACAAAAAACAATAACAATTAATTATTAATATTTAAAGATTGTTCCATTGAAATGCATTGGAGAGCGCCAGGTAGCGAGAGGTCATACCTGTCGCTGTTCAAGGTCGGACGCTGGCGCTGTGGGCTGAGGCTGGAATAATGATGAATGAGTCGCTATATGGCGCTATCTCAGTCGCTAAGCAGGATTGGCTTGATAAATGTGTGATTGTGGTGGGGAGCCGGCGTTCTCGTGGCGGGGCCCGTCATTACCGTCCGCTCACCAGTCGCTACCTGTCGCTATTCCTTCATAAATAAGGGCCTAAGTTTATATTAGAAAGAAAAAGAAAAAACTAAAAGTTAACAAAACCTAATATTTGATTTTTTTACAGATGGTTTGTGACAATTAGATTTTAGCTTTGACTATATAAGAATGTAAAGACAAGCAGTAACTTTTTGCTTTTCTTTATTCACCTCTATAATAGAATTTCTTCGACCTCGCCCCCAGCTGTTCAGTGTGCAGAAATAAGAAATATTTCCTCCCTGCATCGACCACAAATCTTATACTTCCCTTCTCCAGAAGGATAAGAAATTTAATATAACAAAAGGCATGTTCTGAGGACGTTCTATTATGCATTGGGCCTCAGTGTCTGAGCAAATGTAAATACTGATAGATTTAAAACATCTGTCCACAGTGGGGTAGATGAATGCGCGTGTCTGCTGTCCAGCTGTTGACTTCTGAAACTTCCAATAATAATACAATTAAAAGCCCACAGAAAACCTCAAATCCTCCGGACAGGAATGTGACGTGCAGGATCCAACCAGCGGGTGATCAGGTCTTGGATTTTATCTTTTCTAGTGACATAGCTTTCTATTTCTAACTATAACATAGTCGCAAGCCAGTATGTGGAGAAACCCATGTTAGGCTTAATATAGGGGGGCTAAAGAGACCAAAAAACCCTCTACTTAGGTAAAGGAAAAGAGTGGCTTTCCTAGAACGGAAAGTATTTGCACAGAGGATGGCACAGAGACGTAAAGAGATGATTTGCATAGCTCCGCCTACTGCAAAGGTAGATGGGTAATGCTATCTGTCCTTGGACTGGGTACTGTGCAAATACTTTCCGTTCTAGGAAAGCTCCTCTCTTCCTTTACCTAAGTAGAGGTTTTTTGGTCTCTTTAGCCCCCCTATATTAAGCCTAACATGGGTCTCTCCACATACTGGCTTGCGACTATGTTTTGGTACTCGCCAAGTCTCACTTCCCATACAGCAAGAGGCATCTGCCCTAGTGCTGATGAGAGCCTAAAGCTTGAAACACGTGTCCACTAGTTGGATGTGTCTGGCTGTACAACATTTAAAGCTAATCTTTGGCATTGCATCTTTAGCGGTTCTAAGGGCCTTGGATGGTAAAGAGATGATTTGCATAGCTCTGCCTACTGCAAGGGTAGATGGGTAATGCTATCTGTTTTTGGACTGGGTACTGTGCAAATACTTTCCGTTCTAGGAAAGCCACTCTTTTCCTTATTTCTAACTAGAAACTACTGTAGATCCTCCTCTAAAGTTTGAGAACCAAATCCATGGATCGCAATTCGCAACCAAAATACTTTGGTTCAGAAAACCAACTGATGTATAATCTGAAAGCACATAGTTGTTGAATTAAGAGAATAGCCCACTTATTGGAATTTTACAGGGCACATCACTTAAAACCAAACATGCTTAACCTGTGGCCCTTCAGCCTCAAATTGTGGAAAGCATGGCTGGTAGAAAGTGACGGTGGGTATAAGCATTATGTGGGGAAGGGCATGAGCACATTGCTATGGACGAAGTTGGAGGGGTAGTTATAATAGGCCCGGAAAGGGAGTTTAACAGAAACTCAGTAAGGACATGAGGTTTCAAGGAGCGGCACATTGGCAAAAAGAGGGGGCAGTTGCAGCTTGGAGGAATGCAATGACATAGATTGGCAGCAGTATTCCACAGCAAGCTCAGATAACAATAGAGGATAAATACCTTGTTCCACACCACCCTAGGTTAAATATCTGTAACAATAAATAAGGTTAAAGATTACCATATGTGTTTTATGCCTAGCTATTATGGGAGTTTAGATGGCTGGAGGCTGGACATACATTTCAGATATGAAATCAATGGAAGAAAGGCTAAAAACAGAGGGTATCCTGATTGCTGTTGAAAAATGGGTGTCATCTCTGATTTCCTCTTTCTTCCAATAAAAGAAAGAAATAAGCCTGATTGGATATTTCTTGATCTTGGGTGTATAAGTGACCCCACCTTCCGCCATTCAGTATATATATATATATATATATATATATATATATATATATATATATTTTTTTTTATCATTGGGCAATTTTTTAGTGCTCCTTTAATTACCCCATTTTTAGGCTTTCAGCCATCATCAGTCAGTCATCGGGCAGGCTGATTCATCACTAACGCCAAGTAGCGACAGATGAGCATCTGTAGCAGGCATTTTCAGAGCGCCCGCTAGTAGTCACTGTGCTCAGCCGTGGGTCGCTACTTCATAGCGACTCAGTCGCTGTTCAGTAATGTTTAATACATTGTGAGGAGTCGCTATTTGATCAGTACAGCGCTGTATGGGAGCGCATGTTAGCGACTGCTCATAGCAACCGACTCACACCATATTCAGCAAAAAAACAGCCTCACAAATCTCTGGCGCTGAAAAATGCTTGTTTGAAGCCCAGAGCGCAGGAGGCGGTGTGTTTAAAGTCTGTTTTTCAGCATCTTTCCACTAGTAACAAAGCGAAAACATATGGAATTACATTGTAGCAACATTGTAACATGAACACTTTAATGGCAGACCTGTAATGTCATTTCTGAAGTAATATATAAAAAATAAAAAAAATGTGAAAAAACTTCTTATTCAATGCCGGGAGAGGTCACAGAAAAATTTAAGATTTAAAAACAAAACAAAAAAAACAAAAACAAAGTTTAAAGAGAAGGAAAGGATCGTCCATTGAAATGTATGGCAGAGCGTCAGGTAGCGAGAGGTCATACCTAGCACTGTGCAAGGCTGAACGCCGGCGCTGTTCGCTGAGGCTGGGAAAAAGATGAATCAGACGCTACATGGCGCTATCCCAGTCGCTAAACAGATTCTGCTTGATAAATGTGTAATTGCGTGCCGTGTCCGGCGTTCAACAGTCGCTACCTGTTGCTACCTCTCATTAGCCAACTGCTACCTGACGCTATCCCATCATGAATAAGGCCCTAAGTATTATCTGTACTGCTCAAGATGGCTGTATGCCAATACAGCCCTAAGAAAGCACAACACTGGGAAAAATGGAAATGCAAACCTATTAGCATAGGGACAATTTGAGTGTGAAGAAGCATAAATAAAGGAGTCCTTTATTGTCCCAAATGTCCCCCTCTCATACCTTGGCCAAGTAGCCCTGATTACCACAATGAGATAAAAAAAATACACACCAGATCTGCTCTGGGAGACATCTCCACACCCATCAGCTTCTGCAGTGACTGGGTAATAATTATTCAAGATCTTAGCAGTGCAATAGGGCATCATGGGGCATCTGTGTGTAACTGACAACATGGGGTTTTTAGCCCACTGAAGCGCATTATTCATGAACTTTTTGGACAAAAAGTAACTTGAAAAACACAAAGGCTTGGTTCACTACTTAGAACAAGACTGGCAATTGTCAATATGCTATACGTTGTGGGAATACCTTTAATGTTACAGACTGACATGTTTATTGGAAAGTCTTGTGAATCTATATATCTTTATATCTAAAACATCCAGACAGGGTCCACAGCAAAGCTCCTACTATTAATTTAACTGAATCTTATTTCCTTCTTTTTTTACCAATTTATTTTGGACTAGTAACACTCTGTTCAAGGGGGGGGGGGGGGGGGGGCGTCATCATATCAGGGGCTTTATTTGATGTCAGACTTCGAGGCTGATTAACTACCAACACCAGGTATTGCCAGATGAGCGTCTGTATAGTGACGCTTAGAGCGACTGGCTAGTAGACGCTGTAAGCTGGTATCGGGCACTGTAACAGAGCATCTCGGTCGCTGTAGTAACCTGGCCCGCATTGATGAATGTAATGTGCGTTGGGTGCTGTAACAACAGTATAGCTCTACAGCGAGCGAGAGGTAGCGCCAGCTCAATGTGCCCAGCACTCGACGTTCATTACCATATTTAACAAAACACTAGACACACACAGCGTTGGTGCTCTAAATCTGGGTGCAGTAGCATAGAGCGGCAGACACTGTGTGATTAAAGACTGTTTTTGAACACATGTCCACCTGTAACAAAGCGAAAACACATGTTGCACCTTGTGATAATAACACTTTAGTGGCAGACCTGTAAATGCAATTCTGCATAAAAATATAAAAAGTCAAAAAAGTTTCTAAAAAGTGTTTGTTTGCAGCCAGGAGAGGTCACACAATAGGGTTGATTCAGAGAGACATAAAATGAATTTAGTTTTTGTGTCGATCTGTTTTGTTTGGATTTTTTCCTGCTTGCGTATGAGTGTACGAGTGATTCTAATCATGCATCGCAAGCCTTCTGTAAAGTCTTCGTCCATTCATATGCCAACGAGAATTGTCATTTTTCAGCTTTCGTTTTTTGTTTAGGTTACTTACGAAACAACGTAGGCTTCTGTTTTTTTCCAACGTCACCTCGAACAAATGATTTACGTTTCCCGTTAGATTCTGAATTCCTTTTTCTATAAATAAAAGTCCAGACGGAAATCTCTACGACCTTACACCTGTGCACAACAAAATTAATTCATTAATGTGGTTGTCTCCATATTTTGATCACTCACTTCTGCTACAATGCTTACCTCAATTACATCGCGGTCTGTATCTTCTTCCCTTTGCGCACCTAATGCTTACCTAAATCACATCGCGGTGTCATTCTTCTTCATTTTGCGCACCTAATGCTTTCCTAAGTCACATCGCGGTTTCATTCTTCTTCATTTTGCTTACTTCAATCACATCGCGGTCTGGATATTCTTTATTTTTTAAATTTGGGTTGTTCCTACGTTTTGCTGTAACCAACCCTTAATGAATGTACTTTTAACAGAAAATGACACAGAAACAAGTTTTAGGTTGTTTTTTTTTACTAGCAACTGGCAATTTTTGTTGCCTTTTTTTTTGGTAAAAGGTTTGCAAATGTTTGGCAGTAAAAATTATAAAATATTTAGCTTTTTTTGTAACATTTTAAAAGCATAAAACTATATACAAAGCAATGGCAGGCCCCAGATAATTATTCTTCATCGTGGTCCCCAACGAATCGCGCAGCTCCTGCATCTCGCCCACCAACCGAAACACTGTGGCACTGATCTGTGCCAATCTCGCATGTGCGGTGTCTGTAAAAAAAAGAGAAGAAAATGATTGTTCAGCAAATACATGTTTAACAATAGCAATCCGAGTCCAAAATGGTCCCGTAAGTGGAGCGGAAATGAAACCGTTTAAAGGCCGGTGGACCATCGGCAATCAGGTCTCAGAATCAGACGCAAGCCCATCCCAATAACTTATCTGAACTAACGCAAATTATCAGATTTCGTTCCGTCCATCGAAAGCGCATATACGCATTAGCGGGAACGAACATAGGCATGGAAAAAGTAACATAAAAAACAAAAAACAAGCCATACAGTAAAAAAAAAATACATAGACACATGCAAAAGTCCATGCGTATCTGTCTCTGAATCAACCCTAATGATTTGAGCAAAAAAAAAAAAATTGAAATTGCCAAACACACCATTTATACACAACTAATGAAGCCCCATTGAAATGTATGGGAAAGCGCTACAGAGCAACAGGTACTAAATGGCGCTCTGGAACCTAGAGTGCCAGTGCTATACGCTGTGCCACCTGTAATAATACACGTGACGCTACATGGCGCTCACCAGATTCGCTTTCTTAAATGTGGTTTCCCGTACAGCGCCCGGCGTTCACCAGACGCTGCCTGACGCTACAAGGCACTACCTGGCGCTATCCCTTCTTAAATAACCCCCTTCATTTGCTTTATTTGATGTCAGACTTTTATTACATTATTGGGGGAATTTACCAAACGTTTGCTGGCCTTTCACCATGCTTTCGCAAGTCTGTCGCATTTACCATGCGAAAAACGTCCTATTCGTCAGAAGAAGGGCGTGTTTGCTGTATTTAAGCCGCTTCATCTTCACCGTTCGAATAATGCCGGCAAACGGCTTTTCAGTGCGCCAGATTTTACTGGTGAACCCCATAGGAATCATTGTTATTTTTGGCTAAAATGGTGTTTATTGAATTTTTATATTTGTCACTAATACATCGAGCCACTATTGTATTGCTTGGGCTAATCCAGCAAAAACCCAAAAACCCATCTATAAATAGCCGCACTACCAATGGATGAAATATAGTAACCCTTTATTTCATATCTGGGTATATACACAAGAGTTATAATACTAAGTCACACTTCATTAAAAAAACATTAAAAACATCGGACCTCTGGGTATGTCTATACGCTCTAAAAAATGCTGACAATATAGATAAGCTGTTCCATAAGTAAAAAGCTATTAGTGTAGTTGTGAACAATGGTGCCCATATATGACTAAAAAGTGCAGTTTCTCAAAAACAACAAATCATAAACAATAATTTGGCCAATTATTCCTGTGGAAAACAACCATAAAGTGACAAGTGCTCTAAATGTAAACATAATCTCTATCTAAAGTGCCAAGTGCTAATCATATTAAACGGAACTATGAAATGTCAGAGATAACATCACCGAGTATGCAGAGCTGTCATCCAGAGGACTGGGCAGGCAAGGACAACGACGTGTTGCGTGGTCGCTCTTGGACCACTTCGTCAGGCTGTCTACAATACATCCAGCGTGATAGTCAGATAGATAACTAGTATTGGAGAAACACTAATAAAGCGACCATATGATTTTTTTTTTATTTACTATTTTTTGGAGGTTTCCCAAACACCCCACACACTCTACATACACCACACATACATTCTGAGACAATTTCCATGCTGCCATAAGCTGTTAAGTGGGTTTCCAGCACAATTTCTGGTTTTGTAACAGTAAACTGTGCTACCACAGTTCGCCGGTTGTCAAGAGCACCCTGTTCACTAGTAAATAACACACATTTTGACCGGTGAAGACACAGAAAAATGCCACCAGAAAGTTAGTTGTTCCCTGCATTCACCAGCACAAGATAGATCGCCCTGATGAAGTGACGTGTGACGTCACGGAACACGTCGGCGTGGAGGTGGGGGTGTCTGCTTACAGTCAGGCCACTGGTGACATGGAGATGTGAGATATTTTTCAGGTCACGTTTGGACTGTACCTTTTATATTTCCACCCCGTTTGTCCTCATTACCTAGCACTTTAGCACTCATGCACTTTTCATATATAATAGATATTTGCACTAGTTCATTATTATATAGTACGTTTTGCACAGAAAAGCCTTGTTATTTCTTAACACAGGGAATTATTTTTGATAGGTCAGTCCATAATCGCCCCTTTTATTATTATTATAGTATTTTAACAGGTGGCTCCACAGCAGCGCCCTCTGGTGTTTGTTTTGTGGTATGTTTTTTAATATGTGATATGGAAAATTGTTCTTCTTCATTACATTTTTATGGTTGTAGTGGTGCCACTGTTTTGGGGATATTTGGAGGAAACGGTGGGATTTCTCATCATGTGGCATTTATTTAGACTTTCATATCCCCTAGTGTGCACACGGGTTTATACTTGGCTGGTGCAACCCCATTTCTGTTCTGGGGACAAAATAGATCGCCACGTTATCGCCACGTTATTCCACACTCATGTATCATATGGCGCACCTGGCCAGGCATAAACTGGCGAACAGACACTAGTGTGGTAAATAACCCGCTATGTGTAAAGTTGTTTTGTATTTCCATGCATATTTAAGTGTGTATATATTATGATGCTGTTGTGTGATTTAAAAAAAGAGCCGTTATAGGTTATAGTGAGAGCAGACAGACACCATGGCAGTTCTGCTTGCTTTGAATTGTCCATTCTGTTTTGATCCCTTTTACAATCAAAGCTCTCACCCCCTTCATTGTATGTTCTGTTTTCTCTCTGCACTCTTTAGGTGAATGGCTCTCTCAGTTCTATACAAGCTCAGAGAGATGCTGTAACAGAGATGTCACTGCAGCTCAGCAGTATGGAGTATTCTGAAAATACTCATCACTCTGACCCCACTCCTTTGAAAAGCAGCATGAGATGTGACAGGTGAGGAGAACATTTTATGTATTTCCTTTTCAACATCTACAAGTGGCTGTCTTGCAATTCTTGGAATTCAGCATTCAATGCACGAGATTGCTGGAATACGTAATCCATTGGACTGTAAAGTTTATGGCCAGTTTGAAATATTTTTTCTGGATAAACAAAGAAAATCAGTAAAATAGATTATATATATTTATGGACAATCAATATGGATGGAAATATATTCCAGCGATGATGTGTTATTATAAGCTCTATAGAATAAAGCAGCAGATACAGAAGCTGTAATTCTTTTTACAGTTTTTACATAGTTTAGAACATTTTAGGTATTTAACTAGATCCTGTAAAACTGAGCACAACAAGCCACGGTCACTAAAAACAGCACATACCATATTTTTCACACTATAAGACGCACCTGTATATAAGACGCACCCTGGAATTGGAGGAGAAAAATTTGAAAAAAAAAAAATAGTCTGAAACAAATGGTGTGCTAAAATACCCCCTCCCAATCAGCCCATTAGAGACAGTGTGCAGAATTCCCCCTGATCACACCATTACAGACCCCACATTACAGGCAGTAAGCAGTATTCTACATTACAGGCAGTAAGCAGTATTCTACATTTAAGGCAGTGAGGAGCATGCCAAATTACAGGCAGTGTGTGGGCCTCCCCAATACAGGCAGTGTGCGGGCATCCCCAATACAGGCAGTGTGTGGGCATCCCCAATACAGGCAGTGTGCAGGCATCCCCAATACCATGTGCAGGCATCCCCAATACAGGCAGTGTGCGGGCATCCCCAATACAGGCAGTATGCGGGCATCCCCAATACAGGCAGTGTGCGGGCATCCCCAATACAGGCAGTGTGCGGGCCTCCCCAATACAGGCAGAATGCAGCATACCCTGAAAAAAAAAAACTTACCGTACATTCCCCCGCCGCAATTTCAGAGCGGACCGATTCCTGCCTGGGGGCATTGCCAGCATTCAATGAAGCTGGCAGGAGTCACAGGCTACGCCCCCAAGCTGGAATCGTCCCGCTCTGAACTCACTGACTGACGCTTCATTGGACGCTGGCAGGCCGAAACCGGATGGCTCTGAACCCGGAAAAGGCAGGCAGTGGAGATTACGGAGTCGGGGATCCATGAAATGTAAGTTTTTTAAAAATTTGCCCGATAAGACGCACTGATATCCACACACACACACACACACACACACACACACACACACACACACACGCACTTTTGGAGAAAAAAATAAGTGGGTCTTATAGGGCGAAAATGGGGTACATTATCTCCCACGCAGCAGGTCCTGGCTAGTCTGCTGCTCGGAAACCTTCCAGTCCCCGACAGTGACCGCGTCCAGTGCCACGCGCACTGTCCCACCCATCCAGTCAATCACTGCGCACAGCAACGTCCATTCATTGCAAAGGAGAGGCATGCCAGACATCTTGGCACACCCCTCCATTGCAATGAATGGAAGGCGCACAGTGACTGGCGGGAGCGACTGCATCACAACCACCAGCATGCATTGGATTTCAGGGGGGGCATGCGGTGAGCCCTTCCTTCCCGGAAGCTGCTACGCAGGAGAGAACTTTAAGTACTGGATTTAGTAACCCTTTAAACCAATTGTTAAGGCAAGTAAAAAAGAGTGATAAGGTGCACAGCCTGAAGTTAACTTGTTTCTGATTGAAATGAATGTCTACAATAGCAGTAGGCAAAATATTAAAAAATGCCAATTAAAATGTGATTGTAATAAAACAAGCAGCACTAAATACAATATAACAATCTTAAGAAAACATGAAACGCGGCAGCATGAGCATTCTTACAGTGCCTTTAATCATAGTTAGCACCTAACTTAGGACTGCTGCTTATATGGTGCAAGACAAATGACCCTAAACAAGTGTTCCACCCCATGTGAACCACAACCATGACTAACAGAGTCATCCCAAAACACGTTGCAGACACGTGGTTCCAAATGACTTGTGACTGACTCTGAGTAGATACCTTATGGTGATTATTTTAAGTGCTGCAGCATGTTTTAAAATGTTATGTTTTATGCTAAGTAGCTGCTGGCAACATTTTTTATGAATAAATGCAAGAGAGGAGAGGAGAGGAGATCCCAGCTGAGCACCCTTAATACGATCCTCCGGTTGAGCAGACGCATGAACCACAACCAATGCTGATTCATCCCAAAGAAGGCAGCCTCCTCCTGGTCCCAGAAATGGTTACTTTCTATCTTAAATACAGAGTTCTGGATACTACTATTGCAGATGTCAGCTGTACTTACCTGGTCTAGCAATGTTTTTGTAGTCCAGCTGTTTTATGTGTACCTGTGTAGGCCAGCAGGCCCTGGGATCTGCACATTTTGTATTTTGGTCTGTGAACCATTTCTACTAGCAAACCATGGGAGCTTGCTTCTCTATTCACTGTTATGTGTTGATGGTGGGTCACATAGGACCCATTTTCCTACACCAGTACAGAGAAGGTTTGTCATTGCCATCAATCCTCATTAATGTATTCTGGTAAGATGTCTCAACAGTCCTCTTTACTAGCCCCTTATAGCCAGTAGACTGACAGGGGTCTGTGTTGTGTCTTTTAAAAGGAATACTTAATCCCAATAAGATCTAGGTTTAATATACTATTCTGTCATGGTATCACGTTGACTAATTAAATAACTAAAGAAAGAATAAAAAAAATTTTTAAAAATTAATAAACATAAATAAGAAAGGAGATGTGTCGAATCAGCGCAATGTAGAAAATGGGAGCTGCACCTTTGTAAGGGTGGACCTGTAAACCCTGAAGAACAAGTCTAATCTGTTTCTAGAAGAGGAGGAGCCGCAAAAGGAAAAAGGTTAGTGTTAGGCGCGCTGTGGAGAAATTGGAGGTTAGTAATTGCAATGTAGGTATATGTGGAACCGGAGAGTTAAAAGAAAGTTAGGTTATTAGGTTACTGCAATTCAAACAGATACAGTTAAATATACCTTATATGATTGTTTGAGGGGGGTGCTTAGCCCAGTAACTGAATCAGAAACAACTAGGCATCATTGCCTCTGAGTAGTTAAGCCTCAATAGATGGGGAGGCTGATTTATTAATAGCGACATGTAGCGACAGTTGAGCGACTGTAGCGGTATTTTCACAGCGCCCGCTAGTAGTCGCTGTGCTTGGCCGTTGTTCGGTTGTTGACAGCGACTCAGTCAGCGTGGCTAAATGTTCAATACAAGGTTACGAGTCGCTATTTGACAGGTTCCGCGATGTATGGGTGCGCATGATAGCGACTGGTCAGAGCGACCGGCTTCCACCATATTTATCAAAAAATCACGCTCAAAAAATTCAAGCGCTGTTAAATGCATGTTTAAACCCCAGAGCGCTGGAGGCGATGTGTTAAAAGTAGTTTTTTAACCCCTAAACCACCATATTTTTGGAAACCAAAAAAAAAAAGTATTTTAATTAATTTAGTAATATGAATAGTATCAGACCTGTAATATCAATTCTGTACATTTTTTATTTTTTTTTTCCCTTAAAAAATGGCAGAAGTGGTCACAGAATTTTTCACATTTAAAAAAAAAAAAACACATTAATAACAAT